>CM052278.1:4075209-4675209 GCA_028455795.1 Lasioglossum marginatum | reverse complement strand
CGCCGTCTAATTATTCGGCCGGTTTTTTAAGTCGCGGCGATTTATATCAAGCAATTAGCTCCGGCTGTAGCGCTAATTGGAGTGGGACCGCGTACGCGCGCCCGGCCACGGCCTAACTGATAAACAGGGTCTATCTCGTTAGTACTACGCGTGGGGTCTGCTTGCATTGCTTTCCATCGTTGTCGAACCATCGAACTTTCGAAACGCGGTTTGCTATTCGAAAATGGGTCCCCCAAAAGAACAAGAATTCAATCTGATCTTTCTGTGAGAACATTTTATACTTTGTCGTTTAACACTGTACCTATCACCATCCGTCGATTGACTTGTTGTATAGTATAAACAATTTATTGTTTTATTTATGAGAGATGCAAGCAGCTTGATTTTATTAGGACAGTTCGTTGGTCTTCCAATAGACGGGGATATCAAATTTGAATGGACTAGAATGTTTCCGGAACTTCAGAATATCTACAAGATCCTTAACAATGCTGAAAAGCTTTGAGTGTTTGAAGTGCCTCGAACGTGTTAGAAGTTTCGTGGATCATGAAAATCTTCGAAAACTTTGAGGTCCCGGGAGTCTTCGACATTTTGGGAAGCCCTGGATGATTTCGAGCCGGTATACAGGAACGCTCGACGTCTCCAAAAATCTACGACACTAAATACCTCCAAGTTCTCAAAAAAATCTTCAAAATCGTCCAGAATAAATAAAATTCCTCAAAAATCCGGAAATTTGTGAATAAGTAATTAAATGCAGATTTCGGTAGACTAAAATTCTATTACCAATAAATCTAGCTTCAAAATAAAAATAATTTCATTATGTTCCCACGCGTTTCTAAGAAGATTCACAAAACTCTCTAATAGGAAAATCGAAAGCTAAATCCAGAACCGCAACATGATATTTTATCCTGAATTGAACGGCGCGATGAATCTTAACGACGTTGCGTAGCAAAGAGGGTCCGTCGATGAAGATAGAAAAAGAAAATTGAAGTGCGAGATTGAACGCGTGTCGGAGGGAAGCGTGAAGATTGCGAGGGGGTATAACGTGACAGGTTTCGGGACGAGAAGCGAAGGAAATCCGCATTCCCCGTGTGAAAACGTAAATTAAAATACACTAGGAACTGCCGGGCCGTATCAATCAATGTCTGGCAGGTAGAGAAGGGTGGCGCGAAGATGCCTCGTCATTAACAGGCAACGGGCCACTTTTCGAGGAACCCTTCCCCAGCCCAGAAACGGGCAATTTACTTCCTGCTGGCGAAACTGCTCCTAAACACCTCGCCGAATGCCGACGATGTTTTCTCGCTCTGTAGACCGCTTGTTAAACTATTTTTCGATCAACATTGTACCCGCTCCCTTCATCTGCATGCACGCAGAAGAAAGCGAACCCGTTCATCGGGTCGATAAACTTCGGTGTTCGAGCGTCTTTTTATAGCACAGCCAGATTCTACTGGCTTTTAGGGTTTCTTACCATTTTTTTCCGTATATACTACTTAATCGATAACAATCGACAACAACGTGGAACTATCAAATTCTACAAAAATTTCTGTTTCTAGCTAGAAATACGACATTCAAATCTCTTAAAACATCTACAATTAAGGAGGCACTTCCGCACTTTCGTCCCACGTCCCCAAAAGAAACGGTATCGGAACGATCCACTCTAACTGCGTTCAACGACATCATAGCAACACCTGCGTGCATCGGTAACGTCTCAGCCCATGAATGGCCGCGACGCATCCTCATGCATACGCAGCCATAGTCGAGGGAAAAGGTAGAGGGGTTTGAGGGGTAACGAAGGGGTCCAGTTGCATCGTCGTAGAGATCCTTCGTGGCAGATATAGCGCCGGACCCTAAACATCCACCATTATATTAAATTGTGTATATTTCCCTTCATAATTACTCGAATTATATGCATTATGTAAATCGGTATGTTAATGCCCGGCGTCCATCCCCTTTCACCCCCCACCTATTTTTCCCCCTTGCCGCTCTTACTATCCGAATGGTCTCGCGGTGCTTTCGACCGCCACTCCGAGGCGGAGGATTACAGCAATTTCGTTTAAGCGCGCGCTAAATGTTCCTTTATGCGCTTCTTATTCAGCCGGCATCCGGTTGTGCGGATACGCCTGCCTCTGGCCTCTCCGAGAGAGAGCCCAGTCTCCCTCTCTCTCTCTCTTCGGCTTTCCAGGAGATCGTGTTTTAACGCGCGCGCCTCTATTTACATAATATTCCACGAGAGGAAAGGGAGATCGGTATCGAGGGCCCAGAACGTGCTGGCGCAACGCGTTCTCCTAGGTTCGGAGTTCAGAAATCAGAAGCTCGGGTTCCCGGCACTCATCTGGTCACGCAGGATGACCAGCGATCGTTTATGGTCGGCAGGGACGCGGTCCGCTGAGCCGGCCTCGACTCCGTTTCTTGGGAAACGTCGCGTTGCGAAACACCGGCCATTTTCAAGATTTACTTCGGCGAGGTTCAACGAAGTGTTCCGACTTCGTGCAGGATCTTCCGCCACACTTTGCTGATCTAAGATTTCGAGCCAAAATCACTTTCACGAGGAGGAAATCCATGCGAAGCTAATTAACAAAGTATTGGCTTAACCAAACGAACCTACACGTTTTTCTCCAATTCAACCACGTATTTAAAACATGTGGAGAACATATTCCTCCAGGATTTATATTACATGTATCAAGCTTGACATCTGCCCGGATGGTATCAGACACGATGTTTACGACAAGAAACATCGTCTTGCTGGTGAACAATGTTGCCTCGCATGCCAATCGGCCGAGTTTACTGCTCTATTTACATAATATTCCGCGAGATCGGTATCGCAGCACAGATTGCGGCGCCTTAATAAGCCAGCCCCGGTGAAATTAGGAACCCGAAGCTATTCGCGCGGGAACCGACGCGAATGGGGACCAGCAAAATATCAACCGGCCATCGCTGGATAAACCGGCGTTCCTCGTTATTAGCGATAGGCATCGGTAAATAAAGCAAATCGACAGGCGAGCGACGGTGATTCGATAAAGGATACGTTACTTCGCGCGTTATTTCGTGTTCTCGGGGCTGCTTTAACACTGCACCCGTCCTTCGATCGATCGATCGTTAACGATCCCTCAGCAAAGTCTGCTTAATTGTCCCTTATTCGTGGAGAGTGCGAGTCTACCTGACGACGAAGCTGCGAGACGTATATGAAAGTGTAAAATACAATAATTACATTGAAATTTTCAGAGTGATGTATATTTTTGTGGACTGATTTGTGGAAATTGGGATCGATAAAAAATAGTTTCATATGAGTGATTTTTTAAATTATACGTATCACTCCCCGAACGCAGCATTTTCAATAAAAAATCCAACGGAGCACGGATCGGCCGATAAAACGTCTCGACAAAAAACCGGTCGATCGGGTTACACGAGTAGAATGTAATTTTTCAACAAAGTACAGTAAATAATATTTGCGCGGTACATCATGTACAATGTTATATTAAAAGAGACGGAGGATGCTGCGCACAGGTTTTATCGCGGCTACATCGATTGACACGTCATTCCGAGGAGAGATCGGCCGATCTCGCGCGGCAATCAAATCAGGATGTTATTAGTCAGGATCGGGTTGCTGTTTTTCGACAGTGGATGCGGAACGATTACCGAGTAATCCATGGTGGCACCACATTACCGGCACCAATTATCGAATGCGCGACTCGATCGGCCGCGGTGGCAAACGATCTACCGATCGGCCGAGGGACATGATCTCCGAGGACGACGATCGACGACGAGAGCCGGATGACGATCGACTGCAATTTCGATGATGATACGGAATTATCCAGCGCGAACGGATCACCGGAGCCTGGCCCAAGGTCCGGAGGCCCAGGACCCTTCTCCTTCGCACCCTCCGACGATTTCAACAATGTTTTTCGTCTGATCGCGGCGTGGGGACATGTGGTGGTGTACACTGTCCTCCAAAAGTTTCTGAGCGTCGCCATTTACACCAACAATATTTCAGTGAATTCCTTCAGACGAAATTAATCATTCGTTTTTAATTCTGTGTGCTGTTTAGGCGATTGTTACATTTGTTTCCTTTTATAATTTTATCTAGACAGAGGTTCAGGTCCAATTCAGTAAACTAATTTATACTACATCCATACCATTGATGTCTTTGTGATATAAATTTAAAATAATACTTAGACTGGATTTTAAATTATTCCATACGTGTGAGCGTGAGTGAGAATAAAATAATCCTACATTGAATGTCACAATGATCTGTAATTCTTTAAATTTGGAAAGCATTTTTACAAAGATTTTTATAAACTGTAGGTAAATGCATGGTAAAAATTCAGCATTCGGATTGAAAATATTTCGTAGAGATTCGATCGGCCGGAAGGTTGCAGACGACTCGGGGTTATTTTTCTGGATGAAATTGTTTTCGGGGCGGGCGAAACTTCTGCGGAACAGTGTATGAGCAACGTTGTGAGCGTTCGCGGAGGTTTATTACACGCGCGGAATGGGGCAGAAGGACGATCACGGATCCGCGGGCGAACTTCGTTACGGACCTGTGTGATTTTCCATGCAAATTGAGTTGTTCGCCTGTCATTATGCTAATAAAAGTAATGACGCGTCGCGTATATACGGGTAATGCAGCTGCTGTAATGAACCACGGCGTATATATATCGGCGTCGGAGGTCCGTCGGTGGATCGTGACGATGCGACATTTCTGCAACCGACGCTGAAGAACAGCTGGACACGACTACGGGAGAAAGTCCTACGAATACCTCTGATTGTCGCGTGCACCTTACACCTATGCATTATGCTCGCCCTATCTAACGAAACACGGTTAAAAGAACGACGGCGAGCGATGGCATCTGCCGGCCTAATTAACTGCGACCATGTTTTTGTGATACTGAGTATTAAATCAATGTCATATCCATAAAATCATATACAATGAAATTGTTCTAGGTCGGAAGAAATGTTTAATTTTCAAGATTCTAAACGAACAGCAAGGTTTCTAGAAATGTAAATGAGTGATTTACGAGCCGCATTATCCTGATTGCTGTTCCTCAAATGATTGTATTACGAGCGGAGAATGGCAATTATAAAATGATACAGAGTTGCTGGAGTCTGAATATAAGATTGCGGTATTGGCTCGACCGGATAAGCACGGAATCGCGACGGCCGCGGCTTGCAAAAATAACGAGGCGAAATGATAGTAATTATCGCAGAACGATCGTAACAATTATTTCGTTAGAGCCCTACTGCCGCCACCCCGTTTCGTAGCTTTAACACGTCCGCCACGACCGTTTTCTCCTGGAATAACGGACACGCAAGGAATTAGCCGTAATAAAGATATCCCTCCGTATTTACACACGAGGCTGCGCGCGAACCGCTTGTACAACACGGCCAGTGTAATTACTCTTTCAAATAAATAATAGTATTTTTTCGACGCGCCTAATTTCCAGTGGAATGTTGCATGGATAATGACATCGGCGGTGTAAGTATGTTGAAAACGTACCACGGTTTAAAGATGTTATTAGAAAAAGGGGTACCAGTGCTTCCCGGGATACTTTCTATAATTGATGTAAAATGCTACGTATCTTGTAATCAGTATGTAAATCGCGAACGAGTCGGAAGAAGTAAGAGGGTGCATTTAAAGGAACCGAACGCTATAATCAGAACGAAGTCAATTGGATGCCGAAGGCCGCTGTCCCCACTATGCTACTAGATTATCCCCACTATAGTGTCCCCGGGCGGACCAGTAGAGGTGCAATCTACTTTTCAAACAGAACGTCGAATCGTCGCAAACATGAGACGTTTGCTACCTTGGAAAGCCTAGAGCGAGAAACTTGCTTCTGGTGCAGGATCTGTATGCAATAATTGTTCAAAATGATCACCTAAGTCTTGGAATTCTACGAGTAATAGCACTTCATGGTAGAAGAAATTGCTGCGTGCAAGAAGTTATTATATCATTGTGGAAAACGTGACTTTGTCTTATTTTCTTTTAAATTGATTTTAGAAGGAAACCTCCCTAGTTCTCTAGCTAGCACTTTGCCTGGTACACTTCCCTAGATTCTCACCTACTTCTTCCCTATTGTCCTACCTGGTTTCCTCACCAGATCACTCCCTACTTCTCTTCCCTAAAATTTCCTCCCCCACTTTACTTCTTAGACTCATTCCTAATTCCCTACCTAGATCTTCTCCTAGTTCCCTCCTTAGTTCTCCCCCTAGTTGCCTTCCCCAGTTACTTCCTAAGGCTCTCCTTAGCTCCCAGTTCCTTTCCTAGTTCCATACCTAATTTTCTACCCTAATTTTTTCCCCTAGTTCCCTCCCTGGATCCTTCTCTAGTTCTCTACCTTATTCTATCGCCTAGTTCCCTGTCCCAGGTCACTCCCTAGTTCCTTTCCCAGCTCCTTTCCTAGTTCCTAGCTCCTAGTTCCCTTCCCAACCCCTTCTCCAGTTCCCAACACCTGCTCCTCGTTCCTCTCCTAATTAATTCCTTCCCCTTTTCCTGGTTCCCTCTTCCCTCCCTTGTTCCAAAGGAACCAAGCAGAACTCAAGGAGTCAACCAGTGCTCATACATAGAGTTCGCAGCCCAGGGAAGAGTCGTTTCATATGGAAAGGGGAAACTCGAGTGCAAATGCACGTGGGTGGAACATCGATGGATCGTTTCTCACAAAACGACACTCATCAAAGCCAACTCCCGGTGCATCGTGGGAGTGAGTGCGGAAACGTCTGCCGGCGGTGCCGCCGCGTTACGTGCGTGCATAATGCAAATCGCGTGACTTCGTCACGGATCCGGACAGTTACAACATGTACACGTGTAACAATATTGCGTATCGGGGTGGAATCTCTTCTCGCGGCGTCTGGCATTTTAATCGAACCTGCGAGGGCGATATGGATTGCTCGTCGAATTGATATCCCGCGGACTGAACAGCCTAACGAACCCATTATGCAATTTTCCCTTGGTGTATGCACTCCAGCGGGGACCAAAAGTCTTTTGCTTTCACCTTGGAGAGGACGAAGCTGACAAAATAAAATTTTGCATGGTCCATTTGCCTATTTTTATAGGATATTTCTTCAGAGATGCCGTCCAAGAAAGATAAATAAAGATTAATTAATTCCAGAATCTTCAAATTTGTAATTTCCATGATTTAAAATTATATTGGTTTTGGAAAGGTTGATTTATTAACGCGAGACTGATACGAGTATATAATTTGTTCGTGAAAATTCATATTTCAAACACAATAATTACTAACACTAATAGATGTATCTCACAAATTCATTACCCAAGAATTCCAAACCCTTCATGTTGAACATAAATGTTCCCCCCCTTTTTTTCACAGTGTTCTTTGCTCTGACACGGTGGAGAATTTATACCAAATAATTATAAATTCGATGTGCTGGAATCAAAGAAACGTGTTCTCGGCGAAATTAACAGCGCAGGTATCAGATAACCGTGTCGCTCGGATTCACCGCGACCCAAGAAATAAATATTTCACTGATTCATCAAATCAGCGGGCTAATTGACACAAACGCGAACTGACTTTTATACAATTTTTTCTTCTCTGGTCGTCCAACGGAAAACGTAAATTATAATTGTAAGTAGAAACAGACGGTGCTATCCTCGCGCGGATCAGTTTTAATAATACCGCCAGAGAAACGCTTGTTATCCGAATAGTTTTCGCAAGTCACCCTCCGCGGGTTCTCGCGAATCTCTCTCTCTCGTTCTCTCCCGAGCAACGATGAATACACGCGTTTCCGGGTTCCGGCGAACGTTATCGCGTTTTCCCCCAATGTTTCCCGGCCGTCGCGCCAGCTATACATTGTATGCTATTTCGAATGCGAGCGATTTACGATTGCGAGGTTAATTTATATACTGCCTCCTAGCAGTTGAAACTAATTATATCGTGAATGTTTATCAACGCCGGCGTATCGCGTCTATTCGTCTCGCGTGTTAGACAGCATTAATTAAGCCTCTCGTTAAACCGTTCGCCGATGATCTTTCGTTGGCCGAAGTCGAGGTCGTGAGATTTCGAGAGGAAAAACCGATTCGATACGACGCAACCTGCTTCCAACCCCCAATAATCAAACAATTTCTTATTATTAATTTAACACTAAATCTGTCGAGCTTTAAAAATAGTCGGTATATTACCACGGAAGTATCTTTGTAATTTCAATAATTATGGACATAAGTGTACATGAAGCATAATCCACTCTCTAATAGTGAATAAATAGTTTCCTAGAAAACAAATTTCGTTTCTCCAATTTCTATGCTCCTCTTATGAGTTCGATCAATTTTACGAGTAGCTGAAATGAGCGAACCGAGGGTGCTGCGAGTTCCTAAGACCGAGGGGGCCCAGTCCTAATTGAAAATCCAGCGAAAGTCGCGTCGTTTGACACGGTTTGGGCCCGATTGCGGACGGAAAAACTGCAGCCGGTCAGGCACGCCCGCTGTTTTACGAGCTGCAGGTTCAGCACGTCGGCCAATTACACCTTCCACGGTTAGGTGGTACCTCCGTCTTAACGGGCAGTTAGTGCCAACATAAATGTCCCCGCCGCACGCTTTTAATTGCCCGCTTATAGCGCCGTCCGCGATATACCGGCGTGATGGCGTCGAAGAAAAGAGGTAAAAATCAAAGAGAAAAATAAAAGCGCGGGGGCGGAACAGGGGGACACACAACGTGTGCGTGCCGTGTTTCGCGAGTGTGCCGATGCGAAGGCGAGCGAGGCCGATGAATCGTGTTTTACAAATTGCTCGGAGTCGCGCTTGGTCCGTATTATATGAAAACGCGGCGCGATTATCAACGGGATATCTATGTTTGTTTTTAATTGTCTCGAGATGATCGTTACCTTCCTCAATCGAAGTGCTGAGGGTGGAATTGAAGGCTTCCATGGAGATGAAATGAGACTTTTATTGCTTGTCCTAGCCCACCGAAATTCATCACAATTTGAAAATTTTATTGTAAATGTTTGACTCAACATGAACCGCGGCTAAATAGCAAAAATCGTACTCCGCGTTGCATCAAATAGAGAAAGAAGGAGGGAGTAAAGAAATTCCGCGATCGATATCGGGGCGCGTTTCACGCGTTGGAGATGGAAACTCGGCTCGCGGCTCGGCTTGGCGCGCATAAAAGCGTGGGCCCGTGGGCTCCGGGGCCCTTGGAGCGAGGCCACGAATACCAAATGACGGGACGGATATCTGACGTCTCTATAGCAGTAAAACGGCGGACATGCATGGCCGTCGGCCTCGACGGGGGTCCGGGAGACGTCGTCGGAGACATCGGGCACCGCGGGCGGCCATTGTCTCAAGGGAGTCTCAAGGGCGAGGCCTGGAAGGGCCCAACCCCGAGCTGATACGCACGAGGGGGTCGCTGCGCCCCGCCGTGGGCTCCCCGAACCAAATTAATAACCGAATCTCGAGTTATTCCTATTTCGGGCGAGAGGAGTTATCGGTCCGGAGGCCACCTGAGCCCCGAACCCGACCAGGCCCGACCTGGATCACGGACGTCACACCCACGCCGCGCCGGGCCCCGAAAACGAATGTTTGGACGCGCGGCCCCCGGTCCCCGGTGACTTACGACGCCGATAAACGATATTTACGGCGTAATCGTTAATTAAAATATATCGGCGGCGGACGGCCGCCGGAAACCGATTCGCGGGGAACGCGCGAACGCGTGTCCGACGGGATGTTAATGAGCTCGGATACGTCTCTGTTAAGTTCTTTCCTTTTTCTCGGACCCCTGGATCCCGTAAACGCCGCGTATTCTGCGACTCGGCAATTGGCTGATTTATCGGGGCCCGATTGCCGGTTTTTATTTGCGTGTTTTCTAGCAACGGGCTAGGGAGCGTGATTAACACAGTGACTGTCGTGTCGGTCATGTGTATGGGGACACTATGTTTTCCCCAGGTTCAGAAATGAATTTTGATTAGGCTTGAAGAATGCAGGAGGATTAAAGGAACAAACACTATGACCAATTTTGTCTATTCAGTTTTGGTATTATCTGGTGCTAACACATTAATTGTTGAATTCTAATTTATTCCTTAGATTGCAGACGTTTTTAAGATACTTCAGAGTTTACGTGTTAATTAACACATTGTATATGGGCTATTTTTAATGATTTCAATACACTTCACTAAAACACTATCTTTTGTAAAAATGCCAATCTTTCGACGGTACAAAAGAGCAATGCTCGTTCTTAAGCTGTCTCTAATGAGGACGCCCCCTCGATTCACTTTTTCGCATTAAATCACCGGTTTTTCGCTCGCGTTGCACCAGTTACACGACACGCTGTACGCGCATCATACATCATGCACGGCAGAGAAAACACGCGAATCGTTATCCCGTTCGTTTCCCACAGCTATTCTCGCTGGTATCCCGGTGCGTCACGATAAATCGGACGAGTTCCTTTTTCGTGCGCTTCCGATCCGCTCGCTCGCCTTGTGTCGTACAGGATGAGGGATCGGAGCGGAGCCGAGCCGAACGCGCGTGTCTTCTCGTGCACGGCTCGCAATCGCGAGATCGAGGCCCGCGGTTAGGTCTCAATTAACCGGTAGATCTCTATCGAACCGGTGTTTCCTTCCTCTCGCGATTATCGAGCGATTGTCAAGCGTCTACGCCCCCCAAATTATGAACACCGAGATCGTCGCGATTCCGTCGTGGATCGATGACGTGACGATGGATCTCGGTTTCCTCCTTGATCATCGCCGATACCGGTTTTGGTAGCTAGCGAATGCTGCGGGGACGCGATCCTTTCTCGGTGATAACAGCACCGAGGTGATCTAGGGAACCGATACGGAGTTGCAGGATATCGATCCTGTAGAATCTACGGTATAGATTGTCCGAAGGTCGAGGAAGGTCAACGATGCCACCGTGTTCGCGGTACAGTAGAACTTTAACAAAAATGTATCTCTTCTTCGTTAGTTTTGATATATTGGAAATAATGCAACGGGCAATAATTAAACATATTCTTTAAATTCAGAGTAACAGGTCCACAAAATTTGAAATCGAATCGCCGAATACTTTTTCTCCAAAAAAAAATCCCAAGACACCCAATAGCTAGGTCCATTTTCTGAATTTCAAATGTTGAACAAAATATCTAAAGCACACTTTCAGCTTCTGGAGATGCAGGCGTGGCGAACGGTTCGACCAGACGTCGGGGCCGTTTTTTTAACAATTTAAACACAGTTTTCGCAATAGTACCGAGGATCGGTACACGCGATCCGTTTCGCCTGCTCGTTTTCCTCGCGATTCGGAGCGCCGGGGGAGTAAGCCACCTCGCGATAAATTCCACGGAAAGATCGTCGCTCCTCCTCGCCCGGAGGATTATCATTACCAAGTAATTAGTTGGCTTTCCAGCGGCGTGGCTGGTTACGCGCGGCCAGAGGATTCAATAAGTAGCCGTGTTCACGCGATGCCATCGGGGCCGAGAGTTGAAGAACGTTTCGAAAATTATCGATTCGTGCGTGTAAACGCTCTCGCTGCCCTCTCCCCTTCGTTCCCGTGCCCCCTGCGATCGTGCCTTGCTGCTACCTTTCCTTCTCGATCGCAACAAAGTAATCGTCCGCTTGTCAGACTCGTCCGAGACGCAGGTATACACTGTTTGCATTCCTGCCAGGCCGGGACCAGTCCGAGGGAAAGCGATGTTTAACGGGCGCGTTTTGTACGCGACCTCGTTCGAGGCGCAACGATAACATGCTATTACATCGACGCTGCTATCTAAATGCTACTTACGCCCTGAATTCGGTCCGGTTCCATCGGCGGAGCGGCGATCGTGCATGGGTAACGCATGGTTCGGCGCACGAGAGAATATGAAACAGAAAGCACACGATTAAAAGTCCGCTCGAGGAACGGCTCCGGGGGTCGAATTAACCCCTTGACGACCACCAAAACCATCGACTCCGCGGTGATCCTCCCTTTATTTTATTTTCAGTCGCATCATCGCCGGGATCGAGGGATGCTCGTGTGTACCGATCAACATCGCTCCCGCTCCGAGTAATTGGGGTACCAGAATGTAAAGAACAAGTTTTTTCGTACTTCGAATGCACTGCACGCATTTTGCCACTGCGAGCGTATCTCATTGGTCCAATTTATATTTGTCGAGGTCATTGGTTACTCTGCAAGTCAGTTTCAGTTTTATAATATGGTTCGTTATTAGTCTATATAGAGTTTCCTTTTTTAATCGATTTAATTTGTCGTCAAGAAGCTGACATCGATATTGCTAGAATAAAACTTTTTCAGTACGAGTATAATTAGTCATTTCATTGTCGGTCACCAACGAGATTGTAAAATATTATCCATAAGAAATTCTCGAATGAAATAGAATAAAATAGAATCGTCGTTGTTATGAAACACTGTACGTTCGGTACTCGATAATTAAACGCGAAAAATACTGGCAGAGCGGCGAAATTCGGTCGATCCACTTTCGATGCGTCGAAATCGAACGAAGGCTGCGGCGGTCGCAAATAAGAAATGCGATACTCGCGAGACTTTTTTCGGTGACGAGAATCGAGTCCGCGACTGGAAAGAAACCCGTTCGCTCGCGCTAACTTTCTGTCTTTCTCTTTCTCTCTCTCCATCTCCCTCATTCCTCTGTTCGATCCTCGCAGCCGATACTTTGCAACATTTCGTGATACTTAATAACCCATACTCACGGACGTCGGATCCTGCGAAGAGATGATGCCCGGCCAGCATATGAAACAGAAAAAGGCATCCTTGGTTAGACCCTGCATAGTAGCCGCGAAACGTTCAATTTTCAATTTCGCGGACCATCTACCCCTGGATCTCCTTGATCATACACGAAACGCGACAATTCCGGGGATCCTGGGGGCGGGGCTATGCAACATTCACCTTCTTTTATTAACCCTTGCCTCTTGTATGGAAATTCAGCCACTTTGTGCTTCTATTGGATTGCTGCATCAGTTCTTATAGTCCCAGTGCAATTTCGTCTTGAAAACAAATTTTTTGCGCATACGCGTTGCACAGCATTTTACCGTTTCATTTTCATCTTCCAACATTTCAATTAATTTTCAAGAGAAATATTTTATACTCGACCAGAGTCTAGTCATAATATCATCGCAAATATGATTGTACAGATGAAGGTTTGTTTGAAACACTCTTCAAGGTTATTTGAAGGTCACCAGTTTATCAAGTGGATTTTTGTATTTTCTTTGCTGTTTATTATTGTATAGAATATATCATAAGAGACACTGTTAGCAGAACCAAGTGGACAAATGTTTGCAGACGATGTCCAACGCGCAGCAACGTGTACCCAAATCAAAACTGCTCAGATTCTCCGTACGCTGAGAAACGAGCCGAAAGGGATAAAGAATCGAGATTCCGGATAGCCGGGCAAACGTTTAATTTTCAATTTCGCGGACACCCTATTCCCAAGGGGCAGATCATCGGCCACTCTATCCACAGTCTCATTATCCTGCGAACGCGACCGATCAGGCTGCTTACCTCCCCGGATTCATAGGCAGGTGAGTACACGGGGCCCCGGCGAACAATCAAGTCGGGGGTTTGGGGCATTATGCAGGAATAATAATTGGATTGTAATCGTCGGCGGGACGGAAACAGCCGTCTTCTGCCCCCGTGCTACGTGCCTAACGACCCCGGGTCCGGCATCAAAGTATAAAGACGTTCGTCGAGAGTCGACAATTTGTTATGCATACCTCGCATGGACGAAAATTGCGTTTAATTCACCGGTGCTTACGCGGTCCACGGGACGAAGGCCCGAGTATGGAATGGGTCCTACGGGGCTCGGGGATTGCGCGACCGGGGCCCCGCGCCGCATAAATGTAGATGTTCCATTTAAAAAGCCATTTTCGCGTGTTTAGCATAATACGTAATCGCGCGAATCGTCGGGCGGGTCCGAGAGACCCGGGCCGGGCCCAGCGAATTATTCCGAAAAGTTTCGGTGGACGTCGAGGGCGGTTATGTTCCGGGCGTCGGGCGTCGTTAAGCCTCGAACGATCGAAAAAAACGGCCGGGATCGATCTCGATCGCGTTCCCGGAACAATTTGTAGGCCTCGCAAACGAGCCGAGGAAAAAATCGCCAGGCCGACAAATTATTGGGCCGCGGTATTCTCGCTGGCAGAACCGATCCCGAAGACGGTAGCCGGCCGAGTGTCGTACACGTGTACCTTTAGTGAATTAGATGTCGAGCCATAGAGCTTTGTCGCCTCTCGTCCTTTGTGCGACGCGAAATCCCGCGAAACGTTTGGACGGTGTCGATGTAATTGCAGTTTCAGCCCTTGTACGCTCCTTGAAATAATAAATTAAGGCGGTTCAGCTGTTTAGAAAGGTATTTCTACATATGTATGTGCAGGGTCTGTTTGTTTACAAAACAAAGCCGTAAAACGATCCGGGAGCCGATGTGACATGGGCCAGCAGCAAATGAGGAAACGAGCTGCGGTTTTCTGCGGGCGACTCATGTCCCGCTTAAATATTCCATCGCGGAGGACGCAGTTTCCCGCGCGTTTTCAATCACTCCTACGAGTAAATGGGTATTCGGGCCGCGCGTAACTCGCATCCCCTCCGATATCCGTTTCAACCCTCTCGTCGGACAGTTTTACCGCCTTTCGGCAATTCCGGTTGCCAGCCGGCGATGTACGCGTCCCGGGAAAAATCGTCGCTCGAACGAGCAACCGGATCCTCTCTGCGCCGCGAGCTTTTATTGCTCGCCTCGGCAATAGCGCCGGAAAAAGCCTGATTGTAGCTGCTGCTGCTTATTTTCGGATTGAATGCGCGGTGTTCAATTATCATAGTTCGCATGGAAATTCTGGGAAATTTGCGACGCGAGACAGTCACGTTGGATATTTCTTAGGTTAACTTTAATTGTTTGTGATGTTACTGTAAAAGATATATATTTTTATATGTTTATAGATAGTTGGATATGTTCAAACTAAGTTCAAAGCAAGCTTTCTTGATTTTCGACTGTGCACTGATGGTTTCATGTCTCTATGAAATGATTGAGGACGAATAATGAAAATCGCGCGGCAACGGGTTAACAAAGTAGCACGTATCCTCGGAGGTCCAGGCAAAAATACGTCGGAGAAGGTTTCTCCAAAAATTCCGAAGCTCTGCGAGCTCGTCGACCTCCTTAACAGGACGTCAGTCAAAATGGCAGTGGCAGGGGGCAGGCAGGTGAGCAGCAAGGTAGACGCGAGCGGGTCGGGAGGTTCGCCGCAAGATCGGCCCAGCTCCCAGCGGAATTTCAACTTTTAATAATAAAGCGAGGGAGTCTCGAGCTGTTAGGTTATGATAGGGAGCTGCCGCGGAAGGAACGAGCGGCCCAGAGGAAGGAAAAGAGGCGAATTAAAGGCGGTAGGAGGCTCTTTGGTTGTCCTCGTCCCACCTGGCCCGGGCAAACCTAACCGCAGCACAGGCACCGCCGCCACCGCGTAATTGCCCCGGCTCTCTCGGTTCCCGGTCGTTCGATTGATTATTATTTTTGCAACGGCTGACCCACCTGACCCGTTGCCACGGATCGACGCCGTTCATCCCGCGATTTCATCATTAGTGGGAACCACGAAAGCATTCGCGGGGGACTGGAACCCATCGACACGCGAATCCCGATGTCCGACGAACTTTTACCTTTTTCGCGAGCCACGTTCATCTCGCGAAAACTGTTTTCCTTCATCGCCGACGCAACAGCCGGAATCTCAATCTTATAGTAGCAATGATTAGGACTCCTTTATATTATTATACATCGACAACAACAAAATAGAATTTTCAATACGTCCTGTCCGAAATCTTCATCACGAGATCGTTCTAACATTTTATGAAACCAGACATTAGTTATTCAAATACTTTTAATAAATAATTAGTTATTCTAATATCCTCTAATTTGTACAATCGAAGTAAACGTCGGTGCCGAACAACATTTTTTCTAATACCCACTGATTCGTACGAAGTTCAAATTAACGCAAATTTTTTTAACGAGCGACGTCTCTTAACGTGACATAACGGGAATGCACGGCTGACAATTAGTTCAAACGCGAAATGATTCCCGGTTCGCGGCGAGCCGTCAGTCACGAGAGGTAGCTTCGGTTTAATCACGCAAATGTCAGGGCCCCGCGATATACGTTTCCCAAAGTTGGACGCCGATGCAACGTTAATGAATCTCTCACGCGCGTTACATACTTGGACACGAAGAGAACTTATTCGCCGGTTCGGTTGGCCGGCAAGAGATCGGCCGGTCGGTCGGTGGCTGGGCTATTATCTTTATACACCTCGACCCAGCTGACCTTAATGCGCCGATCGCTGCCGCTCCTTGAATCATGTTATTAAACCGGCTGATCTCATGGACAAAGGTTGCCTCTCGCGACGTGGGTAACTGCGAAATCCGGCGGGAACAAGAATGTAATAGACAGGCATCGCGCGAAAGTAAAAGCATCGAACCACCGTCTAATGGATCGGCTTCATTTCGCTAATGGGACGCAGACCGCAGGATCTTTGCCGATTTTCCTCTAAGTACAATGGAACGATCTTTCTTTTTATCGACTCGCTCCGATCAAATTCTTTAATCAGCGCCAGAAGAAAGGATACCACCTGGTCAAGATTTTAGGTAATTTTGTAATAACCATCGACATCGTTTTTACTGATAGAAACTTCTTCTTCTTTTTATTTTCAAAGGAGGTAACCTCACTAAGTACATCAATTGAATTATTAATTTTTCTACTGCATTCATGAAGATGATTGCGGGCTCATTGAATGAAATTGGAGTGAGATAAACATTTTGCGCTTCGATTAAAGGTATCATCAGGACCTGAACGATTGAATTAAAAGTAGACGAAGCTTCGTTTGCTACAATCGCCGTGACTAAGACATCGTGTTGGCTGGATATGGAAGAGAACAAGTTGGCAAGGAATCCAGGAGTGGAAATGCGTTTCGAAGGACCGAAGGAAGGTCAGAATATCAGACGGTTCCAGATATCGGGCACGCTCCCCGGAGAAATTCGCGCAGTTTGTACATTAACAGCGGCAGAAACGCAATTATCTTTCGGCGCCGCTCGAAGTTCTCCCCGGGACCGGGAGCGAATTCCATGCAACTAACCACTCTCCCGTCCCGTTCAGTTTTTATTTATACGGTGTTACGCCGGCGAAGCTACCCAGGTTTTCCCGCTCGTTACTCGAGTACCTCCCTCGTGAATCGAATTATCCTCTGTTCCAGCGGAGGAGAAAAAGAGGAGGAGAGGCGTGCCGTTTATGACCGCTTCCCCCGATTATTGCCACTTCTCGGAGCTTTCGTCTTATTAGCGTATTCACGAGCTTTTTTCCTTTCTCGTCGCGATCCTACCGGCGCCAGTTTTTCTAGTCTCGGTGGTTTTAATGTCGCGGAAGAAGGAGAATGTCAATTTATCCTGCAAACTTTCTCCTTAGTCTCTGCTTTCGATCTTTGAGTGACAGTTTGAGGCGAACGTAAACTATTCCTGCGAGAGTTTGTTGCAGGCTACGGTAGTTGGTGACTTCTTTATTTATTTCTCTTACGATTCGATAGTTTGTTGAGGCGAGATTAAGAGACTTCCTTGGGCAGTTTTTAAATTGCAGGAGAGAAACCTCCCAAATCTTCGAACAAAAATGTGAAAAATCTCTCTCTCGCCGCGGCAGTCAATTAAAACTCTTCCGAAGCTGCCTAAAAGCGTGGAACATTCTGTGCCGGGTATACGGATTGCGGTACCGGGTATGCGTTCCCACTCTAAAAATCGTAAACGGTGTCGGGAACGTTCGAGCATCCAAGCAATTTAATGGTAACATAAAACTATGAAGCACGCAGCAGCAGCAACAGCAGCGGCGGATCGCAATCAACCGGAGTCGACAAGGAACAATTTATCGGGAAGGATCTAGCGCCCGAGGATCCAGGGAAGAGGCTCTCTCTCTGTAGGCAGGGACGTTCGTAAGTAAATTATTCGTAATAAATGAGCGCGCGTCCTCGAGTGTCTACATCCCGGAGACATTCGTTTACTCTTAATTAATGATCCGCCGGCAAGACGGCGGGATTAATTGCGCGCAATCAGATCGCGGTAATTAATTGGCCGGAGTGTTCCCGGCCACTTTATTTCGCGTTTCACGGGGACGGATGTTTAATACTAAGCGCGCGAGAGCGCGCACGAAACAAAAATTATTCCCGGCGAGCGTTTACGCGCGGAACGCTCGTAAAACCGCCCGTAGCCGCCGACGGCCCACTATGTTCAACTCTCGAACAGTCTCGATTAATCGGGCCTCTGGTCGGGGGCAATCAGAGCCTTCCTCCTCCGATTGGCTGGACCGGTTCCGGACAAACGCAGATAGAGACGCTACAAATTACAATGGTGTCGGTGTAATTGATCGAATCGCCCGGCGAAAAGCCAGATTGCGCGGTCTCTGGGTCTGTGGCAGCCCCAATTCAAGGGTCCGATGACATCCTGCTGGGTCCACGAAATATACTCTAGTGAAACATCTACTGAAGAATATTTAGAAAGTAGTACTCTTTATATTTCTAATAATACACAATATTATTTTGATAGTCGATTTTATGACCAAAAATATAGATTCAACTTGTTAAGCTTGTCAAAGAAAGACTGAAATGTCTATTTGACTCCTACATTTTTATTTTGCAGGCTAACAAACAAGAACAGAAAATATGATATAGGTTCAAAATATGAGAACATTGCAGTAAATGTTTGGAATTAGATAGGAAGGTGTGGCGAATGAGATTACGCGATGAAATTACTACGGAATTGCAGAGCTGTTAGCAGAGATTAGACAACAAGTTGCAGAGCGGATATTATGTTGAAAATTTCCAGCACGGCTCTCCGTTTCTTTCGCAGCACCTTTCTCCGGGTTCTCGGCTCTATGCGGGGCACCGTGCTCCAAGAGAAGCGATATATTACACAACGCGATGGCATCGCGGTAATAACATCAGATCGTATTCACCGTCTAGGCGAGGAACTCCGCGAAGATGCTTTATGACACGCGAGAGAGCGAGGAGAAGGTGGAAAAGTCTTTACGAGCTCTGCTCGCTTCTACCGAAACCGTCTCACCCTCCCACCCATTATTTCGACGGCGACGAAGCCGTGGGTAAACTTCCTACGTAAGAGCAGTCTTTCTCATATCATCTGTTCCTCCCCCAGCACCCCTTTGTTCATTGCGTGGAAAAACAGAGAACATCTTCGAGCGTTGAAAAAGAATCACAGTTTTGTATAATTAATTTCAGAACATTTATTTAGTGATGCTTCTTGTAAGATTCCATCATTTTTCTGAAGTAATGCAGACATTTGCAATTTTTTGTTTTTTGAAATGGATGAGATTGTTTTAAATGACTCGCACATTGTTATTCACATCTTATTATCGCACTTAAAGTGTTAATTAAAATCATTAAATCAAGGGGTATAAACATTTTCGAGAGACATTCGAGAGATAATAATGAAAAAGTCACTGAAATAAAATCGAACGAACCTCTACGGTTTACGAAACGCAGCAAAACAGAGTTCACGCAGCGCAGGCAGGGAATCGCGTGCATCCCAGGTGCAGGGACGCCCGATGCGGGGAAAGAAAATATTTCAGCGTCCGTGGAGCGACATTCGCCGGGTACAAGAGCCGCAGGAGACATAACTCGGTAAAGAGGCGAAGAGGCGAAGAAAACACAGCCCGGTTGCCGTAGTTACAACTCGTACATTATTCTGGAAGTCGTTACCGTCGATCGGACACGTACGATAGGGCGCCGCTATTAAGAACGAAAGCGTGAGATTCGTATTTACTCCTATGATCCTTCTCTCTCTCTCTTCCTCTCTTTCTCACTCTAGCTGATTCTCTCCCTCTCGTTCGCTCATTCTCTTCCTGCCAGCAATCAGCGAATTGATTGCACCAGAAACCGAGGAAAGTTTTCGTTCGGAGCAACCGATAGAAATCGCTCGCTATTCTAGCCCGGCATAATTGACGACGTAATTACATCGCGAGTCATTTTCCCCCGGTACCCACGCGAGCTGAAAATCTGCTTCTAATAAGGGGACACAGCACGTTACCTGCCGGGACTAACGCAATTTTCCGTCCCGCGGAGATCGTCGGTCCCATTCACGGGTTTTCCGAGCGCAATTACCGATCCCGCGGGAAAAGTAATAAGAGAAACGAGACCGTTCGCGCGAACGCTGTTTCGCACGATTCGGCGAGCGTGGGCGGGGAAGTTCGCGCGCCGATGAACCGTGACCTTTTACTCGGCTCTCGTAAAGAGTTCCACTGACTGATAACGCTCATGTTGCTAAATTGATCGCCGGTCTATCCTTTCGCCGACTCTACGATCTGCGTGATATGGCGAGCCGCGAGAAGGAAATGTAAATATTAACCCCGCCGTTGCGGAGAACGTTGCTCGTGAGCACTCACCACTCCCAATTGTTTCGATTCGAACTGTGGGATATCGTCTGAAAGGAGTTGCTTCCTTCCACTTTTTATTTATCACTTTCTATGCACTTTCTCCATCTTACAAGTGATTTGAAATTTGATCAAACTACATTTCTCCAGATTATTTTCTTCTAGGTACACTGAAGTCGGTATACCAACTCGAATCATGCGTGCCAGTATTATTCTTCTTAATCTATCTTTGCTCATCTGTAATCCCATTCATTCAGCTTTCTCAGACTTCATGTACGTTAGTCCTATTCCCACTTAATCCTTCCCCCCTTCTACCCCTATTCGCTTTGTATTCATTCATGTTCCTCTTAACCTTAGATAGACTATGTAGCAGGTTTCTCGAGCGGAACAATTACGAAATATCACCGGTTTCTATCGTCTAGAATCTAGAGTATTGCAATAAAATTATTTATTATCTTGATGTTCTCTATAACGTTTGCAATATCTAAGGAGAACGTCGTATATTCAAGCGATTACATGGAGGTAAGACATTATTACCAGGAAGGTTAGAAACAATTGCGACGAGAAACGTTAATCTCCGTCAAGCGCTACAATGTACATCCCTCATCACTTTCTTTGCAAGAAACTCGAAAAGAAGAACCTGTTCCCCCCACAGCAGTGGAAAACATTCGAACAAGAAGTATCGACAACTATATCGTGCATTTACAATTGATCGAACATCCGATTCACCCATCCCCCATTGTTGCCTTTAGCTATAACACCGTGCATAATCATAGGCAAATAGAAAGGTGGGGGCCGGGACCGGGCGCAGGGCCGGCTATTAAACATTTCCAGCAAATCAGCGATCGGTGTTCCCTCGTTCAGAGATCAATTGGACGATGCGGCGGTCATATTCCGTGGCGGGGCGCCGCGCCGATCTCGACGAGGGGGTCCGAACATAGATCCGACCGAGCCGAGCGTAACCGACACGTTTCATCGGGAACGAACCAAAAACACGTTCCTTTGTGCGGATACAATCGGGTGATCGGCCACCCCCGGCGGAATAATTTCAGTTTTGCCGGTTGGTCGGTCTTGCATGTATACGTATCCGTATGTTCGTATATCCCTGTACCAGGTGTATAAGTGTATGGGTACGCGGGCCCCCCTTCATCCCCCGTTCCCCCGATTTCATTCCTCCATCCCGTGGTCCCCCACCTCTACCCTGTTTCTGCCCGTGGGCGGAACCAGGATGGACCTAATAAATTGTTTGTTGTAATTAAATGAGTTCGAGGGAATCGTGTAGGGCGTTTTGGAGGGAACCGGGGCCCCGGGGGCGGGTGAGGGGGGGATAGGAACTCTATATATAAAGGAATAAAGATGAACGGCCTATGGATGGGTCGCTATCTGCGCCGCTGGAACAGAAACACGCTCGTGCCGCGACAGCCCCTGACAAATGACGGCCCGAGCGGGGCTATTGCCGCCGCCCCAGCAACCCCTCCTTCTCCATCACCAACCCCTCTCTCGATTTCAATCTCTCTCTTCCTCTTTCTATCCTGGTCTCTTCGATTCGCCTGTTTCGCTCCGCTCATCCTCGCGGCACGGCGTTACGCTCGCCACGCACCAGAGCCACCCCCGACCAGCCCCCCGGACCATGATTAAACAGGGGGAAAACGAAATTGAGCGGCGAATATTCCGCACCGCGAGAGCTCTACACCCCCTATAAACTCTCGATTGGCTGCCGACGATCCGCGGCCCCCCAATACACCCCCGAATTCTCGCGAGCTGATCTGCGGTTAGGTGCTAATGGTGTCTTTGTGGTAGCTTCGATTTTTTAGCAATCAGACTTCATTGGAATTATCCGTTCTTAGAATTACTTCATAAATTGTAGAATGTTTAGACAATTTGTTAAAGGAAACTAAAAAGAATACGGATAATGATTAATGTACGTACGTGCAGGAGGAACAGGCTCATTCCAAAAGAAGATGAATGTGTTTCTGGTGCGAGTATCGACTGGTATCCGCATTCTGTCCCAGCCGATGCGGAAAATTGGTGGAGAGGAAGAAGAGACCGAGCGGGGGAACGAATATCCTCGGCGAGTGTTCCACAGGGCACGTTCTATTTGATTTGCAATTCGAATCGGTCGCGTTCACGACCCACGGCAGGGGAGAGGAGAATCGCACGAACGAGGAGAGAAAACTCGGCGGAAGACGAATCGAAAGTCGCCGAGGTTTCTCGCGGCTTGGGGTGAAAACGCGATCCTTGCGACGAGAACTACACGAACAAATTGTTTCCACTGTCCTCTGCATTCGCGTTTAAATAAATAATTTTAATCGCGTACTCGCATTTCACCTTCCAAATAAGAGGAAATTCGCAACCCTCGTCGGATCAACGACTGGAGCCGGAATTGCTTAAAAAATCACAGGGGCGAGCAAGTTGTATAATCTAAACAGTCCCCGGTGCATCAGCGTGTCTCCAAAAAAATCGTGGGACGCGATCCAGTGGGATCGAAGATCGAACCCGATTTTTCCGTGACCCTCTCGCAGCTGACACCGCGAGCGGCTCGGAAAAGGGTGTCGGGAAACAAAGTGAGGCTGAAAAAAGAGTCGAAAAGGTTACGCGAAAGAGAGATGGATTTATCGGCGTGCGGGTTAGGGGTGGGAAGAGAGTGGGAATCGCGGCTCGAGTGGGAAATAGAGGAAAAGAGGCAGAACGCGACGACCGATGGATTTGACAGAAAGCTTTACAAAGCGCTGTCGCGTGCTATTTTGTATTTTATTTTCGAGCGGCACGCGGATTGGACACGGACGTTAACAGCACTCGTTGTAATGCTTTATAATGCCCCGGACCTGGTCTCTCTTTCTCTTTTTCTCTCACTCTTTCTCTCTTTTGCCAGTCGCGTTCGTTTCCCTTCGGCGAGTCCGCGCCGCTGGATAACACGGCCGAAAAGAGGGCCAGCAGGCACACACCATCCGTCGGATTTTTCGCAATAAAATATGAGGACCACGCCAGACAGAGTGTACATTCGAGAGCAATTTCTGGCGTGTTCTACCCTGACGGCTTCAATATTTCGCGGAGCCGCTCGGAGATCGCCGATTTCGAAGTGCTATAATACCTGATCGTCTTAAAGATGTGATAGCAGATTTGACTGCCGGAATAAATTTTGTTAATAATTTGTAGTGACAATTTCAATCGAGAATCAACAAGGCAATATCAGAAACGTGATCTAGTCATTTTATTGGAATTAATGTATGGAAGAAGATTTTTATTCAATTATTGGAAACAGGTCATTTAATACGTAGAATAATCTATGAAGATGAAGATTGCAGCAGAGTCCAGTAAATATTTCTTAAATGTACTTCCACAAGTCTACGTCAGGATGTCTATTTGTGTAGACAAATTAGACTTTACAAGTAGAATTTAATAGAACTAAACAAATCATGTACAAACGCAAAGAAATTATACAAGTCTATTGATTCGCGTAATGGCTCCTAATGGCACTTGATTTTCATTGAATAAATATTACTCTTCGCTCGCTGCATTTTACACAAAGACTTAGAAATAAGACAGTTGAAAATAATTCTCAAGGGGTGAACTCTTATTTGTAACAAACCTCGACATCAAACTCAACGAAAACAAATAAACTGACCACATCTATCCGTTTAAAAGCAAGCATTCGCATCAGACGATCCTCCACGCTTCATCTTTCCATCGACTGCGCCAAGTCCCAAAGAGACCGAGACCCGATGGGTGGATAAAAACACACCACCCAGAACCGAATCTTCGTTTCAGTGTATTTCCACGGTCGGTGGACGGTCACACCTCGGCAACGAGGCTGCCAGCTAGATATTCCCTGGCGGTGTTATCCTCGTTTCTCTGGATTCTTGGAGGACTTTGGTGTTCAGGATGCTCGGAGCGAACAAAGTTGGCCGGGCTCTGGCAAATAGCGACAGCTAACCGACGTTTCGATACATTTCTATCGGGAGCAATAAAGTCCCGGCGGTTTTTGCCCGTTTCGAAACTCGTTACACGCTCGACTCGTCTCGATGGATACGCTGTATCGACGGACCGCTGAGGAGTCGCCGGATCCGGGGCCCGATGCAACTTTTTCTCGCGCCCGGGACCTTTTTTCCCCCGGTGGCCGTCAGGTTCCGAACGTTGCGCATCGGCGACGGGATCCACAGGCCAGAGGAACGGAGCACACCATGAAGAAAAAGAGAGAGAGACCAGGAGGAACAGAGCGCACGCCGAAGAAAAAGAGAGAGAGACCGGAGGAACAAAGTGCATCATGAAGAAAAAGATAGAGAGAGAGAGAGAGATGAGCCGAAGACGAACAGAGGCACCGGTAGAAGAGATACCGCAGCGTTTTCTTCTTGGTCGGGCTGGGCCGCGTGGTTGCTCGCCGGTGCAACGACGCTCGAGGGACTTGGAATTCCAGCGCGAGATGCCGGTGGCTTGCTTACGTAAGAAAATCTCGGCAAAAGACACTAGCAAGAAAAGGGTTCGCGACCGTGTGCTCGCCTCCTCTTCCTACTCTCTTTTCTCCGTTCGAGGGAACACTGAATTATTATCCTTCTTCCTCCACGGAGGAGCAAGCGCGGATGCTGAACCCTGCACCTGCCCCGATGGTCGAGTCCTTTTCTGACTTTCAGTTTGGAGATGTTTGAGAGGGTGGTTTAGGGTGGTGGTGATTCGAGGAAGTTCTTTGATGTCGTTCGCCTTTCGTACGAAATCTTCAGTTTGAAGATGTTTGAGAGGTATAAGGCTGACGTTCAGATAGACTTCATTGGAATTGTCTGTTTTTGGAATTTTTACAGGGTTCATTTTTAGAAAATCTTTCGTATCGTGTGCCTGGAATTCTTGCAGAGACCTCTTCCACTCCCTTGCAGTAAAAACCACACGGTTCCAGAATGTCAACCAGAACTGACTTTGATCCAGCTAAATTGGCAATTCGCAACACTGCGCGACAAAGGAAACTCGCAAAGAAGCTAACCAGTGCACCTGCCCTAGCGGTGAAGTTCTCTCTCTGAAGAAAAGAGAGGGGGAAAAATCTCGAAAAGAGAAAAAGGGAGAAAGAGTCTCTCCTATGTGGCGGCGGGTACGTTTGTCGTTGTCGGCGTCGTCAGGGGTCGTCGCCACCGGCAGCGTCGCCGTTGTCATCGGCCATGGGTTGTCTAACTCGGCCTCTAGCTATCCTCGCTGCCGGTAGCTGGTGCTCGCCGGGTCTCCGTACCGGTCATGCGTCGCAACTATAATTTGAAATAATTTATAAATCCTATTCAATTCAAATTAAGGCTCCACTCTGTCGGATGAATAAAAGATGCGCCGGTACCGCGCTGCCTCGCTAGGCGAGCGAGCGAGCAAGCGAACTCACTCGCTCGCTTGCTTGCTCGCTCGCTCACGCGCGCTCCAGACCGCGCAATAATGCGCGCGTGTGCGCGCCAGGGCAAATGGTGGGCCCATTATGCTACGGACCGTGAGTTACGCCAGGAGCGGATTGCCTCGGATTCCACGGGAGATTATGATCGGCCCGCGAAATTGGAGAATCGGCGACGCGCAGATTTTTGCACCTCGCGGTGTCGCTTGCTGACCCGATTTTTGCGGCGCCGTTGGCATTTGTCTCGTTCTACTTAAATATCACGCCACTGAATATTGCACCGCATGAAAATATAATTACTACGCCTATAATTTTCATTTTTCACTATCCGTCCACAAAAATGTGCGCTTGCGAAATCAGTCCCTCTGTAAGCTTTGGAAATGTCTCATTCTACTTAAATATCACGCCACTGGATATTGAATCGCATGAAAATATAATTAATTACTACTACAATAATCATTTTCATTTTTCAGTATTCGTCCTCAAAAATGTGGGCTCGCAGGAAAAGTTACTCGTCCGTAAAAATATTCTATAAACAGAGTTGGAAACAAAGATTTAATGTTCGAGAAGAATTTTCGACTCGAAAGTTCCACAATGTTGAACGAGCTTCAGAAACAGTGAACAGGAATCTTCTCCGATCGCTCCAAAAGCGGACACAAGAGGAAGCTGAGATATCCTGTTGGATCTTGGGAACAAAGGCTCCGCGCGAGATGTACGCGATGTACGCGCGAGTCCTGCCACGAGTAGGACTCGTCGTAAATATGGTAATCCTAAAGTATCAGCGCTACCCGGTGGGTCGGGAACGATAACGACCATTATGCGAATGCTCGACGAAAAGAGAATTAGGGGAATCATTTGTTAGGCGAGCTGTCCGTCGCAGCTGATATAATCCCCGGATGTCGGCGCCGAAAGACACTCCCTGCAGTCTTCCTACCGTGAAGATCGGCCGGACGTGCGGAGGATCTATCTCGGAACCAATTTCGACGATGCTGCATCACGTATCCGAAAAATTGGCTGCATCATTTAGAAATCAGTTAATCTGTATTAATAGTTCACCTACATTAGTCTCCCATGTCATTTCTTGAAAGTTGTATATACGTTCTTGGAAATCGTTAAAATCATTAACAACACTGTAAGAATTTTTGTTTAACAGGATATATGTATCTAGTGAGAATCTTCATATGCAAAATAAAAATTTTCAATTGCAGTTCACGGGAACCAATCAGAAATTGATTACTTTCTTCAATAAGTAATGTCTCTTCTATCTTTTGGAAAAGCGAAGGTGTCCATATATCTGTCAGGGGTTCGTTGACGTCGTATTTCCGGACGAGAGGCTCGGAAGGAAGAAGCGTCCCATCGGTTTTGCCGTCGGCCGAGACGTTGACCAGGTCAGGTTTTATTCCCACGGGATGGGACGTGCTGTTCGTCCTTATCCCCCTCGATCCCCCCGCCCCCGCGTTCACCTTGTATCCGGCGGTCTCCCAGTGCGCGAGGCTCACGCAAAAACCGCGAGCGTTCGCGTTATGAATTACAGATTGGCCAATGCGTAAGTACTTGCGTATCGGACCGTGGCACCGCGGGTAACGCATACCTTGCGACAAGAACGGAAGGGAGAAAGAAAGGGGGAGAAAGAGAGAAAGGAGAGCCGGCAGGTTGCAGGTCGCTCGAAGGGGTGAAAGAACGGCCGCTGTCGAGCTGCGTATTCCTGGCTGTCGTCTTCGTCCTCGGAGTCAGAAGGATAAGAAGGCAGTGAACAGTGAAAGAGACAGAGAGAGAGAAAGAGAGTAAGAAGTTCCGTCGGGTATATACGTATAAATATATATATACTATACATATATACGCACGCTCTCCGGGATACGTCACCCGATTAATTTGTTGTTAGCAAACAGGTTGGCAAACTGCGAGCGGATGCTGGCTCGAGCAAATAAAGGAGCCTCCATTTATTAAGCCGGCAATAAAATAGCGCTCCTCCGCTCTTCGTTGCGCCGTCTCCTTCTCCCTTCTTCCTCGGTCCCTTCTGCGTTTCCCTCTTCGTCGTCCGTGGGTGGAACACCGGGAAAGAACGGAGGGAGAACGCTCGGCGTATTTCGCGGGAGAGAATGGGACAGGGAGAGAGGAAAGAGGGAGGATCGTTGGGGGGACATGGCTGATTTATGCGAAAATCGAGGGACTCTCTCGGCCAGGATCCACGGGCTACACTGCGTGGAAGTAATGCCACGGTGGACCGGGTTAATCCACCCCCGAACTCTGCCGAGTAACCGAGCAGCCTACAAGTCTTTTCGGATCGGTAGAATCTCGAGTAGACGATATTGTACACCTTCAGATTCATTTCGATCGCGCGCTAATTAAATAGCATTTCCGTGAAAATAGATTCCGTAGAATCTTCATACTTGGAGGTGAGTTTTACTCTGTTGCGTTCTTCGGGCCTTCTTCGACTCATTCGGATTTTCTTATTCATTTAATACTGCGATGATTGAACAGATCTTCAGATCGAAACATGTTTCAGAAATAAAATTGCAGGGCTTCTCCAAACGACATGCAACTCGGGCTATACGAAAATGTGATTTTGGAAAATTTCAAATATGGTCCCTTGGCCCCGGGTCGTTCGATGGATCAATCGTCGATCCTCGTGCGGTTTCAATCGACAACCAATTCGGCCGGTCGCGTTCCGAAGAATTTATCTCGGTTTAGATCGGGAAAACCGATAAGGTTCGACGAAATAGTCGGCATAATATACTCGTTTCTTTTAATTATGCGGACGCGATCGAAGGTGGATCGTCGACGTCTAGGCGACGTTTATCGGCAGGACAGATCGGTTACCAGTGCCGGGGCAGATCGGTATCTTGCCTGGCGTTAACTCTTCAAGGCTGCTTAACATAATTCGTAAACAGGATCCCGTGAAATTCGCTGGTTTCGCTTATCTCCTCGCCACGCACGATACATTACACGATTATGTACCACTCATAACGTAGATATATACGATTAGGCTACCCCTGCGCTCTATTGATGCCTCCGCGGCGACCAGGTCACACAGTGACCTAACCGTTAGCTTCGACACATGCAAAAAGGGAATTAACCTCGATCTTCAAACGGAGCAGATTCGTGCTAACTCTTGAACGTTATAGTCGTATGCAAAGATAAAAGCAATGGCACGAATTTATGTTCTGTAAATCTTTAAATCAAGAAAAACCATCAAAAAATAAATTGAACAAAGATTTCAGTTCTACTAAATTAATTCCTTTTGAAGGGGAAATTTCCAGCATTTTCTGTGGTCCACTTGAGGTTTTGATTTTTACTGATCATTAACGATCAAGATTGTAAACCGATAGCCTCTGGCTGTGAAAGGCCTTCAATCGAAGATCTCCGATCAGATCAACAATCTTAGTCACTTTCTCGAATACTGAAATCGAAGTTGAAATTTGGACATTGAAGTTTCCTGGAAGGAAGTTTCGAACACAAGACGAAAAGAAACTGAAACATTGCTAAACACCCTTATTATAGCACCTGGCGGTTGTACAGTAACGCCTTAAGCGTGTTCCCAGGAGGTAGAATATGCGGGTACAAGACAAATAAGTTCCTTTTCGTTAGGAGCGGACTTTTAGACAACCTATTATTATCGTCAACGTTGTTTCGACCATCCGTTTCGACGTTAAATGCACTCGGGAGCCTCGACACGAACAGAGACAAATAAAATACAACATCCTAATTAAAAACAACGGCGACGACCGTGAAACATCCATTAAATCCTTCACCTGTATAAGGCGCCACATAAAGTTACGGAAAACGACAGTACGGGACATGGCAGTTTTAGCTACCAAGTCATCGGACCTTGAAGATAGAGGACTCAACCTCAGTTACAACCTCAGTTACAACCCCAGTTAGAATCCTTAAGTAAGACAATGGTCGCGTGTTCCATGACGATCCAAAAACAGAACCATCGTGGCAACGAAGCAGCAGCACTTAGAGCTTAGAGTTAGGGGATCATTAAAAAAACAAAACCCCAGTCGCAGCCATTACAACTAGTTACAATCCTTAAGTACCACAATGATCGCGTCTTCCAGGTCTACCGAAGGACTTAGCAACGGTGGCACCGAGGCAGAAGAGCTGTCCATTAAATCAGCGGCAGTCGAAGCAGGGGTTAGGGGATCGTTCGAAAACGATGGTACACGATCCGTCGGGTCCGTTGGCCGTTCCACGGTCAGCGTGGAAACGACGTGGCCGGGTCCCATGCTGCGCTAGGAAGCATATATCCTCCGCTATCTAAATAATTATCGCGGCCATTACCATCACGTGGCGTTGTCCGGTGGAACCAACGAGGCGACGTCGCGTCGCGCCCCTCGCCGTAATACGCCCGGGAATATTATGTATAGTCCTCTCTTCTCGTTGGGGCACACGTGTGCGTGGACCCATGTGCATCGGGAAGAGAGGAGTACCGTGGGGCTACCGTGTGTATCGGTAGTAGACGCGGGTACCACCCGACCTACCCGCTGTTCTCGACCCGCTCAAAAGGGAGGAGAGACATGGCCAACAACGGGGAAACGGATTGGCCTCTTTCGATCCCCCGGCTACTTGACTACCCACCGCGCCAAACAGACGATCCTCTTCCTTCCTCCGCCCTCCGCGGGCCTTATTGATCGCGCCACTTACGCGGACATGTGTCGCGATACTTATCGTAAGTCGTGTACGCATACCGTGCAACCATGTCCCGTCGCTTAACCGACGCTTCGTCCGGCTGGATCGGCTTGCCCCGGGAACCAAAGACCCATTTTTACCAACCCCGCTACGCTGATTTCGCGTTCCCCGGCTGCCATGACTCTCTTCCGGGTGTCCTCCTTCTTCGAGACCTCGACTCGGCTAGGACGATGCTGATGGACTTTGATAGATCGCTGCCAATCGTGATTGAAAGGTGCAATTTTGATGGTGGAACACGACGGTGGTCTATTCGAGGAAGGGAATTTTGATGCAGCCTTGGGAAAGACTCTTTGGAAGACTCCGGGTCGATTGAATAATGAACTTGTCTATGGTCATTTTATAGAATACTTTAATTCAATCTTTTCGTCAATAATCGGGCATTTTACTTCCTCAATCAATAACCCACAGGAACCGGTGAGAAAACAAGCCGAAGATCAAAGTACAATACCTCGTGCTCGCCCTTCTCGTTCGGCGAGCAGAGATCACCGGAGGATTCAAACTAGCAACCCCCGGCAGGACCTATAAAGAGGTCGGAGATCGTAAAACAGACGAATTCGTGGTCCCCCCATGGAACGCGCGGGACACGGATACAACATTAGAGGGTATAGAAAATTCCTGTTCGCCGTTGGAGGAATATTTAATTCAAAGGTAAGGGGGCACGAGGAGAAAGAGGACGAAGAGAGGAGGACGGAGGAGGAGGAGGAGGATGGAGGACGCGAGGCCTGCGGCGAACGCGTAAAAGAGAGGAAGGTCGCTTCTGAAAGTAGCGGAGGTGGCTTCTGGTGGCGCAGGTCGGCCTCGCTGTTCCCTCCCGGCTCGAGGGTAAAGGCACCGCCAATTAGCTCGAAATAATGAACGCATTTCGGCGTCTTTTGTTTTGCTTCCGTTCGCCGCCTAGCTAGCTAACAGAGCGCCCGGAGCGAGAGCGTGGCATTACAATGGAGGAGATTCTGTTTCAGAAATTTACCGCGCACGACGACGACGACGTAGTCGCTGGCGACGACAGAGAGGAACATTACCTCTACCTGCCTGCTACCGTCATTGTCGTCGTTGTCGTCGACGCGACGTAAAACCCGCGAGCGGAAAAAGAAACGCTGCCCGGAGAGCTCGTCTCGTTGTCGGCGAATTAACTTTCGCTTGGTGTAATCAGTCCGCGGATTTTCGTTTGTTACGCGATAATTACTAGCAACCCTCAAAGGCTGCCACCCGAGTCGCTAACGCAGCAGAAAAATCTCGCTCGCCGTGCCCCGAGTTACAATTTATGCGCGCACCGGTAAATGCAAATACTAACACGCGTTTGCAATCGATGCGTCGGTTTATTAGCGTTTTACGGCTCGGAGGAAATTAATCGACCGCGCTCTTTGGCTAGCTACACGCGTAACGAGGACCTTGGTGACGCTCGTGATGCGATTTTTGTGGAATTGTTATGGCGCTGCTGGGCTCCGCATCTGCAAGAAGATAGGCTCTTCAAGACTAGTTCTACAAATAGGAAATTGAAGAATAATCACAGAAAGCGTGTTCAGACAATAAAGAAGTCGGAAGATAATTTTTGCATGAGAAACGGGCCAAGTTGATACAGACGGAACTGGAAGAATAAAAAGATCCTCATTAAAGTTAATTGGGATTAGAGAGTGGTTAGATTTTGCGTCGACTCAATTTGTAGAACGAGCGATCAGGATCGTTTAGGACGGCAAGGGGTTAACGTACGGGCGCGAAGATGATCTCGGAAAGAGAGATAGGGAGGTCTGCGAACAAGCGAACGCGAGGATCGCGATTCCGATCGGCACGCATCGCGGCTGGAGGGGGATATTAATCTCGACAAAATGCTACTTTCCTACGTTAATTTTCTAGCTTTTGTTCGGCCGTGGGCGTGCGCGTGGGCGTACAGCCGTGACGAATGAGCACGTGAAGGTACACGTACACAAGCGTGAGAAGCCAAGGTTTTTTTTAGCGGTTCTGCCGAGAGAGCTCGTCGCGGACCCTGCCAACGCCGAGCCAGCAATCTTATCTCGATAACAACGTGGCCGATGCCGAAAGAAAGAAATCGCACGGCGGTGTGTCATGTAATATTCCCGTTAACGGCGCGATTCGCCTTTCACCTCGCGTTAAAGAACGCGTTGTTGGCCTCTCCGCGTCAATGACCCGCCATTCCTCACCCTTAAGGGAGCATTCTGCTCTGGAACTCGAAAAACTCGAACTTTCATTCCATTCTCCTAGAAGGCGTTCCTTGAAAAATGTGTCTTCAAATGGGAGCGCTTCAGTTCGTAAAAATTCTCATGTACATTTTTCGCAAAAATATTAAATTCAAGAGAAAGAATTAAAATTCAAATACAAGATATGTACTGAGTAATTCAACCTTCCTCCACTTTGCAGATTCTAACTAAATTTCGTACATTGAATAAATTACTACAAAAATTCTCATTAAAAGTGTTAAATTGTAGGGCCATAAATAAAAAGGCATGCACGTTCGTAAATAATCATGGCGGATTCTTTGGAGGTATTGAAAGTCCGGCTACAATCTAATGGGATCGACTAATTATTTATCTATAGAAATCATCGTGCAGGTACACTGAATCACGCGGCTCATCCATCTATGTGATTAATGGCGTCCGTGGTTGCGCACGGTACAATGTACGCTTCGTGTCAGCACACACAGTCCATATATTCGAAGGCGACCGTAACTTCTTGCCCAACGAAGGCACAAGTTTCCTCTCGTCGTCGTCGCGGCTCCGGCGCGGCACCGAGCCAATAGCAAAAATTCTAATTTTCTCGAGGAGCAAGATCGAGCAATCTCCATCGGCTCTCGGGACCCGGCTTTCAGATCTACCGATAAAAACGGGTTTCCACACCGCGTCGTCGACACACCAGGGCCCGAGGATCATCGTCTAATTCTCGAGCGTGTTGTTCCCGAGGCGATTACACGCGATCACGGGCTAAAAGAAGAATAGTCCTCCCGTCGTGGCACCGGGGTAATAACTTTTGAGGCGACATCGAGCGCCGCGAAATCGTCGCAAGGGCCCTGGGATATTTACGAAGCTGCCGACGATGGCCCCACTCGGTTGGCTAACAAGACGTGTTCAGACGCGAGAACTTTCGTGTCCGGGAACTTTCGTCCTTGCGTTCGAACGCCGCCGAGAGCTTGTAAACAAATATGCCGGATTTGAAACAGAAACTTTGAAATTCTAATTCGAATTTAAATTTCGAACAGGTTCGACTTCGAATCAGGAAAACGATTCGGGTTAATTAAAACCGGCAACGCGAGGCACGGAGCTGAAAGGTCAAGCCGATGCTTCGGGCTGGAATAAATAATTGCGGGTTTAGTTTGGGTTTAGTGTTCTTCTATTATCGTAATTTTATATAAACATCAGCAATCTATACAGAGATTAAGAATCTGCGAACTGGATAGCGCAGGAGCTCATCTACCAGATTCGGTATAACAGTACAGTTTATTGATCATCAGTCCGTTTCATTAATTGTCTTCTCACCAACCCGGACAGAAGTCTCGACGACCCTTGTTCCAAAAATGGTCCCCTAAAGGCTCTCCAGTTGCCAATCAGATTTCTTGCGGATATAGTCGCTGTTGCAATAATTAAGATCCAAGGTAGCAAATCGTGCGAATTCCATGGCAGCCAGGTGCGAGAGGAGGAAGGGAGTCCTGGGGAAGATGTCGGGCAGGCGCAGGACGTAGAGGATGAAGGCGGATGAAGGGGGTTTGGAGGGTTCGAAAAAAGAGGACGCGCGCGGCCGCTCTCGCGCAACCGTGATCCCGCGGAGGGGAGACGAACGGGCCAAAGGGGGTGTGGGGGGCAGAAACGAAACGGTAGCGGACGGGGAGCGCGGATTAACAATGCCGCAAATACTGGTACCGGCCGTGGAATGCCCGCGAGCGCACACGGCGCATAATTAATACCACGGTTGGCCGGGGGAGCACTCGCCGCGAGCAGCGAGAGGGAGAGAAAGAGAGATAAAGGGGGAAACAGAGACGATCTCCGGGCTGCAGCGAGCTGGACCGTGGAATGGCGGAAAGAAAGAAGAAGGGAACCCTGGTGGTACCGGAGGGACCCGACCGGGTTCGGGATGTCCGCGGGGAGGAGATTTATGTGGCTCCTGATTGAATCGTTCTCACTCGATCGCGCCGCTCGCTTTTTGCCCTACCGAGATTCTCTCCGCGCTCTCTCGCCCCCTCCTGCCCCCTATCGCAACCCCCCTCGGACCGTGTCGCCTTTCTTCCTCCGGTCAACCTACCTTTCTCTCTTTTTCCGAGAGGCGAGGTATGACTATGGCCAGAACCGTTCAAGATCGTACGGCTTGCCTACGCTCGAACCTTATCCCCAGGTGGACCCTCCGAACCCGGTCCCTTTCCTGAACTGACTGGCTCGATGGCTTGTGCGAGCTAACCCTTCAGGGACCACGATGTCAATTTTTTCGTGTACCGACACTGTCCGATCTTATAGAGTTTACCATCATTTGTTGCTGTATATGTAAAACTTTTCAGAAGTTTCGTAGCTGTCCTCAAGTTCAAGGAAGCGAATGATGCATGAAAGTGTACTGCGCGTAAAAATCTGGCCACGCGTAATCAATCTTGAAATGCTCGTCAGTCGTTCGCAAAGCGTAAGTGGTTGATGGATTGCATTAATCTTTGCCCTTTAGATTTCTTTTTATTAATCGACTCGAGGTCCCTATAACGCAATATTAATGATTACACTTTCTATCACCTAGAAACGAATTTTTGCTTCTTCCTTATAACGCGCAGCTGCTGGAACCACGTAAAGAGACGCTGAGAATTCTAAGAAGAACAAGAGCCGACTCTTCCACGCGTCACAATTAAATTCATTCTCTTATTTTTCCATCGAAATCGTTTCTTTAGACCTACAATCGTTTCTACGATTTCTCAGTCATTTAAAATTCTATTTGCGCAACCAGATTTTACTATTCTCACGAATTTCGAAAGCGGTACAAGTACGAATGTCCAAATAGTCATACCGTTCGAGCATGTTTGAAAAAATTGTTCGACCGCCGATATGTTCGACAGTCGGTTATCTCCGATGATCTCCGATATCTTCAGATCTCTTCGGCAATTAATTTTCGTACGGGTTAGAATCGATGGTGGCTTTTTCCGTGTTCGGCGTTTTGTGGGTCGGCCGTTCGTTACCCGGTGGAACCGATTTGTCCCGGAGATTTAGGTGTCGATTGCTCCAAAATCGATGGAGACGCTGCGTTTCAGCCGCGTTTCACAATCCGTCCGCGTGTTGAGTTATGAAAATGGCGCGGGCGATTTTATCTGCCGGCCACAAATAAGCGAGCCCCCTTTGAGCGAGCGTTTAGGTGTGATCGAGGAGACAGCCCGGCCAACTTTATTGCCGCTAACGGTTCCGAGAGAGCTCTCTGGTGCCGGTATCTGCCCCCCCCCCCCTTCACACAGAGAGGAATTACGAAAGCCGCGTTCCTCGATAGATATACGTCTTCCCCTCTCGAACGTAATCAACGTCACCTTCGTCCTTCATACATCACCGACCGAGCACAATTATGTCAGCGATGACGCGGCCGCGGGGAAAAGAAAGACGATCCGGGGGCCACGAAACGCGAGAGGCATTAAAGTGTCAGCAACCGGGGTTCATTTAAATCCTGAGGTATCCGTGCGCCACCGTGGGCCGCGCGCGTGCGCCACGATGATTTTAAATAGGCCCCCCTGACCGTGATTGCGAGCCGACCCCATGCTGCATCCTCGAGGATGCATTTTTCCCTGAATTTATCGCCGACCGGGACCCCTTTGTTCGCCCCCCTTTGTCCTCCGGTTCGCCTGCAGTCCGAGCGGACGCTGACTCGAGATCGAACTTCGCTCTTCAACTAATTTGTGTTTCCCTCGACCCCTGTTGCGCCCATAAATATTCACGACAATTGTCTTTTAATAAAAATGAATCAATTTGTTCGTTCATCTAAATATTACTCGATAAAAGGGCTCTCGAACGATTTCCAAAAATCATTCCACGTTCTATAACAGTAGAATCGGAAGCCCTGTAAGCCCCAGTTAACCCAGGAAGTAGAAACCCTTGTCCCCGAAAACCTCCGCTGTTCCGCATTTAGCATCGGTGCTGCTCGAAAGTGATCCATCAGCGGAGCGGTTCGAACGCGTTTCCTTCGAATCTCTAAACATCCTGCCGCCGGCGATTCGTCTTTTCCATAATCGTGCGTAGTCGATGGCAGAGCTGTCGGTCGCATTTGTCCGCGGGAATCGGCCCGGGCCGAGCATCAGATAAACCAGCCTCGGGGCCAATTAGAAATCCCCGGGCCCGCACGTCGGAGCAAAGTGGAAAGACCGATTAGCGCGACTCGCTGTCAAAACATCCACTCTCAGCCGGGACACGGGAGATATATCCAATCCCCAGTATCTCTTCGTCGTTGCTGCAATCGCGCGAAAGAGCGCATCCTCTTTCTCCTCCGGCGCAGCTGTTTTTCTCTGTTCAGAGAATCAGCCACCCGTGCTGCACTCCCAGCAGTCCATCACTCGGGCTCGGACGGCTGGTGCATCGCGGATGCAAGCGGGACAAGGGGGATGCGCTCTCCGGCGCATAATATATCGGTTTAAAAGTACCATTTATTTAAATGGCGTTTATACCCCGGCCCACCGCGGAACGAAAAACACAGGCCGCAGAACCTCTGGAAATAATAACGGGGTTAGCAGGGTCCTCGACCAGCAGAGAAACGTCCGGCGAGAGAACGCCACGCGGATGCAATTGAATCAATCATCATCCTACAACGCCCGCGACCATGAATTTAACCGGCCCGAGTGCCCCGACGCTATACCTGTCACCGCGCGGAAAAACGTCGCGAACCGCTTCCGGGATTTTTTATGGCCGCCCGTTCCGAAACTATTTTCGGCTGTTTCGGGAAATTAACGGGCCACTTCACCGCTTGTTCTACTTTATCCCTCGCGTGTACGCTCGCGAATTTTCTACGTAGATTCAAACCTCCATATTTGTTGTTTGTTACGCGCGGTGGAGATCCTCGAGGATTTTTAATGCGACGTCGGACCGGGAATTTTCAGGATTTATGGGACGAGTGCTGGACGAGTGTAGGCTTTTAAACGATTTAATTGTTGCGCGGGAGACTGGTTCTCTGTTTTTGTGTTTTTTCGGTAACAATCTTTTATGATGTTCTGAAAATGAAGTAATGGAACAATGCAACTTTTACTTGATCCACCCAATCAACATTATCAACTTGCTTCTTAGTATACTACAATAATCTAGAAGCTTAACAAACTGCCTGTGGGAAGGTGTTAACATACCAACATTTTGCACCAACTGATCTCGAAAAAACCACGCCAGTCCCTCTGACTACGATCTCGTTCCTCAAGCATCGACCACCTCGTTTCTCTTGGCTCGCAGCGCCGAGCAAGCCTCGGCAAACTAATTTCAAAACAAACCGAGCGCAGGGATCGCCGAAACAGAGTCCGCCGGCGAATCCCGGCATAAAATCTCGTAGAAAAACGAGAACCCGAGGAACGCGGGGGTGGTGTAGTCTCGAGAGGTTCTCGGGCTGATGTGTGGAGGCGACGAGAGGATTACGCGTTAGCTCGCGGAGGATCGTCGTGACGATATGTAAGAAGAAAAGAAAAATCGAGACGGGCGGTGGGTGTTCGTGGGGAGAGAACGAGAGAGGGGGGAGGGGGGAAACGAGGGATGGGATGAAGGAATGGAAGAAGACGCTGGTACCGCAAGAATGTTGAGCCCGGAACAGCGAGGAGACACGCGGAGACACGTGTAGGTTGGAAGCAAAATATATAGGGATAGCCGAAAGCACGCGAATGTCCCGGGCACCGGGGACTGTTACTCTCATTCCAGCTCGTTCTCCCCGTTCCCTCCTTACGGTCTTCCCCCCCACCCCTCTGGCTCTTTTCTCTAAATCTCTCTGTCCGCGAAGTGGCTCGGTTTTCCAGCTGCGCGAGTCTCGTCAACGTGACGGCGGCGGCCACCCTCGGCGAGCGTCGGCATTCCCTGGCAAAAAAGCTCGCTCCCTCGCGCACATAATGGGCCACGCTGACTCTGGGGACCGTTTTTTGGACGGGCGGCAATGCGACCGCCTCAATTTCTCTCTCGTTTCCCTCTCCCTCATCTCCTTCTTTTTTCCTTTCTTTCGCTCTCTCTCCGCTCGTTCGTACCCGTTCCAATATACAGGCTGATTCACTGGCCAGTGGACCCAAAGTGCCGCCACCAAAACATCGCAGCGGGAAACGCGTTCTTTCGGCTACGGTTAAGTGTCTGTGAAAAGACCGATACCGCTTCTCCGCCATCGGGAGAAGTAGGCACAGAGAAATTCGTAAACATCTATGCTCGACTACCTGATATCCCAATTGTCACTGTCGCCAACCTCCCAATGGACCCCCAATGCTCCCCAAATAGTTCCATAATGGTCACAATTTGCTCCGAAGAAAAACCGATATCGCTCTCTGCACCGACACTTAGATGTAGCCGTTTCCCACCACGATGATGACACTGGTTTCGGGTCCGCTACCCAGAGTGAATCACCCTGTACCTTCTTCAGCCCGGTTTCCGCCTACGAGCGAAATTCCAGGCCCAAGCCAGCTTTGTCTTCCACGGCGTCGTCGTCGAAAGAGAAATTGGCGAGGCCCGTTGTTCCAGATCCTCGAGACGGGCTCCGTTCCGATCCTATCGGCCCGCCACTTCGACAGATTGGACGACCACTCGAAAGGGTTCCACGAGTAAATACCACGGGGATACGAGGGCACGACGTCGAACCGAACCCGCTCTCGACGACGATCTAATCGGTGCTATACCGTGGAAAGCAATCGGACGAAAAGAGTGAGAGAGACACTCTCGGTAAATTGGAGAGCAGAGTACGGGGAGAGGACAACCGAAACCAGGTTTACTTACTGCGAGGCGATAAAGCGGCACGGAATTATTTCTCGGGTACATTCGTACACCAGACGCTGATCCTGGGGGTGGAAGCGGCGCCATTTTGCTCGGCGGTCTCTGCGGACGCCGGGAAGTTTATGCGAATTTAGGGCTTTGTCGATCGATCCGGCGAAGATCGAAGGAAATTTATTTCGGCAGAACCAGTCTCATGGTGTGCTGTGTGTGGTACAAATCTGAATAGTGTCAACCCGGTTCTATCAACAGGTTCACAACTTATACTTGAAGAGAACACCCCCTTATTACATGCGCATAATCATCAAAAAGGTCCTCTTTCAAGGTCCTCTATTCATTCCTCCAATTTCCCGAAGACTGTCCAACGTTTGTACATCATTGAACGTATCAGCGGTTATTTTGGGAGCCATTTCACCCCCGATTAATCCTCGGGGGTCCAGCTAATTGAACTTGTACATTTGCAAGCGGCTCAAAAGGAAGAAGGAGGCTCTAGAGCGCGGAGTCCGAAAGGGAGGTCCGCTAATTGGCGGGTGCCAGGGTGAGGTGCCGCAGGGGGCGAGGGCCGCGAAAGGTCGCAAACTTAGCATCCGCTGGTGCTGTCTCGACGAAAGAAAGAGGAAGAGAAAGGGAGAGGAAAAGTCGAGGTAGTCCATCACCGGGCGGATCGTCGGTGTACCGGTCATAGCGTGAATCCCGGCCGCTCTATCACTGCTAAGAGGCGTCGGTGTCCCTCTTCTAGGGAGCTTCCTCTTGCTCGAAATCTATCTTGTCCCTCGTAGCCTCTCTTTCTAACTTTCACGAACTCTCTATCCCTTGGGACACGGTCGTCTCGCACCCCCTTCGCCTTTGAAAAAATCGGCTGCGCTGCCGGCGCTCCTTGCCGCGTATAGACGCGCGTATACGCTCCGAGAGGACAGGCTGCTTAATGGCGACGATTACTCAACGGATCGAATGAGCCGCGGCCTCGTGCCCGACGTCGCTCGTAACGAAATACCAAAATAACGTCACCAATAAATATACCGACTGCGGTGTAACCCGTGGCGGTTGGGAAACCGCCTCGTTCATTCTGTGCCCGTTCCTGGCGCAGCTCAAACCCTGATGCCACCCCGGATGGGGGCCAGGGGGGTACCGTCTGACAAACGGCTCCAGAATTAACCGGCAACCGACTCCAAACTCGCCCGCCTTTTACGACGACGCGACGACGACTGCTCGTCACCGATCCGACGACTTCAACGATACTATCCTGACGTGGCCTGGACCTTGAACTTCCCCTATCTTTTTCGATTCAACAACGCTTCGTACGACCACGTTGCATTTTTTGAACCCCCTGCAATTTGCACCGAAGACCGACGATTTTATTTCACAAGAGTGTAGTAAATTCAAAATGACTAGCACCCAGTGAACCCTATAACTCAAAAATCTCTGTCGAAGCCCATCGTGTGTCAAAAGCTTCCACCCTCGCGTTCCAAATATAATTCCCGTGTATCAATCGGATGACAGCGCGGTTTCGTCCCCGCGAGTTCCAGGCCGTCATCGCGGCCGCGGACATTAATTCAGTCATAAAGCCGTTCGCGTACGGCGAAACGAGTATGGCGAACGAGCGGGTAAGCGAGCGAGCGAGGTCCAAGCGCTTAAATAATACAAACAAGTCGCCGGTGGATATCCAACGAGGCGGCGAGTGTCGCGGAGGGATAGGCGCGAGGAACGTGGCCGCGGACGAAAGCGATAGCGCATGGTTCAACATAAATTACTCGGGGCTCTGGGTGCCCGCGGAGAAGTGAGTTATTTACGTGTGACTGATGGAACGCGCCAGCTGACTGGGGAAAATCGAGAAAATAAAGAAAAAAGAGAGAGAGAGAGAGAGAAAGAGACCCAAGACACGGCGCGCACGCGTCCCACGACTCGTCATCCCCTATATTCCGCTGCGTCTTATCGCATCACGATAATTGTCGAATGCCTCGTTTTGGCCGTCGCGTGAGCACACCGACGGCACGCGATTCTTCGAAAGATGATTGGAACCTACCGCGACTTCTCGTACCGAATAGAGGGGACGAATAATGACAAATTTCAAGTGAACAGGGTGACATCGCAGCGACGTTGCAATTCCAGCGGACAGCGTTACACGATCGTGATGTTAGTGAAAGAATCGTGGAATCTTAATAATTTATGTATTTCATAGATTCGACCGCTTCTACGGGCTCTGAACAATTTTCTTCGGGACAGCAACTACAATGTACTCGTACAGCAAAGTCTCCCCTTTACAACGACACCATAGAATCTAGTAGGCGATTTTTTACCACAGTTTTATTGCGCCTCAAACGGAAGGCGTGTCAGCACTCGACGCGGGATTATCTTGATTAATCGTGGCCGATTACTCGGCTTTCTCCGCGCGGAAGTTCTTTCATCAATCCATCCCTTAATGATTTTTCCGCTGCAACGAGATAATTCGCTGGGACAAGCACTGCCTCTCTCTCTCTCTCTCCGCGAAAATCGTCCCGTTTTCGGCGAAGAAACCGCTCTCGGTCTTTCGCTCGGTGGCGCGCGAGAGCGGCCGGGACCGGTTCCACGGAGTTAATGATCCCATTAATTAGTTTCGTTTCGTTAAGCGAGGCACGAAATCTTGTCGTTGCGCGAGAAGGGAATTAAGGGAAATAATTAGACAAATTAGGACAGGCGGCAGGGGTGGCTCGGCTGGCTGAGCGAATCATTTATCATTAGGATCTGCTATTAATTCCTCGTTAATTCCTCCTTTCCTCGTCAAGCAAGATAAACGAGTGGCTCCGGAGACGGTCTTCTCTCGTAACGTTGCATCGCGGCTCATCGGGGGACGGGCCCGATTCCGGCCCGACACGGGAACCTGAATGGACCGTCCCACCCCGCCGCCCACCGGTGGCGGACGGGGCTGGCCGACGTCGGGCAAAAAGAATCGCGCACGGCGAAAGAGAGATACGAGACCGATAAAACGTTGATTGCATTGAAAAAAAGGATACAATGATAAATGCCGAGGAATATAATGGAGAAAGCGGCGCGGCCCGCTGCTACGGCGAAGACGAAGTGCGCTCCGGAGTATATAACCTAGGTGCCCATGGTAATTGGTCGATAGGAGAGCTTTGCTTCGCGATATTAAATGCATAAACTACGGTGTGCCAAAGAGAAATCGGAAGATTCTATAGAATTTATCAATCCATTCATTTTCAACAATCGACAATCTATTCATTTTCTGAATACTTGAACTCTATTAAGCTTTGCAATTTTCTGGTGAATTTTATTTTTTGATACAGTCATTTATATACGTTTATTTATATTCACACTTCGAGCTGAATCCATCTAAATTCGTTCACTGTTTGTTCAGCGTATACTGTGTCAACATTAAGGTCGAATAAAGATATATAGAAATTTACTGCCGGTGAAGAAGAGAAACTGACGGCAGGGTTACCAAAAGCCATGTGTCGACACATCCGTGGATATGAAGTATCAGTTATTGATAGAACAAACAGCGCCAAGGGTCCTTCGTGGAAAACCGCTTTCCTCGGCAATAATAATCGTCTTTAACAGCGAACGTTTCAAAAATACCCGCTGTTCAAGGGACGCACCAGTGACACCAACTATCACGCGCAGTGTCGCAGCGTCTGTTTAACAACTTCCTCCGACTTAACGCCTGGGAAGCCGTAAACTGCTGCTTCGTTTTATCGTCGGTCTATCAACTTTCGGCGAGAGCTCGAAGAAGAAGAACAAGTAGCCCTCTGATGTCTGTCGTTAAAGCTGCGATGGCTTTTTTCTACCGGCGAGATTTCCCAACGCGTCCCCAGTGTATCAACCTTAACAAACTCACTGGATCGCTGATCTATTTTATAACATTAAAAACGAAAAATGAAATTTTCACAACAGACTGGACAATTACGTAAATTCACAGTTTTGGGCAGTAATTCTTTAGAAAATAGATTAAGGAGATTACAAGACAAGCTAATGAGTCCTTAATAACGACATCTAATTTATTGAAAGTACTCCTCCGTAAAATACATAATAAAAGGAGAATGAAAGGAGGTTAGACAAACTTTGTAAATTTGCGAAAAGGTTCAGCCGCAATCTAAAGAACATAAATAAACGATCGCACTCCCCGAACTCCACCAAAATCGCATTCGCAAATTGTTCAGAGAAGCAGCGATTCCTCAGTCTCTCTCAGCGTTCAACAAGAGTGAGAATCATTATAAGCATCCGCAGCGATGACTATCATTACCCGACTCCGGAGCAACCTTCGCGAGGACACTAACTACAGTCACAAATTTATGTATGAAAACGATACACTTTGCTAACTATTCCTCGCTCAAGCAAACCCGATTCCGAACCTGCAGCCATTCATTACTTCGATTCCCTCGATCCGTAGAGCAGGAGAGCGTACGCATCGAGGATCGCTCACAACTACCATCCGCCATTATCCTGGGACAAAAAACGGTTCTCGCGAACATCGTCGAAAGCAGCCGAGGAATAATAACACAATCAGCCAGCATCGGGACCAGTCTGGCTACTCGTAATCGCGACCAAATTACAAGTTATTCGATGTTCTGGCAACAACGACAATTACCCGGTTATCGGACGGGATCAGTTGTCGATCGCGTGACGGTATCATCGCGCCCTATAGTTCCTAGGGCGACACCTTGGCTCCTGTTCCAACAGTTACCCTCGCCACTGACACGAATGCTCCAAAAACCTCGGCGGAATTTCAAGTTACACTCTATTTCAAATCATTAAAATCTTCCTCTCTTTCTAACACTGTCGATGCCTTCCTAAATCCACAATTTTCTCCATATTCGACGATACACTTGCAAGACAATTCTCAAACTCTCTAAATGTTCGGCTAGTAAATTACATGATCCCTTAACTCACGATCTATCCTTAAAATTTGAAGCATTTGTATACATAGATTCATAATTTGCTCTATATTCTCCCAACTCTCTGAATGTCTCGTTCATGAATGGCAAGATCCGGAAACCTGCAACTAACCCTTAGAAGTGTATAATTCCTTGATGGACTACTTAAATGCCCCAGTTCGCTCCGTATTCGTAACACAGTTCCGAAACCATCGGGAATGGTATCGTTCATTAACGGTACCGGCCGGTTCGTTCATCCCGAAGTGACCAACGTCAGCAGCGTGTTTCCTCCTAGGGAACACACATGGAAATCCTTAGAAGGCCATGCATGCAGTGTATCCGTCTACACTCGGGAGTCGGCGATGGTCGTTCTTTTTTTTTCGGGATTCTCGAGAGGACCGGCAAAACATCAAGGCCTCTCGAGAGTGACCACGAGCTCTTCAGGGACGTACCGTATTACAATGGTCCTCGCGGAGAGAAGAAACAAGAGAGACGGAGAGTATCGGGCGTCCCGTGGAGAGCTACTCGAGGACCGTGTTTGAGAAGGTATAGGGGTCTCGGTTTTCTCTCGGAGCTTAAAACAAACAGCTCTCACCTGTGCCATCGATGGCATAATAACCACCTGTGCCGCTCCCCCCACCTTTGGGGATCGGCCTCTTTCAGGCTTTTTGCCCAGTTCCGAGCTGCAAAACTTTTTTGCAATCGCCTTCCGCTTCTCTCGTCTTCCCTAACGGCCCTCGCGCACAGGGGCATTATACGGCGCTTATAAAGCTCCCGTGATTATCTACCTTGCGCAGTGTTTCCGTTTATATCGCTCGGTACGCAGACAGACTCGTAACAGGCTTAATGGTTATTCCCCTACGCCGCGCCAGTCCGACGAGCCTTCCTTTTTTCACCTTTTAATTGCATGCGATGCTACGGCAAGAGACCTTGGCTTGGCGGGCTGTTCGTGTCCCGCCGGTATAACTTCGGAGCGATGAATGCAACACTTAATGAAGTCATTTCGACGGTGCTTTCACGTGCGGGTTCCTGGAAACACTCCGCGCACCGGCTAACGGATCGCACGGAATCGTGCATGTATTAATTACTCCGACTACGAAACGAAACGGAACTGAAAGAAAAGGAGATACCTCTCCCGAGGAACATGACAGTGTTTGCAAACTCAACAAGCTGACCGGTGTCCCGTTCGGGAATTTCTACACCGCATTTTCTAGCATCTGGAGAAGGCAACTGCATCAAATACAACTGTCCCTGTCTTCTATTGAAGACTCAAAGATCAGAATTCTACCTTGCTCGAATAGGAAGATAGAGACAATTTTTCTTTGATGAATAGATCTGGACACATTGGTAATTAAAACTGGAGGATCACTAATCCTAGGAAATCCTGTGGAAATTGCTCCAGATGATGTTCTTTCTAATAATTAGAATTGGAGGATCACTAATCCTGGAAAATTGTCGAAATTTCTGGGAAATATTGGAGGAAACACTTTTCGAAATAATCTAACGAAGCAGTACTTCAAATACGATGCTCATCTTTGAAACGTTAAATATTCGAACGCAATATGCTGAAGTGGAATACAAAGCGTCGAAACCCGTTCATTCCACATGCCATTAATTCGCGAACAGGAAATTTCGAGTTGCGATATCGTTGCAGTAAATGAGCGCAGTGTGCAGTTTTTTTCGCGATTTTTTTCAAGTAATTTAGAAGTATTCATTAAGGGAACAAAGAATGCGCGAGTGTCCCGAGGTGAATAACCAAAGCTTGACGAGGATGGGTAGCATTTTAATAAAGCGGATTGTTACCTTCTATTTAAAAGAACCAAGCCAGCCTACAGGGTGTACCATAAGATGTGGGCGTGGTCTGGTGATTCAGTTACGTCGATATCTTGATCGAGAATTGCAACCAGCGTATTTATATAGTCCGTGTGTGCTTTATATTTTAATAGTAGTATTTCCTGTCCGATCTTGTCGATTACTCGTTATCATACATATTTCATGAATGTCGATGTTAGCATCTCATTTTCAATATTACTTCGATAGCATCGGAACCCGGTGGATATCTTCTTCAACATTTTATGCAACACTGTCAAGGTAGCATCGCGATGATTGTGGATTTTTTAAAACACTTTTCCCACATTGTAAATTCCTTACAATTTTGAGCGGATTAAAATCTACTCTTAAAATCTCGAAAATTTTTTCGTACCTCCAAAAATTTGTTCATGCATACTACAATTTTTTAGTAGGTTTTACAATCTTCCTACAAGGTCCAAAATTTTTCCGTAGGCCCTAATTATTTTATAGTCCCTGCAATTTTTTAATAGATCTTAGACATTATTTATAAATTTCGCAATTTTTAACAGGTTCTAAAATTTATGTATGATCGCCACAATTTTTTTCACAGAAGTTAGATTGTGTGTTCGCAGGATCAAACATTTTTTGTACGTCTTAAAATTTATTCGTAGAGGCTACAATTTTTTTCGTAGGCCCTAAATACACACCATGTCCATTGAACAACACGTTCTCGAGACAATTAACAAGTAATTATACGGTGGTAGGAGAGTTCGTGATCAGAAACAGCAAGGGGGTAGAATAAATATAAATATTTTCTGGTGTGTGTTTATGAAACAACCTGTACAAGAAGAAGCTATCTTTTTAACCCAACGAGCAAAAGATTTACATCGTCGTGCGCCCGGTAATTACCCCGGCATTATGAACCGCTAACGATCGTAATTAGAACTGTCGTTACTTTTATTAAGTGAGCAACGACGACCGTGACGGCGATAAATCATACCATGAACGCGCATAAATTGCACACGCCGCTACGAAACGGAATAATAACACGCTGGGAACGCGCGCTATTCCCTAGTCGCCATTTCCGTGGACGGGGCGCCTCCTCTGACGATACAATCGTTCCCTAATGGAACAGGACAATCAAAAAATCGAGCTACATCTTGAAATCGTGAGAACCTCGACACTAGAACCACCGGCGCAATTATTCACCAGGTTTCCATAACCCTTCATTATTGTTACTCCACTTTTTCATTTCAGGAAGATACTGTTCAACTCTCAAAACTGGAAACTGCAGAACAACTTTTTTTTTCTTAAAAGTACTCAAGTCAAACACAAAGAAAACACGAAAATGTTTGAAAGACGTGCTTAAAGGGTAGGATTGAAATTCACAAAGCCCATTTTGCCGATCCATCCTCGCCGAAGGGTTGACCTGTCAAACCCCGGACAATCGTGAGGATCGAAACTAAAAAATTTATAGCTCGCGTATCAGATAGTCGAAACGGCGGGAATTCCGCGAATCGCGCGCTATCTTCAAAAATTTAATTACCGTGCCTGCAATTTCCCGTTTGATCCGACGACGATCCCTCCGCTGATACCTTGATTCAACAGAGCCGCGGTTCATCGTTCGCAAAAAAAAAGAAGTTGGATAATTATTCGGAGTGTCCGTGTCGCAATCAGCCTGGCCTAATGTTCTCCGCGGTCACGTAACACGGCAATTAACCCACGGAGTGATCGATCCCGCGGTTCATTCTCGCGAGGAACGCGAATAAAGGTGGTGGTGGATGAGGATGAGGAGGTGGAGCAGGAGGAGGAAGGCGACTGTCCATTGATAAAATCTGTGGACGGGATGCTCGCGTCGTGCGGCCGTGTCGTCTAGAATTATCGAGCAAATACGAGAGCGGCTCCTCCGCTACCAGGGACATGCGTGCCGTGTAAACGTGCACGCGTATTCCCGATCCGAATGAGAGGAGCTCGTACGTCGAGATCCTGATGTGGCGAGACTAACCGATGCACGGCTCGTTGCCGCTGTCACCGAGGCACTATCTCACTCGTTGGCCCCGCATAAAGCTCGCCTAGCCCGCTCGTGCTCAAGTCGAGCCAACCGCGCGCGCCTTCTGCGAGAGTCAGTGGCCCTGGCACGCGTGTGCAATGCGCAGTTACTGCACGATAAAGCTCGATTCAGATGATCGATTCCGAACGCATCGACCACCGAAAACTTCGGACGCTATTCCTTGAAACCTTGAAAATACGTCAAGTTTGTAAAAGTTGCTTTCCATAACTTTTTTGTTGTAAACTTCGGCTGGTAACGAAAATTTAAGAAATGGGTTGTGTAGATCCATATAAGTTCTATATATGTTGATAATTTCATCGAAATTGGTCAATTGGTCCAGGAGTTATAAATGATTAAAAATTGTGAAGATCGCTAATATACAGTTAGGAGCATTAAAAAGGAAAGCCGAAAATCATGAAAAATTGTAATTTTTACCACTTTTGATCGTTTATAACTCGAAAACCAATTAACCAATTTCAATGAAATTTTCAGAGCGTATATAATTTACATGAGTTGGCCAAACACATCTTTTAAATTTTCGTTATTGGCCCACCTAAAAAAGTTGAGAAAATCAATTTTTACTATTGTTTTTCATAATTCCGACCAAATGCATTTTCCCAACATATTTATTAGACGTCATTCACTAAACTAATTCTTCTAGCCTTACAGAGAAATTGAAGTCGTTTGGTCCATTCGTAAAAGAGTTATTCTGATTTAAATTGTGTGTGATCAGTTATGCTCCTAACTGTAGAATAAAATTGGAATTGTAATTTGTTGTGGATCGAGCTTAAGGTACACAGGACCCTCGCGAGACGCGTCGCAGGCCCGCGTCGCGCCAACAAGCGAGTATTTATTAAGCATGGCCCTCGTGCCGACAGTTATGACGCGAGTCCGCGTTTATTTGTTCGTGCGTCGCAGCGAGCAGCCGGTGATAACTATACCGTTCGCGTTCCCCGGTCGCGGGACAAGGAGAACAAGACGGAAGACGCGCTTATGGCCGACCGCGGCGCGAATGGCTGCTTGGAAATCCAGCCGCGAACGTGCATACGTCCCAGAGCGGTCGTTCCGTATTGTTTTACGACGGCATTCGAACGTCATATTACTTTGATCGCCGCTTCAATCGCGCCGACCCGGCTCGCGAGAGAGCTCTACGATCCTTCCCTCTCGACCCCGAAAGGAAATTAGCTGTCTGCCGTTGTAGCTCGACGCTGCTCGAGAAACTGTGCCTCGCAGGAGATCGAGACACGATTTTCTCTAGGATCATGCTCAACATCTTCCAATTCACGTATGATGATTGCTATTTATTGCTCGATGCTCAAGTCTCACGAATCGCCGATTCACAACCGGCATCTACCTTAACCCTCCCGTAATCCAACTTCTTTCAAAACTATTAGGTTGTGTGATTTAAATCGCTCACAAAATTTTTCTTTGAATATTGAGAAGCTGTGTGTAACGCTAAATACATCACCGCCGGACAAATGAGCAGTTGCAAATTTTTTATTACGCGATTATTCAAGTACGTAAACAGAAGAGGACAAAATTAAGTGGACACCCATTTAGAACTAATAAATATTTTGGAATTGTATACTGGTCCTTCTAACATCCAAGAAAAAGAAATTCAAACCGTTCGGTCCAGTTTTAAAAAGTTATTAGTTTTTACAGGGTGTCCACTTAATTCCGTTCTTAAAATCGCAGATCTTAAATTCTCTAAAAATGGAGCACGATCTTCCGCAATCATCCAACATAAATTGACTTTATCCAATTTTCATGGCCGCCGAATCCACGATCAGCAAATGAAACATTGACCTCCATATCAGCCAGCGTGTTATCGAAACTTGTCTCGATCATGGCCTCCAGCATCCCGCGTCGTTCCAGTGACCGGGACCGGATGAATGCTCTTCACCCATCGAACTGCGAACCGGTTCCGCGAAACGCAGGAACCTGGGATCCGAAAGTAGTCCACCCTTTCGCGATCGGTAGTTTGTCATACGTCAAGGGTCCCGGTGGTATTTAGAAGGGGTTGCACCTGCCTCGACGACGTTAGAGCCCGGGCCAAAGATAAACGGGCCGCGTTAAGACTCGGGCATTAATTATCAATTCGTGCCTCGACCAGGCTTGCCGAGTCGAGTCATAAAGAAAGCCACCGTCGGAGTCGCTTTCCCTCCTCGTCGATTCAACGCCGACGGAAATTTCCCCTCGGGGACACTGGCTCTCGACGAGCATTCGACTCCGAGTCTCGTTTACCTCTCTGCTCCGGGGCGTTATTATTAGGGCCGCGGCCGTGGCTACAAATAATGTCGCCGGTGTTGAGTGACGCGACGCCGCGGCGGGGAGAGGCACGAGGAAACGTTCAGAATGATCCGCGAGGCTTAGCGTCGCTGGCTACTGGTCTATTTACGGGACGAGTTCTTAACAACGCGACAAGATATGCGCTGATCCGCTGACAACGGCCCGTGCCGAACTGACAATCACGGAAAGACTTGGACAATCCAATTGCATCCGTCTTAAACAAGGACACATCGGAAAAAAAATACAGGTCATGAGATCATCAATTTCTTAATATTAGAGAATTATAGATCCTCCAATAGCGACAGAAACTTCAATCATAAACCAACGACTCACCCCCAATAATGTAATCTAACAATTTCGATTGAGATTATTGTGTAAAAGAGTTTTAAACTTCCATTTGGTACAGCACAATTATTAGAAGGTCATAAGCTTCCGGTAGATGAAGTGTTAATGATGATTTTTCTGCATTGAAGGGTTGATGGTGTAGATTAGGAATCCCTTCGAATTGCACCCAACGCAAACAAGAACGAATTAAAATGGATGCAAGGCTCTAGATCTTAATGCTAGTTTTTCAAAATGCATATTCAGAAATTGTAGAGAGGTCGCCGGTAAATAATGTCTTAACGATTAAATTACAGTACCCCAAAGAATTTCATGTAAAACAGTGCCAAAATCGTGAAATGGGTCACCACGCTCGAAAAGAGAGTTTCAGTTGACTTATGAGAAAAAAAGAAATGCGTACACGCCGCGGGGCCCCTCGCTTAGGGCAGCGCATCGAAGAAGAGGGAACTGCGCGCGCCCCAGGGGTGCCCCGTGTCCCGCAGCTGCGCCCCGCACGAACGCGCACCGATGCGCGCGATGTGTCACGAAATTAATTGGATGCCCGTTAAATCCGAAGGCGTTAACTTTCGCGTATACGTTTCTTTATCACCTTCGTTTATACGTTTTAATAACGCGTCGCTGCGCGCCGGCTGAAACAAGCCCCCGACCACTCGGCTATTTCTTTTCGGCTGACGTTTAATCACCGTTTTATCGGGGGGGAATTTTCGGTGCCGCGACTAGGGCACGGAAGTTATTTAACACCCGTTGCAAAGATGGAGATGTAAGATAGTTTTTTATTTGCCGCGATCGCTTCAAGCTGTTTTTTCGTGGAATTGATGTGCCACGGAACGAGCAACTGGTAGACGCTCGCAGATTCATGCCGGTGTTATTAATTGTTCTGATGTAATCGCGATTGTTTCGAGGTGTGCGCTAAACAGCGAGAAGAATTCACCCTCCCTTGGTATAATGGATCGTCGTGTTTCGAGCGAACTCTTGATTATAACTTTTCCATGAACTTTCATTTGGATTGTAAGAAGATTTGAACGTTTCGATAAAGTATAATTTGCATGTTAAACTTCGGGTTGTAGGAAGTATGAATTTTTTTCATATTTGTTTAACACTATAGAAAATCAAATCAGAGAATGAAAGATCTGTTATGCAAATCGCGTTGGTGAAAAACCACAGTACTGCCGCCGGAGAGTTAAGTGTAAGTAGTCGTAGCACATTTATGCAGATTCGCCGATATAGTATAGATACGTTTCGTCATTTTTAAAATACGTTTCTCATACTGAATTGCCTGAAGAATTAAAACCATCAAAAACAAGAGTACAAGAGATGCCCAATTCATTAATGAATCACCGTCTACCTATCAATCAAATGCTTCTTCGTGAGGCCACCAACTAGTCCGCACCAAATATCGAAAAAATTGCAAGAGTGTGTAGACGTTTTTTATGCAATTGCATAATTAAGAACCTGTATATTACCGTCCCGCAGTAACAGGTTACCAGCGGATGATTAAAATCGGACAATCGAGGTCGTTTCCTTGTTATTCATTCGCATTACGGGTACTCAGCGGGGCATTTAAGTATTCTGTTTGAGATCTTCGTCACGAATCTGACCGGCTATTACAAGGCAAGGGGATTAATAGTCTAATGAGAGTCGGACGTACGGTTAACGTAACTATTAATTCCGTAAACGCGGTTATTGAAATTCTCCGTACGAACTCTCCGTGGATTCGTAGAGGGGCTGAGGGGGGTGAAAGGGAGCGGTAGAACCAGGTGCCCATCCGTTTGTTAAGCACCGAGTTGGCCACACAGAGGCAGGGGCCCGGGGGCGCAAAAAGATGCGTGTGGCATCCGCGGTGGCTCATTAACCGAGCTGCCTCTAAATTGGCCTCGCGGCAGCTCCGTAGCTACTTCTTAAGCAACCCGTGGAATATTTATGCCCGCCGCGTGGCCGGGCCAGGCCCGACCCGTCGCATCGGTTTGCTTCGTTTAGCCTATCTGAAACGGAACGATACTTCTCGCACCTTCGACTTTTTTACCGGGTCGTTACGCGGGACGATAATTGCCCTCGGAAAAGCGGGCTGAAATAACTTTATCGCCCTGGTCGATGGAAACGGCCTCCGGAGGAACGGGGCTCGAAAAGTACAACAAGAGCCATGAAATGGTGCAATGATGTGGTGACCATGTGGCACAGTGCGGTTAAAAGATTAGGACATCTGTGATCTGGTAATGCACTGTGAATTGCTAGCATACAAATGTTTATCAATTTACATGTTCCTTCACCATTGCATTTAGTAGCCAAATGGGATTATGACGGGCTATTTTTCTGTATTAGAGGGACGCAAAATAGACCTCACTTTCCAGAAACTCTCCACTTCACCGCTCGCATACCCCTTCGAACCCCACAGAACTTGACTAAGACCGCCTCGACTCCGTCAGCGCCGTATCTCGACAAGATCGCTGAATTCGCGGCTTGCCTTCAAGCCTGTTGCCTCGCTATGTCTCGCAAAGGAGGTGATAACAGTTTGAATGGTGGCGTGAGTCGGTCGAAAGCGTTGTCTGCCCGATCGGATGTGTTTCCTCGTTTCCCGTCGCGCAGCTCGGCTCGTGGAACGTTCGTTGCGTGGACTCGCGAGAGGTTCTCCTCGCTAGAGGAAAAAGAGAGGAGAGGTTCGCGGGAGAAATAGAGAGGAGAGAATAAAGGGGCGTGCGGGAGAGAGAGTGGTTTACTGCGGTCCCGGCGAATCGTAAATATCGGAGCGGAGAGCCGGCATGCGCGGGATCGGATAGGCAGAGGCATAAGTTACCATCGCCATCGTCTAAAGTAAACGTATCGGGCACGAGATGGCGAGTGAGTTTTTCCGCCGTGGCTCGTGTTCCTGATTTACGGAGCGGTGCCAAGGCAGGTAGATACACAAGAGGATATGTATACGTACCGGCACGGACGCGGAAGGTGCCCTCGCGCGGATCGGAGCCGAGCGGAGTGGAGCGGAGCGGAGACGCCGAGCCGAGTAACGTTTAATGCGGCTTTAACGGGACACAACCGCGGGGCCGCCTTATGCTAGCCGCGACGCTATACATAATAGCTATCCCTCTTGTAAATCGGCCGGGAATCGGCTCTTAGAATCTCGATCCACAGACCCCGCAGCCCGGACAATCTACCGATATCGCTCGTGACCGCTAACGGACCCGCGGTTATTTTCGAGACGTGCCGGAGACCGTGCCAGGCGAGATCCACGTCGGTCTTGCGGGCGGATCCTCTGTGATCGATGCGCAAATCCTCCTTTTCACACTTGATTGAATGAATTTGAATTTGATTTGATCGAATTTGACTCCTTGCAAAAAAGGAACAGGTTCCTCAACAAAAAGACAAGACAAAACTGAGTACGTTAAAAGTGCACAACGATCTTGGCACATCCAAAACATTTCAACTTAAACAACCCCCCACACTGTGAAACACAATTCTCCTATATTCAACCCTCCTCGAAATCCTATCCTACAAATTCTGAACTCTACGTCGTACCCCGTGTCCGAGAACCCTGTGTCCGAAGCATTCGCGGCTAATATCCAGCAACCTATTGCAAAGACATCGATCAATTACATCTCGTATCTCGCACAGTATTTCTCGCGGGAAACAACCCCTATCGCTCTCTCTCCCGACGAAAGGTTACGGCAATGGGACAGCGTGGGAAAAATCGCGAAGGAGTGGCGCTCTATCCTATTCGTTAAGTTAGTGCACCGTGAGTTCCGCGTCGGATTGCATCGCCTCCGGCTGGAGCGAGATCGTAGCTGGTGGCTAAGCGGCCGACAGATCGGGTAACCGTTGCAACGCGTTGGTAGGTGGACGAAAAATCGGAACGAACGATACCTTCGTTGGGCCTAGCATTTGAATGTACTTTATCTCCTTACGAGTAAAACTTCTTTGTCTAAATAAAATTTTACTTCGATTCAGAGGAAGAGAATGAAGTGCATGCTACGTAGTATCATAGTGCAACGGGTTAAACGGTTTCGAATTTGCACGGTAGGCTCGCTATAAAACCATCTCGCGAACTAGCCCGATAGGGGGGCGGACCCGTCGGCCACCTCGACCGCTGATCCCTACAAAGTGATAACGCGGATCGCTGGTTTCCACCGATTTCTAATTACAATATTACCGGGCTCGCCGGATCCTAGACGAGTCACGTAACACGCGTACGAATGGTAAAAGATAGTAAACCGTCGACTTCCGTAGGGGGTGAAAAAAAGCCCGACCCCACGCGAATTATCCTTCGTGTTCGCTGCGAGGAATCGTGCATTCGGATGTAATTGAGTACTATGACTAAATAACCGGCTTGGCGGTCGGGATACGCTTCCCTTCCTTCTCTTCGCTGTTGGCTACGAAGTCTCCGATCTGTTCTTCCCTCGTCCCACTTTTCGTAGCTCGTCTCTCCTCTTTACCCTTCCCCCTTGTTTGCTAAGCTACTTCGTGAAGACTCCGAAGAGGTTTTTCATCGGGGTCGCTCAAGGCGTCGGTGGAAACGATCGTAATCCGGCCCCAATTTGGCAGGAAATCGCGTGCCCGTTGCCCGCACGAAGACGCCCGGCCGGCAAAACAACGTGGAATGTTGTAATTGGCGGCAGGACGTACCACGGGGCTCTCTCTGATGTCGTCGACTGATACCCGACTACTCCTCCCCACGGCCATTTTTCGGGACAACGTGTTATTCCGAGTTTTTGCCCAGGCCTATCGGTGCCCTGCATTTCTCCGAGGGAAGATTTTCGAACGAGATATCCGACTTCGCGCTGCTGCTGTCCTGGACATCATTCTCTATGCCCTTTCAAGCCCTCTGATTGTACCGGAGGTGCGCATCGAGATTCGCTTCAATTGAAATTGCTGCTTCTTCTTAATATTTTTCTTATGTAAAAGCGTCTGTTGTTCCTCGTGTATTAATTTCACAATTTACGATTAAATTCCCTCAAATGTCTGCAATATAATCGCAACACCTAACCCAAGCACAAGATCGTGAAGTGCCTGGGACTTAAGAGAGAAACTTCCCGAGAGAACTCCGTCTTCTTAAAAAATAATTAGTTTATGCCTCGCTGCGGGTTGTAACGCGAAAGATATGTCAGTGATCCGACAGTCGAATAAATTGTTTAGGATCAGAATCGACGGTTGCAGGCAGGCTGATACGCCTAACGGTAATATCTTTTGCGCGCAATATCGCGTACTGGCAATGGTGTCACGGCAATTGCAGGCTCTCTCGCGACCGAAGGGGGTTAGAGCACTGCAGCTGCGGGTTATCACTGCACGAGTGCAATCTACGACGAACGGCCGAGCGGGAAAGAGGTCGTAACGACGCAGTTTCGCCAGTGACTGTCTTAATTACTGGATGCACGCGTTTCGAGCATCGGTGCGTGCACACGATCCGTGTAATGTACCGTAGAAGACCATTACACATCGAGCAGGCATCGACGATGTCTGTACAGGAAGTACATGCGTTTTGGAGATGCGATGAATATTCACGCTACGCCTCGAACCGGGAACCCGATCGAGCTGTTTCGGCCAAAAATTACACAGTTTCGAGCTAGCAACTTGTAGTAGTAGCCTTAGCAACATGTTAAGTAACTACCGGCGATTATTTCATATTTCCTCGTAAACCAACACGTCAAGTGTAAAGTTGATTCTTCGGAGGAAGTTTGTCGTTCTAAATAAAATAGAATCTGGCGAGACTAGATTTATAGAGATTTATACAGATGTAATCAATCCATTGACTCAATTAAAAATGACAGAAATATACATGTAAATTAAATTGGTGACACCATCCATTTATTTAGCTCGCATCAATAATCGTTTCTCATCCAGCGATCAAACGACTCCACAAACCGGAAACGGTGCCATTTTAGCGAGGCAATCGGAATCGCAGGGAGCCGGCCAATAATTTTTAACCCCGGAATTGAGTTTGGCAGCGATGTGCACAAGCGAGCCTCCAGCTAATTGATTTACCCCGCACAATTTCAGCGTGGCTCGGCATTGGCGGGGGTGTGGTATGGCAGAGGGGAGACGAGGGGGGACGTCGTTCTTGCGTTCACGGGGGATGCAGCTTCCGGTGCAGCACACATGCGGGGCACATTGCGCAAATAGGAGGACGCGTATGCGGTTCGGATGCGATCTAGCTCGACGATTGTGCATGTGTTTAAAGGATCTTGCTGGCTAACGCGAATATCTCGTGGCAATGCTTGACAATGTCCGGCGTGTTGAAACCTTTGATCCTCTCGGATGGTCAATGGGGTAAAGTGGAAATCGTATTTGTAGTCATTTGTATTTTACGTTACTTTATAAAGCTAACAAAAATTTATCTCTGTCCAAATATGTTGCCATTCTTTTTATAACGTGTACTACAAAGAACTAATTTTTTGAATAATTTCTCATGGATGCACCTTTACAATTTCAACAATCGTAAATTAAAAATATGAAATGTACACATTGAGGAAAAAATTCCCATGTTTTCCGATGTTTTCAAAATCTTTTTCGTCACGCAGTGAGCTTCCAAGTTCCCCAAAAAATTCAAGTAGTTTTTAAAAACAGTGTTCACATTCGCGTTAATTTTATGGATCCTCGGAGCGTAGCTGGTTCACGTGGCGCCGCCCTGGTCCCCGGCATGTTTTGATACAAATTAAGCATCCGGGGCCTTGGTGATAGAGTGGCCCGAGGCGCCAGTGCCCCATCGCGGATATATATTTTCTCCGGGCGTGATTAGTTAAACGTCGTTAGGATAACGCGTGACAGCCGTCCCTGCGGACCGGCCGACGAAACCTGGAAGCGATTTATAAGTCCTCCACAGCGACGTCCTCGCCAGTTCTCGGATTGGTAAGGAGACACCCGACCGTTCCCTTCGTCATTCTCCACTTCTTTTTTTTTCTTTTACAACGCTTTTTTCCTTCGAGCTTCCTCCCTCTCGTCTCTCTCTTTAACTAAGAGGAAGAGAGAGATCCACCACCCTCGACAACCGAAATATTTCTCGACGAATCACTCGTCGTTCGAGCTCTAATTGACCGTACTCCGAACGACTCTGTAAATTAGCGTCGAATAACACGCGGCTCCCAAAGTCTGCATAAGTTGGAGAGTGGAGAACGAATTCAGAGCTGAAGCGGAGTCTGGACAATTTGTGAACAATTTTGGAATGGTCGAGAATTTGATATTGATTTTTCTTGGCCTTGGATAGTTTCTGCTAGCGATTTGGTATGATCAATCTCAATTGTAGAAAGTTTGATTTGAGCTGGTGATTACTTATTATGAATTCTTTCTCTGGGGAAAAATATTTATATCAAAGGAAGTCTTTAAAAGAGATTCTTCAGAACATTGTAGTCATAAATTCCAAAAAGAATCGCGAGTATGGTCGATCTTTCCAATACGATTGTTCACGCAAGGTATAAAGTCATCATTCAGGATAATTGCTATCAGCGATCCTGCCCCACGGCATTACATTCCCAATCAGTTCTGGGAAAGGGTGTTCAGCGTTCTCAGGAGGCAGCAATTAATCCGTCCGACATCGGGACGCCTCCACGAAGCCCCGAATTTCGCGTAGGATCAAGGCACGGAACGGTAACCGTGGCAGCGTAGCTTGCGGAAGTAGCAAATTTCCTGCGGCAGGAGACGCAGGGAGGAGCAGGACGACGCCAGCTAGTCGTCGAGGCGTTGCTGCCGATCAATCACGAGGACTCGTCGATCCAGCCCCCTTCGGTCCTTCCCGGTTTCCCTCAGGCAGGATAAATGACAGGACGAGGACGGCGACTGCGCGCGCGGAGAGACTATGTCTGCGACGACCTCTCCTGTTCTCACGTATCCTCGTTGCTCGATGTAACGAACCTCGAAACATAACACCGTCCAACGTCAGGGAGGAGCCAGAGAGAGACCCGGCTGTGTGGTCAATGTTTAGTTTGACAGCGAGTGTCCTGCGACTTGACCTCTTTTGTTAGTCCTGCCACCGAGAGTCCTGTCGGCGGCCTGCTGCTCCTGCTCTCTCTCCCTCTCTCTTTCTCGCTCCTGGCAATCCGGGCATACAGCTTGCGGAAACATGCGTTCAGCACGTGTTGCGACACGCTTTCCAGCGGCGACACCGCCGCTTGATAGCAGGCACAGACATAGACCGATCCTGTTTCTCGCAATTCTCGGGATTTTCGTGTTTACCACGAACCCCGGACGAGCAAGACGCTGCCGGAGAAACAATGACTCGGAGGAATGCTATTGTTCACGGTTCTCTGGAAACGAAGATGTTCGGAGTAGTCTTACAAACTGAAAATGGCTGGAGAGAGGCTAAATTTGAAGTGGACGTCGAGAGGATCTTGTGAAATGGAGGAGTTTTTGGAAACGAGGTTGCTCTCGGCGAGAGAGGGGCTGAGGATGACGAAGAGCAGCAGTGGGTTTGAACGTCGACGGAATTTTTACAGTGATTTTGCAGATACAGAATTTTTAACAGGAAAATACTGGACATTTTTATTGTGAATATTCACTGTAATGGAGGCTGAAGCTCATTTTGATTGAAGCCAAAAATGACAACTGGATTGTATACCTTCCTACAAGAACAACACGAGCATCCTCTCCCACAGTAGCTCACTTCGACAACTTCGATGATAACGTTTGACTTAGGGAAATATTTATTACGAGGACCATGGGGTAGCAACACCCTGTTGAAGATAGCGAGTAGCAAGTAGTTTTACGGCGCCACTACATTGTTACACACTTTTTTGTCAGTCCGTTTGATAGAGAATCCTGTTACACGAAAACATGATCTCCCGATCCCGAGGGCCTAAGCTGCTGGAACCGGGTGACGATAATCTGGCGCTAACCCGCTGGCGTCGGTGTCGGGTAAACATTTAACAGTCCCTCCAGAGTCCAACCCGGATACACCCGTCATCCGACACCGAACTGTACGTCGTGCTGATAATTAGGAGACGACCGCCTCTGTCCTTGCAGCACGTCGAACCTATTCGTTTGCCACAGTTTCATGAAATCTTGCCAACGTTTCTGGGCGGAAGCGACCTCTCTTCTTGCAGAGACTCTCGGACTTGAACTGGCGATTCAACCCTGGGCTCTTGAAATTGGAGTTTTCTTCGGGATTGAATCACCATTTTTGCTTCTCCAGCATTCTGTTATAATTTTATATTATTTATTGTTAAAATCTTATATATTTTGGTATACAAAATATACATACACTGGTATACAAAAATCTTCAGAGCTGGTCAAATAATTTTATCACACGAATATGAATAGTACAGCAATCGTGATAAACTACTCTTAACAACAGTCTGTATTAGAGAACAAGAAAAATTTTTAATTTTCCAGAATTTATGGCGTCAGTTTACGCGAAAGAGGAATAGAAAGTCTAGTATGTATTTGGGGGACGTTTCGAGAAAGGGAGGCGTCGCCATCGCTAGAAGCGGAATCGAGTAACTAATGTAAGAATGGGTCGCAGGGAGCCCCGGAACGATTCCAGACAACGGAAATGTCTCCCGTAAACTACTAATCACCATAAACCACCGGGATACACGTGTTACGAATTCTCGGTGTAGAGGAATCACCGCGCTTTGCCTACGATCCACCCTGCATTTGTTGCTCTCCGGGGGAAACCTCAGACATTTACCTCCGCGTTCCTCCGCGTTCCTCCTCCTTCGCAACGACCATCCCGTTCCCGTTGCCCTGTTCCGTCTTTCGTTCTCGTGCGTCGCTTGCACGACGTTAAATAGATCGTTCCGTACACCATCGTCGAAAAGTTTCACTCCCGCCATCGCTACGCGCAATCGGCGAGCGCTTAATTACGTTTCGAGAGAACTTGAGCAGTTTTCCCGGGAAATCGATAACTATGGCGAGCCTCCCAACTGGACCGTTCGTCCAGAAAAATGTTCACAATCTCAAGTAATAACATTCTCAATTGTAGACATCAGTCAGTAATAAAAGAGCACGGATGAAATTGACGAAATAAAAGTTTCTTTGCTATTTCCAATATCATGATTTCAATTTTTGTATTAATAAAAGTATTCTTAAGCCAGACGAAACCTTCCTACTTGAGATAAAAGAAGAATCAACTCGTTTGGACTTACACTTATCTAACCTCATCAATTAAAAAACTATTCTGAAATAGCAATGCGCGAATTCAGAAAGCAGATCCTGCAAATACAATCAAGCAAGAACAAAGCATCGCACCACCGGTTCACCTGTCCGTATTAAATATTCCGGAACTCGGAATGTCTTCGCAATGGCTGGAATTTACGGTCGGCTTCCCAGCCGGCCGAAAAAACCGATCTGCGATGGGGCTCGCGATCGATGGATCGTCGCGGCGCGGCGATCCCCGTCCCTCAGGCTTATCCTCCATAATTCCAGCTAATCTATAGCGTTGTGGTTCGCGGGCGGCGTGTAATAATTTCGAGAGACGTCCGCGCCGGATCTTTCTTTCCGCTTGCCGGCATGTATCCCCGTTTCTTTTTCTGCCGGTCGAGAGAGCCGTGTGTTGTGTCGGTGCTGGTTTTGCGGACCGTTGCACGCCAAGACAGAGAAAGAGACAGAGAAAGAGAGAGAGCGCAAGAGAGTGCCTGGTCCCACAGGTCTGGTATCACGATAATTCCGACTAATCTATCGCGGTGTCGATAGGCAATCGATTGCAGAAACGACCGGGTCCCAGAGAGGGTGAGAGGTTCTGGAACGAGAGGGATGGAGGAGTAGGGGAGAGGAGGAGACAGAGGAAATCTGTTGCAACTGCAGCCGCCCCGCTGCGGAGAGTTTAGAGGAACAAACACGCCCACGAGGTAACGCATCCTCCTAAGTCGTCGACACACCGTACTCAAGGCACAAGACACCGTCTTTCGGAGGCGAGACGACGAGGAGGGCGCACGGGAGGAGACATTCGTCTCGCATTAGCATATACACGAGGAACCAGAGAATCACGGAGAGAGAGAGACGGAGGAGAACAGCCAAACGGAGAGAGAGAGAGAGAGAGAAAGAGAGAGATACTCTATCCGCTTTACGGGTGAAGCCTCTTCTCTCATGCACCTTTCTCTTCCTCTCTCTCTCTATCTCGCTACCCACGATAAGTCCTATATCTCGTAGCTGCGAGATCGTTATTATTGGCGATTGCGAGATTCCTGCCGCTTTCACATTCACCTGCTGTCAATTGGTCCCCGGTCCCTTTACGAGCCGTAAAACGTTGCGAAGATCGGACCGAGCCGGCCCACGGCCACGCTCGAGCTGTTCTTTTAATTAAACGCCTGCTCGAGGACCCGTTGCCTGTCCCGACTTATCTCCGCTGCAATTGATATCCCGGTGACCCTAACTCGCCCTGGTTTACGGAACTGCGTCGTGGGCTTTCCGAGAGGCTTTTATCCGGAACGGAAGTGAGAATATTTTTAGGCCGATGGAGATCGAGGCGATTGTACACTGTTTTCTAGTTTTATAATTGAACTTCTGTTTCTATTTTGCATAAAGATCCACAGTTCAAAATGATTAGGTACATGTACACTTCTACACGAAATGGTGATTCGAGTACGTGTTTCATAAACAAAATGTCAACGACGCCCGTTATCTTGTAACTCGAGATCGAAAATCCTTCGAATCACATAAGTGCCACACGATGTTTCTTTCAATCCCCCTCGACAAACACTTCGAAGTCACAAGCCCACTTGAATGAATTTAGTACGAACGAATCAGGTTTGAGCGAGCCGAGTTTCCCACAGAAATCGAGGACCACCGTTCAAGAGGCATTCAACCGATCTCTCTCGAGCTGGTCCGTCGACGCTATCACAGGGTTCGGTGTGAAATAGTCGGGCGAGTCGTAAAAGCGTGTCGGTAAAGCACCGGGTACAAGAAACTCCGAAAAAAGGATGGTATTACTGGCGTGTATCCGGGGACACGCGCGCTGCGGTCGGAAAATCGTCAGAAAGCTCGGGAAGGACCTCATGCTATCGCGTCAATAATGTTTACACCCGACGGACAGTCGTTGACGAGATAAACGGCGCAAGCGACACGATAACTAGTCGGCGGGTGCCGTTCGTTTTTTAATTAACACCTTTTGAACCGGAAGATAACGAGAGCCCAGGGCCCGATAAGCGAGACGCGTCTCTGCGCGTCCTTGTACGAACGACTCCGGGGCTGTTGACCACCGCCACTTAACTCGATAATTCGGAAAAAGGAGAGGAAGAGAACCATCCTCGGTTGGGATCTCATGTAGCAAATGGTAGCGAAAAGGAGAACGAAAATCACTGGGTTGCAGAGGAGGCTGCAAAATCAAGTCATTTTGTAATTTACTCCTTGTGCTATAATATCGAATCGTGACGAAAATTTCGAACACAATCTACTAAAAATGGATATTCAACCATTTCTTTCGGGATGCTACAACTTGAAAAATTCGACGAAACCAAGAAAATAGAGAAGATCATTTAGGAATTCCACCTGCAGTTTCGAAACGATCCTGCGATTGATATCTCTCGCGGGCCGGCCAATTCGGGCAAATCGCGGAGATTTTTATTAATAACACCGTATTAATCGTGCAGGGACCTTTCGCGACTGGTTGAAACGAGGCTGCGCGATCCTCTTTCTCGTTGTTGGTCCTCTCTGTTGGTTCGGGGCGCGCGGTGGATATGATAAACCATCGGATAAGGATCGAGAGACGGCGGGGAGGACGAGAGACAGAGCAGAAGAGGCATAGGGTGGCACGAGGGGGAGGAACGAGAACGTAGTCGACCAAATTAAATCCTCGGACGTCGAAGCTGTAGCGGACCGTTTGCTCCGTAGGATCGGGGAGCAAAAGGATCGAGAAAAAATTTTACGAGGGTCTAACGGGTGGGTTGGGTCGGGCCGGGCCGGTGTATACGAGGAGGTATATCCCGCCGCATCCGGACCCATGGACCGCATCCGACGATGTACAACGTCCGACGGGTCCCATGGTGCACCGCGGACCTGCGAGAGGAAGGTTTCTGGCGCCGTATTGGGCACAAAGTCACTGGGAACGTTTCCTCTTTATCCGACGACCCGGCCCGCTCGATCTGTCCGTCTCTGTTCCCGCTAGTGGCCCGCGCAGTCGGGCCCCGAACCGGGCCCCAGTTGTTAAGGTTATATTGCCGGGCGTTAAAGCGACGCAAACGCCGCAAAAACAATACGACTTTATTGCCCGGCACTGAACGTCGACCGAGGTGACGAGGGAGGGCCCCGAGAGTGGCTCCGCTCTCACTCGATTGCTATTTACAGAGGCGGCCGTTCGTCAAAAAACACGTGACACTTTTATGAACGGCCCCGCCACAGTGCCGACAGAGATCTCTCTGATGAATCTTCCTTAATCATTTTGGAAACTCGTTCGGCTCTCACCCGCTGCACTCGAATGGCGATTCTTAGATAGCACTCAAAATTGCCGTAATTCGAAACAATTTTTTACCTCGCTACGTTCGCTTCTGTTTGACACAGAATTTTTTCATAAAATTTAATACATTTGTAGAATAAATTAAACACACTACTAAGACATTGTAGATTCGTCGTGGTTGATGTGGATCACTACGCTACCCTCAATATGAAGAGAGAATCATAAACGTTATTTTTTCGTTTAGTAAAAATTATGGAGACTTTTTTGGCAGATGGGTGAGCAAATTCGAATGGTGCGACTTCAGAGTCGCGATTCAAGCGAATCGGAGGTGGTAGAGAAACAAAACGATACGAAAAAAAGCTAGAACATCGGATCTACCGTATTACTAATGGGCACCTTAGCGAGAGGCGAGAGTTAGGTATCGGTCTCGTGTCTTCCTGCTCACGCCCACGTCCGGGCAAAGACAGTGGTACCGCAGGCCCCCGAAATATATGAGCCGGCGGACAACGTTGGTACCTTCGAACCGGTATACGCGGTCCGGGCCCCGCCGTTTTTAACAACAATTTCCACTTAGTGCCTCCACGCGACATCCGAGCCCCGACGATTCTGGCCCAGCCCGTCCCGTCACGGCTCCGATGTCCCGGATATATTTCGGTCGGAACAACGAAATTTTTTGAAACGCCGCGCCGCACAGTGCCCACTAGGCTCTCTCCTCCACCCTCCATCCCCCAGGGCCTCTGTACGCCGGCTTTAAACGGTTACATCGTTTCCGAATCGAGACAAGATGGCCATTTGCCGGCCTCGTAGGATATATTACGGTGTCCGACGCGCGAGGGTTCGAGATTTATGGCGACGGAAAAAATCGCTGCCGGTACCGGCTATCCTGCCCGCTGATAAATACCCGCCGGTACCTGCCGATTCCGGCACTATCGGATAGATAACGCTCCCGTAAGAATTATTCAGTGACAACCGACGCGACGGATTACCCGGCTTCTCTTTTTTGAAAATGTCGGGGAGAAAGTGTTTTACGAGAGGAGCGCTCGGACACTTTTTTTATAAATTTATATGCACAATGTCTAGTGCACTGGTTCATAAACGGTGTTCCGCGAAATATATTAGATATATTTAATAATATATTTTCTAAAATATATTTATTTCTTTTTGTTTATTTTTTGGATCATTAATTTTAGTGTTCCGCAAATTTTTCATATAATCAAAAGTGTTCCCTGACATCAACCAGGTTAAGAAGCACTGGTCTAGTGTGACAATTTAACGAACTTCCATCATTGTATATATATTTTTCGGTGAGGTAATACGAACATACAAATCCTCCACGTGTTCCAAATTTAGAAAAATTTGTAAACCGACAACAATAATTAATTTAGGTCCCAATAAGAGCAACCTCGTGAAAGAACGTTGAACAAAGTAGAAGTTGAAGAAACAAAAAGGGTCTAAGGAGACAGAGGAGATCAGTAGTCAACCTTCAGAAGGTGTCGGTCCGAGAATCAGACCTAGCCATCACCATTCACGTTCAGGACTCATTGAGGACGAGCGGTGACGGCGTGAATGGGCGGCTGTGCGCGACGAATTATGCGAGGAGCGGCCAAGATGTTTATCGTTCGAATGAATTCAGGAGCGCAGACCGAGGGGGAGTATGAGGCTGCCGAGCTGAGACGAGACGAAACCGAGCAGAGCAGAGCGGAGCAGAGCGGAGCAGAGTAGAGCGATCAGGGGTGCGGCGAGACGGTGGCTAACCGTAGGGTAGCGTGAAGGTTCGTCGAAGGTGTTGACACAAGGGGAACGCCGCGGGTGGAGGCGTCGCTACAAGCCGGTCTTCATTCACACCTCCGCCTCTCTCGTTGCCTCTCCTTATTGTGATCTAGAAGAGCTTCAGCGAACTATGGCGACACCTTCTTGTCCAATCACCATTTACAATTTGGATGTTTGGGCGATGAAAAGGAGCGATCTTTGTAGATAATGTTTGAAAAAGAAAGAAATCGGTTGTGTGTCGATTACCAAATTTTATATCTCTTATATCTCTTCCTTTTAGTCATCCTATACGCAGTTCCGCAGTACGATTTTTAACAATTTAATCAGTTCCAAGAGGACCTTGTCATCCTTTTTCTACGGAATACTTAATATAAAGAACGTGCCAGAGAGAATATGCATGGTCTTCCTAAAACCTCGAGGGAAAGATTGTCTCGCGGAGTGACGAATTTTCGCGGAACCTTGAATATTTTATCACACACAGGAAGCTCTTCTACCACATGTCTATCTTCGCAAACAAAGAAGACGTGGAAGTAAGGAAGGAAACTAAACACAATTCTAAAAGTTTCGGGACCTTTACGATGTTTCTATTTATTCCTCCTACAGAAAATACGACAAAAAATTATGATGAAAATTCAAGACTAATTTTACACAAATCTCATCTACAAAAATAGCAATTAACGTACCACGCGAAACGTGTGGCGAGATAGGAAGCAGTCCGAGAAATAAATTAGCATAAACACGTAGAGTCTATTGAGGAATTAAGGGACGGATCAGAGCGAATGCGAAATCGTCGATACAGATCCAGTACGCCGTACTGAGTACGAAGACGAACGGTCGAGGACTCGGTCTCGGGCTCGCCATTGGTCCCATTATCGGGCATTAAGATCGTCCGGGATTCTCGATCGATAAAATTAGTCGTATTTGTATGCACATGCCGGGACGAAGGTGTGGGCCACGTAAAGGGCTGAAAGGGTGAGTAGGTGGAGCGGAATAGGACCACCCAGCCCGTGTCGGCAGCGTTAGTGTTAGCATAACGCGTGGGCGCCATTCTTTCCTCCTTATACCTCTTTACCCTCCTCTTACATCCCTTTCCGGGTCGGCATAAGTCGTGAACGTCACCGCGGCTCTGTCCACGCCGGGCACTACCAGGGCCGGCCATTTCGAAAATGGCGCCCGAGGTGAGATGTCCTTTCTTTTCCGAGCAATAAACCACGCCGGGGACGAGCAACAAGAGATCCCCGGCCTTTTGTACGGCCCCGAACGCCGGAACGACTTCGCTTTCCTTTTCTCCGCACCGAGAATTCCATTACGAACGGTGTACCAAACAAATCAAGTTTGTTATGTTAATTTCCACTTCAGAGTTCCTTCACCGATTCCGATGCTCCTCGGACCCTGCGATTTTTGGAAATCGCTCCTTCGCCTGGAATCGATTCTTTTGATGTTCTTTATGATTTTAGTTTTTGTACGGGTGAGAATTGTCTTGGTTAATTAGATTGAAGGAAAAAAATTGAATGGTGCCCAGGTACGGCAATGGATTTTTCGGAAAGGTCCAGGAGTAGCCGGCCCTGAAGGTTGGAATCCAAACGAGCCATTAGAAGTGCAGGGAGATTTCCGAGGGATCATTAATAAACGGCCAAGTCACCGTGTAACCGATCCGCCATTGTCTCACCGGATGAATGAATTAACCTCGTTCATCCGGGCGGACGATGGATTCACGGAGACACAGAGGGACAGAGAAAGAGAGAGAAGGGAAAGAGAGAGATGGGAAGGCAGTGTCCCCGTGAGGTACGAGCAGAGTCACGAAAGATCCGACGACGTCTACTTTTCATATCGAACTTCCTCTCGAGGAAGGAACACGCGGTACCCTTCAAAGCTTGAGAGAGCTTATGAATAATTCCAAAGGCCGCGACGAATAATCGATAACTTTGTGAAGAGACGCGCGTCAGCCTGTCTAGGAAACCAAAATTTCCCACAATGTTATACCGTCCCATGCCAGCTTACGAAACTTTTCGATGCTCGAGACTATTGTTTGGCCCCGCTTTGCGACTTCAACTAGATTCAAACACCGCTTAGATTTAGAATTTTTTAACCAATTTACAGAGGCTCAGGTCGGGAATTTTTTAAAGAAAAATTTTGAAACTTCCTGTAGCGAGAGAATTAATATCGTTAAAAATGGGAAAAAAATTTTATTAGATGATATTGAGGGTACGAGTGGATAAGAATATTTGCAATGGCATAAGTCTAAAAATTGTTGGAGTGTTTTTGTATTTTGAGAGGTGCGATTAATTTTGAGTGGTCCTGTAGCCGTCGTCCCACAATATTTTCCATCGGAAATATTTTAACGAGAGCAGTGTCGAGTCTGGGATTATATCTGTCCGCTGGAGCGTTCCTGTATTGGATTCCGTGGGAATTACGAAAAATATCAATTAAACATAAAAGCGCGGTGCCGTGTCATCCGATAATGGCGAGATCGAACGGCCCGGGGCGTCGAATAATTGGGAGGATGGCGGCAAACGGGAAAAAGGGGGAGCCCGGCGAAAACAATAGCGCAAATAACACAAAGCAAATTGCAGGTACAACTTATCGTACGCGGCGCGCGGATATAATTGGAGCACTCGTTTAACGAATAGCCTTACGTGTTTTCGGTGTATTCGAACAATGCGCGTATTCTAGCTGATTAAAATCACTATTACAGCTGACAACATCCTGCGATGACCGAATCGATTCGCAAAACGTTATCGAACAAACGTGAATCCTCGCGAATTTGAAAAGCCATCGCGCTCTCAGTATAGTACACGCTGATAAATTAATCGAAACCATATCAAAATTATTATAGACATTAATTCCGCTGTGGAATGGGTTGATTCTATTTTTTCCAATTTTGCACCGTCAAACCGAAAGTTGCAAAGATCGGGAAAATCCAAATAAAGATGTGCACAAAACGTCAATATTTTGTATCGTTCGGTCGTCGGAAAAATTGGCCTTATCCGACGGCTTTTTCCGAAAATGTGATCGAAGCGGCGGCGTTGCGTACAATTCCGGGATATTTCCCTGCGGAACAATTCGGCGGGTCGGAACGCTTTCGCACGAGGTTTCTCGCGTAAACGTTCATAATGCCGGTTGCATTTGTTGAGCTGGAAGACGCTGCGGGCGCAGCCTGTAACCGGCGAACTTTCCTCTGGCGAGCCGCTCGATCATTCGGCCGCGAGGATCAGCGGCAGGAGCAGGAGCAACCCTCTCGTTCATTTGTTTGCTCGTTGATTCGTTTGCCCTCCGGGGTTTCGTGGATTCAAAGACGGAGAATGGCGGGTCTGTGGGGCGTACAGAGGGGAACGAAGGGTGGCGGGAGGGAGAGAGCAGAGCGCTGAACCGAACAGAAACGGTTCCCCAGCCCGCGATTCCAGCAGGTTCATTAGCGCTCCTGTCCTTTGATTAATGGCCGCCGGAGGATACCACTCGCCACCGGTTTTCTTACAGATCATTTCACCGTCGCCTATCTAGATGGTCGTTAAGATGATCCTCCTACGAGCCTGAGCCTTCTCCTCTTGGTCCGAGAGGGACGAGACAAGCCGCGAACGCGATCGCGCCGGCCACGACGCTTCCTATTACCAGTTTACGCGAGTTATCACCTGCAACGTCGCCACGGGTACCGCTTGTCGTCGGGCTCGGCCCGACGTCGACCGACCCGGTGTCGCGACATAAGCCTTTGATGTCCATTAAAGCATTTTCTCCTTTGCGCCCGGCTAATTAATGAATTCAGCCCGGGCGAGACGGGACGGGGACGGTTTACACGCGCTTCGCTGCGCGTCGCCACGAGCGTGTGCGAGCCTCTCTCCGTTTCATAAATGCGGCTGCCGAAGGGGCGTTGCCACCTGTCTCGCTTTTCAGTAAACACTCGGAACGCCGAACGAGAATGGCCTTTGTTGGAGGTTTTTGCTGAAAATAGCAAACCAATCGTGATAAATCTTTTTGTGTCTGCAACGTTACATTTTCATTATAATATTTCCCAATTTATATTTAAAAACCCAAAACTTACAATTAAAACCCATTATATGTATATTGTATTTTTCCATAACTCCGTTGACCTCGATTTAAGAACAACAAAAGAACGAATTCCAGACGACAGAACAACTAACTCGAGTAATTAACGAGCTTTATTAGCCCATTGTCGTAACATGCGACGTGGGAGTCTGTTCCCGATACAAGATCCATAAAAGCCGTGTTTCAAAATTTTTCGGACCACTTTCGCCTGGGCGGAGGACCAGCGGTCCACGAAGAGGAAGAAACGCAATAAAGTCTGATCTTCTTTCAGTAACGCGGCAATAAATAAGGGCCGCCGTAAAAGCTCGTAAAGCAGATAATATCTCGGGGAAAAAATGTTCGCCCCGAAGCTGTAACCCGCTCGAAATGATGGCGGCGTCTCTTTTCCCGCGCGCTTTTGCCGGACCAGCGATGTTTTCCCTCGCGCGGAAGGCGGCGGCTGCATTTTTTCTCTCTCGTTCGTCCCCCTCGTTCCCTCGCCTCCCCGTTCCCCGATTTATCGGAACACGGTGTCCGGAGAGCTACGAGCGGGGCTGCGACGCCGAAAATGTTCCGGCGAAATTAAATGAACAATTCGTTACGGGGACCAACAACGCTCCGCCCCCGTCGGAATGGCCCTTCTCCTCCCTGGTGACCACGGACCCTGGATTTCGTTCGCTAACTCTATTAATTAATCCGTATTTATTCACCTCTCGAGAGGCATTTGAAAGTTTCTTAACCGATATCGGCTCGCCCCCGCGAAATGATAAATCACAGGATTTTGGCCGACCGCCGCTGAATGCTCCAAGTTAATTGTCTGCTTCATGCTCTGCGTCATGCTGCTGATACATTGGTCATGGAATCTTGTAAAAAAAGTAGTTTCACTTTAGAACTTGGAGCAGCAAGGGTTAAGAGCCCTCCGATAAAGTCGACCGGATCAGTTTACAATTTGTTTAATCATTGACACAAAGCCTGTGCAATCAGTCTCCTAAGCCCATTTTTTTGAGCACAGCCCTAATCCAGCCTGGAAACCACACCCGTGTCGTAAATATCCGGAACGACAGATATTAGTTTCTAATACGGTAGGTATCCGTTGCACCTGCAGCGCAACCACTGCCCCGGAAAGTATCGTTTTCCGCTAAGCTTTTGCAGACGATAGATAAGCTGACCGTAGTGTAGTGGTTTGCGTGAATTGCCGGGAAAATTCGTGAAATCGAGTCCTTTGGCCTGGGGTCCCGGAAGACCCAGAACGGAGATACGATCTTCTGTTAACGATCGTTTAACGACGGGCCCTGGAGCGGGGTCTGGAGTGGCGCCAAGGCTCCTCGTCCCCCGCCTCAGCGTGGCGACCGTAACACGAGTCCCGGAAAAGTACTAATAAATTTTACCGCATCGGTATCCGTACCATATACTCGGACTGTTTTAAACCGACGCGAAAATATACAATATTAGCAATAAATTTCATTGGATCTCGACTAGCCCCTTGCGTTTAACCTTTCACGCGCTCCCATTACTGCGTGCCTAAACGGGCGAAACTAATTTCTTTTTACACCCTTGTAGTTGTTGTTTTTGCTCACGAACTTTTTGTTCGATCATTTTGATGTCGAGTTTGGGCACAATTACTTTCGCTAGCCTACTTCTATTAATGAGGTTTAATTGGGGATTTTAACTGGGGCTAACGGAGTAATTACTCTTAATTCAATGAATAAAATTTTCAGTACAATAAAATTGAAGTGTCCATAATTAAAAAGTCTCCCAAAGATTAAAATTTGTATAACTCGTCCATTATTTAAACTGGTGATTTCTTATCGTTCTGTGTTGCGTTCGATTAAAATCTTCAATTTATAAATGATCGTCGTTTCGAAGGAATCGGGACACAAATTTTGACTTGACTTCTATATACTACATGCTAATAATTAATGGAGAGTTTATAAATAATTTACTAACTTAATCTCGCCACCTCGAGCACTCTCGCCTGAGTCATTGCCTCTTCTTAACACAGTTCGATCTGTAATTATTTTAAGCTACTCGATATCCCGGCAAATTAAAGATGTCACTTGTCAGTTGCAATCACACTTATCGCCACGGATTTCTTTCGTGACAAATATCAGTTTCCCGTGTCGAAATAAGTTCTCCGAGAGAGTAAATAATCGATCGAGTATCTCCGGGAGATTAACCGAGAACAATTGCAATCCGACAACATTGATTTCGATTCCTATCGACCGTAACACCGATCGAACGTCGATTACACCGGCGTCTTGCGTGTTAACAAGTGTACATCGCGAGCAACCTCCTCATATCCGCTAATTGCCATCGTGCATCTTCGAATGGCCCAATTAAAAATAGGTTATTCGACGTCCAGGACTAGATGTAATCAACCGGCGATAATCCTCGATTTACAATGCTCGCTCCTCGATTAGCCGGGGCAATATATTAGCGCCGCTTACAAATTGAGAGCGCACACGGCCGACGACAAGATTTACGGACGCGTTTTTACCCCTGTTGATATAAGCCTGTCCATACAGCGTTCGAAAAACGAGCTCGCCGGTTCGCCGGCTTGTCAAACAAGCGTGGGAACTTATGATTGACTGCTGCTCATTAGACACCGGGCAGACACTCGGCTAACCAATCAACCGTCGAAGCACGACGACCCAATAAAATTGAAACGCTCCCTACAAATATTGATTTTTCCGTATTTAAACGCGCAGGGAACACGATTGCTACTCTAAACTGATTTAAGTGATTTACTGTCATAATAGTTCATGCAGAGTCTTCTTATTAGACTCAATAATAAATTGCGAATCATTTAAAAGGACTGCTCAAAATTTAAATTTAGATGGGAGGTTTATAACCCCGGGTCAAAATGGGAAACTGTGGATCTTTATGCAGCTCTAGGCTACAAGACTTAAAAAATTCTTAATTTGCCAATATCAGTAGAGAATTAGAAATTTAATACAAAAATGAGCGGATGGAATACTTTTAAATCTGCTAAGTGCTCGCAGTCTAAATACAATGGGCACCGATCTGGGCCGTTTAGAGGTGAGTGGGAGAGGGTTGCAGTCGAAGCCGAGTTTACCTGGGTCCGTCAGTGGAAGAAGCGGAAGCCAGGGCCGAAGTGAACCTGGAGAAAACGGTTCGGGACAGGTCCCCCAAGTATGGCGTGGCTCGTTAACGTAAGACAACCGATGCCGATAGCGATCGGCTAATCTTCGTCGAGCGAGTCGTCCGTCCGGCCTTAAGGGTGGCGTTTTTGTGCGTCGGCCGACGTGGCGCGGCTTCGTGAGCAGATTATCCGCCCCGACGGTTCCGAGAAGAGCGCATATGTCGGGACAATTAGAGGCTGTCTGGGACAGAGAGATAGAGAGGGCGAGCGAGAGAGAGAGAGAGAGAGAGAGCAGGCGGCTAATTCCGTGGGGTTCGATTCAGTTGACGGGCCCTGGGGCCCCTAGTGCCCCACTCTCTCGTATACACTTCGACAAGGAATGAAACGTCTCGCTCGATAGCGGGCCCCGCGTAATTATCGCGGCAACTGCCGGGCTAATTATGAACCGCGCGCTTTGCGGTTCCACCGAGCCCCAGTAAAAACCCGACTGATTGATCGGCTGACACGCCTGTGACTTCGTTAATTCGCGGTTTTAATTACACGGGAATTCCGGAGACCTTCCGCGGCGGGTGAACCGGACGCACAGTGTGTTCAATGGACGATAAACGCGAAAAAAACCAAGGAGACGCTTGGTGAAGTCGAAAGAAGCATCGACGCATTTGTTACATGCCGATATTTAACCATCGGGACGAGGCATTCTTGAGCTGGATTTATTGAGGCTGGATTCCGTCTGTTGAAAAAACAAAACTATGCTCAGACATGCTGAATAGTTTAGAAAGAATTTTGTTAAAACTTTTTCAACAGCAATTGTAATTTTGGTCATGTACCAATTTTTAAGTTCTAACACTACTCGTATTCATCATATTTTTAAAAATGAAGGAGTAGATCGTAAAAATTCAAAATTTGGTTTCTTCGTCGAAACCACCTTGATCTGACCCACTATAATCGTTTTCAACGGTTCCTACGACAAGTACTTATTATCCACGTTATTCTGCTTCTTGTTGAATGTTGGAGATAAAGAAGGTAAAGAGGAGTGTGAATAATAAGCAATTATAAAGAGTAATTACGGTCTGTGCATGTAAATATAGGGCAAACAGGGAGCTTCAGAGGTGAACATAGCAGTTATGTTTAACGAGAGTGTACGGCCGAAGATTTTCAGATTATCTTTGCTTCTTCTTGAGCTGATAAGATCCCTTAAGACATGAGTAGTGTACACTATGATTCGAGTGCAATTAGTATTCAAATTAACGGGCACAGGCAACGTGCGTTTAATAGGATTCCAATTTATATGCTCGGAGAAGCGAGGGATGTCTGCGAGCAAACAATAAACAAGAGAAAACAACATGAAGCTATTAGTAGCAACAAATTCATTATTGAAAATCCACTCGGTGTTTTGGTACATATCTTGTAATCAATTGGAGTAAATATAAATTGGAAAGCATTGATGAAAACAACTTTTAGAAAACACTGGAAATGGAGGTTTGCAAACGTCGAACGTTTTACTTTGGTAGACTAATTAAATTGCAATCTTATGGTCAAGCGGCTCAAAAATTGAGTGGCTTCAAGAACAATTCAGCCACTGATAGAAAAAAACAGCCAGTTCAAATTACGACTTCGTGGATAACTATAGGGTCCCCGGAGGCTAATCAAGGGCTAGCAGCACTAAATGCGAGAAATCTATTAGACCGGAGAAATCGGAGTCGAATAGCCGACTTAGAGGCGAGACCTCCTCGAGACCCTGACAACCTGTACTTACCGTGGAATGGTTAAAAAGACATTAATTTTTCTGTCCACCAGGATGGCGCAAAGCTTGTCAATGGTTCCCGGTAGTCGACCACACGCACCCGAGCACCGGGAATCATTAATTCGCGCTCGTCTTCATAAATCAAGCTGTCTTAAGACCGCGCCGGCGCGAATTACTGGCGAAACGAATGCGCTCGTTGATAGCATCGAACAAAGGGGGCTAAATCGCGTTTAAACGGCGAAATTTCCGCGCGCCGCCGCTCCGCGCGAAAACCACGGCCCGTGACCGAGGTAAACGTTCTAAGCGGCCGGAGTGTTTGCCCATTCACGAATTCCTCGAGCTACAGGACAAAGAACTCGAAGAGAGAAAGAGAGAATTAAGGAGACGGACGAGGAGTTGCACACGTGGCGACGGAGAACGCGAAGGAGGGAACAGAGAGCGGCACGAGCTGATGAATTCGTGAGCCGCCGTTGATATTTCAGTGTCAACGTCGCCGGTTTTTGTCATTTGTACCGGCAGCCTTAGACCAGGATCGCCGTGTGCTCACCGGTGCCGAGCTAAATCCAGTTCAGGTTCTAATTACACGACGAGCGCCATTTCCGAGCAATTCTCAGCCTCGTATTTATCGCTCGAAATATTATTAAGAATTACGCGATGTTTATTACGAAAATCCTTTTATTTAGAATATTCATAAAAATGTATCTTCAAATATAACGATTTCCAATTCAATAAAAATTTGACTTCCTCAAGTGAAATTTAGCAAATGATAAATAATTATTTAGGAAAATAAGATTTCCCACAGATCTTTTTCACAGTGCACGAACCGCAACAAAGAATCCATCGACTAATTTGGGGAGCTAGTTTTTACTCCGAGTTTCCCAGGCCCGTTTTCTCTCAGGTACAGCGCCTTGTGTTTCGCAAAGGGATATCTGGCCACTACAAGTGTAGCACAAATTGCAGTACAAAATGTTCCAGGCTAATCTCCATTACCAGGGACTACGCCCATTGTTTTCCAGGCAGTCCTACCCTTGAGCTTGAGTCGCTGACTTTCCATCTTCGAACTGGGACGGTTGTCGTAAGGGATGGTCGTACCGTGGCAAGCATTTTAACAGGATCGCACGATAACGTTCTTTGTACGTCACGGGAATCTTATCTGCGTTACCTGGTTGCAAGATAGTCGGGACTGTTCACTATTCGAAATGGTGTCGATAATAAAACCAGCCGAGGTTCACTGAAAAGAAGAGAGTGTCACGTTGCTATCGGTACTAGCTCGGAGAAAATCGTTTCTGGAGACGCCTATTCTATACTTCATGCAGATACTATCCCGACAGACCTATTAAACAAAATCGAATAGCTCGGTATTCCTTCGTTCATCTTAGATATTCACAAAATGTATCACATTGAACAATTTAGCGTTTTTAAAAATTTCTATAAACATAACGAACAAGAGGATTGTTATAAAAAAATACAAGGATATTCTTCAAACTTTGCTTGAACAGGGAAAAATATTTTCCTTCAAAAATTCGAGGAGGTAGGACTTCAAAAGAGGAACAAATTGCCCAAATCACTTCGATATTTACTTGAACAGGGAAAAATATTTTCCTTCCAAAAATCGAGGAGGTAGACGCTGAAAAAAATGTTTGAATTTGCCTTTCGTATATGAAACGAGGTAAGGGGTTGAAGAAGCCGGAGGTTCTTGGAGTTTCCGATATGCGCTTTCAGCACCGGGTATTCCGTGGCAGAATTTCGCGCAACATAGTTCGCGGTTCGCGCTTCATCCAAGGACTCCACCCGGGGCTTAATTCTCGAAATTACAGTGGGAGCGTGTGTGCGCGCGCTCGAGCTCGTCGCAATTAGCGAGCGGTGCTCATTATGGAGATTCCCGGCGCGCCTAAAACGGCTGATACCGTCTCGTCGCGGATTGGCGAGAGACTGAGAAATTTCGAATGGCACACGCTGCCCGCATAGAACGGGCCCTGCGTGAAGGAAAACATCGAGTTTCGTACGCAAACGACGCGATGTGACGCGCGTGAAACGTGGGATCCACGCAGGCGGCGACGGCGGCGGGCCCTGTGCGTGTGCACGAGCTCCGGACGGGATCGCGTGTCGATCCACGCCGAGATATTTGTTACTTTACAGTTGTATCACGTTTTTCGCGTGGAAACAAAGCCATTGTTTGTAGTACGTACACGTCACGGTCGCCTGAGCCGATCGACGCGATCGAGGATGCGGAGCGCCCGTCGAACCCAGACCTCTCCTCCTAAAACCTTCTTCTCCCCTTACCGTCACCACGCACCCAGGGAAATCTGCCATTTTTACGAGCGTCGCCAAGATGGCTCCGTGCGATTTTGTCACAATGTCTTCGGTTGCAGCCCATCGACAAGACCCATTTTTCTCGGTCCAAGATCTTTGAACAGTTTAGTTCCTACTCTTGAAGATTTAGATTTCGTCGATAGATGGTCGAGGTGTGTACTGCTTTCCGTGGGTAATCTTTGGATCATGGCTGGTGATCGGAATGATGAGGTAAAAAGCTCACTCTGCTGAGTCTTGAAAATCCAGGTGCTACGTCCCACCAGAATTGGGCCTTAATGGCAAATTCTGTGATCATAGTGGTCGAAGGAGAACGGCTACCGTCGTACAAAAGCGCAAGAAAACCGGGGCGCAAGAGGGACACCAGCCGATAATCTCGCATGCGAGCACAACGATCAGTGCGGCGGTTTAACACGCGTATTTTATGAATTTTAAAGCGCGGCACAGCTGTTGTCACGCATCGATACGTGTACTCTAGATAGCTTCGTAGGTACTCGCATTTGCAGGTAGTTTGTTTGACATCGTCGCTGCTAACTGATACATCGAGGAGGAACAAGAGAGAGAGAGAAAGAGAGAAGAGAACGACGGAGATCGACGTAGCTAGGGGTGCACGCTTACGTGGCGATGGATCCGACCGAGTTTCCGAACGGAAAGGGCGTACCGGATGTTTCAGCTCGCCACTTTAGGGACATGTGGCTCGGGGACAGATAGCCATCGGTCTTGAAGCTAATTAGCGGCGCGCAGTGCGAACAACCAGTCGCCGGACTCGGCTTCGCGACGTATACGTAAACGCGTGTTGCTCGCGAGAGATGGTGAACGCCCTTCCGCACTTGTTCCCCTAAGTTTTTTGCGTCGCATTCGTCTTCCTCAGAATCGTCGATTATTTTCCCTCTTTGTGCTCAGCGGAGCACTCGAACAGAGAAGTGCGTTTTAAGGTTACAGATAGGTTTCTATGTATTCGACTTGAAAACTCATTTCGTTTGTATATTAAAAAATAGGTACTCCGAAGGTTTGGGACCAGTTCAAAAATTGTCGAGGTTCATTTCGTCTGGTTTAAGTGTCCCAAAGAAGTATTCAATGCTCATTTTCAGTCTATTTTTCATTTTACCGATCATGCTCGTTCCACATCTATTTTTAGGTATTCATCAACCCTGAAGATGTCACACTGTTCGTTTATGGATGAAAATAAGGGTACCTGGAAGGTCTGCAGACTTTCTAAAAATCGTGCAGATGTACCTAGTCCAATTTATGCGTCCAACTAGTAACAGCCGGCGGTGTAAATCGAACCAGAGTGGATCTCTAAGTCGAGGATCGACGATCGCCCGTCACGAGCGATTCCGTGGCCAGATACCGGCGACGTTTCGTCGTTATTGCTCGCATAATTTCTCCGAAGCTCAGGGCGCGGTGAAAGTACGACTGGACGAGAATCGAAGCCGAGCGTGCGTGCGAGGCCGCGATCCGCGGTGTGCACAAGCACACCTGTACCCGCGACATTAATCACCGGGAGCGAAGCATATCTGTCACGGCCGAGGGAAATTCTCTTGAATAACCAAACGACCGGCGATCTTCGGTTCAGTGTACACGACAATCCCTGGTAGGACATTTGTCGATAGCTTGCGTCTTCAATCGACAGCGACGGGAACAAGCGTATCCTCAACTGTTCAGTAGAAATTAGTCGAACTCCGGATATGTGCCCATAAGCCAAATTCGGTAGAAGTATTTTATTTTGTTACGCAGGAGTGGTGTACCTATTAGCAGTGTACGATAAGACAATATTAAGGAAGTACTACCTTCTGAAAATGAATATATCCGAGGCTATATCAAAATCTACCAACTACGAAATATAACAGAGTTGTATACGTCTTCCTCGAGGAAATATCCTCTTCAAAATTAAAAAATATAGGGAATAGAATAAGTTTTTATGCTACCAAATGCTATACGAATGAAACAGAGAACTTCGTCGAAAATGGAGCGAGTTTCTGGAGCAGTTGCACCCAGGCTCGAGTAATCGGCTCGAGTTTTCTCGGCCGTCGGAGCTTTCGTAAAGAAGTGGCCAAACGAAATTCGGTTCTTGAGTTTCATGGCCACCGGAAGCCATTGTCTTTCCCGATACTCCATTCCTCTTTTCTTCGTTGTTTTTTCGTCAGCTCCGCGACAGAGGGTACACGCCGATCCCCGAGTCCACGGAGTGGAGTGGCGTTTACCGAGTAAGCACGAGTTCGGACTAATTCGAGCGTGAGTAGAGCGGAGTCGAATGCCGGAGCCACGGCGAAACGAAACGTGAAACTCGAGAAGACTATTAGAGCGAGGAGCGCGGGAAGGTGGGGCCCCGAAAAACAAGGAAGAACCGGCGCAAGACCCTTCGGAAAACGAAGAAGACGATGCCACGGGAAGATGACGCCTCCCTGGCGCCCAGATCTGCGACATCCTGCTCCGGAGACTGTCGCCATTGCTGATCCACTATCGACCAACTCTGAGACACTACCTCCACAGAAACTACCGAACTTTCCCCCTCGTCCAAAGGGTCCACCTTTTGCTGGACCATTCTGGGGTTGAAAATGCCAAGACATTTATCTCAATTATTAGACTACATTATAAGAGTACCTCTGACGTGAGAAGCAGATGTTTTGAAATTGCCTTCTTTCTTTAATTATTTTAAGAGGTCAAGATTAATATATCCCCACTCTTCAAGACTTTAAACCTCTTCCAAAAAATACCGATCGAATAACCTCCCCCTTTCCAAAGTTGCTTCAAGAAATGAATACTCAAAACTCTAAGGGGATCGTGGTGGATGATCGAAGCGATGATGTCCGAAGAAGGAATTCGTTTGCAGAGGCGAGCGCGGTTCGCGCGCTGACGAGGATGATCGATAGGAGCGTCGGCGAGAGGATAAACGCGGTTGTTCTCGCTCGGCGAGATCCTCGAAAATTTGCCGACGGTAGTTCGTTACCGGTGGGCTATTAGCAGGCGTAACGCACGTCCTGGCAGCAGGACTAAGGACGTCGCAGGACTAAGTAAACCCTGGCTAACAAGGAGGCGTATCCGTCGGCCACGAATGATCTACCGATCCGTAGCCGACATTATTCCGTTCCTCGTTTCTCCTGTCAGCTTCTTCGTTCGTTCGTTCGCGGCCCTTGAAGGTTCTTTTCTCGCTGGAGTCTCGCGCGCTCATCCCAACGCGAAGAGATACCTGCGCCTCCTACCTACGCCCCCGAATATTAACACTCTGATTTATGCGCGTAATTATCTCTAGTTATTTTCTGAAGAAGACCCGGACCCAGCCCGGTGCCCTCTCGCAGCTTGTCTTCGTAGCTGCCGGTGCTGCTGATACGCAACAAATTAACTGTTCCTTCTTCCGTCTACCCAAACCACCTTCTTCTTCTTCTTCTGCTTCTTCCTCCTCCTATTCTCCTTTCCCTCGTTGTCCTGCGTCCTCGACCGTCTTCCCTCGTCGTTTCACGGCAGAGAGCCCGCCTCCTATTTATAGGTGTCTCGTTCCACTTCGTAATTGCGTTCTTATTATCGGAGGACCGTTCCGCTCGCTCGCGGACGGTAGCCGCTGGTCGCAAACGGCGGATTCAGCTCGCGGTGATCATTTATCCTCGCCCAGAGACTCGCCAAACGACCTGTCGCCCCTTACGCGGGCCTACGAGAGCTCTTTCGAGCTTGCGTATTTTTGGACCGGTCGTTATTAAGCTCGGCCCACGATCTTGATAATTAGCGGGGAAAGCGGCTACGCCCGAGCGAAACTGTTTTTCTTCTTTGGCCGACCGGTTGTCCACTTACGCGGTTAATGAGTCCTCGCCGAGGTAAATTGAAGCGTTTTGGACTTTATCGCGACTCTATGTCGGCGAGCACGTCTCCAGATTTTGTTAGTCAGGTTGAAGAGTAGTTCATCGTTCTCACAGGTACATCTATCTGCAGAACTACTTCGAACTTCGACCTGGAACTTCAGGAATACAATTTCCACGCATCCCCCTAGTGATTCAAGTAAAAGAAGAAATCAATTTTCGAAGCTGATAAAGCAGGCTCTCCCGTTAAGCGTCCAATAGCAAGCCCCTCGGCGTTTTTCGCAGGAAAAACGAAGACCTGGAGACAGGTCCAGCCCCCGGATCTCGCGGAGATAAATCGATCGTTTTGCGAGAGGATTCCTCGATGGGAATCGAGTCGGTCCCGCGTGTCCTGGCAATTTAATTACGCCGCGGTATTTTACCGACATTTTTTCTCGGCTCGGTATCGGAACGAGATATCATGGGAGAGAGAAATAAAGAATGAAAGAGAGTGGGGTGAGTGAGAGGGCCGGGAGAAAAAGAAGAATGCGGCACGGTGGCGTTGAAACACTCATAACAGGTGGACCGATGCCCGACCCGGAGATGCATCTTCGAGGTGGGCGGTCCCACACTCCTTAAATCAGCCCGCAGCCACCATAACATTAAGGCTGACCCTCGCGAAGCCCTCACCTCGCCCCTCGGTCTCGCCTTTATTTGTTTGCTTAGACCGAGTAATTAGAATCCGATACAAATGGTTATTATTTATCGACGAGCGCCGACGAGGAACTTTTCAGGGGGCGGCGAATGCAGAAGTAGGTAGGAGGAACACCTTCTGATTGCCTGGCGTTATTAAACCAACCGATACCCGCTGATAAATACACGGAACGCATGGTGAAGCTGCGCTCTCGCCACCGGCCAATATATAACGCCATGATCAAGCTGCTAACAGCTTTCCCTTCTTGATATCTTGCTGCCTGCAGATTCCTCTCGCGTGCTGTTGCGGCTCCGTCGACGATCCACAGGGTTGTTTGCCAAGGGAACCCGCAAAAACTTCTATCAACCCTTTTCAAACAGCTCCGCCCCTCGTTGACGGTAATTTCGATGGGAAAACTTAACCATCTCCTTACATTTTTCATACACCCACACCCATATTTTTACTTTGTAGATTATCTTTACAACTGGCTCCATTAATTCAACTAGCAAATTCTATTTTATTTTTGTTGGTTTTTTTATGAGGGTCTGCTTATATGTATATATACAAAAATTATCTTATCTTTCTTTTTCTTTTCATGACCAAATTTCAATACAAGCGGGATGGGTCCGCGTACCTGTGGTAAATAGTTTTTGTGTTTTGAGGATGACCGAGAAGGTCGGTAAATACACGGCGAATTCTCCGTCTACGACTGCCAGTTTCAGTGTATCATTCGACAAGAGAAGACATGCCTTCCTTCAGCTGAAAATTAATAAAGTGAAAGAAAGTGAAATAGTGTTTGGTGAGTGTTTATTTAAAATAAACCTACACCAATAATTTGATTATCTATAGACTGCTGATTTTATGCATTTGTATAAAAATCCGAAGTACATTAAATTATCCGTTAATATCATTGACATTAAGCTGCGTTGACCATAAGACTGGTCAATACAAGAGAAAGCAACCATAAGTAATAAATTGGCTGGGTAACAGCACAAAGAAGAATATAGTCTGGAACAGACACACCTGCTTCTCGAAGCAGAAAACGTTTAACGTCGACAAGCCTACCACAATCCGCATAACAGGAATCAGATAAACACTAATGCTCTACTAAAACCTCTGCTCTTCCTCGAATTTACATATCCTCTATCATTAGCAGACCTATTTATGGTACAATCATTGCATAATTATCTCGACACCGAAATAGAACGAATGCTCGCACACGATGTCCCGAGGAAATACATATATCAACCCGAGCAACATCAACTGCAATCTATTTATTTTATCCATCAAATTACACGATTATTCTTGATTTGAAAGAACGTTTGACCTCAGGAATGATCTAAACCATCTTTACAGTCTATTTTATCTAGTAAGTTACAAACTTATTCATGACTTTAAAAAATTCTTCACTTCTGGAATTAATCAAATCTTTGAGTGCTCGTGTATTTGCTACATTTGCAAGTGAGATTCTTTCGCTGACATAAATGAACAGTTTAAATTCGGAATAAGAGTACATACATCTTGATGGAGATTGGAGATGTGCTTATACAATTTAATTTTGAATTGCTAGAACAATTTGCCAAATGTCTTGTCAGACAAATTGAAAAATATGCATTGACTGAGAATTAATAGTTCAACCAAGCAAGAATCACATCTTAAACACCAGGGATTACAAATTGAACACTCGCGTAAATTATTCGGCGCATCGAGACTGGTAAGAAATGGATTCTAGAAACTCGTCCGAAATCGATACAGTATTTAACCGAAGACCAGTAGCAACGCACCTGTCGGATGGGCGAAAAAGGACTCGAGCAATTCCAGGGAAAGGGAATGTAGTATAATGGCGCCGGGATTGAGGAGAAACGGCCACGTCAGAGCAGCCGACCCGCGTTTCCAAGAGGACGCGCGGATCGAACAGTCGAACTATCGCGATGCCAGACGCGTCCGTTAATAAAGTATAATGGGCACACGGCACCCCGGCGACGACGTACACCTGACCCGGCGAATACAATGGCCGTCCAACGTTCGGGCACCGATCACGTAGATCGCGCGCGTATATTTGTGTGTGCAAGCCTGTGAACGGCTCTTTAATACGGGCTCATAAACCATCCGCGAGAAAAGGGAAGGTACGCGGAGTGACTACCGACCGGGGCCCCATCTAAACAATACTACAAAACTGCAAGAATAATGGCGTGCCAGAAATCGCTAATTAGACCGACAAGGTCGAGGATCGCGGTGTAATTCTGGAAATTCATTTGATATCATTAGGGGTTGAAGAATATTAATTTTCAGAAATTCCAGTTGTCCACTAATTTTAAGTGGCAATTAATTGATTTAGTTTCCACAGCAAAAGCAATCGTAAAAACCATTTGTCTCCGCAGCACTCTATTAAAACAAAAAAGCACCCGTCGACACGGTATAATTTTCGAAGCTCGTCCCGATGCAAATGAGTTAACAAATATATCCGGGATGCTTTCACCCCCCTTCCCCGGGATGCAGTTTACGCTGCAGTTGGAACGATCGAGGGACATAATGAATTTGTTTCAATTATTCAGTGGACATCTTCGTCTCGATCGACCGTGAAATACGATTTTCCGTTCGTTCATCGGGTAATCGGTCGATTTATTTATTCGAGCAAAAATTCAACGGAGAAGAGGGGGTTGGGGAACGGTGAAGAGGAGGAGAGAGAGAGAGGGCATGCGAATGGGAGTCACGTTGATTAGCTTCCGTGTTGATTTAATTACTGGGGGAATAATTGGAATGCCTACCGACCTGCCCCGTCCCCTTCCCCGGCGACATCGCCCCGTCGTTTGCTTCACTTTGTCTCCTGCGCCCCGTACCCCTCGCATTCTCGCGGCCTGACCGTTGCATATTCATCGATGGATTAATATATATATCCCATGTGTCGAAGGCTCCACTGGCAGCGTTACATCCCTCCGGTATCAACGACACCGAATTTCCGCATTAACAAGCTCCGGAATGATTGGCGGGGTAACGAGTGCGACGAGGAAGACACCTTCGAGCTTTTGCATTTTTTGGTAGACACTCGTAGATTATTATTAACGACAATATTAGCTTACACTGACAATAAGTTTCGAAAACTCAAAAACACATCAGATCGCCAGCTGTCCAAACGATTGGACAGAGTAATTAATTATGACAAAAGAAGCAGAACGTACGCAGAGGATCAGCAATCTCTCCAGGTGTCCAACACTCGGATCCTCGAGGCGGGGGCTCGCAAAACCGAGCGGAGCGGCGTCGAATCAATTCCGCGGAAGGATGTTCCCGGGCGTGCATCGCGGAAGAAACAAATTTCAGAAGACTAAAAGGACTACAAGGCCGTCGGGTGCGCGGAAATAAAACAGCGAGCCGCACGGCGCGGCGCGCCGTGGAAAAACATTTTCCCGCGGGCGTATCTTGCGGGGGAACGCGAGCGCAAACCGGTCCGCGTGATAGACGGCGCGTGTAGGACGCCTCTGCGCTGGGAGAGAGCAGACTGGAAAAAGACAACGGAGCGAAGTTCGTTGCCAATTTCCACGAAGCGCGAGTCTCTCGTTGCAAAAACGAGGCCGTGTATGGTTACGTTGGTAGCGGAGCGGTGCGGAGCGGTGCGGAGAGCAGTGCGGAGCTGTGCGGCCATAGGCGAGCGTATATCGCGGCGATGTTATCCGCAAACACGCGGGTTCGGCCAATTTATCCCAAGGGATGAGGCCGACGTGGCCTGGAGCCGGGTGTGGGGCAACCTTGTCCAGCGGAATGAATTCAGCACGCAGCCCCTGTGCGGTTGAACCGCCACCATCCCCCTTTCACAGACCGCCACCTCCAGCCACTGTGCTACATCCCTCCCTCCGAACAAACCCTTCTCTTCTCTATTCCCTTCTACACCCTTCCTCCCAACCGCTTTCCATATACCCTGCTTCCTTCCTTCCTTCCTCTACCACCTTTTCCATCGGCGTTCTCCGCGAACGGCCGTTAAGGCCGGTTCAAACTGTTCGGTCGGGAAACGACGCATGCTAACAACCACCGCGACGTCGTTCGCGGCCGACACTTTTTGCACTTCATCCCCTACACCCCCTCAATGCGATGATAATCGCCCGATGCGTGTTCGACGCGGATCATTCGATGTGTTAAACCCGAGTGCTTCTACACTAGCACCAGACTGGAATTAACAATAAATAAATGGAAAATAAATAGTGTACAATATTACAGTGATTCACTCAGATCAATGAGAACTTTTTCAGATAAATTGTTCAGTGGTCGCATAACATTTTGGGCTCACGTAGATAGAGGGTTATGACCTAGTAAAAATGTTGGAGATGTTCCAAGTGGACCAGCCGAGTGGAACAGCTTACAATATTGCACTCCCGCAGAACTTTTCCCATAACGTATCACAATTTGCAAGCTTTAAAATACTTCCCATAGCAGAGAAAGATGATCTCAAAACAGATTTCTCTGTATTGGTTCTGGCGAGGGATGAACATTGAAAGTGCACGCGCCGCTTCGGGAAAGAGAAGAGCGAAGAAGGTAGCAGGGTCGGGAATCGTCGCTAAGCCACAGTTTAGAAAGACTAATTGATTCGAGCCCGGCTGGAAATCTCTGGGGGTCGGTTCGATGTCGGCCGGGGGCGGCCCTTACAACGAATATCAATAGTGTGAATAATCCTTAAACTGGTCGGGTATCGGACAACTGGTGATCCGCTCCACATATTGGCGGTTTGGTGTACACCGGCCGCCTGATTGCCACGGGGGCTCTTAGATTTATTGACCTGTCAATGGTGGCGCGCGAAAACGGCGAATTTACAACGCCGCAGGTGTTAAGTTCCGCCGTGCGTGTAATAACGGCCCTGATCCCAGGCCTACGGTAAGCCACACCGTAATTATATTTCCGAACCTCTGGCCCACCACCTTTGTCATTATCACCGGAGGCGGCGGGGCCGTAACTCAATGAGATCCGTTCCCGCCATGCGCCGCGCGCTGTGTGCGTGGAAACGATAACGGGGCGACGAATCGCGCGCGAATCCACGATTTTTTAGCCGGGCCACGCGATTCGACCGGTAATTATTTCAAGTCGAAAGAAATTTATGAGCGATACGCCATGCGCTCGGCTCTCTGTTATCGTGACTCGCTCGTCTCTTTCCTCTTATTTTCACCCGCGCGCGCGTGTGCGTCTCGAGACAGCGAGATACATCGCCGCGTTCGGGGTCTGCCGAAAAAAACAGATCAAGAAAAATTAAAGATCGTAATTAGACTCACCTTGAGCCCGGTTAGGCGCGGCTCCTCCCCTGCCAACTTCGCCAGCGCCTGGTAATCCCCCTGCGCTGCCCTCACCAGCCATTCCCGCGACTTCCCATCCAGTTGCTGATCCCCAAACCAATAATTGCCGCAATTAACGGGGGTTACTCGCGGCGCCGGTTACGGCACCGATGCAACGAACGGACAGAAGACTTTATGGGTTGAGGCAATTCAATTAGTTATATTTTTATGAAACAAATTTCAAAATAGTCTCGATTTTTCATTTTCATGTGATCCCGGAAAGCTATCGTGAGATGCAGGGTGTTCAACTATGTATGGTGAGCACATTGGGGGTAAACAGACAAAGTGAAATGAAACGGAAATGATTAATCCCGATCCCGACTACGTTCACAAATTATTGACAAACTGTACGAGTAACTGAACTGAAATATTTTAATTATTAGTATAGGATTTTCATTTGGTTCGCGACTCCACGAACACATCTCTATTCCATCAGAGTGTCGCTTACAAAAGATTGGGAGAACTGCATCGCAAAATCACCAGGTACATACTCAGCACACGTAGCCGAACACCTTGTGCGCGATCACGGCTAGATCCGAGGGCCGATTGATCGGCGAAAATTTTAATTAAGATCTCGATGCTCGATCGCGTGGCTTTATCCGTCCGAGGCATCGTGGGCCGAACAATTATCTGCGATTCGAAGAGGAGCGTGCGCTCGCTCGCGCGATAATCACGGTCTACAGCGGAACGATGATGACGATGATGAACTTACCGAGGCAACGGAAGCGCTGTCATCCTCGTCGGCACCCTGCGGGGAAAAGAAGAAAGTCAGTCACTCAGCCGGTCGCTCGAAAAATCAACGTGGCGCGCTACGTCACGCGCGACGTACGCCCGTGGAACGTCTTGTCGAACCAACAGAGAAAACCGGTCGTCCGCGCGAGATCGGGCCTGCTCTATATGGCCCACAACCATAAACGGAGAACTATCTCCGTCCCTTTTAAGCCGCGTGCTCGCGGCGAAGAGAGCCCCCGGGCACACAGGGGGGGAAGAAAATGCGTAAAAGCAGCGGGACGTCGCGTACCACGAACGCGCCACGGTCATCAGATTGATATACGGATCCAATAATTGATTCTCTGACGCAACACCCCGGGAGGGCTGGACCAACTTACGCAACCCCTCGCCCGACCACCACCGGACCCAGGATCTCCTCCTACGATGGGCCTCGATTGGACGAACTTTGTCTGGCCCGGTGTTTGACAAGGCCTCTCGGAGCTGATTCAAACTAACCTTTTGCCTCCAGGCCAATGTAGACAGACTGTATTGTGAGACACTGCTCTGGTCCCGTCAAAATCTCATGCCTTTTATTTCGGAATTATTGCTGTGGTTCCTAGAATAACCTTGGGAAACTATGATGATAGTAGAAAGTTCACAGTGAATCATTCTTTGGGACGTCTATAAGACTCCAACCATTAAACCGAAACCTCATAATAATTGCAATTGTGTAGAGAATTGTACGAGAATGTATTGATGAAGTTTTATTGCAACTTTGAAGATTCACTTAAGAATTAAAACGTGCAATGCCAGTGCGAGTAAAATACAGGTAAGAGTTTATCTATTATAGTGAAGCACTCAGAAAGGTAGTCGATCGCTCACTGAAAGAAACAATAATTCGATCGATAACTCAAACGAGTCTAATGCTGCATTCGGCCCGTTTCCGGCAGCACTCGTCCTTATCCCGTAGCTCATTTCGCGCGCTGCAATAGGAAGAGGGACCTGGGTAGAAGTGGAGAAGAAAAAGAATCGAGCGAAGGGTGGAGGTGGTGAGGAGCGGCCGATCCCAAGAACGTTAAACGACTACTCATCCCTGTTAAACTGTTTGTATTTTCACTCGTCACGGCTGCATCGTCCGTTCGAGGTGCTCACATCGACACTCGTACCCGAATCAATCGTGACTCCTCGTAAATTACTTGGAACGGGGCGAGGCGAGAGGGCCGAAGAAGGATGCGAGCATCGAATCCGGCCGAGTCATCATTAGCTGGCCCCGATATATCTCTATCGATCGACACCACCTCGCGTGTCCTTAAGTGAAATCGTGATTCCTTGCGGACCCGCCAACTTAGATTCTTCGCGACTGCCTCGATTTCGATTCAGAAATCCTGTTTCGTCGGACTGTGAAGCGTCACACTGGAATCTTGCTAAAAGTTTACTAAAACGCTCTTAGCTACTTTAAGTAGACGTACTAGAGTCATGAGTAGACTGTGGATTTAAAATAGGAGGAACATTGCCAGATTTTAAGTCCTGAGCTTATTAAGATTGTTAAAGAAGAATATGAAGGTCTACACGGTTCCTGTTTCCTGCGATTGCAGCCAACAATTTTTATTTCGCATTAAAATCCACAGTCTAGTATCGAAACCTCAGGATGCCACTGCAGGGTTAAAATTTGATCCACCTGGTCCGGGAACGAGAGCTTGCTGTTTTGTTGATCGGCGTTGAGCGTCGCAAATATTTTCCATCCCTGATTCGAATGGATTTCCTGATGAGAACCACTGGCCCCCCGTCGCGTCAGGTGGTGCATCGAGGTATGTTCCCAGCTTTCGTGTGCTACGGCTACTCTCTCGTAGCGAGAGACGTCCGTGGCCTCGGCAGAGCGCGTCGATACACACCGACACGGGGGATAGTCTTTATTATGTGTGTTCCCGGGCGTGCGTTATCCGCCATCAGTGATTCGACAATCGTACTTTCAATAAGCGGTTGTTATTGCCTGGCCGGCTGAACAATAATCGCCGCGGACCGCAAACAGATTCGGTTTTGCTCTGTTTTCGAGCGAGCCCGACGAAAGTGGATGTGATCGGTCGCCTTCTGATCATCAGCGGAACGCGATGGTCACAATATTTATAATGTTGACTCCAAAGAGTTCATGAGACCTGTTCCTCTCGAACAGCGACGATGATCGACAGTGACGACAAATGTGAGAAAAAGTTAGCTCTTTGGACTGGAAGACCTCTAAATATTTAATTGATCAAAAACTATTCCAAAAGGATCATTACGATATTTGAGTACAAAAAGGATTTCATAATTATCCAAACTGAACAGAGAAACTGTTCTTTGTCGATTTGTACAATAAATAGTGTTGATTATGGGATCGTTACCAAAATTGACATCGGATTACTCAATCCGCGAGATTAAATCAAACTACAAATGTGTCTACAAGAAGTATCTACGGAACGAGTTTAAAAAATTGAGGAATAAAACTGTGAACGATTGTGAACATCGTCGGTCGTATAGTTGTGAGAATAGTCCGCCGTACGAGGGTTCAATCTAACAAGGTCTTGATGACCGGATGAAATGTCAACAAATAATTCCCCCTAACGATTCCGCGAGCATCTCGACCGGCTCGCTCGCAAAAAGCCTGTCGCGAGGAGTAGTAAACACAGTGTACACGTCGCCTCGAATCTCGATAAGCGTTAACATTTGCGAATGGTCTCGAGGCCGTCGCATTAAAATCCTCGTGTCACCGGCGGGTTCGGTTGATGTTGGAGCGATTCGAAGCCGATGCGACACTTGTTTTCCCGTGGCTCGCCGGAGAAGTATGCAAATGGTTTGCGAATCCAGTTCCGCGGGCGCGACGAGACCCGTGAACGATCGTGAACGGAGCCCAGAAACGTTGAAGCCGGGGCGACCATAATGGCCCGGTTATCAGATAAGCTTCTAGAAGGAGGGTAATCGTAATAGCATCGCAATGATGGCTATACTACGATCGAATCGGAGGCGGACAGATAGAGAGAGAGAGGAAGAGAGAGAGAGAGAGAGAGAGAGAGAGAGAGAGAGAGAGAGAGAGAGAGAGAGAGGAAGATCGTGGAACAGAGAATAGACGACGATGGGTCGTCCCGATCCTCGGCGCCTGATCCCGTCAGCGGGTCATTGTTTCGCCGTAATTAATATTTTAATTGAGATTACCGGGAATTAATTAATGCAACGGCGTCGTCGGCGAGGCCCTCGGCCCGAACTGTTCGTTCAATCGATCGTAACACGGCGCCTGTCAGAGCTGTACAGGTCGTTCCATGAATTTCGCCGAGCATCGGGACTTCACGCTGCGCGTGCACGCCCCTTCAGATATTATCTCCCAGCCGATTTCTTTTTGCTCGTCCTCGTTACTCGCACAACCGTTACGATTAGGGTCAACGGGAGTTCACGCGCCGTTGATACCTTCCGCGGGAAACTACCAATCCGCTGATTCGTCGGACAGGTGCAATAAAGACGAAAAAGAACGAGAATTCTCACGGAGCCATTCCATTCCTATCCTCGACGTCGCGTTCGCGAATTTTCTGAATCGAAGACCGGCAACTCTGGAAATTTTTACGAAAATGGAGATCCGGGAAACAAAATAGTTGACTCCGCGAGCAAGAGGTCGCAAACTCCGAAGAACCCAGACACGCACTTAAAACTTCCAGGCCGACATCGTTCTCGGGAGGATGATTCCGACGAACTTTCACCCCCTATTATCTTACCCCTTCGAACGAACTGAAAAAGAAAGACGGTGCTCGAGAGAGTCACGCGAAAGTTCGAGGTTGTTAGTATCGAGAGCGGTGGTACGTCGATTGTTCTCTCTGCTAATTAAATTATGCGCGGTTGATCCGTGGCCGAGTGAGAGCACGCGGACACTCGAGGCTGGCGCACGTGCTGGCTTTTTTCCTGGGACAATGGACAGAACGCGTAATCGGGTTGCGCGGGTGGGAAAGCGCGCTCGTTGTTCGGGGTGGAAACGTTTTAATAAACGCACGCTATTCTCCAGAGGGGGTGTATAAATATATTCGGTTGTTGCAGCAAGGAGAGAGAAACGGAGCTGGGAACTAGGAGATGAGAGGAGCTGGGAGGGTTGGATATCGGCGAAACGGCGAAAGGAACCGTCGACGAGTTTTGGTGGATGGAGAAGGGACGGCGGGGGCGGGAACGAGGGGGAGGCGAAACATGTTGCGGCACGAGCTGCCTCAAGAGCACCGCAGAATTAGCTTTATTATAACCTGGGGGCCATCCATACATGCCTAACAGAGCAGGAACATTCGCCGGCCAATAAGCCGAATGCTAACCAAACATTTTCGCGACTCGCCGCACCCTCGAATTTATCCGCGGCCGACGCAAAGCCATCCCCGACGGTCGACGAGAGGCCAGGGTGGAGTGAAGGAGGATCGATTTCACGAATTAAAGCTGGATATCTATTTAATGCGGCCGTTAATGTCGGGCTAGCGCTCGACTATTAATATACCGGCTGTTTGCGGAAACCACTTAAAAGATTACCGACAGTTTAGGGGATTATCGGAGACCGTGGATTAGCCTCGCTGTATTTGCCATCTGGTCCTGCCGATTTATCGCGCCACTTTGTTTAATAAGATTTTTTCGCACGGTGATACGAATTACCGAATTCGATCGGAATCCGACTAATTATTTCCATGTATCACTGATTATTTCTTTATTCTACAGTCTCATTCTGCGATCACTGTCTTATCTAAAGAGCCTTACAGAAAGAGGCGAAGAAGAGGTTAGAACCAAATAAAGAATCCGTGTCTAAATTGAGCTCTCCAGCCTCGAAGCGGTACCAATACCCTTGATAATGATCAACGATCTCCATAATCTCTACCCACTTCCTCCGTAGGCTCTCTCAGGACCGTAGATCAGGATCGTAGCCCGTTGAACGTCAAAGTTCCCGGGGCGGCGTTTCTCTAACGAGCATCGTTAAGGAAGAGGAACTTTTCCTTGGGCCGAGCACAGAGAGAACAAACGATTAGGCCCGGATTAGCGGTGGCCGTTCGCGCGCGCGCGAGATCGATTATGCGATGCTGCGGATAACGTTGGCCCTGATTTATTCCCCTAATGGGCGTTCGCGCATTCATTTCGTGGCCGTGCGAGGCAATTCCACGGGGCTTCGTCGGATGGCGGGCGGCCGTACTGCCGCTGACAGGAAAACTCTCGCTGGGTGATTCAGCGTTCGGTTCGGCGACGCCTCCAACGACCACCATAATGCCTACCTAGCTCCGCGCCCACCTACCTAACGCCATTTCCATCGGCCGCTATCGTCGGGGATCATAATCCAAGGTTTAGCCCGGTGCACGACGAAACCGCGGCCGGACCCGTCCCGCTGTTCAGAAATGAACGCGCGGAATGGCAGAAACGCCGTACTGCCCAACCAGACGACCCACCTAGAGACAACCCTTTGGCTGGACCCCAAAACCAGCCTAAACACCTCACGGTTCCATGGAGAAACTGGAAAACTGCTCCAACGATTTTTTTACCATTTTTTTGGACGACTAATTGACCTTTCCTCTAAGCTGACCTACTATGCGTCAGAGAAATTAGAGTGTAATTGTTAGATATTCTGTGACAAGATAAAATTAGATTAAGGTCGACTAAAACAAAAAAAAGTGTATAAGTAGTTAATTTGTAGAATTAAGAAAATGAGAAACGACTATTTGCGACGCGTTTTGATGATTGAAACCGCCGAAGAACGTCGAGGAGGGACCCGGAAATTGGCAATTTGATCGAGGAAACTTTACAAGCCAATAACGGGGCGACACAGGTTCGATCGGAAGCAGTTTTTCACATTGAAATAGGAATAGGGGGCGGGAGAGAGGGAGAGAGAGCGGGTTCGGGGTCGCGTTCGACAAGTCGAGCATCGAACGATTACACAACGCCGGAGAAATTCCCGCATAGAGACGATTATTAGCTGAGCCGGCGTTGGTCGGCGTGAGTAATTCATAACCGGCAGCTCGTATTTTCGCGGACGGCACGTCGAATTTGGTTCGGATGGAGAACATGGAGCATCGACGCTGCTGGCTTCACCCAACCCTCGGCCAACCTCCGTTGACAGGATTATATTCGTACGTACCTATCGTGTACCTCGGTGTACCTCGGTCCCGCAATACGCGTCGTGCGATCATATTCCCGTCGACTAATAAATTTACCATGGTACTCGAGCGCACAGCCATCGTACGACTGTCGTCGGTCGATTGCCCCGCTGGCTATGTCACTGTTTCGAGGACCGTCCACAATGACAATCGACCGGATAATGGCCGGATAAAGGTCCTGCCAGCTGTAACCATCCTGCTACCATTATTCCGCCACGTGACAACTATGCAAGACCTACGACCCTACTTTTTTTCACCCACTTCGTTTCAAGCATTTGTACCTTTCAATGCATTATTTTGCAAGACATGGTAACTGATAAAATTTTACGTTATATATTTGAGTGATACAAATTGGACGATTTTGATTATCTTCCCAATTGGATGATGTTTTATATATTATTACTATGATAAAAATAATTATGGAAACATCACCAAAACCTGTAGAAACATTTTCCCACAGTTCAAACGAGCAACAGAGTAGAAGTTCGAAGAATATTGAACAACACAGAAGGCGCCTGAACACGTGGGATCCCTTTCATTCACAGATCGGACCCTACTACGACCGGCGAACGCGACAGAAAAATGAAGGTCGGCACGTGGGGACGCGGCTTAAGCATCCCCCGCGCGGTTTCGTCTCCTAACGAGTTTATCGCGTCGTCTTTAACGTTATTAACACGGGCTAACGAACTGGAATTGCCGAGTCATCGTGGTCCTACGACAAACGCGGTTCCATCAGGTACACGCTTGTGTGGGTGTGTGCTGATCGGTGGGTGTTCCTGTCGGTGTGCGTGCCGTAAGTCTATACACGCATACACATAGACACGGTGGTTGTAAGTGCAGGGCGAGAGAAGGGCGCTTCGACGAGACAGGTTACGTGTATAAGGTGGGATAAAGGTACGTATAGGCGCAGGCCGGGCTGTCTGTGCGGCCCTGATACCCCAGTCTCTGGGCTAATTCCGAGGTGTAATCTGCGGGTACCATCTCAATGGATTAGCATATAGATAGCGAGGTGGGCTGACCGTATATATACGCGCCTAGACCACGTCGGGGGACGCGGCCATGTCCGTTTTGGTCTCGTGTCCTCGGGACGTAAGGGGGTCAGGTGGTGCTGCAACACCCCCACGATTGCAGGGAATGAACCCCGGGAGCCTTGTGTGCACAGCACGGCCGTGGCTAATTAAGAAAATAGTGGACCAATCGCCTGACATACTATTTCCTTCGTTATTATAGGCCCGCGTCGAACCGCGCCGAATGACACCCAAATACGCTTCAATCCCAATCACGCAAACTTTCATCTCTGAAGACACTTTTGCACTAGAAGTACCCAGCATTCAAATCACCGGTATCTCTTTTTAAAAAAGGTGGTCTCGTACAATATTTCAGATAAAGGTAAGAAAATACATATTCACTTCGTCTCGCAACTCAATTTGAGCGTCTGGTCCAGTCAGACAACACGGAACATATTGCGCCGAGCGCCGATACCGCGAGCCCAAAAATGTTCGCAGTTCGCTACGGTCGCGAGCGTAGGTCGAAGCGGTGTCTCCCGTGTCCGAAGTGTGATCGACATGAATGGCAGTTCGCCATTGGCAGCGGCCACGTGGGGAGGAGTAGGGCTGGTACGAGGACCGAATATTTCGCTGGAGGTGATTCGGTCGCGAGGTAATTTGTGCTCACAGCGGGGCTGAGCAAACACGCGCGACGGGGGTGCCTCGAAAAATTAAATAACTCGATGACTGGTCACATTCTCCGACACGCGGCATACATAGAACCCTTATCCACACACCGAGGCTTGGAATCACCGTTCCAAGATGTCCGCGAGAGAGGAAGGGCGCCTTCGGTTGAATGACGTGGCCCTCTGTTCCCTCCGCGGAATCTTCCAGTTTCTTCGTTGCGAGGCCCGAGACAGAAAGAGAGAGGATTGTCGGGGCCCCGTATCCCTGGGGAACAGGGCCCCGTGGAAGCTAGGACGGGCCCCGGACATCCACGGGACCCAGGGGTCCCAAAGGGGGGCACAGGGGGAGGCGAGCGCCGGCCTCCCGCGGACTTATGAATACAAATAGCCGCTCACTGCGCGACTCAGATCCCTGATAAGGAATACTCCTGGCTTACCGGTACCACCGTCTAGCATAAAGTACGGACTTAGGCCCTCACCGACACCGACGCACGACCGTTTAACGGAAGATTATCCCCGCGACGGACCCACAGATTCGCATCGAACGATATCGCCGTTGTATCGACCCCGGCGAATAGCTACGGAATGCTGGACCCCGTGAAATCGAAAGAGCGATCAGTGAAAGCATCGACCCTGCTATTGGTTACCCTATGGGAACCGTGAAAGAGACGTTATTAGTTCGTCGAGGATACGCTTCTCCCGGATCGACGATCGTTTCACTCGCCTGATGGTACTTTGCGGTACCACTTGCGTCAATGCGCTGCCATTGGCGCAAAATCTTTGGGAACAACAGCACATCTGGACACAATAACACAATTTCATGCTCTTGTTCTCTTCATTGATGCCAAGGTATCTTCCATTTTCACAGGATTTAACCAGTGAATAAGAATTATTATGTTCCAACAAATGCTGGAGTACCTGATCAAACATAATTCGATTCCTGGTGGTCCGTGTTCGCCAGCGATCGAGTGAACGGTTTGAGGGCGGCACAGAATCGCGATGCGAAATAATTATACGATGTTCGCGGGTAATTTATAGTAAACAGGACGTACACGAACGGAACCGGATGCTTATTAATTTTCATATATTCAATTTGAGAGGTCCGTATCAACGTCCCGCTAATAGCGCTCGCTGATACTACACGTATGATCGATGGGCTAGATAAAGTATTATGAATATTCCTAGGTGTACGCGCTTGGAAAAAATATTCATGCCGTTTCGGTATTCGCGACGATCTTCCGCAACGATCTTCTGTGTGTGTCCCCTCTTTTCTGTATCTTCGTCTTTCCCTTGTGTGTCTTTCTTTCTTTCTTTCTTGCTTTGTTTCTCTCCGCGGCGAGAGAGCACTCGGTTGGAATGCATTTTACAGTGCCGATAACAAATTACGCGTCTTCATCCATGTTCTGCCTTCCAAGCAGAAAGGAATGCCATCGCTCGATCGGTCATTCCCCGGTTTCATCCGGTCGATCAGTAAGAAGATACCTACGCTCCTGCCGTGCGTTTCAGGATCGGAGACAGTATCTGGCTTTATCTGCGGCTAATGTCGTGTAAGAACTACGCCTCCCTTCGATCCACTGACAACCATTTGTTCGGCCACTCCTGGCCGAGAGGTAAGGTGACTCGAAACTTTCTAACGAATTTACAATGTGTCTCCGGGGGCCAGACGCAGTCGCAAAGACGCGCAATTATCAACCGTGACTGACGAGCTGACACCTCTCGATATTTTTCACATACTCGAATTGTATTCCAATTTCATTGAATTTAACTTTAACGTTCCCACCGGGTTATTTCTACAATTTTTTAATGCATTTATTTTAAAACGTGTAAAGAGTATTATGCGATGTTACTTCTTCTCAGTAATGAAATGTAATCATTTCTTCAGAGATGAATGTTTCCAAAAATATGTTAAGCCATTTATACAGTCACTAAAATGTCAGAAAATAACATTGTACAATATCCCCAATGCAACATTCAAAAGCCACGCACACTAAATTAGTTATAATTACTGACGATTTTAAAAAACGGAGCGCAGCACAGCGTCGCGACGCAGTGTTATACTAGTTAGAATTCCAGATCGGATGGCCACGGGCGGCGCAGGAACGCCACGCGTGCAACCATGCAGAAAAGTAACATTCTTACATAGTCGGTGCGATACACGGCCCGTTGAGTGCATTATAGTTCGTCCGGGTTGTTCAGGTACGCCCGTCACGTGGATCGTCAGCAACGCGGTAAAACTTTCTGAGTCCCACGAGCAGCGCCGAGGACCACCGAGAACGAACGCGACCCGGAAGGGTGGATGCCTCGTTCGCTATCGTGACAGACGCAATCAGTTTTCGACACTCTCTGTCACTACGGGAGATGGACTCCCGCGGACGAAGGTAGCTCACGGTTGAATAGCACACGGTAATCTGATTTATTCGGTGCGCCTGACGACTCGGGGAAAAATAGATTTGCTCCACGGTGGATCCGCGGGGCTTCATTAATCCTGACAATCACGGTATCTGACAAAGTTGCGCGTTTCGCTGAATAAAAAAAAAATAGCTCCGAAAAGTTTAGTCAACGAGACTGTGTGCGACCCTTGGAAACGCATAGACCGCCTGGTGTCCGATGGGTGACCCTCCGGGAGTAGGACCCTTGGATATTTGGTACTTGGGGATTCTAAGTCCTTTGAGTAAACTATCGATGCAGTTATCTAAGTGCCAAGAAAGCTGACTTGAGAGCCATCTATTGTAATTTTCTATGAACCCCGTAAACTCACTAAGGGCTAAACATCAGGAAAATAATAATTAATAAATCTGAATCTTTCCTAAAGGGGAGTTGGAAAGATGAAATAGTGTTTCCGTGGAGACCGAGGCCGCGCTAATTATTGTTTTCGTATTTGTTTATGGAATCGCAAGGCGTTTACGTTTAGGATATCTGATCCGCTCGCGGCGACGACTAAATTGCCTCTGTCACAATAAATCCGTCGCAGCATCGTTAACGAAATTAACGATTGTTCCAGAAGCGGAACGAAACATTTTATGCGAACAAAGGTTTATACCTCGTTCTCCCTGTCGCTTCCTCCATCAGCAGACGAGACGCTTCCAACATGAAGACATAAAGAATTCCCGCGGAAGCGAGGGCGGTCCGACACGAGTGTTAAGCAAACAAATTTAATGCGCGTGTATAACGGGCACCAATTTAAATGATAATGCCCGCGGTGTGTATGCGTCCAAGATTAACTCGTAATAGGCCGGGATAAATGTCGACGGACCTGTTAGGCGTATCTAGCACTGCTACACGGGGGAACAGTAGGTGCTAACTACTCCTGTAGACAAGCCTGTTTTATATTGATGCATCGTGTATGTACATACAATCTCGTGAGAGAGAGAAAGACGTGGAACCGTCCGGTGCCGAAGAAAATTGGGTCGCGCATCAACGCGATCGACAATCTCTCGATGGTCTTATTATCATAACGGCAATAAATTATTGGACCGGTGCGGCGAGCCGTACCGACGCGACCTATAATTACCGGGGACCGGTTATTAAACATCGTCCACCGTTTGATTATCATAGAACGAACTGTCACGTCGGATCTCGTTCGCCGACAAATCATCGATGAAGAGTGGCGGCACACGGGAATTCAATTTGAACGCCTTCACGCGTCGCTTAATAAACGCTTCGCATCATACTGGGCGTGTTAAGCGGTCCTCGAGATTTTAAAGACTCTAACTGCGTCTCGCAACAGATACGACGATGTCAACAGCAATCGATGTTTTGAAACTAATTTTTCCGAGACGCCGATTCGAAATTTTCGGACGACATCGAACTGGGACAATTTTTTCTCTATTACAAATAGACTGCGGATTTTATGCATTCATGACAAAAATGGGTACGTACAACTTAAAGCAGTGAACATGTAAAAAATATTTAAGAACATCAATGTGTTAGTTTCAGCTTAATCAAATAATTCAAAGAAGAATAGAATTCTTATTTGGCTCCTGTGTCCTGCAATCAATGCAAACATTTTTTATTTTGCATACAGATTCGCAGACTAATTATAAAAATGATACGTGCTTTGTGAAGATAACGATTATTTGACCATCCGATACTTAGGGTGTCAACTTCCGTATTAAACCACCCCATGTCAACTCACCCCAATCTTCGCTCGAAGACAGAAGCTTTTTCAGCCTTCAAAGTATTCATCGATAGCGTTTTGCGTAATGAAGAGAGTTTAATGAACAGCGGAAAAACCATGGCAAAGACAACGATGGCTGCGCGGCGAGGTCGAAGAGTCCTCGAACTATGAGGTAAGTTTGCCTCTGGGGGTGTCTTGTCGGTGTTGTCGCGGATGGGATCATGCAAGCTGTGTGCCCCCGTCCCCCGTTACCCCCGTCGTTCTGCCGGTGAACCTCTTTGCATATACATTCTGTAAGATTACTTTGTGCGGTTTACACCCTCGGCTCACCCTCCCGGCACTCGTCCTTCAGCTCGGCGCGCCTCAGCCGTCGACGACCTCGCTCCTTTCGCCAGGAGGCAAACTACCCTGCAAGTTTCACCGGGGGTCCCTAATGTATGCGGAACTATACGAGAGAAATTCCAAGTTCGGCATGGCCGTGTTAGGTGCCTTTACGATGAGTATCTCTAGACCCCCTATCTCCCTCTCTCTCTCTCCCTCGTCTCTTCACTTCTCTTCTCTCCTCTTCAGCGCCATACGGAAAGGACGAACTACCGACAAGACTCGGCCATGGAAGAGGCGAACACGCGTGATCCTAATTAGAACGCGTCCTAGAGGTGTCGAAGTAAAAGCGGGTTTCTTGTTAGGCGTATCGCGAGACGCCCCACGGCGTTTCCCCGAACATTATAAGCGATCTTCAGGCCCGGCTTTGACGAAAAATCAGGGAAGTACCTGAACTCGTTAGCAAAATTAAGGAAATTTGACGCACACAGTGCTAGTCGTCCAAGAGATCAAATTGGTTCAGACTTTTAATAGCACATTGTGTGATAAGATTCTCGAAGATAATGAATTTTGGTAATGTTTTCATGAGTTCGCTAAGAGTTTGATTACCAAATCATGTAGATCGTTGTAGTATTAATAAGGCTTAGTTCAGAAGAGAAGTAGTTCCCACAGAGTTTTCGGAACAGCGTGGACCCCGATCCTTGAAATTTTTCGGTAGATATTGGTATGTGAGAGACTGCCTCCGTGGAAACAGGGAATGCACGCACGATTACGAAAATTTCTCACGAGGATACAGCTCTTAATAGTATTCTTTGCCACCCACATCCCCGGCGTATTTACATAAAAACGAGCGAGGTCCGTAGCGCCGAAGCGCGATGACTACAAATAACCACATTAACTTCCTGGCATCGTTTTAATATTTCCTTTCGTTAACTCGGCAGGGGGACCGAAACTGTCTTACAATGATTATCGTGGGGAAAATCCTGCGAATTATCCTGACCTTGTTGGAACCTGGCCACTCCAGTCTTTTAATTATCCTTGTTTCTCCAACCCCATTCCATAAAAAACATAACGAGACATTTTCACTCTTCATCTTAATACTTTGCCTACCGGGAGTCAATTATGTAATAGGTTTTTCAATAACTATGCCCTATCTGAAAGGAGCTCCTTTTAGTCACAATTCTGAAAGAAATGGATATATCACCTAGAATAAGTTAGCTTATGAGCCTGCACATAATAATTCTTTTCTATTTGTGTCTTCATAGGCACAAGTTATTAATTAAGTAAGTACATAGACACTGTGCAGAAAATTCTTATATTTTAATGTGAAACCAAAGGCTGTCGTCAACTGTTTGTCAAACCGTGGGTACTTCTCGGATTACAATTCCCAAGTCGCTCCCCTAATTGTCATCGTCACGGTGACGTGATCGTCGATCGACACGTAGCTGCGGCGTGCATTCAATGACCCATAACGAGCGGTTCGACGAAAGCACGCCGGAAAAATTACGTGAAACGTGTTGACGCTGGCGAACGGCGCGGCACGCGACACCGTGTTAGACGAACGGGTCATTTCGGATGCGAGGGGCGGATTCCCGTGGCCACGGTGCATGATAATTACCGGCAAAGAAACCTAAAGGCCCCACCCACCGGCTCCCTGGAGATTACAGGATGTCCGGAGGCGAGAGGATCTCCTCGGGCCCGCGGAACCCTATCCGCGGCTGATCAAAATTAACCACCGATCCCGTCGAATGCAGACTTGAAAGAGGAACCGCCGCAAATAGACGCCGACACGGGAATAATAAATAATTACCGAGGAACCACGCGCCACCCAACGTGACGAAAGATACCTCGTATTTCCGGCGACTTTTATATTTACCGCGCGTTCAATATTTTTGGGGACTATCCTTGATACTGATGAGAAGTTTGCTGAACCCTTGGATCACAGGGTGGGAGTCCCAAAGGGTGCACGAATTTTTAAAGTGCTTGGTTTAGTAGAATTTTTTTAAATTTTATGTCTAAGGCGCGCGCCTGATCTTTTTTATTTAAATTATCTTTATTTTATATTTAACATTTTTTAAGTACTTCTTCCAGGACTCGTAGCATAAAAGTCCTTATAGTCTCCCTTCTCTACAGAAATGTAAAGAGCCATTAGAGACATATTCTGCACGGTGATATTCTGTAGAGAGACATTCGAGAGCCATTTCTACAGTAATGCAGAAAGTAGTCTCTCTCTGTTGTTCCTCTCAACGTTCTTCCTAACATATTCGTGTAATTTTGTTTGCCAGCACCTAAGTTTCATTAAATGATGATTTTCATACTCCGAGTCGAAACATTAGCAGCCCCTCGAAGGGTTAGACCTTTTCCAGTAAAGCTATAAATTTGCCTTGGAAAAATTCAAGAGAAACTTCAATAAAGAGGATTACCTACATATTAAATATGTTCCTCCTTAGAGAACAGCACGAGCACTTCCTCGGTAGAAAGTCCCACAAGCCTCGCCGATGATTTACGCAAGCTCACGGAAGTGTTAATGACTTTCATATCACGCGTCACATTAAAACGGTCAACCTCGGCAGAATTACGACCAAAAAATTGCCCAATAAAAATGTCTCATCTCGAATCCATAAATCATCGTGCCCGAGGATGATAAGCTCGTATATTATCAATTTCGCAGATGTAATTAAAATTAAGTGAAAAATAAAGGACGCGGCATTCCCATTATGCAGGTTCAGAATTTGTTCGGCAGCGAGCAGTTTGAAAGAGGGTTCGAAGGAAGGGAAGTGAAGAGCGCTTCTTCCTTCCGATTCCCGCGTAGAGTTACACGTGGCGGGTCCTTTTAACGGTTCGGCACGATAAACATATCGAAATTATGATGGAGGATCGGCGGCTTAAAGGACGACCGGTGCCGGTACGGGCTTTTGCGGCGAAAAGGATCCCGTCTCCCTATCGTTCTCTCTCTCTCTCTCTCTCTCTCTCTCTCTCTCTCTCTCTCTCTTTCTCTGGATCTTTCTCTCCACCCGCTACCTCCACTTTTAATTTTCAGGCGCGGCTAATTATGATTTACGGCAATATCGGCGCAACATCCTGATCGGTACGCGAGATACCGCCCGCAGGATATTCAAATGCGATGAATATTGCTCGCCGCGATAAACGGCGCACGAACAACGACAACGGACGACGGCTGAGAGGAGAGAACGAGAAACAAGGGAGCGAGACAGAGAGAAAGAGTGGAGGAGGGGAGACGCGCGTGTAAAGGATACGAGAAAAGGATTCTTAGTAGTCTATTCGGTATGCAAGATAGCAGTTAGACCTGTACACACCGAGTCGAGGCCCTTCCACCCTAAAGGATGTATATCCTTGTGGATTATTCGATATATCGAGCCGCTGTCCGCGGAGCGGTTCATTCGAATCCTCTCGCCGACTTCCTTTTCCCTTCTCCTTTTTCCCGTTCTGTTCGCGGATAACTCACTGTTTGTCCTGGCTGATGCGTTCCACAGACGGTGGTTACCATTCGAGATCGTTTAAAAAGCGGCTGCCGTTATTAGCCGACGATCCTTATCGCACGTGGAATATAAGATACTTATTTATAGATAGGGAGCTCCTTTACGCGTGTTCTCACATGAATTACATCCGCGTGAAGATCGACGCCAGATAGCATAAGCTTTCCGCAAGACCCGGGTAATTTGTCGATATTTGTCAGTAAGGTGGACGCGATGTTACCCGGCGAGTCCCTTTCCGATGACCTGTTAGGACGCCGGAAAACAAATGGCCAATTTATATTCTTTATTTGCTCTTGATGTTCGCGATACTGAGCGGTTTCGCCGCTTTCTTTGATGCTCGCGGGAATTTGATCGATTGGTTGATCGATCGAGACATAATTACTACATTAATACCATTGAATAAAATTGATTCACTCTATTAGAGGTTTCATCACGTCTCGAGCAAGATAGACATCTCGTTGAACTCTCTCTCTAAACGTTTTTTATTGTTTATGCATTTATTACAAACATAAGTTGGTCGAATGCAAAACAGCAAAAACGTTTCAAGAATTTATAGATATCATTCTGACTGAACTTACTAAGACGAGAAACAAATGTTTATCTAGCTCTTGTATTTTCCAATTAATCCCAACAAGTTTTATTTTGCAAAAACATCCGCAGGCTATTTATGAGCATAAATACATACTGTCCTCTTTATCTCAATATTTTCTTTCCACGCCATTACACTGTGAAAACAAACTACGTGCATTCATAGAACTCGAGATGTTCTTATGGAAGGTACAATCTGGTGATCCGATAAAAAATCTGTAAACCGCAATTACGGTCGATCGTTGTACGTAAATTACAAACAGTATCGTGTCAAGCAAAAGAACGCTGATCGGCCGTTTATTTCCCAGTAACCGAATGGAGTGCTCGTTGTTAAATGAGTCGCGTAAAGAGTAAAGACACGAACGAGGTGGTTTATTAGATAGAGTTAATAGGGACCGATGTATCATTGTTGCGATTACCACGCGTCTTTCTGTTATTGTTCCCAAGAATTTTTCCACGGGTGGCAGCGAGACAGCCGCGACTTTCCCTTTTCGATCGTTTTGCAATCATCCGACTCCGTTATTTCGAGCGAACGACCGATTACCGATCGCGATTAGGCGGTTACAGCCGGCGCGCCTCGCCGCGGAATGTATCGCGAAAGAATGGCAACACAATTTGTTAGTCAATGAATCTGAATAGGTTACCGGGCATAATCCCGCGGACGACCGGGCCAGAAAACAATTATCCTGACTGCCGTGCGACGACGTGAGAGAACGGCTGATAGCCTGCGCGCGTTATAGCAGAAGCGGAAAAAAAGAATAGTCCCCTGCGTGGGCAACTGTATTTTTAATAATTAATCATTCTAATTCTAATAATTAATTTTTAACTAATAACATTATTACAAGAAGAAACAAATGTCTGTGTAGCTCCTGTGTCTTTCTAATTCTAATCAAAATTCTGATAAAATATAGTTTGTTCAAATTTACCAGAATAAAAATGAAATTCTAAGCCTGTGTGTGTAAAGAACACAGGCAGGATTAATTGTCCACTTAAAGGTTAAATTGTGCATTTTCAGAATAAAAATTGATACAGTTGGCCACCCAAGGGTGAAGAAAGAAGAGTTATTGGTTACCTTGTCTGATCGCTTTTTAGTAGGTGTGATAGAGCCATTAGGTCTGCCAGGAAGATCGGTCTCGCTAGCCATCCGGTTGAAGCGTTGCATCCGCTCGCGGAAGCTTAATTGCTCGGCCGAGCTAGGATTCCCCGTAACAGCCTCATCTTCCTGCACGTTTAACATCTCGCATTGCCGAATCTCAGAATAATGTAACACACAACACTATACCCACTACTATAGCGACAGAGGGAACCAACAAGAACCGTAGCCTAACGAGGAGGATTTTTAAGGTGCTGAGGAGCTAGAAGTGCGGGTGCTAGGTATCTACGGTTTGCTACCATGCGTCTAAACATAGTTATCTACTTGTGACTAGTCTACGTGAACATGCTGACGAAGGGAAGTGCAAATTGGATCTTTACATCTTGAGAAAACTGAATGTTCAATACTGGGTGATATTTTTCCATTTTTATTAAGATTCAGTTTTAAGTAATAGGTCGAGGATACTTGAGATTTTTGGATGTGGTCTAGAAAGTACAATGCACAGAGTGATTCACACACACACACACACACAGAGAATGTGGTTCATAGTAAGTGAATTTTGTGTAACTATCATCAGACGAGATTATATCTGATCTTCTAATAAGCTCTACGTTACTTTTGAAACAGCCTCTACAAAATTTCTATGCTATGCTCATTAGCATTTTAACTACCAAAACGGTTTAATAGCTAATTTTGAAATGAATTCTTCTAGAGCATTAGCAATTCCAATCGAGAACCAACGATCCATCCTCAGGAACGTAATCTAATCATTTCTGTTAGAATTATTCTCGAAACGAAGATTTTCCAGCTCCGTTTTGATATAGTGCAATCATGGTAAAACTTCCAGTAGATAAAGCGAGTGACTGTTCTTTTGAATCCCCCTGTACAAGGTCCATTAAGTAGCCAATTATCCACGAGGGACAGGTGTGTCTCAAGTCCGTCAGGATCTTATTAAAACGTCTTACCAAAAGAAGGACGTTCTCACAACTGATCCCTGCTAAGTGCGACTAAATGACAACTGTTTTTGTACGAGAAGAAAAAGGAAGAAACAGAAGAAGTTTGCGCAACAACTGCATGATTGAACGCGGTGCGCGACGTTCTTAGCGGGACAATAGCGCACACAGGGTGAGGCACATCGGTTTTCGCATACTACGTCCGCCATTACAGCCGCTTAAGTGACGTTTACTGTAACCATGATCACCTTTCTACATAACCGAACCCTGTACACGCAACAATATCGCCCAATAATGCCCAAATTATCTGGTCGCGAGCGAACTGCGCGATAAAGCATGTACATGTTTCTCCACTCTATCATTTGCACACTTTATTTGCGTGTACGACCACAACCGAGGATTTACAGACAAAACACCGGGTGTAGAGCGTGCATACGTAACAACAAATAACAGAAAAAAAATACGAAAGAAAGGAACATGAAATTTTATCGAACGCCCAGCTCTATTATCAGCAAATACGCCGATCAATTTATCGTTCGCAAACGCGCGACAGCACTCGTTTAATCAGTGCAATCTACACGGCACTCAATTCTCCGAAACATTTAGATTCGTTATCGTCGAGCACGTAAATTCAAAAGCACGGTTTAGCCCACTTTTTTAGCCGATTTAGGAATCCGAGCACGAATATATATTTTTACATATAAAACTATTATCCATGCAGATCTGTATAATGAACGGTAGTGATTATTTACGAACAGGTACTCCGACCGATTTCGATCACCTTGAATGTGTTCTCAAGGTCGTTCTGAACTGATCTGATAATTATTGAGGAGGCTGACCTTGACAATATATTTCAAAGTCATCGAAGTCACTGAAGAAGTATCTCTTTGCAATTACCCAATCTTCTCGCAAAAAAATTGTATACTTTTTTAAATTCCAAATTCAAATTTTCCAGCGCGTGGGAGCCAACCTAAACAAAATTTCACGCTACGGATAAAACGATCTACATGCAGAGAGAACTCACTTTGATCACCGCCTCGGATCCTCCCCTATTTTTGTCGACATTCTCCTTGTTCTCGAGCTTGATCTTATCCTGACTTTTACGACGAGGCGGCACCGGGGGCGACGACGTTGAAAATTCCGAGTCGACACCAAGAACGCCATTTTTCCGCGCGTCGATCGCTGCTACCTCCTGCGCGAAATTTGAATTCGATTCCTCGGGAACCGTGTTTGCGTTTGCCCCTGATGGACTGAGGGGCGCCGGGGGTGGCGGTCTGTATGGCGGCGGTGCCCGAAGAGGAGAAACCGGAGTGACGATGTCAGGAGTCGTCAAAGGAGTTCCAACCTCATCAGGAGAGGAAAATTCCAGGATAGTTTGTCGGTACTTCTTCTTCAGGACCAAATACTTTTCCCCCTGTGTGGAACAGTTCCTTTTAATCTGCTCTTTCGTGGATGCGCGGGACGACGCGGCCGGTTTTACCAATTACGCTTCTCGTAATCCTTAGTAATGATAATGTATTATTGGAGAAACATTGTGAATGAACATTGGAAAGAATGGTGTAGGTATCATCTATTGTCATAACTAGACTGCGGATCTTTATGCAAAATAAGAAATGTTTACATTGTTTACACGACACAAGTGCCAAATAAAAAATTTTATCATCATTTAATTATCTTATTAAACTGATTATTAAACTAATACACTGAATCCTCAAATCTTTTTAATATGACCACTGCTTTAAATTGTGCGTCACTATTTTCATCACTAGACAGCGGATTTTATGCATTTATGACAAAAATGAGTGGGTGTAATTTAAAATAGCAAAAATATTAGAAAAATTTAAACATACTATTCTCTACTATCATATTATTCTCAATCTACTGAGCATAATAGGGAAGAAAATAAATTTCTAATTCACTCCAGTTTGTTGCAATTCAAGTAAGAAATTTTTATTTTGCATAAAGATCCGCAGTCTATTCATTACAAATGCATAAAATTCGCAGTCTAGTCATAACTTTGGTAATTGTTAAGGGTGTGCAAGAACCCTCCGAAAATGTATGGATTCTCGATTATGTCGAGATTCCCGAAAATGTTCGGGATTCTCGAAAATTTCGGGGTTTTCAAAAATGCGATGTAACTGGCAATTTTTAACTCGCAACATGATCGAATCACGAGCGATTCAAAAGTAGCGGTTCACGCCATCCCTAGTGATAATACTTGAACACCGTGAAGTAGGTTACAGATCGTGTCGTTAAACTTCCTGGCGTTCTGATTGGTGGACGATCGCGCTCGACAATCGATATTCGAAATTCGAACCCACTCGTTCCGAACGGCAGTAAATTATCATCGCGAGTCACTTGCACAGATATTGCAAAACTTGAGAAAAGGAAAGCGAATCAAGGAAAGAGACATAATCGTATCTGTAGATAACGCGGTTTGGTAAAACCGGCAACGTCGCGCCGCGCGCAACAAGTCGCTCCTGTCAGGGAAGGGACCTGGGTGAATGACGCACCTCTTCGTTCTTTATGGTGGCCAGGGTGTTCACGTACTCCTTGAACCGATTCCGTGCCTCGACTGTAACGTGAATTTCGTGCATTGTTCACTGACCGTCGTTCCGTGACTGGTCGAGTGTGACAGCGTTATTGGATCCGGTGCTGTGTTTACACACAGCGCACGGGTGCAACATCGAGGTCACACCTCGCCGAGACGAGACAGTTAGCCGATCGAATTCCACGCTGGGATCTCGACGTACCTCGGGTTTCCGGGTCCGTTAGGAATCTCTTGAAATGCTTCACCACGTCGTGGTTCCTCGCGGTGCCGGCGTTTTCCAATAAATATTTCCGAATCTCCTCGAGAGACAGCTCGCTGGGCATCGCCATCTTGTCACTACTGACTGCTACACTGGCGCCGCCAACGGCTCAGCTCGGACGCCGTCGATAAAAACGACCTCTGTGCTACTTTGCACGCACACGCGTGCGTAACGGTCTCGCTACGCTTTTGCAGCATGTTCTACTTACGGATTTATAAATCATAAGGACGGAACACAGTGCTGCACACTTGTACCACCGTTTTTACAGATATTTTTCCTGTCAGCCTTACAAAGAATCTTGATACACGGACGTGAACTGCTCCGGCTATTTTTATTAGTACACTGCTTGACTCTGTGCGCACCTGTAACGTATACAAAAATTTAGGGAGCCGTGAATTTTAATTTTCTTGCAATTTATAAATTATTGGAGGAACAGAGTACGTATTATACGGCCACCTAAGATTTTTAGTATCTCCGTTGTTTTTACACTGAGATTTTTGTGGAGATCATTTTTTTTTAATTAGACGATGTATTTCGAATAGTATAATGTTATAACTCATGGAAAAACTAATTCAGCCGTGTATCACATGTTGCCTTTCGAACGACCTACAGAGGAGTTATTCTAGCCATGCAGAAAATAAAATTATTCACAGTTTGCTTTTCTCTTAATTCATTAGAGCTGTTCTTAAAGGAAGTTAAACATTTAAATTGTATACGTGTAATGTATCGTTTCCACGGAAGATTTTACAGAATGTAACACACTTAAGTAACACTGTACACGCGTATCATTAATTTGTCTCCCGTGCGGTAGATAACGTGTTAATTCCAGGACTCAAGAGTTTTTTATGAAAGACGTAAATAATATACGTAAATGATGTACCGAGGGTATATGTAAATCATGCCTGGATTACAACCTGTCGAGCGCAACACCGTTCCGACATTTATTCCTCTCGAATCTGATCTAAAACGAGAAAACCGAGTAAACGTGATAAAAACCGGTGGTTACTCAAGAGTGCAGAATTAAGTCACGCCCATTAATGCGCTAGAATCCAAAGGCTAATTCAATTATTTGCGCGCGGATGAGGTTTAAAACGGGTGCCTTCAGATAATTCAATGAACTCGGGCCCGGGGAGAATATATACCGAAATTATACAGGTTGAACGGATTCGTAAATAGACATAACGAAATGCAAATTGTTTCTTTCCATCGCGTCGGAACGGTAGCGGAACAGCCGCGCGTTCGATGCACCGGAAGGAAAAGCTTTCGTAACAAGTGAACGACGTCTAATTGATGGTTAGAAATGCAAATAAAAATTACGTATGCGTGAAAATGCATACACGTACGCAGCCTGTAATTTCGTTCTTAACAATGTACTAACGAGCCGTAATCACATCGAACCGGGCCCGGCAAAAAAGAAATTGTTAACGTCATTAGTAACCGGCGCAATCGTTGCGGCTCATGCATAACGCATAATACGACTCAATTATATTGCATTATAATTGCAACGAGATGGGCGTGTGCACGAGCCCCGATCCCATCGGCGTCGCGACGCGATTGAAAATCACCCCGGGAGCCGATTTTTCGCTTCTGCGACTGGCTCGTGTTCAACGAGCGACGATCGAGCCTGACATTCGAATCGCTCGTGCAAATAGACGATTCGCAAAACCTTTTAGCCGTCCGACGCGTTTCATTCCATCCATGCGGACGTCCGGCTGCCGAATCCCTCGAATCGACCGGTATTCAAATTTTTATTCCAAACCCGCTTAACTATTACACCCTCAATCGCTCATCGACCTCTGCAACCTCGCACTATAAAGATTACAGAGGATCGACAAAGGCTGTCCGATGTAATAGCTGAAAAAATCATTTGCTAATTTACCCTCAAATCATTGTTATTTCGTAAAGATTTCACCATCAGCTATGCAGCTAAAAATTTAGCACTGTCTAACAGAAAAGGAAATGCAAATAATGCGTCGACGATTCCCACGTAACATCGTCTCTGTATTTTACCAACGAAAAGAAACAATACGAGTGACTCGACTATTAATCGCAACAACCTGCGAATCATATGTGCGCGACACAGATTACGGTCAGGATAATGTTCGATTAAAGAAAATTGGTACTGTAAGTCGATCCGGACCCGTACCCTGTTTTAATTTCGTAGTGGGTATTAGAAAAGGAAGCAAACGTTCGGCCTTTCATTGATTAAACTTTACGCTGACGGAAGTATGAAAGGCGCACAATTAGCTGGATACACCCCGTAGGATCGGTCTTCGATAAACTCGTTTACAAATGCAAAAGACATCCTGTTACATGAGCATAATTGAGTCCCGCTGTCGCGTGATGTTAACTGGTACGGGTAATGATGTAATCCCTGAGAAATAGTCGATTAGTTTCCAATCAAATGAAGCGGATAAATGTTTGATTTAATCGCGGTACACCGGCCGGTACCGGGAATACTCGATGATTTGCATAATATTTATAATCCGGCGGACGATCCGGATGCGGTAATGCTCGGATCGCTTTGGTTAACCCACGTTTAACTGTCGCCTTCTATCCCCGCCGTTAGGGAAGTTTGGCGCGACGTCTATTATCGGAACTGTTAATAAGGAAGCACCAGTTCTTCAAGATTTCATAGGGAATGAAAAGCATGATTTGTAACCGAACTATTTTTCTAAAACAGCTGGGGATCAGTTTCTCACGACTATATTTGGGGAAGACTTCGAATGTCCACTTGGAAGACGAAAACAGGAGCGGAAAGGGGCGTGTGTGCGTGCGTCGGGCACCGGGGCACAGTTATAGGCGCGTGTCCGCGTGGCAGGAAGCGGCCGAGTGGCTTTCATAATTAAACCCCTTCGGTCGACGATATTCTAATGAAACGGCGAGTAATGATTGAGCTGGGCTCGCTCGGAGCGGCTCAACGGTCAAGCGTTTCGCTCCCGAGCGTACTTTAAGCATTCTTAATGGTAGCGATTAATCCCCGCCCAAGAAACAGCTGATAAACCCGCGCGCTCTCTCTCAACGCTGGGCCCGCGAAGGCGCGTTCGAGGCGTCTTTTGTAACGCGTGTTACGGGGGTCGTCGCTGGGATCAGAGATCTCGCATCGATTAAAGTAATTACAAGTTACGACTGCTCAAGCGCAGATATAGGCCCGTGTCTCTAAATAAGAGGAAGAGAAGAAAGAGAAAAAGAAGAAGCATAAACATTTTTGAATGCGAACGGGAGCGTATCAGGCATCTCCGGTATAGATGAGATGGTAATCTCGGCCGGGCTTGGTAGCTGGGACGCGCGCGCGCGAGTGTGTTCTTTTGATACGATTCTATATGCCCCGGTCATGCCACAGGATTGATGCACGAGATTGGCCGTGGTATTTCCGCGAACAAAATGCGCGCGGCCAAAGAGGTCGGGGCTCCGGGGGCGAGCAGCGGTCGCAGCAAGAAGAACGAGCGGCCGGGTACGAGGACAAAGGAATCGCGTCGACGCCCCGTGGCCCCGTAGGTGCATCCACGATATCATCTACCCATGTTCCCCTGCGTTATGCTTATGCTCGTGCATACGTAAAAGATCCGCGCGCCGGACTGCAGCCGCATCGCCGCCGCCGCCGCCGCAAACGCAGCGCGTTGCAACGCTTTATCCGGACCGGTGCAAACTGCAAAAGAGCCCCGTGTGATCTACCGCCCAGTGATATGTCGCCGCTGGGATTCCGAGGAGAGCCCCCCCTCGAGCACCTTTTTCCTCCGGCCGTTTGTTCTCGCGCCATTTTAATTAATTCTTGGACAATGCAACAGGGGAATGTCTTGTCCCTTTTTCTTCTCTCTCTCTCTCTCTCTCTCTCTCTTTCTCTCTCTTTCCCTCTGGTCTGTTTCTTTTCTTTTTCTCGCAGTTTTTTCCCGTGCACGGTTATCCGAGCGTGTACAAGAATTCATTATGTAATGTATGGTTTCCGCTGACTTCTCTCACCCTTGGGCCACTTAAAACACTACCTCGGCGCCGTAAGCAGGCTCGATTTTCAGACGCCTCTTTCGCAACCGCTAGCTCTGCCGCGACCGCTCGCGCTTCGCATCATTTTAGAGGCTCGAGGTTGCTGGAATTGTTGGCTCAGCCTTGATCCTTGCTGTTGGAGACGGTCTTGGATCCTTGGCTCGGCGTGATGCTGCTGTTTATCCTCTTGATCAGATTTGGAACCTTGTGGTTACAGAATTCTTAAATTCTCACTTTGTGACCTGTTAAATTACAGAAGTTCATCGGAGGAGCACCTGGAGAAGTTTCTCGCGCAACGACCGATCAAAGCGCAAGCAATACCTATTTACAGAGGAATGCAAACAATGAGGTACGACGGCCACAGCCCCATCTTCTAATTTCCTTATTCGAGCAGGATTATCTACACTCTGCGGTTCGCCAGAACTATTTAGTGGAATATGCGGAACAAGCATTAGCGCCGGCTACGTTTTTGCTAAAGTAACAGAAGCTCGCGCGCGAGTGCATGCATGCATGCAAGACGCCGGAAACGCGATGCACCCGCGATCCTGTCGCTGGCGGGATGTATACGAGGTGCGATAAAAAAGATTGTGCGAATGTGATCAAAAACTCCTCTGCATGTTGTGGAGACAAAATGTTGAATTAGGAAGCAGTTGAAGAAATGATGGGATAATATTCCTCTATTTGAATCCCGAACAGTGTGGCCGGCGGATTTCCCGCGTTCTATGGTTTACGCCATATAAAGGTTTCGCGAGGCGACCAGCTCCGTCGACTTATATATTCGTCCATAATTGGAACGTCGGCGCGCGCTCGAATTGGCCGCGCTATATAAAACGTCCCGTATAAAGAGCGCACTTTGGTGGGTTTCTTGCGTGGTTTTTAGCCGGCGTACCTTCGGTGGTCTCGTTAGAAGGACGGTGGGAGGTCCGGCTGAAAAACCGGCAATAACGCGTAACAAACCCCGCAGTCGGTTTCTAGTACGAACTCGTAATTCCGAGTGACCAAAAAACCTCACCGGGAAGGACTCGCAAGGACAGGAGCAAAAGGAAGCGAAGGGAATGGAACGAAACGGAACGGGTAGAACTAAAGTGAATGAAAGTCCACGGACGACGCATCGAGCGCCGCGTGCATTATACGTCGCGACATTAAAAGCCCCGATCGTTTCGGAACAGTTATCGCGATTAATGCGTATCGGTAACAAGTTCTCGTTGTGATTGGGAATAAATTTCGCCGCAACATGAGGGATATACGTCGCATGTTAAAGTATAGTATATAACCAGAGGAGAGGAGGAAGAAGAGAGAAAGAGAGAGGGAGTGCACTTCCTCTTCGGTGGCCACGTACACACGGCACCAGCAGCACCAGCGAACGTGAAACGTTTCGCTGAACAGAGTTATGGGCTCTAATGAGTCGAGGGGTTAAAAGCGCGAGTCCCGATCTCCTCACGGCAAAAGAAGAGAGCTAAAACCCTATCGGACCGTTCAATCTATCCTGACTACCGTTTACCACGGCGTCGTTTAAAGTGGCCACAGGTGCTCCCGCCCGTATATACACTCGTTCCCCGGGTACCAAAACGATCGAAAAGAAATACAGGGGAAAATGAGCGAGAGAAGTGCGTGGCCGAGTATATATCGACGCGTGTTTAACTTTCTCATAGTTTGAGAGACCATGATTTTTAACACTTGATCCCGGGAGGAGAGGAGAACCGTTTGCAGCCGCGCGGCCAGTTCGAACTTCAAAGATTCGCGATCGAGTTGCCCGCCACTATACAGGCATTACATATTATCGTGGTCGGCATTCAACCGAACCCCGTGTCCTCGTCGACTCGTCGACTCGCGTCGCAAAGCGGCTTTCCGTGCATACAAAGTCGAGGGCTCGATCAACACTCTACGTTCCACGGGGTCGCGATGTCGTCGAGTCGGTGGCTAGACCCGTGGAAAAGAGCAAAGTATACCTTGGCAAGGCTAATAGCGGCCCGGTGCGCTTCCGAGGATTACACGCGACCTGGAAATTCAATGGTATTTGCTCGGACGTTTATCATCTGATTTTTGCCGCGGCTCTGCAAACCGCGCTCGAATTATCCCAATTGCTTCACTATTCTCGCTTGTTTGATGTGTTCGATTCTTGGCGGCACAGTAACATTTTTATTAAGCCAATTTTTTGAAACGTCCCTTCGCTAACACGATGGTAAGAGTACGTCACTCGTCCGCTGAAATCTGTTAAACGTGCATACGTGCGAAGTACCGCAATTTTCCCACACGTTGTTACTCAGCAGTGCTGCAGTATAATTATTAAAACAACACGCATGCAGAGAAAAACATACTCGTAAGTAACTAATACCAAGGTACGTTGTTGCAAACGAGTGTCAGCTGCAGCAAAATTGCAGACCGGAGTAAATATACGCCTTACTGTACACCGATGAAATATGTGGAATAATGTTGCTGACACTTCGGAACATAGTCGGACTGATTAATTATGTGTTAAGATCTGAGAGGGAAAACAGACCGAGAACCGTGTATTAAAAACGAAGGCGAAGTGAGTAATGGAAATATGAGTAGCAAGAAAAACGATTCAAGATACAATAGGAAAGAGGAGCTTGGACCAGCGCTTAGATTGAATCTAATTTACAATTCTTAATCAAGCAATTCCATTAATAACACTGACTTCTCTTCCTCAAGATACATAGTGGCGCAGTCGAAGGGTTGATAACATCAAGGTCGCACATACCGAGAAGAACTGTTGCGATAAGCTAATATTAAATAATGCGAGTGCAGCAACAGCGGCATTTATCGACGCGGGGATGTCGCAACGGTCCCCACGATCAATCTTTGACGCGTCGGCGGTTGCCATTTCGGAGTGTATCGGAGCGATAATAACGACTGGCAAGTGGCGACTATTAGTAGCGTTTTAAGCCAGGTACGCCAGTGTCGACCGGTAGGACAGGGATGAAATTAAAATGCCGGACAGCTGGTGGGGATGTTGAATCGAGAACGAAGGGTTCGAACATCGAGGCGGCTCGTTGGAAGAGGGTAGCAAGCGGAAGAGGGCCGAAAGTACTATCGGCGTATTCGTGTCGCTGTCAGTAACCACGCATTAACGCATTCATATCGCATTCCGACCCTACGTTCGACCGGTGTCCACACGTTCGCTTCCACCTCTGTACACGATCAGGCGAGTCGTCCCCAGAAAAGTGTCCCCGATGAGATCGGGCCGTTTCTCGAGCACCGAACATCGCGTCCAAGTTTGTAAGCTCGCAAAAACCCTGTCGAACATTCCCCCGCTCGGACGCAGGCTACTTAGGGGCCCGGTGAAAAGTGTGTCAGTAAATATAGGGACCCTCCGATGACGTCCGCATCGTCTCGGCCAAGGTGGCATATGTATAGTGGCATTATGCTCGTGGCGCGACACGCGTCCCGAGTCCCGCGTTCTGTCACCTATCGCGTGTCGTTTCTCCTCGCGGCCGCAAATTATTGCAGCCCCGCGCCGCAAGAACCGACGGAAAAAGCTGCTGATGATCCACGGTGACAGCATGTAATAAACCCCGAGACCTGCCAACCGGTAATTTGTACCCTGGAATATATTTGGTCCTCGCGTTTCATGACTTCTCCACGGTGTATCTCTTACAAAGTATACATTCCGCACGACGCTCCGGGGCTGTGTTATTAGCCGCGAAATTACCTCGATTTGCATTACGCAGTCGTGAACTTGTTCCTGGAAAACGTGCCGGAAGACGATCAAGATCAATCAGTGGCGCGTTATTCACGTTTCGACGTGGAGCGCTAGGTTTTAGCTGAATCTTTGAAAATTTTCTATAGAAATTGAGCACACATAAAATTAATATAATTATCATATCATATGTACTCATTAATATGAGTACACATATACATATGGGGATTACCGAAAAGAAAATTACAAAGTGCACTCATCTCGAGAACAATTCCAGGTAGGTCGACCCTCGGTCGAAAAGAAATGCGATGTCGTTTTGTGGCCGATTCTGGATGACAAGTCAGTCTTCCGGGCGACATGGTGGCAAATGGCGGGCATTCGCGACGGTTCCGTTCGAGCGGAAAGGAAGATCCGGATCGGCGATCGTCTGTTGATGCCGGGGGAGCTTTGTAAGTTCGCGCACGAGGTCCGCGTCGTCCCGGAGAGGCCGGCAAGCCGCCCACGTCGTCGCCGATTATCGGGAGGTGTACGTGAAAGGTAAGGGCAGCCCCGATCGAGGATAACGATCGTTTATCGGCGCCAACGCGCGAGACCGCGTTTTCCCTCGGCCCTTCTTGTCGACAGATCGATTCAAGGAAATGGAGAATTGCGGTAATTGCGATAAGTGAACGCGATATACGTTCACCTGGGACGACGATCGCCAGCTTCTCGCCGGAAAGGTGTTAATCCGCGAGCCACGGAGATTTACGACGCGAATCGATATCGCGACCGAGAGCACCGCTCGATTCAACGCGAATGAAATATATATATCGGCGATGCTGCGCGAGAACCGCGAGAGCTCATCGTCGTTTACATTTCCTCGGGGTGCGTTTACAACGCCGCGGAGAACGTCCTGGTACACGATTTGCTTCGATTACGGAAGACGCCGCCGCTTCGAAGTTCGCGATCTTGATCGGGACGATGTTGATCGCGGTTTCTAGGTCTGCAATTGTCGGAGGGATTTGTATTCGAGGTTGTTCGTGAAATCTAGACCGAGAAGTTGAAACTGATCGTAATCGTTGCTCTTTTGAACTCTGGATCCTATCAAGCTTAGTGAACAGCATACCTCCATTCGTGGAGTCTTTTTTGACCCGATGAAATCTCCGTTTTTTTAATACCCTTGCAATTTGAGAAAACGATGAGGAGAAATGTGAATACCAAAATTTTATGTTCAAAGCATCAGAAAGCGACTTCATCTACGACATAACCTGACACTTAATAGGGAGTAGTACGCCGCGGCCATTATACAACGACGTCAAGATGAAAATCGGTCTCTTCCAAAGGATCCGCGGCTCTTATCAACCGTCCTCGAGTATCCGAGCAGCTCCCACAGCAAGCTAGCAAATACAATTAACCCGTCAACCAAGATTCCAGGACTGCACTCCAGAAAACGGGGGTCTTTGCTGAGCGGCGAGTCCGGCGTTTACAATCCGCGGCTCCGATCGGTCCTCGGGACCGTTTGAACAATGTTCGGCAACAAAGTGTCCCGGCGATGGGAACGCGCCCCCAAGCATCGCGGTCCCGGCAAAGCCGAGGGTCCTTGCGCTGAAGAGTGGCAAGGTATGTTTCCCCGGGCGGGTTCGCGGAAAAAGAATGTCGCTGCGCGGGGGGCGAGCAAACGGGGTATGCGAGAGCAGCGTGTAGGACGGAATATAAGTGAAATCGCAATAATTACCGGCGGCACGGATCAGAAATCCTGCAATACGATAGTTGAGTAGGCGGTATGGGCTACGAACAGGCGCATACAGGTATACGCAAGCTCTTTGTCGGACGGAGGTGGAGTACGGGTTATATTGGCGCCACCTCCTGCACGGTTAAGCGAGCGACTAGGGCAGACTTACGCCTTACGCCTCTCTCTCTCTACCCCACCCTCTGTCTCGCACCCGTGCACACTCTCTCGCTCGTTCTCTCTCTATCGTCCTCTCCCGCGGTCTTTCTCTTTGTCTCTCTCGGTTGCTCATCTCTCCCCTTTCTCCCTGTCCTCTTTGTCTTTCGCTGGTCTCCCCCCTTCGTGCTCCCCTCGCGACACCTCTCGCTCGCTCGCGTCGGCACGTTCTGTTCCGTTCTCTCTCCTCTCTCCTACCTCTTCCACGTTTCGGTTGCTCGCTCGCTCGCTCGCACTCACGCACGCTAGCTCGCATGCTGCGCTGGCTGGCTCGGCTCTCGGCTCGGTTCGGTTTGCTCGCTCGCTCACTCGCTCAGCCGCGAGCGCTCTCTGCCCTCCCCCTCGCCTGATGCTGCAACTCCGGCTCGGCTAACCCAACCTAACCCGCGGGCCAACTTCATTCCACGCCGACTGACCACCACCGACGGCCGTCGTCGTCCTCGACGCCGTCGTCGTCGTCATAGAACGCGGGTCACGCGACACGCTGCGTCGACACGGTTCCCCCTTGTGTGCTCGTGCCCGTGCCCGTGCTCGTGTTCGTGCGTCCTTTGCGCCCCGCTTTTTTCGCGCGCGCGCCACCCCCGCCGACTCGCGAGAGACCCTCTCCAAGAGAGACCATCGGGATCTCTGATCACAGTGACAGCCCGCAAGGCCACAGACAAAACCTGCTAGGTGCGACAGAGATAGTGAGTGACTACCAACTAACCAGTTCGCGTTACTTTCATCCCCTTCTTGGAGAACCGACTTCCGCTTCCGGGTGATACAGGCTTGGTGGTACAGAACACCAACCTTCCCGAAGGCGTTCACCAGGTAACACCGTCATGGACATGTCCGAGGATTGCTGGGACCACGTGGGACTCCTCCAAGAAGTCTCCGGCGCGGAACCACCCCCGCAACCACCCGCACCCGACTTCCTAATTCAGCAACAGGAGGTGAGCAGCCGATTTCTTTTCGCTCGACGCGACGCTGCACTCGAGGAACAGGTCGGTACATGGCTCTTGGCAAAAGCGCGGGAGAGTGTGTGGTAGTTTTTACAGGTTTGCCGATGGGTGTCGACCGTTTTCGACCCTTGCGTGCCCGGTTCTTTTTAATTGGCTGTGAGACCACGTGGTGGTCGCACAACTGCCACTTGAGCATGTTCTGTTTCTGTGTGGGGACTGGCGATGACGCTGTCGTATTTCAGACCGGACACTTCGTAAAATTCATTTTGATGTTGAATATTTTATTTTCATTTTTTATACGAAATCAATTTAGTTTCAACTTCGAGCAACGAAGAAAATCAGTTTCTTTTGACATTCCGTTTATCACAGTCCGTCCATGGAAATTGGAATCGTGTAAACATCCGCAATTACGAGATCTGTATTCTAAACTCCGTTCGTTTTGCCTATTCTCATGGACGTTGCATGCAGAATATCACAATTTTTGATATTTCGGAAGGCCAATATTTTAGCAACTGTAACAAGTTTTGCGCAATGTATTATGTATTACCTATTTTATTCATTGAATTTAGGGATCTCCATTGATAACATGTCATTCTACAAAATTTTATATATAGCACCACATACAATATTTCATAAATGAACATTGAACTCGTTACGGAAAATTATAGTCGCCCAGAATGTTCCAGCGAGTGCTCCTCTAAATATAGAAAATATATAGAGAGCGCCGTTTAGAGCAGTGATCTTCGAGTTAATCTACGGTGCGCAGGTGGACGCCTGCAACGGTGTTACGCGTTATCATTCCGTGCTTCGCATCGCGAAACGCTTTTCCGTTGTACACGCGACACGATGAAATCCTGGGGTGTTCAAAAATTTTCCGCCGCCTATGAGATTTATAGGGAGTCGCTTCCACGGCGGCCGACTTTCACCGCGATCGATTCCCGCCGAATCAAACGAATCGATACTCGATCCGCGTCCGCGAAAGGATCGGCGAAAAGCTTTCGACCGTGTCTATTCTTGGAAAGCAGCGGTTTACATAACGGGCATCCGCTAACGAACTTCGGTTACAGATATGAAATGAAATCTCAGTTCGCCTCTAATTGGCACATTATAAATTAAAACCACTTTGCCATGCACGCGATCACGGAGGCTAATTTATCCGACGTCTCGATGTATCGACATTCCGCCGCTCCGCCTTCAATAAGCCCCGCCGGGAGAACGACATTGAGCGAATTTGATGGAATTAATCGTTACCGAATTCTTCGACATCGCGGAATATGCGAGTCCGCTTTCGCGGGTCCGAGGAATCGCGTGTAACGAGTTCCGAGCGCATTCTTTTGGCCTCGAACCGGCCTAATGGAACTCGCTCGGTGGCCGATCTAAACATCTCAAGATGTAATCGGATAGACTAATTACCGACTCTGCATACAACGTGGGAAGTTGTAAAAAAATGGTTTTATAGTTGCTTTTGCTGTTTCGTATCGCTTGTTTAGTTTAATAAGTGCGGGAGCGCCTCGCTGTCGTGGCAATCGCGTTGCAAAGCTGATTGAACGCGCGTTTACCTCAGTAGAGGAAGCCGTTCCAATTATGTAATCTGATTGGGAACCTTTCTAACGAACTTCCCTTACACTGCTTGCAAATTGTTAACGTAGCATTCTGATGGCTGCTTCTCATTTTATTGAAGACAAACCTGCCGAAATTGTGCTGTCCAAATTTCAAATTTATTGTAAACTTTTCGACCCTTCTTTACATAGTCAAATTTTCACCTTTTCCTCGAACCCAAGCATTTAGGCAATCTTGAACTACCATTTGCATAAAAAATTCCATACGATTTCTGAGGTTCTATGACAATAGTTGAGGACACAAGGTACGCTCATTTTCTACTATATCCAACAACCCCTAAGTCTAGTGAACTCGCCAGCAGGTAGCATCGCGGCTCGACTCCCCAGGTGTACCAATTAGGTGAACTCCTCGACGAAGCACCTAACGCGTTCCATATTCCATGGGTTGTCATTATCTAGTCGATCGTCCGAAACCGCGGTATTTCCAGTAGTTGGACGTGACGGGAGTGCAGAAATCCCTGTAGCCTGTCCTTCTCAATTTCACTGTTTGCTCAAGCAAAATCGAAACGATCTAGCCCGATTGAGGATCGCGAACACCGTTCTCTTGGCTGTTGAATGGAGAACAGCGGAAAGTGCGTAGGGGTTGGGAGAGAAAGGTGTAGAAGGGGTGCAGAGAGGAGAACGGAAGAAGAGGCAGCCCATTCCGTTTCAATTTCGTGGATCCCACGTAACGAGCCGTGGCGGAGGAAGAGCGTAGGTCCATGGGCCTGTTCGTTACGGTGCCCTGTAATCAAACCGGAAATTATAGGCATTTAGTCGAGCATGAATGAGCGGATAGGAAAGTTTAAGAAGATATCGGTGGCATCGGGGCGTCCGAGGCGCGTGCACTCGGCCCCGGCCCCTCTTCGTAGCCTTTCCTACCCGTTTCTGTCCCGCCGCCAATTTCTAGAGGCACCTGCAGCTGCGATCCAGCCCCGAGATCAAGGCCCAGATTCACCTCCGATATACAGGGTGTTTCGCCCAATTTTTATCGCCCCGAACGCTCCTCCTGTGCTCGGACTTCGCACGCTCGAACGCTAAAAATGCACTAGAGGGTTCAATGAAAAATTTACTTGTACGTTCATATCGCTCAAATTTCAGACGCTGAACCCTTCAAAATGCACTAGCATCAAATCCGCAGTCTAATGATTACTCACTTATTCATCGAAAAAATTATTTGTCTTGATACGTGGTTGGAAATATTAATTTTTAAGCTTGTTCGTTTGGAAAATCAGAAAATGGAGAAAATAATGTGCTTTCGAAAGAAGCAAGACTTGGTGTGACAGATTTGATGAAACACCGTGTATGAAGTACAATGTATCCGGGCATCTTTTCTCAAGAGCAAACGTTTCGGCGCGACGCGGTGGTCGGGTGAAGATGCGGCCGGGGATTCTGGGACACGAAACTGTATCGACGTTAATTCGTCTTGGCGGGTACGAGACGGTAATAACCACGGCAACATAAGTTGCAATCAGCTGTCTATCCGTATGGGTGTGTTGGGCCGCGGCGGCACGCACACTCGCCTCGAGCATTATTATGATAAACGATTATACGCGTGCGTGTACACGGACACGTTGATTGCACGCGGTGCCCTGTAGAATCCGCGTTCCCGCTGTTATTATTATTAAATTGCTTCCTTAGTGCACGCGAAGAATTACAAACAACCGATCGAGCGTGGACAAGGGGACGCGGCGCGGCGCGGCGCGGCGCGGCGGGATGCACACTCTGCAGACTGTACTCCCTGCAAACGCTGCACTCTCCGCGCTGCACCAGCCGAGCCGCCATGGAAATTTCCTTGCGGGGATTTTAATACGCGACCGAATTAAAACATTAAAAGGCTCGCCGGACTGGCGACGCGCTCTCAAATTGCCCCCGAAAGAAGCACGGACAGATTACGGTGCAAATTGCGGCGAGTCGTGAGTCCGTTCCAGCAGGCTTGCAAATGAGTACCGTTTTAGATGAGTCTGCCGATCGATCTCCGAGTCAGTGTCATCAATTTTTTTCTGCCACGATGCTTCCAGCCCGGTACGAACGTGAATCCTCCCGCTTGTCGCCGGGAGTTGTGAAATTTCGCATCCCCTCATTGGTGTGGTGGAACCTTAAAAAATTCCAAAATTTTTTCTTAGATTTTTATAGAACCATCTAGATTGCCCGGGGAATCTCAAATTATGCATTATTTTCTCTTGTTAGCAAATATTCTTATTACCTTTAATGATAATACCAGAATATATTTCTAGAAATCTATGCATCTATCTGTGACTCACAAAACCCGTTGTTTTATTAAAAAAAAATCACCTGATATATACGTTTCAAACAGGCGAAATGCATAATGTCAATATCTTTTGATTGAAACGGGAGAAAGAAAATAAAACAATAGAGTTTGAAAGAGTCATTTTCCCTAGAAAGTATTCACGTCATTCAAAATAACCTGGACATCTTATTCACCACTCTAACTGTATAGCTACGGATGTTTAAAACACAAAGATAAAAATCTCATCACACTGAAGCAAATAAGACCGAGGTAAAAATGGCTTTGCCAGTTCATTACTTCGCTGCCGTACGTCTTCCTTACAGAAAAACGCTTGTCCCGGATCGGAGATAACCGGAGCACATTTCGTACTTCGCCGAAGTGTTTATTCTATTAAAACTGTATAAATATCTTCGGGGTGCCGATAAAAAATCGACACGGGCCACTCGAGCCAGCGGCGCCGATATAAATCGTCCGTGAAGCGTTCCGATAAAGGTTTTCGTTGAATCGCGCGAAGAAATCGAGGCGATCGGCAGTACGATAAAGTAAATGACCGGTATCGAAGTCGAAGTGAGTAACGAGCTCAATTAGAACGGCGTGCGGTGCTTCTTCTGGTTTGATCGGGGACAAATATCGCTGTCCCAGCTGCGCGTGAAAAATGCTGGCTCGCGAACGATCCCGATCGAATCCGCACCTGCGGCCGAAATAGTTCGCTTCGGAAGGCCACGATCGTCCCCATAGCTCGCTATACTCGCGCTGTATACTCGCCTTGCTCGGCTCGCTCACGTATGAGTTTCCCACGGCGGGCCAGGATGGGCCCGTGCGGGCCCGTGTGGGAATATCGGGGCTTATTACTTGCGCATAGGTAACACGTTCGATCGGTGATCGGCCGTCGATTTTCGTATTCCTTCCTCGTGTGCGTTTTCTCCTCGCTTTACCCGCCCCTCTTTCTTCATGCACCCCCCTGTCCCTCTCTTCTTACTCGAGCTATCTTTTTTATCTTTTACACAGTTTCTCTTTTTCTCCTGTCCGATTTGCTTTTGGATTTATTGCCATTGGTCACTGAGGCTTCTCACGACGCTATTATGCACGAAGTGGGTAAAATTAGAAACTATTTGTATTTTTTATATGTTTTTGCTAGCCCAACACTTTAAAGGATACAAATCTGTGGAACAATTCTTGTAACGTCTTCTAACAACATTCTTAAATTCTTGTAATGTCTTGTCCCATTCATTCGTCTCGTAAATACGTAAAATCCGCAATCCTTTAATAACCTGGTCCAAGCCAGCCTAAAGGGGGCACGGTCCCCTCAGCACAAGGCATTCTCCTGGACGATATTAATAGTTTAAGCCCCGTTCACACCGAAATCCGGAGTCAGGAGGAAGTCTCGAGGCCCCGGAGCACGTACGCGCGTTCGTGAGAGAACTCGGCCGATTCGTACGATAACGACGGCGTACGGGCTGCTTCCGAATTGCTGTTTTCGCTCGGACACCGACCGGGCATCGTCGTGAAAATGAAATGAGAAGTGGAACGAGGCTGGGCATGGCAGGCCTGCACGGAATTCCACGCGGCTCCCAGGACGAATGCGAGCGACAAGACTACGCGCGAGGCTTCTGATCCTTGATGCAAAGCGTCCAGCGACGCGAACGTCAACCCAACTAGCATTTCCCAGTTGTCCTCAAAAATAGGGTACGTTACTGGAAACAGCGCCATTTTCCATATAAATACTTTACCTAGAATGACGCAACGAAGACGATGTATTTTCGTCACTTTTTGACATAAATGATAACAAAGCTAAATGATCGTTCGACAGGAAGATTCATTTTGCCATTGCCACCTGTCGTCGTCTAAATAGTAGAAAGCAACGTTCGATAGTTTGAAGGAAAGAAGGAAGATTTCGAGGTCGGAACTTCGAGCCCCACCACAGGCAACTCCGTCGCTCGATTGGAATTCACCGAGAGCCCCACCGTCGAGTGTTCATTGTCGGGAAAATGAGAAACGATAATCGAGCCTCCGGCTGTTCCCTGACGGCCACGGGATTTATGTGCTCGTCCGGGATCCAGATGGGCTGTCTCGTACGCTAGATACTGCTCGACTGCGCGAAGATACCGGCCACTTATAAATGAAAATCGTACGGCCGAGTGAATGTAAACGCGAAACAGCTCGCATTAATGTCCTCTGGAACAAGGGTTCCCCTTTCCGGAGATTGATCGCGGCTTTAATAGTTTCCTTTTTATTGAATAGTTGTCCCACAACGATCCACGGGACTTTACCTCTGGCTTTTCGATCTTGCGATTGCGGAGTGCAACGAACACTAGAACCTCCGTCCTGTAATTGAGACGTCTGATTCCCCACTTTATAAATAATTTACTCTAATTACATCCTCGAACAGTTGCATAATCAAACGTTGGACGTTGAAATTAGTGCATAACTGCATAGGATTTTCAAGACACGTATCCACCAGCGTGTACAGCCTTGGACAAACGAATTTACGATCCACCGTGTTCTCAACGGTTGACCAGCTACCGTAAGTTTATTATACTACGAACGATTGCGAAAATCGTGGAGGGTGAGATTTACGCTCGGGGCGCCAGTGACGTATGAAAACGGTCCGGTGGAACGCGGTTCCGGTCAAAGTGTCAACGAAAGTTGTTTTTCTGAGCGGCGATGGCCGCGATAAACATAATTTAAGCGTCGACTAGCAATGGCCGTCGGAGCCGACGCGACGCGACGGTGCATCGGGCGTTTCTCGGCCCGCGAAATGTAGGCGTAGCCGGCAGATCGGCAGCGTATATCAGGTAATCGCGGCTATCCCGACAGTAGACCATTAATGCATTTCATCCTTATCAATGGCGGCCGTTCGTGACAATTATTTTTCCCTTAATGTCGCCTCTAAATATCTCCGGGGACAGTTTATGTCCTCGCATTAGAACTGGCGCGCAACCGTTCTCGACGATACGACACCAGATTCGAGCGTAAACCAACCGACAAGATTCCCGGGGCTGAAATTTATTAGGTAGCCATAAATTATGGCGTGGTACACCTGTGCTTTACCCGCGTGAGCGCGGACTTGTCTCGGGCCCGATCACTCCCGAACCGTCTCTTTATAGCCCCCGACTTCTACTTCCGGCCGAGAAACCCCCCCGACCACTCTTCTTCTTTGATATCAGTGCTCGAATCCTCACGGTACTTTCGAATAGCGACGAAGAAGCGGCGGACCTCGTTATCAACGAATAATCTTGACGTCTCGGCCGCAGTCCATGGGATACGTCGCACCTTTAATCCACGCCAGCTGTATGCTGCCGGCTCTCTTCATTCCTTTAGGACCAGATCTCATCGCAGCGTATTAATTAGGGGTGATTAACAGCGAGCCGGATAGGGCCCGATCGGTCCTCGTGCTCTCCTAGGTCCGCGGTGATCCTTTGACCCACGTCACTCTCGAATACACCTGTTCCAAAAAACTGGACCCACTGAAATGTCTCTACGCATACAGCGAGACCTTGCCGTGTCGTTCAAACGCCTCTGATTTTTTAAAATCAATTAAATTACTGGAATATTCTACGGACATTAATGTTTCCAAGAATTACAATCTCAACAGAATGAACGAAGTCCCAAAAGCGATAAAACCGCTCTCTTATTTTAGCAAGCAGTATTCTGATCGGCACAGTTCTCTCCCGCGCGAGAAGGTGTTCCATACGAATTCCGCGGCGAGTACACCTGTTACCCGTGTACGCTATCTCTCGAAACGAAGTAACAGTTTCGTAGCTCCTTGGAAATGCCGGAATGCGATTAATCACGGCCCGTTGATTGCATTCGAACCCGACGAAACTCTCCGGTGGATCGTATTCCGTGAGACGTCGGCCTGTACACAAGTTCGCCCCGGTGTGCCACCGTGTACGTCTCTGAACGTATTTAACCGCCATCATTTGCCAGCTTCGAAGGTCGTTGGAACCAGACAGATAATGCCTGTCTCGCTTAATACCGGCTGTCTTGCTAAGTGACCTATTTCGTGGATTCCTTGGAGTGTAATGTCTCAGTGCGCGCTATTGTCTGTTAAACTCGGATGGACGACAGGGTAATGGCGCGCTTTACGATTCAGAGATTTAATATTCTCGGGGTGAGTGCCTGCGAGGAACCGGTTTACACACGCTCAACAGATTCGCCGTTTATAGCTCGATATTTGCTGGCCCGATTTGCCAAAAGTACAAATTAACGGAATCATTATCATCCCTTATTTCCAACAGTCCCTATTAAAGTTGGTACATACTTGGAGATTTTCTCGACGAATTACAGAATCGATCTATTCGACTGTCAAAAAGCCTTCTCATCAAAAAGTTCCAACAAATCCCGCAGACATGATTCCGACGCGATCAGTGAATGCACGATTCCCGAACCGCTTGAGGAACATTGCGAGCCCGCTGCAAGGTCCAGTTTTCTGGGCTCGCAACAGCGTCCACAGATGTCCGTAATTACAACCCCTTATAGTATAAAATATGGGCGCAGTTAATCAGGCTCGCCGTATGCGTCTCCGAGGAAAGAAATTACACGGCGGATCCCGGGGCATCAATCTCGACGAAATCGGGCAGAATGATCGCGAGGAGCTCGCGCGAGATCCACGGGCATGATACGATACATCGTCCTCTCTGTTGATGTTGAATTTCGTACCGCGCTGCGATACTATCTTCCCACAATCTGGCGTCCCACGCAGAGAGCTCCCATGGCGCGGAGGAACGAGGGGGGAGTTTAAGGATGAGAAGATGTCGCTAGACGGGACGGTCCATCGAGGGCCGTTCCGCCTCGATGATATCTCCTTTTCGGAACGGGAGGCACGTTGCTTCGGTTCACACGGATGTAACAGCTCGGTATTCCGCGTTCGCGAGTGCGCACGGTACGCACTTGTCGCCATGGCCTGGGCCACTTGTCGACCCTTCCTGCTTCCAGCCCTGCAACCCCTACTGCCCGCCTCGGATAGAGGCTTTCTTCGACTGGAAACACGTGACACGTGCATCCCGTATCGACTGGACACGTGCAATGCACCGTACGATTCCACGCTCGGTGCAACCCCCATGCTGACGGTCCTCTCGACGTCGTCGCTCAAGTAGATCGCGTTTTCCGCTGTAATAACAACGGCTGGAACAGCTGAAAGCGAACGCCGGCGTCTACAACCGCGGGAAATTGCTCGTCGCCTCTTCCTTTTCGACGTTCGTTGTTCTCTGTACACCGTCTCTTGTTGATCTATGAGTGTACTTCAATTATTGAGGGCTGTTGATGCTTCGCATTGATGTGGGATGAGTGGAACGACCTCGATGTTGGAACCTTGCAGGAATTTTGAAAACACGCGGTTTGAAAGTGGTAAACTGAGGCGACCAAAGAGAGAAAGAAAATAAAGAGAAAAATATTTCGTACACTTCGGATCAATAAGAATAGAATCTAAAAGAATAGACATACACAGCCCCGTTTGTAATCATTGAAGTCATCTTTCAAACCTCGAGCCAGCGAAATGAATTTTTGTTTTTCTGTGTACGGAGCGCAGTTTTAAGAACCCGGGCGACCACTTGTTGCTAAAAAAGATCGCGGCAGCGGCGGCGGGAGAATGAACCGTAACAAGAAACAGGATATCGGTATTGGGAAGAAGAGCGATTCCCGGAGCAGAGTCGGGCTAGGTACAAGAGAGCCGTGCACCGGGGCGATGAAGCAATCGACGAATGATTATAGCACCGGTCCGGCCAGGGCCGTCCGGATGTACCTTTATCGCCTGTAATCGTAACTCTTTTAAAACTCGTCGACAGAACGGGCACACGCAAGAGCGCACTCGACGAGCCGTGATACGGGGCAGTTCGATCTTTCCAGCGAGCAGTAAAAATCTTTTCTGTGTCGTTGCGGCGGTATCACGCACGCCGTGTCCCGGAGCTCTGCCTCTCTATTTTCCGACAAGCACGCTTTCTCCCCTTCCGCGTCGCTTTCTTTTTTTCCTTTTTCTTCCTCGTCTCTCTCTCTCTCACTCTTCTCTTCCAGCTTCGTTCCTCTTTCTCTTCCGTTCCCTTCGACTTCTGGCGTTCCCAGGCAGCGGGAGCCCTTCCCCGTGTCGCTCCTTTAAAAGTTTCCGACCCTTGGCGTAAACTGCGAGAGCAGCTTCGGGGTTCCCCGTTCTAATTGAACGAACCCTTCTCGCAGCCACGCTCCGAAGAGGGTGAGTTTATCTCGACGCGTTAACGCGCTACCACCTAGAAGTGGGAGTACGTAGAAAGCAACTCCACCTTTATTCCTGTGCACTGCTCTATCATCTACTCTCCACTTCGCTTCTCTTCTGTTCTCGCCTCTCTCTCTCTCTCTCCTAGCCGGCTAGCAGGCCGCTTTATTAAGCGGGAGGCACCGCACGCGGCCCTCGAGTATTTTAACGCAACAGTTTGCGGTCCAGCCCCCATGCCCGAAAACACCACGGCCTCGTCCCCGATGGGACGGATCTACGCTGCTGGCAGCCAATTTTCCTTCTGCAGACACTCCTATGGAACGTCACGCGAGAATTTAGCGACATTCTTGCACGAGATTGCGCGGTCTCGATGCCCGAGAACCGGCGCCGCTTTAGGAGATGAGCGGACGAAGGAACTGTCCGTCAAACGGACGTCCGAACGATTTTTCTGGAATCCGGAGACTTTTTCTTGGTTTTGCGATTTCGAGCTAGAATCTTGCCGAGATCGAACCCAGACAACTTTAGGGGCGAGGATCAGACAGCTAAATGAACATTAAAGTGAGAATTCTCTACGACATTGGAATGATTTTTCGGATTGTTCTTTTCACAGAACTCGCGACACTACTCCTAGCGGCACTTTAATAAACCAACGTTTACAGCGGGCCGTAACACGGACGGCAATAAAACAAAGATTTCAATAAAACGCACACAAGTTTACAAGCGCAATAAAGCCCCAGGCGCAGGAAATAAAAGCCACTTTCGCATTTCGTAAACCAATATCCGAGCCATCAAACATGCATAAGGATGCAGTTAATAAAATGTAATTACTAGACCTTGTACTAGACAACGCTCTTATCTGAATCTCGTTTCCAGTAAAATCGAGCCGTGTTTCGCGAGAAGCGTGGTAACGCTTGTACGGTGTATTCGTCAATGGAGCTCTCCCTGCTATGCATAAAAATTACTTGAAGTAGATACCGTCGATAAAACTCGGGTGTAATACGCGGGGCCACGCTGCCGCCACGGGGTGAAAAGGATCCGGACAGGTGACGGGGATCGAGAATGGTTGGCATGGGAAAGAGAAAAAAAAGAGAGAGAGAGATCGGAGAGCCGAATTAAAGGAACGACTTGTTGGTTAGTCGACTCCATCCTCCGGTCTCAGTTTTTCTCTGACGGGTCTCGGTGGCGAAACGAAGCGAAAGAGGGAGGAAGGAGGTCGTTCAGGGGTTGGGGCCGAATGCGGAGTGAATGCCAGGCAATCTGTTTTCAGCGCGGGGGATAACTTGGCGTCCCTTCTAGCTTCAGCCTCCCTGCAGCCACCCCCCTTGGCTGTCATCCCCCTATTCTCCGTTCCCCTTTTCGGTTAGCTAGACTGCAACCGCGACTCGGTTACCTCCCACCGACGCTATCGACGACGCTGCCGGGCGTAAAAAGCACATCCGAATTGAATCATTGCTGAATAAGCGGGAAAGTGGCTGGCTAGGAGCCGAGGAACGAACCAAGGAAACGCCGGGGAACCGGCTAACCCCCACGGACGAGGGTCGTTTTCCATCCGACTCATTGGTACACCTCCTCTGTCATGTCGACCGTTCCACCTTGCTCCTCCATAGCCTCCTGGCTTTTTCCCTAGCCAACACTATCCACCTCTCTCTCTTCCGATCTTTCTCGCTTTGCTAGAAATGATCGGGCGAGTGTGCCGAGGCAGAAGCACTTCGCCGATCCGGAAGCCCTTAGAAATCATAAAGAGCTTTAGCAACCCGGAACGGTGTTTTCTAGGACGCGACCGATACCGGCGAAACAGGTTGACTGCGCGCGAAGCCGCGGGGTTGGGGACAATGGGGTTCATTGATCCGGTTGGTATTTCTTAACACTGGCGGAATGCTGATTAACTTTTCGAGGAGCTTTAGACAGTTTTACATTACATCACCCAGAGATATTTAGATGTTTAACCTATGCGTAGCCGATTTTTTATGGTCTTCTAAAAACAGTACAAAACTGCTGCGAATGTCCATTCTTTGTTCACTGATGTGTCGATTTATAGTTTCAAAATAAAAGTTAGTCTTAGAAATTGAATACAAGGTAGCGTTCGGCTGGCATTTCGGCTCCGAAGGAGGAGACAAGACTGCAAACAAGGTGCCATTTCGCAGAAAGCCCGCCCCGAGCTGTCGATTTAATTAAAAACTCGGCTGTTCCCGTGCTAAAACGGTGTCCCCTCTCTGATAGAGGTATCGCGAGCCTCTGTCGGCGGTCGGTCCCCGAATGAAAAAGCACCCTTTCTCGAGGGACCGTAATGACGGGGCCGAACACCGGGCCAGCTCGCGCGCGTTTAATGCCCTTCGCTCGACAGAATATATCGCGAGACTACTCTGCACAAAATCCGGCAGACATTCGCCGGCGGGCCAATCTCTTACACACGTGGACACCAATCGGCCGAGCTGTAAAACCCGGCGAATCTTTTGTCCCGCCTTGCAATTACTGCAACGTCATTGTGACCGAATTACAGAGGGCTTGGAGACTAACAAGTTCTTCGACGTATCTAAAGTGCAGAAGTTTCGATTGCTGCTTCGGGACTTGCAGCGTCGTCGCTTGACGATAGTGAGTTCTGTTAATGAGGGTTTTTGGACGTTCGGTGTCTCTGTGTTGCAGTGTAGCGTGATCAAATTAGATTCTCGAGAATGTTAAAGTGCTGGAGATGGAGGTTAACGTTGAAATTGAAATTTCTGATAGTGGAGTGTTAATTCCCTAAAAAAAAGTAGAAATAATTTCAAGACCCTACATCTGCAACTTTCGTGTATATAGTTATCGTAAAAATTGATTGCTCAAGGCTACCATTCGCTATACCTCTGCTGCTGTTTTTTTTCTCGGCGATCAATGTCTGAAAGCAAGCCGGCCAGACACAAAAACCATTTTTTCCATCAGGATCGTTTCAAAGGGGAGTGGCCTTGGGCTGTCAATCAGGTTTCTCCCAACTGCAAGTGTACCGGGCTACAAAAAGAGGTTCCCGAATATCTCAATCGGATCTCGTATCTTTAATACGCTATAAAAAAGTCTGGGTTTTATAGTAACAGTGTGTCCCATCTATGGAGGTAGCTGGAAGGGAGCGCGTCAAGGAGGATCGCACCTGCGCGCAAAATCACGCGAAGGCTCGACGTCGATAATGAGCCATTTTACGGCTCCGAGGAACCGAGAGAGTAATGCGATCGTGGCTGCGGGTCAAAAGACGATCTAGAAAAAACGATAATGGAGTTGTCGGGAATGCTTAATCCTAGAAACGCGATGCCTCCTAGCTGAGCTGTCCCCTCTCGTCTCCGACAGTCTTTCAGCAATTTAGGGGACGTTGGTAGGGAGGAAGAATCTTTTGAAATATTTTATATTGCTTCCAATGCATAACCTCCGGTCAACATTCAGATGGCTGACTGAAAAAGTCTGTGTTTGAAACCTTTTCTACTATAAAGACTTCAATTCGTCATGTAATCCACTCGCGTGTTCATGATCGGGTTTTTGCACGCCAGGCCGCGTCGAAGTAACAATACCGTGCCATACAAGACCAGCGTCGAGTTTGGAGTTTTTCAGTGCTATCGTCGAAATCAGCTGTCGAGCTCGGCGCCACAACGTCAACACCGTGGCCGCCGAACTCTGGTCTCGAGCGTCGCGTTTACCGCGTGGGCCGTCCTTCAAATCTTCCCTATGTCAAACGCGTTACCTATAATCACCGCGTTACTCTCTTCGATTTCGATTATCGCGCCCAGCCAACGATTCGCAATATTTTTACATCGTCCTGGCAGTAGTCAACCACCAACTCTGTAATCATACCCATCCATTTGTTCAGAATTTTGTACATCTTGTTTTCTAAAAATATTTTTTGTCTTGTTTCACATCTGCACTCCGATAATATACTGACTTACAGCTAGAGTTTACAACAGTCTGAAACTTTTACATTTCCCTGGATTCGTTGAACAACTCCTTGCTGAAAAAATGAAGTTTTTGCGAGCAATGAGGATAATGGTCGATGCGTGCAGATTTTCCCGACGCTATCACTCGGCAACGATCGCGCGGTGGGCCACACTATCTGACGCACGGTTGGCAGGGCTCGGTTGCGAAGGGCTCGCAAAATCAAAGGGTGTCGGAAGGGCTGGCGTGCGCTCGATTGACGTGACGTAATACGATGGCTCTCACATGTAACAACGAAAGCATCGGTCCCACTCGGTCAGTCGCATATTAATACCTGGGACCGTGTAGCCAGAAGCGGGCAGCTGCCGGCTCGTTTGCAGCACGCGATACTCGCGCTCTCACCTGTAACGTATATCTCGAGCCCCTCTCCCCCAACTTCTCCTCGTTCCATCCACCTCGATCCGACTAACCCCACCGTCCACGTTGCTGTCTCTTTTCCTTTCTCGCTGCTTTTCTCTCTCTCTCTCTCTCTCTCTCTCTCTCTCTCTCTCTCTCTCTCTTTCTTTCGATCTTCGTCTCTTCCTCTCGTTCGTGCTCATATCTATCTCCGCGACGAGCAGTCGAAATTATTATTCCCGTTCGCCGGCTAAAGGGCCCCGTATCTCGCTCGCTTAATGTGTACAGGGTGTTCCGATATTCGAGCACACGACGCAGGGCGATCTCTTATATTTCAAGACGGGTCCTCATGAAATAAACGAGCGCAGACGAGACACGGTTATTGCTCGTCTTCTGCTCCCTGTTCCCACGAGCTATCGCTGAAAATCTGTTAGGCATCTACCTCTTTTATTTTAGAACTTGCTTCGATATTTGTATAATGTCATTATATTTCCATTTGTAGCCTCTTCTTCACTTTTGGCACAAAAGCCAATAGAAAGAAGAAGTTCGTAGCAACCGAGCGTCAGAATTTTCCGTCCCACGGCTGGTTCGTTCGTTTTTCCCTTCGTAGACCGTTAAGCCCTCGCACGCAACCTCGCATCGGCTAGCTAGCCTGTTATCGCGCGCCAAAGCCGCAGGAAGCTGCGCGCCGCCTATATTAAGCGGTATTAATTTATCATCGAGAATAATAATTACCCGCGGCCGGGCCGGTTCGAAGCGATCGACGACGATGACTCGATCAAGAGAGGCAATACAAATTATCTCGGTGGACCGAGCCCGCGCGCGCACACCAGGTTCCTGTCTTTCCCTTTGTTTTTTTCCCCCCCGGGTTCGGTTGGTCAGCAGCGTTTTGTTTTTCGTTTCGACGATCGAGGCTCGCGACGAGTGGAGCATCATGATGGATCGATCCGGCAGCTTTTATCAATCGTTTAAGCACGATCGTGCCTCGATTGTCGAGGAGCCGGGGCCGCGCCACCGCTCGATTTCGCGACTGCCGTCGATATTCTTTGTGAATGGGGATCGGGGACTGAAGCAGTTCCCAGAGTCGCCTCGCGACGATCATCGATCACCGGGCCTCGGTGCGTGATCGAAATCGCTACGACGCGCTTATGCGACCGCGTTCGGTGCGGAATCGCCTCGCTCTGCTCGCTTCTCTCCTTTTATCGAGAAAATCATGTCTATTTATAGAAAGAATCCACCCTGGGCAAATTACCCTCGCCACGAACCGGCCAAGAAACTGGCCTCTGGGTCTCTTGTCATCCTCCGGGGTTCGAGAGTCCGCGATTATCGAGAAGCATCTGAGCCGATCCTGCGCAGCATGTTTGCCGATTTAAACGATCGACTTTTGCGCCCCTGTCTCGCGCCGAACGGGACAAAAACTGTTGTGCAAGCTGAAAGTAGATTAGAGTCGGCGTGTACACTTCGTCCGCTGAACTTGTTCGATGGAAGTTCGCGAGGACGTTAGGACTATGGTGAAACACCACTTGCGAAGTAGGATTTATCTATTCATGAGCGTCTGGGCTCTTGGTGTGTGAACTGTAAACAAGTTGGCGGGGTTCGGCTATTCATAAGCTGCTTGATGTATGAATGCTAAACAAAGTTGTTACTTGTGTGACTACGACATGCTCGAAGAACATTGGGATTCGTATGCTCGTTAGCTTCGAATTTAGCGTATTAAACAGAATTGTGTACCTGTGTACCTGTACATTTATGATGGAACATTCGAAGACGTAAACAGATTAGTGTCAGCAATGGAAAATAGAAGATCAGCGTTTGTAGAGCATTTATGAGCAGGTACGAGTATTAGAAATAGAGAATCGGACAAGATTTGGAAGCGAGAGGAGACGAAAACTCAGGGTTAGGTTGCGGGCGTAGCAGAATGGCACGAGATATGCAAAAGAAGCAACGGAAGCTGATCCACAATGCAGTCCCGAAGAAAGGAGGCCGTACTCCCGGTGCTCGTCTTGCCGATTCTTCACGGTGACCCGATATCAGCTCTTGGTACGCGTGTATGTACTCGGTACCGAACATAATGCCTGTTCGGGGCCATGCCGGCACGATAAATTATCGTAAACGCATGTTAACCGCCCGCCTTGGATATTTGTTAACAGGTTAGAGTAGGCGGCGCGTGTGTACTCTCGTTCCGTCGTTACACGTACGTTTATACGCGCATAAAACGTGCTCGGTTATGGCCGTGGCTGCTTCTCGCCGCTCCGCTCAGCTCCGCTCAGCTCAGCTCGGCTCCTCGCCGCGTTCCATCGCGTTCCTTCCGTTTGAGAAAGGCGAACCGGTGTCTGTGTGTATGTGTCGCAGCCGCCTTTTCATCCCCGATACCCAAAGGATAAGCCTCCCGCGGCTACGTATTGCTAATCGAGGCGAAAACTGCAACTCCGCAACCTGATATTTTCCCGACATGCACCCGAGCAACGTGCCAAATAGATGCTACTCTCTCTCTTCTCTCTCTCTTTCTCTCACACACGCACACACATACGCACACACACACGCCTCTGTTTGCGCTCGGCGCACTCCGAGATTTCATTTGATAGTTTTCAACGACTGTTTCCACTTTTCGACACGAGCTTCTCTCCCTTGTTATTGGCACTCGCGCTTTTTCAGTGTTCGTCACTCGAAACGTCCTCGAGCTCTTATTTGGACACTTGTCTTCAAGAACGTTCGACATACGGCGAGCTCCGAAATTGAACCAACGCGAGTGCTTCTTGTTGAGAATGATCATTTATTATTGGTATGTTGTGTACGGTTTCTCGCAGTTTCAGATTTGGAGTTTATAGTCGTACAGCATTCATGGTTGTCATCACAGTGGACTCAGAAATATATGTCCACGATATTCATTTGAATTCAAACATCTTATTGCAAGAGTACATCTGTTCCGTCGTAAAACCCTCTGCGAAGGAACAAGGGACAAGCGATCGCGAAGGTCAGCTAGCCTACCTACCTACTGGCGACATAATGACCGTGACCGTCATAAAGGACGAAAAGCACAGCCAAAAAATAGCGAGCAATTTAAAAACACCGTAATTTAAAATATTCGACGAACCGTAAGGGCACGCAGCTGACGAACACATGCGGAACCGTTTTAGCATTATAGTTGACTATGAACCTACCGAGGTTATAGTTTTATAGTCGTAGCTGCCCGTAACCGAATGTACCTCTATTCCTACTCTTCCTAATTTTCCACTGCTTCCTCCACCGTTTAAAACACACCCTCCAGCCAATCATATCCAATTTCCCAAGACCACCCCTATTTTCGAGCTTTCCTAATTTCTACGCGATCACAACAAGATCAGAACTGTCTCGGCTACCGATCCACTAACAACCCCAAGCACAGGCGAGTCTGACTTGGAGACAGCAAGCCAAGTCTTGTAACTAGCAAAATAAAGAAACGTGTTCTCCGGAGTTTGACTATACACTCATTCGCCATTAACCCAGTCGTGATACGACACGACACCAGAACATCTTTTCCGCCTTACAGCAAGCAAGACTAGATCCATGAAATGTTAATTAAAATCCTCTTCTGATTCATTTTGCTTTTATCCTTGAGTACCTTCCACCATTTCTGTATACAGTTATTGAATGTTTGATAAAACCGAGCCTGCTCAGCTGTTGATAATCTGCCTAGGATCTAAGTAAGCCCCAGTTTCCTTCCTGTTTACGGTACATTGAAGTTCAGGAGATGGCGTCGCGGTAGATTGATATTCCATTGGTAATTACAACGGCCGGGAAGATTAAAAAACTTAGTAACCGGAGGATGAACTGCTGTCGGGGCGATACGAGATCCCTTATCACCCCTCCGGTATTACTTTATTTTGTTCCAACTGATGTAACGTCGCTCCGGAATACGTCAGACTTCCTGGCAGGCCATTATGTAAAGCAGCCGGACCGCAAAGAATTGCACAAGGAACTACAGGCAAGAACACGATAATAGCTATCAGATTCAATAGCGCCACGGAGGCCTGATGAAGCCCCCAACTTCCACTATGTTCGCACGCAACCACTCGCTCGAATCGCGAAAACTTCGAAGATCTTCCGACTGAGACCCTCGTTGCACGGAAACTTCCAATGGACGCCGATCTTTTTTCTTATTTAAGTTTATATGGTGTATAAGAGACTTCGTTTATTAACCCCTTGCCTTACAATTATCGTGTCTGACTCGTGATGAAGATTCTGAACAGATTCTGATATAAATGTATGTCAATAATTTTTCCCATAACAGAAATAAAATTCTATTTTGGTTTTGTTAATGTATAGCAATTTATATAAATTTTCTTCTTTTTTAGGAAATTGTAGTCTACAAAAAAGTTCTAATCACTGAAACCGTCAAATAAATCATAGGGCAAGGGGTTAATTGAACAACAGAGCTCGCTCACAATCGAGGTAACAACTACCGAGGTCGTACAGTACAAAATAAGGATACATTCGATTCTCAGTTGGTCTTATATTTTTCTACCGTCTCTAATACAACCATTTCCACATATCAAAGAGCTGTATCGAATAAATCATTGCAGGTACAACTAGAGAGGGTATACTGTACAGGACCGACACCGATTCAACGTTCAGTTAATCGTATCTTTTTCTTCGCCTCTAATTAGTCTTATTGACCGAGCACTCGTTTCCACATGTCAGTGATACAAACAAACCGTCGAAGTAACTACTCAGGTACTACCGTACAAGACCGACACCGATTGGATGTTCGACTAGTCGTATCTTTTTCTTCGCTTCGAACCTTTCCAAGGACCGATTTCCACATATCAAACAGCAGTTACAAACAAATCATCGAAGCGGCAACTACCGAGGCACTACCGTACAAGTCTGATCCTCAGCTAGTCCCATTGCTCGGGCAATAAATCAAAAACCATGCGATTTCCGCGTGGCGAGTCTTAACCCCCGGAGACCCCGGGATCTCTGGCCCTAGGAAAAATCGGCTAGCATGATGTATACCGTTGGAAGAGATGTCGTCTATCCGTATTATGTATGATATCGGTCCGCGGAACGATCGGCGGATATGTACGCGGAAACGGAGGCCTGGTAGCGGGAGACCGTAACTCCCTGCTTAACTGAAGTTATCGCCGCGCGGCTGATTATTAATGTTGCCACTATTAATAACCGCAGGTTACGCGGATCGCGCACCGGTGAAATATTATACGGTGCAGCTGAATAAGTAACTCGGGGGTACGCCGCCGCGGGGTAGGTAAAAAGGGAGAGAGGAAAAGAGGGAGCCGGGAGAAAAATGGCCGGGGCGTTTTGCATTCGACAGCGAGGAGCTAAGATTCACCGAGGCACCTGGGACACCGCGGCTTCCTGTGACCGGTGATCGTTAACGCGGGAAATTCCACGGCAGGATAGACCGGGTCGCGCAACGTCGCGTCGCGCGCTGCGTCTCCCCGCGATTTTAACGCATTCTAGGAGGTAATGGTCGTTCCTTGTAAAGAAGTTAATTGGTTCCTGCGACAAGCCACTGTGCATACAAGCGTAGACAACGCTTCTACCCGACGATTTCCATTCGCCGTGACTCTCTGCCTCATGCTCTTCTCCCTCCCACGCAACGGGATTACGTCTAAATTATTCGGTTTCCTTTCGTTTCTGCGAGAGCCGGCTCGTGAGAAGAATCGTTATCGAAGTAAAACATTACTCAGAAAAGCAATTTCGAATCGTCTTCCTGGACTTTTCTAAGTGCTGCGCGCGGCTCTCTGCCTTCCACTCATTTGTAAGAGTAATGCGCTGTTGGGCCTTCCCGGGAACCGGCCTCCGATGGGAAACATAATCTTCTGCCGGGGAGGATACTTTTCGCAACCGATTGTTCCCGCACGGCGACAATGGGTTTGTGGGTTGCTAGAACTTTGCTTCGCCCCTCCCCTTCCCTTTAATAGGAATAAAACCATTCTCTCGGTGACGTGCGAGGGTAGTCCAAATTCTTGCGAAGAAAATTCTTTGTTGACTAGTAGCAAGATTATTTCAGATTTACTCTTTCACTCCTTTGTCGAGTGTGACTCGACATTTTCTGATTACTTCAAATAGCTGGTAGTTGTCGGCAACAAAATTGAAAAACAATTACGTAAAGACAATTTGAACTTTCCTCCATCACTCTGCTAGTGTCTCCATAAAGAGAACCCAACACCTCTTAAAGAAACGAGCGCAATCGATATCCAGAGACACGTACAGCGAGAACTCGATAGCGCAAAGACTCGATGTACACCGAATTTCGAGATCGGCATCAGGTCGCGAATGACAGGAGACAGCCAAGGAACAGCGAAACTTTCTGCAACGGCCGGCAATCGCTCGGTTCGATCTCCCGGCGCGATTACCCGCTCCGGAGACCCATTTTCCGCTCTCTCCAGGCCACCGACACTTTCCTTACCTCGCTGTGCAGGTCAGGGTGCAACGATTTTCCACAGCGTCGAACGGATCGCGTGGCAAAGCCCCAGCACCCGCGAGTGTGTTTGTGTGTACGCGACAAACTACAAGCGGCGCGACGGCGGTAAAGCCTCGGGTCGGCCGAATCGCCGCGAGGATAATGATCGCCGGAAGTTTTCGTGCTAAAATATGCAGATCCGGCTGAAATTACCGGAGGAGTAGCGCACACCTAGTCGACCGGCCAACGGCCGATACCGCCGGCGTGCGTCCTCTGCGTTTACAAGGAACGCACGTACATACCTGTGCGTGCCGACGCGATTTTCCGACAGCGATTCGTTTCTGAACTTTGATAGGCACTAACATCTTTTTGCCCTACGAGTTTTTCTTTAGCACTGCAATCTTCCTACGGGTCTTAGAAGGTTATACTAAATCCTAGAATATACCTGGAGCTGCTACAATATTTTTCATAGCCTCTTTACTAGTGTAAACGCGTTATGTGGACTTCAGAGCAATTTTCGCAACTCCTATAATTTTTGTTCTGGGTCCTAAAAATTGCTACTGATCAATCTTTCGCTGTACTTTTCACAAAAATCGTGTCAATACTGTGCTTGTGGTATCCATTGAATGATAATAATTTTTCTCTCCCACAGAAAAGATATCACTCCGTTCTATCTACACCTTCGCACCTAGATCTCTAAGTGAAACTAGACCCGACTCACCGTTATAAAAACCTCACCGTCCACGAACGCCGCGGTTAATTATAATAACTATAATTAGCAGCACTTATCCGATAAAGAACTAAGAACGACAGGTACAGTGGGTGGGAAGGCCCGGATCAGGCCCGACTGTTCACCTAGCGAATCGCGAGCGTGGTCGCTAGTGACGAGGCTGCTTGAAAAATGCACGAGGCATTGTGGCCACGGAGAGGGGAAGAGAGATATATATATATATATATTCAGCCAACGATTTAACTATTCGTGCCGTGAACTTTAACGGTCCTTGCGGCCAATTATCGGCAATCGAGCCGGGTTAATCTGCTGGTTTACCGGAAAACGCTGCTGGACTGTCGAGTGAAGTATTTGAGAGGCTATCGGTGTTTATCGGCGGTACGACGAGCTTCTTAGAGACTGTCGAACTTGAACTAGTAGGAATAATACTACATTAATTGATTGTGCAATCTGAAAAAGCGGGACAGCATGGAAGATTAGTGGAACGTAAAGAGTGGAGTTGAAGGAGAACCTTCGAGGAACTTTCTGCAGAACTGCATGGCTACTGGCCGTTCTAGACAATCAAAATCCTAGGAAATTTTTCCTACTGTTGGTAATGATTCTTTCAATCGAATCTTGGATTGATTTCAAAAGATTTTCTTCACGATTACACTGCAAATAAAAATAGATAAATCGAGAAGGATCGAAGCTCGCGTCTAACTGTATCAACAAATCCCGACAAGTTTTTCCCTAGGATTTATATCCGCGCGAAACCGAACGAGCGAGGGCCCATAGCTGGAAGAGGTCGGCTCGGACGATTCTAATCGGCCTGACGCGCAATAAAGTACAATTAAAAAACCGGCCGGTTCGAAGAGCAACGCACGATCTCCGCGTTTCGTGCCGGAGATACTTACGGCCGCAAGAAAGACGTCGGAACAAGAGCAAGATAAGACGCGAGGCGCAGTCCGCGGAGCAAAAAAGAAACGGCCGCGAATGAATTTCAACGAGCCCGTGGCTCGCGCGCGCGATTTGACTTTCCTCTCCGGGCGAAGAGGTATAATATCCGCGTAGGCTGCGAGAGAGCCTAGTTTGCGGCCCCGTGATCCTTTGCACGGAGAGCCCTTTCCGAGAACCAGGCTCGATCGTCGCACTCTACCATGCCAACTACCATGGCCGTGTCTGCCTGCATTATGGATGCGTTATAATTACCTATTCATTTTCCATGGGCACGTAACATCGGGCCGCTCATGCGATGCACCGGTGCCCTGCACCTGATTGCAGATAGAGGACGAGGAGGGCGACCTGGAGACACCGTCAGTAGTTGTTCGTCGTGTTCCTGCAAGAATATCCACTCGAAAAACGTTGCGCTAAATTTAATAGGCTAAGCTGCTTTTCATACGAACACCTGACAAAAACAATCACAATTTTTCTCTTTCTCTAACGAGACTCTATTTCAATGGAATGAGACCAACAAATCTTAATTCTAAATGTTCACACATGTTTTATATTGTCTGCGCGCGTGTTTCAATTCCACACGATTGCTTCTGGAGCATTAAATTCGTTACTTTTTCATGGATATTCTACTCGACATCGTCTACCGCGTTTTAAAACGAAGTTTCTCACGGAAACAAGTAAATTATAATTGAAAGACAAGACAGATTGGTTGACATCGGACGACTCAACAACCGACTGGCTTTAGATCTTAATTCTAATTAATCTCCAGCCAAGATCTTGATTCGCTTTACACAGTTGTCGTTCAAATTCAATTCAGCCCAGACACACTACAAACTCGAGTCATTCTTAATTCGCTCCTAGTCGTGTTTAGATCGAAACGATACCGGAGCTATATAATCTTGATCGAACCCGAACCTAACGCGGATCAAACGGCGTCTAGAACCGCGTGCTCTCCCGAGGGCTTGATCGAAATAGAATCGAAATTAGGCTTAATCCCGATCCCGGCCGAAATGCAATTCAGCCGGGTCTAACGCTACAATAGAATTAAATCAGATTTGCGCGGAATTCGTCCCGATGCAAACCTAATCCGATCCAAACATAGATAAACCTTGACCCGAGGTAGCGCCGACTCACTTATCACTTTAATCCAGACCTAAAGCTAATTCAGACCTAGTCTAACAGTGGTCCAATCCGTGAACTCGGCCCACTTCAGTTTAGTACTTCATCGACCTCTGGTAGAGAATATAGAGATCCTCTAATGCGTTGGCAAAAAAATCTGTCTGGTAACGCAGTTATGTGTGTACGAGGACATCTGGACCTGTTTTCAACTTTGAGATATTAAAATTGGAACAATTTGTTACTAATTACAGCAAATTACCGGGGATTTCATTAGTTTCACTTGTTGTTAGCAGGAATTACAAAAACCTGAAAATTCTCTACCTGTACCGTCACAGATAACATCTGAAATGTCTCCCCGTTCACCAACAAAGGGAACCACGATTGCGAAAAACTGGAAACGGATTTTCGTGGAGGTTTTTCAGAGTCGTGATTATTACAAAACACTCGAGTCTGGCAGATGCCAGATACCGGCCGTTCGAATGGGCGTAATTGCGCCGCGGTTCCCGTATCGCTAACCATTACAAACTTTTTTCTAAACAGCGATGAACGCGCCTAATCGCGATACTGTTCGCGAACACATGCTTCGTTAGGCCGGTGTTTTCTTGTCCCTCCCCCGAGGCGTTCTCGCCGATTCCGCTATCTCTGTTTTCCGGCGTGCGTGTACCGTTTCCACGTTGGGAAACGGTAGCGTGCGTACCGCGAGTTTCGAACCCTGACGAGACACAATGAGGATGGCCGCTGATCAGGTGTAGGAGGCAGCAGCCGCTGATCTGCACGCATATTTGTTACCACGACGTTATGAAAGCCGACTGGCAATTAGCCGATGATGTTTCCGCGTTGCGTCACACCCAGAATTACGCCGACGCTTTTGTGCGACTGTTTCTTCGCGGCATGAGATTCTACAACCTTCCTGATGCTGAGATTTCGGTCTCTAAAGTTCAGGAGGAGTCAAAGGGATTAAAACTTTCTTGGCTGACCCTTTCAACTAGGTCCTTTTTCATGGATATTTATGCAAAATAAAAATGTGCTAAGTCAATTGTCAGAAACAGAAACACACACATCATTTAGTATTGTAGATACTCTTTGAAATAATAAGAGGTTAAGTTCAGGAACTGGATCTTGTCAGCCTAATCTAGAATGTAGACTTGATTCAACTTCAAGTGTAGATTCATTGATCGTAGTGTTTATTTATCATTGATCTTGCACACTTCTTGAAGATACACTAACCTAGAAGTTGTCGAAAGACTCCAGATTCCTACCATGTCGAAACAAGTCGAAGCGGCTAATGTTCACCCGGTTGCAACAATGGATATTGTAATTCGCGGAGGAATTAGACGCACGATCCTCAATTGAGTTGTGAACCGCCTTCGCAGGAAATGTCTTCCGCGTGTCAGCGTTATCTTCGGTCCTGATGTAGATTTTATGTAACTCGGCATTGCGGCGTTAGGTAATCGAAAGAAACCGACGAGTGCTGTAATCCTGTGTTCCACCACCGTGTATCCAGCGAAATATTCTTTTGTCCGTTGCTAAATACTGTAACCCGCTGCGCGCACTGATTCCGTATTCTCTTCGATCAGCCACATTCCAGATTTCAGATCTCCGGTTATCGCGGAGCAACGGGACTTCGTTGTCATTGCCGGCAACTTAATCGAAAATAATTGCTTTCACCTCGACGAACTAGGAGAAACTAGGAAGTACACAGTGACAGGGACAACGGTGAACTGAGCAGGAGTGCCACCGATGCGAAAATTATGCTGTTTAGCGACTTTTATAAGTTTTTGGTTGTTTTGTTATGGGTTCTTTCGAAATAACTAAAAGAGAGAAACAGGAATGTAGTTTTTCGGGGATCCAGACACAATGACCTTGATATATGCTGTCAAGGTCATTTTGCTCATTTCATAATAAAGTATTAACAATTACATTTGAGAATGCTGACGTATCTGTAACTTCCAATATTTAGTAGGACGTAACAGAAAATTATTTTTGGACCAGACAAGATTAAGAAAAGGCTGAACTGCAAACCACCAAGAATTTAATGGTCGTGTTTCTAGTCGCGTCCCATTAATTAACGAAAATGGGGGTCGTTAGGTGCGATGGCCGATCAATCTTCATCGACGCGAGCGACAACAGTCGCCGGGACCGACTGGTCGCCATTTTTCGGGTCCGGGCTGTCCGAGGTTGCTTCTAGGAAATCGCTCGCAGCCGAGGCGGACACGGAGATGTCCCCGCAATCTCCGTAGCTATCGACTGTCCTCTTTGTTTATAAATAAAGTTCGGCTAGTACCCGTGGGCGACGATGTAGGTGTCCCCGCATAAAGTATAGGGAGGCACCGCGACGCCCCTCGTCTGCGGGGTAAAATGGAAATGCGTGACAGCGGGCGGTATAGGCGAAACCCCGCGGTTTCGAGACTATTCGCAGAGAGAGAGAGAAAGAGAAGGAGCGCAGACTCTTTTCGGCGAGGACGCTCCTATACCGGGAAAAAGCCCTCGATTTATTTCCCGCGAAGGGTCCGCTCCCTTCCGGTTGCGGAACGAGTTCTTAACCGAATCCGAAGTGCGTGAAATATGCGTGCCCTCGGTGGAGCTGGCTAAAAGATTCGGAAAGCGGATCGTTGTATCGTTATTGGCACTTAAGAGCTCGTTTCTACGTCTTCTTAACCCCTCTGCGGTCCATTAGGCCCGCCCTTTTACCAAAATTATACTCATAATCATTTAATTCGCACTGTACACCCTCCCATTTTTATATTAACCTACTGGCGGTTATTTAATTAATTTGAGACATTTATATAATTTACTGCTGAGCAACTTTGATCGTGATCGAAGAAGCCACCTTCCAGAACATAATCCCATCATTTCTTTCGGGATTATTTCTGGAGAGAATCTAAATCCTAACCGATCAAGTTTTTAGAAAATAGAAAGAATCCCCGAAAAGTATAGTTTCTAATCCAATCACCGCCTGTCCAATTTAGTTGGGACACGCTTCCAGCGCCGTTGTCCTGAATGGCCCGCAGTAAAGTGATCAAAGAATTCCTCGGAATGCCAGAAAAGCGATCAAGCCTAGAGAGCCTTAGAGATCTCCGGCTTGTTAATTTGGAATAATAAAACCCCGGATCCCTTGTCGAGGCCGACAGTTTCCAGCGAGCGGACGCAGTCGTCGACGATCCTTGCTTTCGAATTCTGACTGCAGACGATCGCCGATCGACCGGTACGATGCTTGCCGGGTTCCGACAAGGCAATCGTTACGTCCTTAATGAAAGTTCAGGCACCGTGTACAGGGGGCGGGAGTTCGTTCTTCGTGTTCATCCGGCGGAGCTTGCGGCGCATGGTCCCCGAAAAAACAGGTCGCCTAAAATTCTTCGTTTCGGATTCTAAGCACGGAACGAACGATGGCGAACGGCTCGAAACCGTTTCGAGGATTCTTTCGTCTGGTGGTCGCTAGTCGGCGAAGGAAGCCTGGTTTTCGAGAGGTAACGTCGGGGGAGGGTAGGGCAGAAGAAGGGTGAGGCGAGGGGTGAATGAAGAAGGCATGAGAGCGGCGGTGAGCGGCGCAGTTTATTTCGGTCGGGTTAATTAGTGTTGCCTCGCGAGGTTTACGGTTGACATTTCGTTGGTCGTTCGTTCGTTCGTCGTTCCACCGTATACGAGAGAGGACGGGGAAGGTGAGGAGGAGGACAGACAAGGGGAGACCGGCTTTTTTACGGCAACATACTGGTCGGCCATACCGAGAGCGCCGAGAAGGAAGACGAAGTTGCCGCAGAGGAGCGGCCGAGAAGAAGAAGAAGAAGAAGAAAGAGCAGAAGAAGAAGAAGAAGAAGAAGAAGACGAAAGAAGCGGACGAAGAACAAGGACGCCCCGGCCAATAAAACTGCAGTGCCCCTCGAAGGTGCACTGAAGGCGCCACGGCAGTCTGGACCTCCCTTATTAGCTCCCCCCTAGCGACTTTTACCGTCTACCATGGGTCCCCGCAACAACCTTTTGTTTTATCCTACGGTGTGAATATCGCACCGTTTTACGGCGTCCAGATTAGACCTGCCTTTGTGATTCCGACAGAGGAAGTCGCCGATACCGTGCCGGAACGAACGCTCGCAGAACCGGCAACCTTGGGCTCGCTGGCTCCAGCATCCGGCTTGAACTTGCCACTTGCGCGGTGGTCCGAGACTAATTTTCGCATCTCTGCCTACGTAGACGCTTTCAACGAGCAAACTCAGATTTTATCAAGAAGAGGAACGATAACGACATAGGTGCAAAGCAGATTGTGACAGACATTGGCCAGCTCGCCGATAGATCTAACTCGGTCTACGTCCTTCGATCTTGAAACTTGAGGGGACATTTCCGTTCCCAAACGAGGAAACCTTGAAACAGTTTTTCGGGCGAGTTCCTTCGCTGGGAATAAGACCGATAAGCTCGTAATTCCGTGTCGGCAGGACAGTTTACGACCCACGGGCCCCGTGTCTTCCGATTTCCCTGTTTCGCCTCGAATTAGGTAGTTGAAATCTTTCCCTCGTTAGGCCGAGCTCGAGCGTTCCGGGAGACAGAGAAAAAGAGAGAGAGAGGGAGAGTAACGAATTACAAGAATCTGGCAGCGGGAGGAGAGATAAAGGAAGAAGAGAGAGGCGGTGGGAGACCTTACCTAACTGGGTCGAGGGTGAAACAAAGAGGGAACGGTCAAGGAGGGGACGGATGAGATGAACGAGTAGTAAGGTAGGCGGATGGTTTGCTGCCTTATTAAGCAGTCTTATCGCTAGAGACAGCCCGGCCCGACACGGCCGTTTAACTTTTACTCGACCTGCAAACAAGTAGTGGACACACTGGCCAGGGAGATAGGACAGCTGGCAAGCCAGCTTGAGAGAGGGCTGTGCTACCCGCCACGGACCTTCGTCCTTATCAGAGTTGAAAAACTTGACGGCTGTAAACACGAGACGATGCTGCAACTGGCCCCCAGATACGCTCGCTCCGTGAGATTTACAATGCGTCTTTAAACGGCGTTAACTACGCACCAGGATATTTACGCGTCGCTAGTAACAGCAGCTCCACGCCGTTGTAACCGCCTCGCGGACTATACTGTTTCGAAGAACTTGAACTTGCACGATCGACCAGCCTATACCGAACACCATTTCTGGATGATTGCTTTCGCTGCTCGATCGTTTTCGAATGGAATTCCACGGTGTCGAACAACGCTGATTGAAATTCCCCGGTGTAACTGCGGAATCTCGCGGTGGCCTCTCGCTGCTGCCTATTCTCCCTTCCGAACGAGAAACGCTTTCCTAGCTTCGCGATTTCATTCACGGAGATACCAATTATATTATAACACTTGCTATCTCCGTGCTTCCTCGAATACCTTGACACTGTTCGTCGAGAAAACAATGTTCTATTCGACGTCTTAGGAAAGTCTTGAAATACTAGAAATTGTGTAACACGAAAGCAGACCTTTCGCACGCATTACGAACTAGATTTTCTCTAGAATGTCGTTTGCGACGACGCGGACCAATTCCGCGCGCAGGGTTAACCGTAACGTTGGATCAGATCGAATTTATTAGAGTTATTCCGTTCAAGCGCAAAATTATGAAACTAGATAAATAATTGCGCGAGAGCTGCTGGAGTGATAAATGTTCGCAAAGTAAGTTAACAGAATAGAGCGTGCTCGTTTCGAGTACGTCCGAAAATGTTAAATTGCCTGTGACAACGATTCGACCGCTCGCAGGCGGATAACCGGTGAAAACTCGATTTGCATCGAATAATAAGCGAAACTATGATTAATGGATCGAGTAAAATCTCTCGTAACAAGAGGAACCAGCTTTGTTACGCTTTCCCGACCACAAAGCTCGTGCCCGTGAGTTTACACAATAATAGCGACCGTGTCCGTCTCCTCGCATACTTTCCAGATTTTCTAGTGCACAAAGCGATCTTCCATTTACGAGCAATTTGCCTCAAACAAATAGTAAACGTTCGAAACGGGGACAGTTAGACCTAAAAGTAGTTCAGATACAAGAGAGAGAAATATTTTGTTGAACAATCTTTGGATCAGTTCCACGACGCGACGGTTAAAAAGAGGATACCTCGCAGATCTCGTAAACTGGAAAGCTGTACTTTCTGCTTGAGCCGCTCGTTAACCTAACTGAATGATTGTATGTGTTTACTGGCATCCTGTCCAGTCAAAGCGTCAGCGGCTATAGTTTCTAACCTAATCATAGTAGGAATTTCATAGGTCGCAGTAAAAATTGCTGTGATTAGACCTAATTGGTTTTCTTTTTGCAGGAAGACTGTACTGTTAAGTAATTTTACAGTGCACTCTGCGAATAGAGACCTCCATATGGCGATTTCTGCGCACATTCCTCGAGCTTTGATTAGACAGTAGCGGTCCTGGATCAAAATTAAATGCAACTAGATTTTTAAACATTAAAAAATATGTCAGCACGCGTTTTCCGAGATGGGCACAGGCTGGAGCCGACCTCGTTCAAGACACTCGGGCCGCGTGCACGTTTTCGGAGTCGACTTTCGCCGCGTTTCCTGCTGGAGCCGGTCCGTCCGAAAACTCCTTGCGTCTCGACGCCGCCGGCAAAATATTTGCCGCGCAAACATGACATCGAGCGGAGTTCCCGAGCCTCCCTTTTTGCAGTAGAACGGTAAACAAAGCTGAGCGCGCGAGCGAGCGTCGACGAGTAGGAGGAACGGGATTAAACAGGTTATTGTGCGGTTTTGACGGGTCGCAGTGACTCCTTGAAAGGGATTCGTGTCACGATACGACTCTAGAAAGATTCTACGGCAGGGCCTGTTGAAAACGTGCACATTATGTCGGCGACTGTTCGTCGAGGGGGCGTGATCGGCAGGTCACTAGGTTTACGCAGGCCAATAAATCATCCGAAGGACTCGTGTTCCCCTCGGTCCCCGCCGGTAGAGGCTCCCTGTGGGTCAGGTACGGAGTCTTTGGAAGGATCTTTATCTCCCAAAGACCTCGTCGACCTGTCAGCTAATCCTATTAGCGGCAGTGAATCTTCGCATTGCGTCGCGACCACTATTTTTCCAGTTTCTCCGGGGCCTGTTCCGTGTCGCGCGTCTCTCCATCGGGCCCTTTCGTGGTTTCTATTTGAATTGCACTATCCCCTACCTTTCTAGACCACGGTGGAGGACCAGCTTAATTTTTTACTGGACTCAGTAAATTTTCCAATTGCGTCTCTACCAGGCTTGTACCTTGTCGCAGGTCTTTCCCGCCATCTCGGGCCCCAATTCCGCCTGGGGCGTCGGAGAGCGCTTCCGGAATCGCGTTATCCCCTATCTTTCTAGTCCACGAAGCGTTTCCCGCTCGCGATGGATGACCGATTCAATTTTCTGACGTGCGATAGAGCGCTGTCAGAACGTTTCACGCGTTCCATAGAATCCCACTCTCGGCGCGGCGCAGGACGCGGTGCACGCGTATTACGTTTGCAAATTGCTCGGGGCAACGTCGCGGAAAATCGTCCGCCACACGGGGCCGCATTGACACGAATAAGACACATGGCCGGCCAAGCATGATGCCAAGAAAACGCAACCATTCGCGCCGGCCCCCGGCCAGAGGAAGCCGCCTCTCGCCATGCCAGCCCGGAGCGCTATTATTGCGGTATTTACGCCGGAGACGCGCACGCCGCGCCACGCTGATGCCCAACCCCCTCGCCAGCCCCCCGAACCCCCTCGACACTCTAATTTGCCGGATAAATACTTCTTGACCGGGAACCGACTCAGCCACCGCCTAATAACCCGTGAAATTATTCTAAGTGGCGCGGCAACCGAGCGAGCCCCGTGGCTAATCCTCCCGACGTCCGTCGTTCCTCAGGTTCTCGCATCGGGCGACCGTGAACGCACCGATGCGCTCCCGACGCTGCTACCATCGGTGATCCGATCCGACGCGATCCAAAAGCTGAAGCTGTGGATCCTCCTGCAGCTTCGTCCTTCACGAATTCTTCAAACGCGACCAAATTCTGGATTTTCATTTTTCCGCGATTTTGTGCGAGATCAATTTTCTGCTCGTTTCATCTTTCAGATGAACAACATGGTACTTGAACAACATGGTACTTGAATCTCGATCTTCATCTTTTAGTGCTTCCGCTCCATTTGTCTTTCAACCGATCAATTCAGTTTTGTTTTTATCTCGTCTTAGTGGTAGTGCAGATTCATAAACTGATTTTCCACAATCATCGTAACGGGAGACCAATCTGCGCGTTGCGGTTTCAAAGAGAGAGAATTCCCTAGTCCGACTTTCCAGCACTGTGTTAAGGTTTCTTTCATAAACAACCTTCTTCCGCTCGTTTTCGAATGCCGTGCACCATTAATGACTGTGCGCCGGTCACTCGGAATACTTTGTCTGTGTGCGGTTACCTATTTTGTAGGAATTGCATGGTTCAAATTCTTGGCCGCATGAATGCGCGTATCAGTGGACATATCTCATATGCGACGTTTTATGATTGATAGAGCGTGAAGTACGAATAATTGATCCGAATGATATGGAACTTACCGTGTGTCGACAACCATATTACTGTCATGTTGTCACCGCGTTAGATGTTTCTTCTAGAACAATGGTGAGAGGAGGGTAGAGGAAGTAAAAGTATATGCTTTTAAATTGTGCGTCTTAATCCCGCCCTTTTTGGCTTTAATTGAACATATGCAATATTATAGCGATTGCGTTAGTTGTGTTTCACCATATTCAATAATTATATTAATTCCTACCGATTAAATGAAATCGTGGTTGCATAAACTTGCACATCAAAATCAATTAGCCATTATAAATTCCTTTGAACGCGATTCGTTGGAAACAAAAATGATAACTGTGAATAATGGCCACGCAGCGGAGTTTAGATTATTCCCACGAATGAAATATTGCAGTACAAGTACACTAATCAATAGCAAGTACCTACTACATCATCCACTACCGTTATACACAGTCTCATCCTACCCAAAATTCCACATCCCCGACCTCAATTACCTCCGAACATTATTTACCCCCAAAAACCATTTGTATCTCTGGTACTTCCAAAGTGTACTGCCGTTCAAAGGAGCTCGCACAAAACACCATCAACTCATAGCCAATCCATGAAATCAAGTTGGCCAGCCTATTCAGCACTCCAAAGCCCCTAGCGTTGCGATCGTTTCATTCTAGCCGGTAAGGAGCAACCCCTGACTGCTCGCGGCGTCGGAGGAGGGTGTCCTTGTAACCCAGACATTTTCGCGTTCGTGTCACGTCGCCGTAACAAAGTTCCAAGCCCGGGATGCGTGGAAACGGGCGGCACGACGCCTCGCGTCGCGTCGGGTCGTCGTCGTCGGCACTCAGCGATTTCACGGGCCGGACAATGGCGCGATATAAGCCGGAAGAAGGTGGCTCGTCTCCGGATAAAGAACGACAGAGAGGGTTGTACGAGTGGGTGGAAGGGGGTTGGACGGAGCGCGAGAGCGTGGCACGAGGGGAGGGGTAAGAGCAGAGTAGAGCAGAGCAGGGAGGGCGGGGTGAGGTGGTGAGGGAACTGCGCGAGAGAGGCCGGCAGATTTATTCAAGTCCCTCGCCGTCGGGTTGACAAGAGTAGACTCGCGTAAACATACTCGTTTCTCCTTGTTCCGCCGTGGCCGTTTGTCGGAGCGGCGGGAGACAGCAGGGCGGGGGCACGGGGAGGGGGATTGTATCGTTTCACGGTTGTTTGCCGATGGTGGGGGCCAGCGTGGGTGTGGCTCGCCGCGTGGGGGCACGTTCGATTCGAGGGGACGCCCGCGCGCGAAACGACGCTCCAATCGGGTGCATCGCACCGGCCCACGTGACACGCCTGTAGGACAGCTCGGAGCGCGGCGATTCGTCGGAATGGCGACGAACACCTCCCACGGGACGGTGGTGGGAGCCCGGGCTGCTTTCGGTTTTCGTCCACCAGAGGGGGAACTGGGATGGAGCGGAGTGGAAGGCCGATGAAGTGGTGTGAGTGGTGGCGAGTCAGTCGCAGACTGGAGTGCCCTGTGAGAGCAGGGGACGGACCGAACGAACGAACGAACACTCTCTATAACTAATCGCTCGTGACGCTTCGTCGTCTGTCCGAATGTCCGTCCCAAATCGGCCGACGCGCCGCACACACAGCACTTCTGTTTTCCGTTCTCTTTTTCGCCTCGTGGTGACGTGAGCCTCTCCGCGGGCCGGCTTGTTCTCCTGTGAACGCGCGTTTCTTCTCCGTGCCCGGCTCAGAGAAAGAACCATCCGCCATCGAGTATAACATAGTTTTCGCTCAGTGCCGCTCAGTGTCCGCTCGGATGATCATCGGTTCCACGCCTCGTGCCTTCCGCCGGACCTGCTTGGACGCTATCGCCGGACTATTGGACCCCAGTGCACGTCCTCGAAACTCGCTGACCAGCGTTTCCACGAGCGTGTGCCACGGGAAAGTCATGTGGTCGCCGCTCGGATCGCCCGGCCAGAACTCAAAGACACCCTGATGGCAGTCACCGTTCCGGCGACAGACCGCGATCGCTCGCCGCCACTAGACACCCCGTTCGTCTTATCCACGGCGCCGCTTCGTCAATCCCGGGAGTAGTACTAGGCTGACTTTTCAGTGAGAGAGTGCAGTGCGTGCAGGTGCGGTTGGTGACCTAATTCTTTGTTGTTTCCGCCGCGTGAGACTCCGAATCGAGAGAGGATCCGCTGTTGCTGCTGACCGTCGACGACCGAGTCGTGCCGGCCGAAATGTCAGCGTACGCGCAGTTCGGGTACTCGTATCCGTCGGCGTCCCAGGTGAGTCTCAGACGACAAGATCTCTCGCTAGCTTCTACCCTTTCACCCGAGACACAGAACTAAAATATCGTGGTTCAAAGATCAGCGTCTGCTCCGAGCGACTCTGTTCCAATATCGTCTAGGATCGTGTTTTCGATAAAAACTCGAAGTAAGGCAATTACCGACAGACAGGCGAGCATAACGGTGCTCCGATCCATTGTCTGCAAAATCGCGGCTCAATTATTCGCCTAACGCTACGCTTACCGGGTAGCAATTTCAGGATCATTGTTAATCCCAGGCCACTGGCGTTCGCGGAGGCTTTCTTTTCGCGAAAGCGAGCACGCCGCGAGCGATACGCTACCGGTAATTAGACTCTGCTACCTTGTTAGACCCGAGGTTCCCTCGCGTTCACGGTTCAAATTCCATTTCTGCTTTTTCCACGTAGCGGGCCCCGGGTCGCCGCGCCAGCTCGACAACCAAATGGTCCCGTTAATTGCTCGCCAGATGCAGTTTACCTAACCGTTCGTTTTCCGAGCACCTGATGTCGCTCGCGGTCCATTCCCAGTGACAATTAATGTTCAAATTATTTGATCGTTTATTCGGACGTTTCCGGACATCGCCCGTTTGAGGGACAACGTCCAAAAGCCCTCGGTGTGACGATCAGGTGAGGACCCGTCGATCGACTCGCGCACCTGTATCGCGTAAATGTTTACCGACGGCCGTCGCAGGCCGCGTCCACGCCTACTTGAACCTCGATCGTTCGTGCACGAGCAGGAAAAAGTTTGTCGATACTTGCCAATTATGCAACCGAATTGCAGTCTTTGCATATCCTCGTTATGTTCAATTGACTAACGAAATTACGAACCTCCAGTCAAAAAGATTCCAGGAATTCCTCAAATCGAGGACTTGCAGAGTGAACTTCGAAAATGCAAAAACTCTATTGATTATTTAATACTGATTAAATTGGTCTCGTTCAGTCGAGGATCTAACTAAAACCTCGAACAATTTTCTCGATATTCTAGTACTGCTCAATTTTAATGTTCAAGTAAAATTGCTTTCCTTATTCTGTAGAAATTAATGCTTAATGCATCTTTTCGGTGGGACGACCCCACGTATTTTTTTTCTTACCGCAAGATTGTAGAATCGTGTCAATAGATGTTCTTTAATTGGTCGACCCAGAGAGGTTCGTCCGCAAAAATTGGTTAATAGGTCGACCGAATAGCCAGGTTTCTATTTTTACACGAAATTGGGGTTGCTTTTCCTAGTCTTTTAATTTACGCGCGCGCTGCAGTTTTTATATAGACGTATATTCGAGCTCGAGCGATGCCGCGGCTAGGTATCGGGAAGATTTATCGCGCGCCCCAGTGCCGAGTTAAATTAATTATGAGGTGATTAAAATTCCTGTGACCCCGGCAGCGGCCGCTACGAGCTCCGCGCGCCGTTCTTCCGAGGCCAGGAAATCTGTGAATGAGCTCGAGATCTAGAAAGTTCGAGAAAACACCGACCTCCTCTTAATTAAAAATTCGAGACGCGATATTTTCATCGGTACCGACTGTTTATTAACCATTAACGGATAAATAGACTACGAATCGGACCGTGGAGTGCACTAATCTTTACTCGACTTCAATTTCTATAAATTGGACGGGAGAGATTGGTGTTTGAGTATATTTCCGCGATTGACTGATAAAGTGTCTTACTTTGAACACATTTGTCGAGAGTCGCGTCGTTTATTAACAAGTTTATGCTCCAATCGTGTTGCCACATCGACGTAATTCGTCGTAAAATACTAGATTTACTTGCGAGTCGATAAACTGGACTAATAGAGAAATATAAATTGTTTGTATAAATTTTATTGATGTCTTTTCGATTTCGAAAAGGTGTCTAAAAACTTGGAGATTAGTTATTCGTGAAATTTCAACTTGGAAAGGATATTAAAAAGATTTTGTCTAAACCAATCATCTGCATCAAAAAATTTTTGAGTGCAAGGTGTTGGTTTGGAAAGAGTAGAAGCATCGATTAGTACAAAAAATCGTATCTATCTAACAATATTTATTAAGAGATTAGTTATTCGTGAAATTTTAACTTGAAAAGGATATTAAAGAGATTTTGTCTAAATCAATTATCTGTATTGAAAAAATTTTTGAGTGCAAGGTGTTGGCTTGAAAAGAGAAGAAGCATCGATTAGTACAAAAAACCGTATCTACCTAATTTATCAAAGAGAACAACCCCTTCAACTCCAAGGAAATGTTAAAAAGATCGTTTCCAAATTGATTTTCTCCATCAAACAATTTTAACAGCCCAATGTGCCATTTGTGGAAGTCAAGAAACATCGATTGCGATTGGAGAAGCGTATCTGCGTATTATTTTCCAATTACAACCCCCATCGAATCGCGGAAACAAAAAAGAAGCGGCGACTGGGGCGGACACTTTGTTTTCGCGATTTCGTCACTGGCAAATCCGGGCGTCGAGGGCGAAACGGATCGGTGCAAAAGGGAAAATGAAATTCTGATTTACGAGCGGTTCGGAGGGAGGAAGGGGTTGGGGCGCAGGCGCGCAATCTCTCTCTTCCTCTCTCTTCCGTATGTTGCCGAAAAGAAGGAGAGAGAGCACAAACACGAAATATGTAACTGCGAACAGGAACGGGACGCGTACGCGCAGGTGCGATTGCGGGGCTAGATGATAATAATACGGGTTAGGTCTGCCCGCATGGTCCGAGAGGAAGGTGCGAGGCTGCGTCGAAAGGGCTTTAACGTTCGACCCGAACGAAACGCTCCGGGCTTTCCCTCGTCTCGATTAACTCGCCGATAAAAGACCCGCTCCGTTCTTTTTCTGTCGTCGATGGGGTTGAAGTTTGAGGCTGATGAAGCTGTCCCGCCGAACCACCGGGAAATTGAATTTCGATGCCGAAGAAGTTGCTTGGCTAGACCTCGTGTTCTATTCATGCCTCTTTATAGCGTTCTCCTGGAAAATCTGACCAATTGAAACGTGGACGTTCTGGTTTTCTACATTTCTACCACAGACGCACTTATCGAAGCGAATGATTGAAAGTATTTATTTATTAAAGCAGAAAGTATTTAGAATGCTTATTGTAGTAGTCAAGTCTCTATAAATTAATTTTTCTCAAATCTGTACAGTGTGTGTACTGCTGGAGTTAAAAGTGCTGTAAAATTGCACCGAAGGCATTTTTCATGACAGTATCATTTGGGCCTCTTGTATAATTAATATTCTGTATAATATTCTTGTATAATAAGTATTCTGATTAATCACATTGACCTAAACATTGTGTATTTTGTAAATATTGTCCAGTAATAATATGTATCTACAGCTAGACCTAGATTCTCGCTTTTCCGAAGGAACAAATATAAATGTTGATAGTTAGACTGGTTTTTTTAGAGATCTTGTTTCAATACACCTGTCTTACAAATTATTAATTTTTGTTGTGTACGAATAGATAATACTACACAATTAAGATTACCTGTCCATCTGTTTAACACACCTGGTAATTGTTCAGAATTACAACCGTGGACCCGAACCTTGTATTACTCAATGTTGCTTTTTCTCTTGTAGACATAGAAGCAGTATACTTATTATGTATGGTTGCGAATACAATAAACTGTACGTTTCGCAATCGCGAAGTTTGATGAACAGATATCGGCAGTATAGTAGAAAAAGTATTGCATATATGAGAATAAAGGAATGCGAATACTTTTAATTTTTAGTTAGCTGTTGCAATTAGTGGTCAATTTATGTAACTGCGAATCGGAAAACCACGCCGAAAATTCCTGCGGCGTATTCTTCCACGATTAATCAAATTACATTCCTTTCCTGTTATGGTAGACAGTTGTGGTAGATACGACTCCGAAATTATATTCCCTGTACCAGCCCCTTTTCGAGACGATAAAAAAATTTGTTAATAATCCACTCACATTGATTGTAGGTAGCAATTGTTTGGAGTTGCTTTTTTAATATGTGCACTAAAAATAATGTTGAATTCGTTGCGCTGTAGATAATGTTAAGTAAAGGGCTTGGGTTAAAACATATGAGGATGATCCTAGAGGATTTGATCCCTTCAGCATGATTCAGAAAATCATGACATTCTCCGAATTAATCCGGATTAATGTAAACCTTCAATTATGAATTAAAATATGTGCTCTTATGATATAAAATAAATTAGACATAAATATACGAGCCAGTCTCTCAATTAACGCTCTACAATCTGACAAGATTTTTATTCATAAATCTAATGTATCATTTGGATAGAGGTGAATATTAATCCTTTGCACTCAGAGCTATTTTAACTCGAAAATGAAACTTCTTGAAATTTCTTCCGACCTAGAATATTTCCATTCCCTATGATTTTTCAAATTTTATGGGTATGAAATTGGTATTACACCTCGTACGATACCTAAATGTTTAGTAATTGATTAGATACCGATATATTTAATAATGTAAATAATATTTTGAGTAACGGTACAGCAATTTTTAGTGCCGCTTCAGAATCGTCATTCGAGTGCTAAGGGTTAAATAGAAATATGATATTGAAATAAAATGGAATTGCATCACTACATTTTAAAAAGTGCAAATAAGAACAATGACTGATTAGAAACTAGCGGTAAGAGGGTCAAAGGTGGAGGCCAGGGATTTTCGGGACAAAGTTGTAATGAAAAGGAAGACAGTTACCGCTTCGTATTCGATTCCGACAAGGAACCGACATCCCTAGGGACCACCTTAGACGAGTGTCGACAATAAAGCATCGGTTATCGCGGCTGGTATCTGGTTGCACGGCCGATCAGCGAGTCCTCGCAATTCTCTCGCAGGGCTGCCACGTTGAAACGCAGCTTCACCCGGCCTCTCCGAGTATACCGGGAACTGCTGAGAAATAGAGGAAGAAAAGCGACGTCCTCTAATTGCGCCGGCGGGATCGTCTAAACGGCCGTCCGTCTAAATAACGCAGCTCGCTGTGCTCTCGGCTCTCTCTGTCTCTCGCGAATGCTTTACGATCGCGTCGCCGAATCCCGCCGCGCTGGATAATAAATATTTTACGCGGATCATTTCCACGGAAACGCGGGTAACGATAATTGGAGTTTATAGCCTACTTACGTGAATTTATAATACTGTCCCGTCGCGGCGACGCGGACCGGCACCGACTCGTAAAATTCGCGATTACAGATTAGGTAGTTAATATATTTACTGCCACCGCCCCGGGGATTCCAGTTGTAATTCCGCTTGTATACCTATACCCCATCCCTCTCGCCCTTCGTTTTCCCTTCCGTTCCCTTTTACCGTCGGCCACACTGCGCCCCTTATCGCGCGTTAAATGTCGGTAGCGTTTAATTCTTTTCGCCCCGGCGAAAAACAGAATCGCGATCATCGCACAAGGATTCGCGGAGCGAATGTAAAAAGAGACACATCGCGTAAAATCGTCGCCAATTAAGGAACGACCACCGCTTAGTTATAGACTGCTTTATGAAGTCGCATACGATATCCTCCAGGGCACGCCTGATCTCTGCAGAGGTCTTTCCGCGATGAATTTGTTTCGAGTCCCGTTCAGAACGCTGATTTTTAGCGTTGTTCGTTAGTGAAATTAACCCTCGCCAGGCAAGGTCTAATAACACATAAATATAATAAGGTGAGGTCTCTTAGACCTCGACAAATGAATTTCATAAGTAGCCTCGTTTTTAGTAAATTTGGGATAAAGAATAACACAGGATAAAAAGTAAACAGATTTGAAAAATCAGGAAAATCTGAAGCTGGGGTCTCTGAGACCCCACACTATCTTGCGAAGGTTAACCCTCCATCATCAAATCTATCTTTGAAAACTGTGAATTTATTGTTAATTTGTATCTTCAGGATGATATTTGCTGTTTCCAAGTTACAATTATGGGAGAGCGTGTTCAGAAGGCCGAAAGTTATGCGAACGTCTTTTTCATAGGTTAATAGCATTGAACTTGTTCCGAAGTCCATTAGGTTGGCACTTACGCGGACATTTTGACTGCTCCTGCTTTCAACAGATCAATCAAAGTTGAATTGATGGTGAGATTAATTGGGAGATTATCGGATATGTCTCAACGCGGGATAGAACTTGATAAGAATATGTGAGCAACTGAAAGTTTATGGGATTCAGTATGGCTGTGAGTTAAGATTGTAAGCTACAGTGTTGGATTTAGGTTCTGAGTCAGTGGCAGCTATAGAAATACTGGAACTACTATTTTTGTATAGTTATTTATAGCTTGTTTTATTTCTCGGATGGAATAAAGACGTTTTATTGGCAGACCACGGTTATTTATAGGAATATAAACTTTTACGAACCGATCTGCTGAGATAGGAAGTGGACAGAAATTTGCTCGCAAGCTCGTAGCTCTTGTCAGCCTGAAAATAAATTCCTTGACGTATCGAAATGCTATTTGTCATTACAATAACTCGTACCAGCAAGTACTCATAAAAAATGAATTCCGTACAATTATTTTCAATGTAAGCATCTCGTAAAATTTCAAGATTTGTTAAGAAAAAATAATCGGAATATAATGAAACCGCATTGTTCGAGGGAGCAGTGCACTTCGGGGTTTTATTTGCTCGGCGATGGGGTAGGAGCGCGGAGAGGGAATAAAGTTCGGAAAATAATAGAATCGTCGGCAGATATATACCCGGTGATTTACGTAGCCACGGTTGGCAATAAAATGGCATTCGAAATGAGTAATGGGCGTTGGGCAGAAGTGGCAAGGAGGGAGCTTAGATAGGCGCAGTCGGCGCGACGCGTCGAGAGAGCCTCTGCGTAGACGACGACGACTATGACGACGCTGACGACTCGCCTTTTGTGTCCATCGGGCGTAGTATAGGGGCGAGCAAGGTGTTAACATAGATCCGACTAATACGATGTTAATGATATGCCGGCGTGCACCTGTGAAACGCGTCGCAAAGCGGTGCATTTACGCCTGTGTGTGTCTCGGCGATGCGTTTCTCTCTTTCTCCGGCTACCAGTCGAACCAAGTCTAATGATATTAATTAATTCGCCGAGTCTCGAACGAGCCTGCGGTAATCGTTTTGAAACAGCGGGATGTGGTGGGTGTGGTTGCGAGAGTCGTTAACAAATCGAGAAGACGAACAGTCCCGAGCAGGAAAATTAAATAACGCCTCGGCTCCCTCGAGTCGAGCGATCGAGACTTTTCACGACCATCGAGGAAACGAACTTCGCATACTCACTTCAGTGTAATTCGCCGCACGCGGTTCATTAAAGAAGAAGCTGAAGATCGTTAACTACCACTTCGGATCCAGTGACTTTCTACCGATTTTTCTCGTGCTCCATACGCCATTTAGATTATCGCCTACATGCGAGATGGTGTGTTTACCACGTGCGTTCCTCAGTTTCTAGCAAAACGCGCATTCCTGAGAGACTTCTAACGAGTTCGACTCGCTTGTAGGGCAAAAAGGAAACCGGCAGATACTTCGACCGAAGTCTGCTAATTTTGACTTCGTTGTAGACATTATTTCTCTGCGGTGTGCTACTCTCTTGAGAGATACTCCGGTTCGAGCCGCCGCTACATTCCCTAAAGTTATCTTCATTAATAGGATAGCTTAAACGGCGAACGTTGTACGCGTCATGGAAGTGAAAAATTATTTTCTTGGTGAGTGATTGGTATTCGGTGTAACAATTTGTTCCTGTTCTTGGGTTGAGATAACGCCGGAGATCGCGAGCATTTGGGCACCGAGCACTCGAAGCGATTAGTTTCCATTTGAATGAAAGGTAGAAAATTCAAATGCAGTATCGGAAGTGCCCCACTTATTTTATCAAAACATTTGGAGAGAAAAAATATATTCGACGGTCGTTTTTCCAAGATGCGAAATTAGTTATGCGAGGTTAATTGCTCCGGAACGGAGGCGCGTATCGAGGGTGACGTCCCCCGAAAAAATTCGTCGATAATGAACGATGTTCGCGTCGCGCTCGAAACATCGAATTCGCGTTCGTTACGCGTAATGAGAATCGGCGATCGGCCGTGGCTCGTTAAGTTCACGGTGAACGCATCGATCGCGATCCTTCCGTTATTTGTCAGCAGCGGCGAAACACGTCGAACGGGTCGACTTTCGACGCGGCAACATCTGTTCGCCGATTATACATACGCGCGCGCGTAACGACGGTAATTACTTTTTCGTTTGCCGAATAATTAGTATAAAGTTATTACTACCGCTGTTCTTGCGGGCGCTTATTAGCGGGTGACCGATGTTCCCGCATTAATTGAGCTTTGAACCTGAATACCTTTTTTTCCTTGCAGACAATCGATATCGCCGGGAAAAGTTCGCCTGAGTTACACCTGAGAAATTTCAAGCGTACCTGTCGTGAATATTTCATTCGGTATTTAACTACTCGGCTTCGTGAACGGAGATTCTGTTTGAGAATTTTTCGACCGTGTTTGCCGGCGCTGTCCCTCCAGGTAGAGAGCGTTAAATCCACCGGTCGGGAGGTAGTTGACTTTATCAATTGTGTTTACATTCTGATTAGGAGAAGCTTAAGGCACTCTTCTACCAATAATCACTGCCGAACACTGTACACAGTGGAGTTTCGAGATATTTTCCATAAACCTGACAAAACCACGAACACCACTCCATAGAAATTGGCCTTGCTTAGGTCAGCGTGCATTTTTATAATTTTTATTTCACTGGGTATAGAAACGCTCGTTTCAAATGCATACACGGTTTAGTTTATTGTTTTTGGTTAACGATGCACATTGCCACAGTCGATGGTACGAGATTAAGATTGATAGTTAACAAGCGGAATAACATCGTTTCATAACGACAGAATAAATTGTACGGATTATTCTATTTCTATTATGGTATTACACACAATATTCTCTTTCTTCGCTGCCAGAGACATATGGCTCAATACTTCCGGCCAGTAGTGTACCCTTCGGCGCACCGCTTGCACCCCTAACACGTTAAGCGCCACGCCGAATTTGCGTGCCTTTCCGTTCAGGCCACAGTTACCGTCAGGCGGGCCCTGCCGGTCCGTAGGGACCGACGTGGCCTGAACGGAAAGTCTAGCGTCGGTCCCTAGGGACCAACGTGGCGCTTAACGTGCTAACTGATCTTTCACAATGCAACCTCATCTTCCTTCGGATAAAAACATTCTCATATCTTCGTACGAAATGTTCCAGCTACTAGAATATATTTCAAGCAACACATAAATATAATAATATAATGATAAATACAACCTCGTTATTGTTCGTTTGAAAATATTCATGCCAAAGGTAGAATAGTGTACGAGACAAAATCAAAGTACGTCCAAGACGTATTACACGTCTCGACGAATTGGACATTGACCGAAACATTATAAGTGTAGATTATAATAGACTTATAAGGTACTGAAGACACTGCCTGGAATCAATGGAAGGTCAAGAAGAAAATTAATAAAACAGTGTTTCACGTAGATGTGAATGTGAATGTGTCTCATTTTTTGTTGTACATTATTGATATTTTAGAAAAGTCTGCTCAAGATCTGCATCAAACACGTGACAATGAAGAAGACTCATAAGGTGTCGTAGACCTTATCAAACCAACAGAGGATAAAGAAAAAAGATATTCTTCCTAAGATACTACCAATAAGTCAAAAACTATGTTCAAGATCTACACGAAATGCACCCAAGAAAAATTTTTAGTAAATAGATAAAAGATGAGAAAAAATATTTCCTACAAATTACCAACAACGTAAAGTGAACCATTTCTGATTGCGAGCAATTAGCCGCTCACAGCCACGTTACAGGTACAAATGAAGCGAACTGGATCCGCGGGTCCGCTCGAATTCTCGTTGTTTATCTGTTTACCTATCGAGTTGAGCACAGAGTCGCATAGAACGTAACGAGAGAACCGTCCGGTCCGGCTCGAATTCGATCCGAGAAATCACGCTCGTGCAATGCGAGCGGATGCCACGATCGCGAGAGAGCATGCTCCCGCGGCCATGAGCGACGTCGATTGGCCCGCGAGGATCGCTAAATTTACGAGCGTCGCGTTTCGTCGTCGTGCCGATTCCGAAGCGGAGAGAGGAGTCTCGGTCCCTCGATTTCGGTATCGCCGGTCGAGCATCTGTTCGACAGTGGACTCGCATACGCGAGCAGTAATGCCAATAACGCGCGAATCGCGCAACGGGCGCATCGGCCCGACGTGTAATTACGGCCCTGGACACGGAAGCGCCTCGATATCTCCGTAATATCGGTTTTCAGGATCGTGGCCTACGCTCTCTTCGTGTCTCCCTTTCTCTTCTGTTTGTCTCTCTCTCTTTCTCAGCCTATCTTTTTCTATCGCTCTCTCTCTCTTTCGCGCGCTCCCTCGTTTCCTTTCTCTCTCGCCGTGTGCCTCTTTGCTCGATCCCTCTCCCTCGACCTTTCTCCCCCACTTGCATATCTTTTTGTTTACCATACTCGAACACCGTCGTTGGCTACGTTCCCGACACACCGAAGAGTTTTCCGACCTGCATTACAAACTTTGTCAGCACTATGTTTCCGTAACATTTGGTTACTAACAATTTATTCTTAATTATGCAATTTAGATTGCTTATAAATATTGTAAATATTGTAAATTCCTCCGCTTACCTTTTTCTACATACCTTTCACATCCACAAATTCACGCACACTATTTCTTACAATTTATATATTTTCTTGAAAATTAACCCTTCGCAGTCGGTGCTATTTTAACTCGAAAATGAAACATTTCTTCCGACCTAGAATAATTCCATTGAGTCACCACTAGAATGCTAAGGGTTAAAATGAGAGTATTGTTTTGCAATACATATTTATTTAACTCGGACCATCGATTATCGCTTTTCTCAACGGATCGGTCGCGATCGGTTAAAGCATAATGTGCAGTACATCGATTAGAGTCGCGTTCAATCGCATCGCATGCTCTTTGGGTGGAGCTGGCAATCAGGGAACACGAGGCGAGAGGGTTGGTCGGGAGTTTCGCATTCGGTTCGTTAACTCGCGTTATTATGCCGTCGTTATCCGTTTTATACTTTGTTATTAGCAGCGGTGTGTTTATTCCGGCAACCGCGGCGGATTCGACGGGGGTCCGGCGCGGCGCGGCACAACGATTGGCCCCCGATGATTGACGGAATCGGCAATTACGGCACGGATTCTCGCACGTACTTACCTACCGGGGTTCTACACGCAGCTCTCGCGGTAAACCGGTTGGCCCGTTGGCGGTCTTTAAAGGTGCACGTGTCTCGTCTGCTCGCATAGGAACGGCCTCGTTGCGCGCGGCCCGCCGAATTCGGAGCTGGCTCTCCTCTCTTTTTCCCAATTTCTCGGCGACCTGAGGCGCAGCAGCCGTGTGATCCGCCAGGAATGCCGTCTCGCAGAAAAACGATCGATATGTATATCGACGTAGATTGAATTTCATTCGGGGCCCCCGGCCAGTCACGGTCCGCGTCATTCGACTTCGCCTCGACGCAACATAATAAATAATGAAAGCTAGTATAATAATGCAAGAATATTCATAATAAAAGCGTCGTGCAACAGCAAAGAGAAGGTTGTACTAATAAAAAAGAACATTCACTATTGAGTTTAATCACCCCCTGCTCACATTGATTACACGTTAAGTATAATAATTTTGTATTTACTTGCCAGCACACTATTTTCATTCACCTCGTTCCTTATTATCAGAATTTAAATATAATCCTGAGAATAGTAGCTGCATATTAAATGCTGATTGTCACTGACCTACCGTATCAGCAAATCTGTTGAGGAGACTGACGAAGTATTTCGACAAGTGGACGTTAAATTACTAGCTTGTTATTGTTGACAGGTAAATAAACCCGATAATAGGTATCGGATAAGGCAATTCATTGGAAGCGAGCGAAGTATGATAAACACTGCGCTTCGATGTGTCATAGTAACTAAAAAAAAGTTAATACCATCAACGCGTCGACTGTTACGCGCGTTTTACGAGTATTTATCACAGGACAAGTGTCATTAATAGAATTTAGTCAGTGTTGGTGAAGTAATTGACGTCATTTTCTTCGTAACCTCCAACTAGTTAGGGATTTCATTGTCTTCAAATGTTTTTCCAACGAAGGAATGTTAATTTGGTATTCGAATAATGGCGAAGTTTATTGTTGGGTGCATTTATTGGTGAGACAAAGGAAGATTCCATTGTACATCCACCCCATTTCACTTCATTGAATTTTCTTCCCCCACTCTAGCATGTGCCTACTTAATTTTTTTGAAATTATAAATGAAACAAAATTTTGAAAACAATAGTTTGAAAACGTGGGTTGCGCGTACAGCACGCCATCTACGCGTCGCGGATTGCGAGTGAACCCCGGCAAATAAGCTGAAAAACGTGTCGCGAGATCGATCGAATCTACGCAGGACGATTAATTCAGTTTTTGACCGGTCAGCCATATTTTTTTGCGAGCGTCGACGCGGGGGAGGAGCGACGGTCGAGCTCTATCTGTGGTGGGGGATCGCGACAGTGGTTTCAGGGCCGAATAAAATCGCGAGCCGGCGTAAATAAAGCTGGAAACTCGGCCTTTCGAAAGATTCGTCGCGCGGCGAGGCGAACGGGGCGCGGAATTCCTCGTAAAAATTTAGTTGGCCGGTGAGAAACGTTTCGGCAGTCCGCATAAAAATACCTCGGGTCCCGTCACTCGTGCCGTTAACGTTCACGCCTTCTTAACGTCGAGTTACTGCCGCTTTAACCGAGTCTTTAGGGCTTCAAATAGATCCCGGCCCCCATCGGCTCTCTCTCTGTTTCTCCCTCCCTCTCTCTTTCTCGCTCGCATCCTTTCCCATCGAGACGTTTTTAAAGCTGGCCGCGTTTACGGGAACGGCCCAACGCCCTTAGCCGGAGGTAATTAACGTTAAATTGTTGCCGCTATTGCTGGCCGATATTTCACCGGCCCCAGCGCGGCATCTGCTGTGTCCGTCGTAGCTCACGAACGCACCGACAGAAATCGTGCGACTCTTATACTTTCGCCAGTTTACTGCCCAAGAATCCGCCGCCCCCGTTCGCCATTGTTACGACCCTGCGTTTTATACGATCGACGGGGTGGCAAGAGAATCGAGAGTCAGTCGCTATAAATAGATGTCGTATAAAAATCAAAGCTCCCTTTGATCCTCCACGCAGACAAGATCCTACAGTCTATTTTGAACGCACTTTGAAAAACACTGTTTTCCGTGCGAAAATATTGCAATAGCTTCTGAAGAAGAACGAGGCGTCTTCGCATCCTTTTTCTGGCGATTTGTATTTTTAACGAATTATTCGGGCTATCAACTCCTTCAGTGGAAAGGTCTCCGTGCCAAAACCAACTTTGACAATTTTCATCTCAAAAGTGTTTCGTTACAATCTATACTGTCCAGAATAAAACAGTGTCAAATGGGGGGAGCCTACTGCACAAAGATTTCAAATGTGTTTCACATTTCGATTCAGTGAAACGCCAGAATCAGGAAGTCTGAAATGTGAAACCCCAGAGCTCGATAAGTGATCGTTAACTAAGTTTCGCAGTAATCGATGTCCTCGTAAAATACTTCCAACATGTGCCCAAAACGAGGAGCTGCTTCTATTCCTGTGGATTTGTGAACAAATGTCTGGTACTCCAACTTTACAGTTTATTGTTTCTCTATTATCGTGACGCAACTTAAAATGTTCGTTTAAAATATGGGATCGTAAATAAAACACAATTCATTAAAAAAACTAATGATCATTTAGTAGATTCTCCTCAAAATCAAAGACGGATTCAGTATTGTAGCTCAGAGAGTTACATGCGATAATGATTTTCTCGAATGGTTCCTCGTCCCATGGACTACATCAGAGCACATTGTTGAAGTTCGATTGAACGTCAAAGAACCGTGAGAGTAACCGTAACGGTTAATTTGTCGCGAAAAAGAAGGGCGGCCTGTGCTCGGCCCGTAACGCCGTTGTCTTACAAGATCTCGAGTGACGAGGGGAAGGTGAGGGACTGAAAGGGAGAACCGGAGGGCTCCTTCGTTCCCTGTGTACTTCGGATTTCAGCCTGGAGAAAAAGGCACATGGTAGGTGGAAGGAGAGAGCAGGGAGGAACGGAAGAGGGAGGAGGATCAGTCTAGAGAAGTCGAGAGCCGAGAGACTGTCCATTCGTATCTCCGGGTCCGCCATCTTTTTGGTGCGATTTGCGCGTGCCTGATCTGTCCCTCTTTCACTATGTTGGGCCACGCTCGTGGTGATCCTTCCAACCTTACTCCAGAACTTGCACGATCTCATGGGGCTGTGAATTCTCTGTTTAATACCTGCAAATTTTTAGGAGCCTCGGTTGTGGCAGGATATCTTCATTCAACGTAAACTTATTGTTTATTGGATGTTCTTCATTTTGTAAAAGTTCGAAATTATAAGATTTTACATAAAAACTACAACGATTTTACAAAAAAATATTAATTCTGGAAGATTAAAATAATGTAAAATAAAATTTAAAAAATATCTACAATAAAACAGTCAATATAATCCAACGATATTAAAATAAGCATAGTTAATTTCCTAGTGCATTTCATTATTCCAGACGTATCGAAACAATTACTACCACGAAATGTCGAAAGCACTCTATGGAAATTGTTTACGGAAAAAATTAGTTGAACAGTGCACAATTGCAAATTTCTGGCCGAAAGTGAAACGGCATAGAATTACTCGCCGCGGAAATTGCAGTGGCAGATTTCGGCGATACGGTTTCATAAATCATTCATAAGAGAACCAAATGTGGGATTGTTTCGAGAAGTGTAGCGGGGGAGCCGTTCTCTATTCATCAGGTCCAGTTTCAGTTCCATGTTCGATATCGTATCCCGGCGTTTCCCGCAGGCCGACATTAATTTCACGATGGAATCCGCGTATCGTGTAAACGGTTCGGATCTCGTTGCATATTCCAGCATCGCGTGTGAGAGCGGTCTAGGCGCCGCATTGTCAGGTCTCTCCGGTTACTTTGCATGAGCGGCGATAACTCGCGATCAAGTCGCTGTTTAACTCGGGCTGCTTTCGTTCGACACGTGTAATCTCGTTTATGACGAGCCTTCCTTTCGTCCTGTTCCTCGAACAGTTCCTCCGTGCCGATTCCCATCTAGTCTCGCGATTCGACATATTCATTACTCCGCGAAATTAAAAAAAGTTTCATCTCCTACAACCTCAACGTTCTAACAAATGTTCTGTCTAAAATTGCACATTCCGTGGGGCAGAAATAATTACAAGGATTAAGGATTTCGATCGTTGCGTAGTTTCACCGAATTTGACTCATTTTTTACCACTCCTTTTATCTCTCAGTTATCTGTAAGCAGAACCGTGCGAGCCGAGAACCGATTTTCACGGGTTTCCTGGAAGCAATTACTCCTGGGAGATAAATCAATTGGAGCGAAATCGAAGGAGTGACCGAGTTTGTTTTATCGCGTCTGATACTGTAGCTTTTAGGGAGATCCCGGGAACGATAGCAATCGAAATACATATAGTGGTTCGAAGCGGGCGTATCCGGCGTCGAGTGCCGATCCCGTTGAGTTTCGCTTTTGATAACGCCGGTCGCTCCAAGATAATTGACCATCGCCGGTGTTTGCTCGCCGGACAATTGTTAATAAAAGGACGATTTATCGGCTCGTTCGCGAGCGGATTATCGGGAGGTTCTCGGGCCCTCGGGCCGGTTGGGGTCCGCCGCGCTGCGCCGCGCGGCTCTTGAATCGCTACATTGTAAATTCGTGGCCATAACGAATGAAGGGTTCGAGCACTTACGTCGAAATTACACGTTCCCAGCCGGTAAATTATTCCTCATCATCGGCATCGAAAGAAGTGCCTCGCGTTCTCTTTACACCTGCGTCACGCACCGCTACACACCGTGCATCAGATCATCGATAAACTGTACTTAACTCGCGTTTTCCACGAACGCTGGGTGCTCTCCCTCTCTCTCTCCGCGGAGATCGGCTCCGAGCATCTTCCAATTAAAAGAAATGCCAGTAATCAACCGGTTGCCTCGGCCGCGGCCGTTCCGTGCTGCGATTTGAATTTTATTTCTCAATTCGAACCCGCCGCCGTTCCTCTCCGCCCAGCCGCGCTCTAAATGCCTCCGCGATCGAACGAAGAAAGGAACACTTTCACGGAAACGCTGCTCTCGAACCTTCCATCGAGTCCGACTCTAATTGTACGTTTTGCGTTTCTTGCTTCTGTTGCTAACGCCTCTGTTAACGGGAACCACAGCCATTTTCTCGCCGAACGAAGCTACCGTGTTACCTCCGCTCGGTGAAACGCCATTATTTCATCCGCGAGTCTTCCATTTGGAATTTCAGCTGGACCGGATTCATCGGAAACGGGATTCTATGATCGGTGATTTTCTGATAAGCTATCGATCGCTGCGAAATTGTTTCAGATTCTGCAGACCCGCTGCAATTTAATATAGATTCCATAATTAGATTCTCGAGATTCTGTGTGATATATTGTATACATTTATAGTCTCTCCTCTGAAATTAAATGGAAGCTATCTAGCTGTAAATCAATAAAGAGCAAGCGATTTCACTCGTGGACACGCTGCCAAACTTGCTGACAAAACCCTCGAAAAATCTAACTAGCTTTCAACATCATTCCAATCAAAAGTCTCCATATAGCTCCGAGTTTCTATTCTTCTCGAAAACTCGCAGACTTCTCGAAACCGAACTGCACGGTACCATCAAAGCCCATCCTCTTGATATTTGCTCCTTTCACTGTTCGGGTCCTGGAAACCTCGTCCAGAACTCTCGTCGGAAGCCTGGCTAGCCCTCTGGGACTCGTCGCGACCCTTCCGAGGGGGTTGATTTGCGAACGCGCGAGTTTTGCCGAATCGTCGCGCAGCTATGGGACTCTAAAAGAGGCTGAGACAGAGAGAGAGAGAGAGAGAGAGAGAGAGAGAGAGAGTTAGAGTTTGCGGAAGTGGAGTGGCTGAGAATAAGGGTAACGGAGGGTTGGAGAAGAGAGGGTGACGTATCCAGGAGGACTCTTCCTGCGGGCCAGGATCCGTAGGGTTTTCGCGGCGGTGGTTGGTGCCGCGGGGGTGAAAGTGGGCTTTTAAAAGGTTCCGATGGGAAACCCAGCAGGGCGTGAATGGCTCCAGACGCGGTTGGAGGAGCCGGAACGTGTTCCGTTCGTCGCGAGAGAGACGGAAAATCTGCCGAGAGACGAACAGCGAGAGAGAGAGAGAGAGAGAGAGAGAGAGAGAGAGAGAGAGAGAGAGAGAGAGTAGGGAATGGTCTGGGGAGAAAGAAAGGCGAGAGCCGAGAGAGGGACACACGCATACAGGTCGGACTTTGCTTGCGCGTGCACGGGGACACACAGGGCAGCCGTGCGTGTGTCACGGTCTCGAGGTGTGTTCCTCCACTCCCGCACACCCCTCGTGCTCCCGGCTCTTTGTTCACGAAAGTTCGGTTTACCTCGTTCCCTTCCGAGACCCGGTCCCGGTCGCTGGGTTTCTTTTTTTCTCGTCTATTTTTGCATCAGCCTCGCCGAGCGCGAACCAGCGCGGCGAGCTGAGCAGCCTCCCGCTGTAACTACCCTGTGAAAATAGAGAAATCAACTAGTTAACTTGGTAGTACACTCGATGTACATGTTCAGTACTCTCTTCTTCGATTTTCTTCGTTAGTCGGTTGTTAGACCGACGAGCAAGCTGGCGAACCTGAAGAAATGCATTCTTCGACGAGGTCACGATGTACCTTAACCCTTGGACAGAGGATCTTAAAAGCTACAGAAGATGCCTTTATTTATTAATTTCTAAGCATATTTGTTAGGGCACGTCTTCTCGACTGACATGCTTCTGATAAGTTATGTTTTCCGATTGAGAAGAAAGAATTTGGAGTGCGACCTGTAGAATTCTCAAGTGTAAATCATAATCCGCTAAAGAGCATTATCTAGCATGTTTCGTATCATTAGAGGAAAGATACTGCCGACATTCCGAGAGACAGTGCTCTCGAAGACTGCTCGATGGCCCCTCAGGAGCGCGATCCGATGGCCACGGGGGGCGAAAATCACAGCCGCCGTTGATCGAGACAAATGATCTCGCTGGCATAGGAATGGCGGCCGATCCGCTCTCGAGAGTGGTCGGCATGATCGGCGACAGTCGTCCGATTTCACGGCGGGGCGCTATTTAGGTATCTGCCGGCGATAAATTATCAGGGTGAAATTTGTAGTCGGCCGCGTCGCGGGCGTCGAAATATCTTACGACTATTTAGCGCGGACGTGGAATCCCGTTTTTCGTAAACACGTCCGCGCTTCGGAAGATACGGCCGCGATACGATAAAAGAGAAAAGGGAGACGAAAGAATAGAGAACCGACGCGACGCCCGACGACGGTTTCTGCGCCGTCTTTTTCCGGCGTTGTCGATCGAGCGCGGTAAGAAGAAAACAAAGCGGGGAAAATCGTGCGGGAGAATAATGTTTTCCTTGATCCTATTTATCACGTTCCCTCGTGGGCGTCCCGGCGATTTCGACACCGATCTACGAATAGAAAGGTGCACGTTTCCGTCGCGATCTTTTCCGTTCTCCCTCTGCTCGAAGGGACCGGAATACGAAGACGCTTCATCAACGCGACGATACACCATCCCTCTCTCCTCATCTTCCCCTCTGCCCCTCTTCAGCCCTCTCTAGCCGTTTCTCACTCGGAGGCTCGTTCTCTCGAAATAACTCTCCTGCCGTATTAATTACCAGGATTCATTTCATCCTCATTTACCGCGAGCTAATTTACCGCGGTGAAGCCTACGCGATATATGTACGCAACCACTCCCTCTCAAAGCGGATTCTCTCTTTCTTGCTATCCCCTCTCTCTCTCTCTCTCTCTCTCTCTCTCTCTCTATCTCTATCTCTGCTGGTGGAACAGACGATGAAGACTCCTTGTGCCCCGAGCCCATGAAGCGATTAATCGCGACGGGGTTGTTACGCTCGCTGGATAACGGCGAGAGCAGGGAACTTGAAAAAGGAGGGAGGGAAAATTTGCCTGTCCCGGAGGATCACGCGGGGCCCTCGAGTGTTGGGAGGATCCCGGTCGAGAGCATGGAAGCCCAAGGAAATTGGAGTTTGAATTTTTAATCTGACAAATTCTTCCATCGTCGTTCTGGGTTCTAGGGTCACTGACAACCGATTTTCACTTACACAGAAAGCCTATACCAATTTATGTAGACGGCTGTATAGGAGTCAAATCGATTGCGTTTTTTTAGCCTTGGAACTCGAGGATCAAAATACGAGTTTCGAATTCGAATTTTTAAAATATATTTTTCAGAGAGTTGATAATATTTTTAATACCGGGGAGAAAGAATGTTTAAAGAAGGACGAGTGTACGCAAATAGTCCGTGTCGATTATGTTTGTAAATATTTAGTCCACCTGCAGAATCGTCCAAAGATGGTAGTACAACTTGTCCCGGGGCTACAAAACTACCTTTCTCGGCAGTTGCCCGCGTGAAAGATGGCTCCCGTCGAAGTCGGCGAGGTCTTGAGAGCACTCGGCAGTTTTAGAGTGGCCTCTCGCCCGCCTACAGCAAAAACTGCATCAACTTGCATGCGACCCGAGTGATCTTCTCCTCCTTTTTTCTCCTTCTTGTCCTCCTGAACGAGCATTGTTATTGCGTGCAACCCCTCAGAACCCCATTCGAAACTCTCCAGGCCATCTGTATTCATATTAATAAAGGGTTTCCATATTTCCCGGGGAGCAAAAAAAATATTTACGGGGTACAATACTCGAGAAATACTCGTCATAAATACAAGGGATGCAAACTGCATAGTTATTCAAATCGAGCAGAAGTTTCGGCATACTTTGGGAGTCGGATGATCGTCGGCGATACTCGTCCGCGAGGAAAACTGTACACGAGAGAAACGATTTCGCAGCGCGCAGATTGATTAACGAGCGATTCTTATGTAAACGATTTTCCCGGTCCGCAATTAAGGGACTCCGGTATATTTATTATCGATTCCGTTGATTGCGGCGCGGCGTTCGTTTATTTTGCGCTATATTTTTATCGACGCGCAACAGGTTAACGACGGTTTTGCAAGCGGCATGAGACGGACAGAGCGACGCGTTCGCTTTTTCCCGGTTGTTTAGCGGTTGTATATCGCGGCAATTATTAAGTTTAATTAAGCGGTCACCCCGGCAATGCGACTGTCTCGTTCTCCTTGCGCGATAGTCGATCTCGATTCCGTTGACTCGCGTATGATGCAAATTACGAGCATGTTCGATTACGTAGACACGATGCTCGCCTCGGGCACTAATTATCGATACTTTCCAGCTTGCGCGTTTCGAGTATGATCATTGGCCAGTTATTCGCGAGCCAAAAATATCCGTATCCTCTCGTTTCACTGCGGTAATCCTCGCCGAAGCAGCGTTTAATGCCTCCAACGAAGAACACGAGCTATAAAAATTACCATTTCCGCGCGGCGAAGTTATACATAGTCGACTGACGGTCGGACGATGTGTCTCCGATAGGCAATCTTCTATCGGACTGGACATAAGTGAAACATTGTCGAGCAACTCTTAATTATACTTTTTCATCGACTTTTTATTAATCGTTCTTACGGTATTATCGGTTGTCGTTGATACTAGAAGAGTATGAACAAGCCTGGTAACAGCGGGTTTTTAATCTGTTGAAATGTTACAAGTGTGTATTTATTAAGATCACGGGCAATTTGTATGTGCATAGCCACGCATGAGTGAACAAATCAAGCAAAGACGTTTCTATGATTTTCTCAGGCGTGAAATAAACAATTCCAGATGGATCTTTCTCAACATCCTGTACAATCACATCAGTGACACATCTATAGCAGAAACGTTGTCATAGAAACGTGTTCTACACAATCCAAGAATTTATTAATTTCGTACAGTATAATACCACATAAAAATTCTATATTAATCTCTGGAATGCAACAATCGTCTTGTTTAATTCTTCCTATGAGGATTGCGCTATCTAAAATCCAAGAATTCTCGCGAACAAAAAGCAACCTGACAATAATGTGTCTCACTATCAATTACAGAACCACCTTTTCCCCGTTAACGAAGTATCGCGCGACGTATAGCAGGCCTGTGGTCGTTTGTCAGCGTTTATTTACATTTTTCCACGGCGGCGTTAGCAATATAATAATCCATTGTTAGGAGCGGCAATAATTTTTTCCCCGGCCCGGTTCGACTTGTACCAATTACCCGGGAGTACGTGTACACGACAAGGTATTTGCTATCGTTCCAAGTCGGTCGGTTGTTTCGCGTGTTCGAGTTTCGCGCCGATAGCAGTGACAAATGGTCGAGGTGGGGGATGGCCATTTTGACGGGGAGTGTTTTTAGGCGTTTCAGAAAGAGAGCGAGAGAGAGAGAGAGAGAGAGACGAAGAGAAACGATGGAAACGAGAACGAACGACGACGACGACGACGCGCGTGCGTCCGCTGTCCGCATTAGCATATAACGAGGTTCAATTTCCGAGAGCGGAACGCGCGTGTGTGAGCGGTGGCCGCGGTTCGCAAAAGTGCAAACACGGCTCTCTCCGCTGATATATGAACGCTGCCAGCAATTTGACTTGGCCGGCGCTGCCGATAAATTTCCGTTTAATTTATTCGGCCAGCTCTCTGGAAACGGTATTCACGATAATGCCGGTGGCGTCATTACGCGAAATTATGTGACAATTATCGCTATCGAAGCGCCGCGATCTCTCTCCCTCGCGCACGCGCGATTCCACCTGCGGGAAAAAGAAACGGGAGACAGGAGAGTGAATTTTTCGGATTCCGGTATCGATCCGAAAGAAGCTTTTGTCGAGGAGACTCGCGAGAAAGGGAGAGACCCCCTTTCAGGGAAATTAATAGTCGAGTGTCATCTGTTGTTTAATAACGTCCAGATACCGCTACGCTCTCCTTCCACGATTATCGTCCATTAAAGTAACACGAAATTGCTATCGAGTTATCGAGCACGCATTTATAATCGGATCCGCGACCGATAAGCAGCCTATCACCTGCTTTCGAAATTACCGTCATTATCGCCATTAACCCTCCGCGATCGAATTATTTTTCGAGAGCTCGTTAGTTATTCTTACCGATCGGTCTTGCTCTTATAACACGGTTCTCCGCGTTTTTCGTCTCGGAACGATGAATAATAGCCTGATGCTCGAACAGGGTTAATTTGCGAGAACGGTAGATCGACCAGCCACCGCGCCGGTTGATTTACGATACGATTTTTGCGATATTGTTGAATTTTTTTCGAGTTAACCGTTCGAGGCTGTGTAATAAAAGAGCGATTATGATACTCCAGCTGAATGGGAGGCGATGTTATGTAGGCTTAAGTTAAGCTGCCGCTTCTTCAAGGCATACTCGAGCCGCATTTATTTTTGATTTATCGAACGCGTGCCTCTCAATATCTGTTAAATTAAATTCATTATCTGACTTGTTGCGCAGTTCATCTTACTATCACTTACCGTTCCGGCGACAACATCTCGAATGACGTTATCTCGCTCGAGTGGTCTATTACGTACACTATATCGCGACGTTGCTCGACCGAGTAGTGATCTGTGCCGGTTCTGTGAAAACGATTTAACAGAACAATAAGAACACGACATCTCCCGTATATTCATAGCAATTATAAGCCACTTTCGAGGGACAAATTATTCAGGTGCAAAAATAGCAGCTGTTAATGATTTTCAATTTTTGTTGAACTAGCAATCTTGACAGCGACTAGTTAAATATTATAATAACTGGTGGAAGGAGTGCGACAACGCGCGCCTTGCTTCGAAATTGAATTTAATAGGTATTTTTCTATCCTGCGTGTTGAGAAATATCACCTCTCTCAAGTTTCTGTAAAATTGAATTTTTATTACCATGAATCACACGACTGAGATAACCTTCCATTTCCTGTAGTGATTATAAATTTCAAGAAGCTGGAGATAACACGAAGTGTATTACCAGTTCCTCTAGACCGTGTCAACATTTTAGTAATTGAATAAATATTCTGAGAAGACTCAGATTTAACCAGACCTATCCCAAACCGAAAATTTGGCAGATCCAAGCATAAGTAGCTTTAACACTAAATCTACCGAGCCTTAAAAGGTAATGTTCCCTTTTAAAAATGACAAGATTGATTTTATATAGATTTTGCGATACTATTGTGATACGTGCTCTACTAACGATATATATACAACCATTCGTTATTTTTCTTACTTCAATAATTTTAAAATAAAAAATCTGGAACCGGTCATTTTGACCGGTGGTGTTAACACTAAACCTAATGACCGTCCTTAAATTTTTAATTTCATAATTATTCGAATTATGACGTTGCTTATATGGAAATTGATTCGATAAATTTCTTTATTCGAGCGCATATTCCAATAGAAATTGCACGAAATCCAAATAAATCGAGCCTTGTCATTTTTATCAGCCAAAACATTTTAATCGCTTCCAATGCTGGGTAGTTTTTAGTGTTAAAATGTTGAAAACTTGCCAAGTCCAGAGACCTAACCAGATCTGGTTTAGACCAAATGGGGCTAGAAAAATTTCTGAAAAAATTTGACAAGGATGTGTTTTCAATGTTCCAGCTGCTGGTGAGCGGCGGACAGCCGACGACGGCGACGTCGCCGGCGATGTCGTCGGGCGGTGCGTTGAGCCCAGGCGCATTGTCTCCGTCGTCGTCGACGACGACAGGCGCCGCAGCCGCAGCGGCCTCTGGAGGGGCCAGCACCCCTGTGGGTGGGACCACGGGCCCCGGTTGCTGCGAGAATGGCAGGCCCATGATGACGGACCCAGTTACCGGCCAAACGGTTTGCAGCTGTCAATATGACAGCGCAGCGAGGCTCGCGTTGGGTGCCTACCCTAGGCTAGCACCCACCGCGACCTCCTATTCTTCGTACCCCACGCCCACGCCATCCACCACCGATCAAGGGCCCTACCCTAGCATCAGCATGGACAGCTCAGCGTTCTATCCTCCTCTGGTAAGTTCACTTCTCCATTTTTGCGTGATAAAATGTCATGAATGGTTCAATTTATCTTGGTAAATTGTAATAGATGGTTTGGAATCATGTTAGAGAACAGGTTTTTTAAACATCATTTGATTCCTCACGTCGTTCCGAACAAAAATAGACACGCTGTCAAAAAGATAATATTCCAGACGATATTTCAAATTTTATACAACATGCGCGGACGTCCACGAACACGAAAATTGTGTCGAACTAGAAGCACAATGTCACTATTAGTAAACATACCAGTGGCGTAATATGGTATTTCAATGACAGCGCATGTTGTACGAAATTTGAAATATCTCCTGAAATATTGACTGTTTTGATGTTATGTGTCGTAATAACTGTTATTGTCGAAGCACGTGATATTTTCGAAGTTGAACATGTGTATCTTGCTAAAATCTACGAGGGGAGCCTAATTAAAGTAGAAAGTTCAATAGTTATAGATTTATTAATGACGAAATGAGAGAGCGTGGTACACACAGTGTGGAACGATATGTCCTTTTGGGGACGAGGTATCCAGGAATAATAGGAGTCATTAAATCAATGCAATTATAATTGAAGGACTACGTACATGTACGGCGTCTCATACAATAGTGGACTTATTACTCGTTCGTGAAAGTTTAACGGAACTATCTGCAAAGGTTACATCCAGAGGTAAAAAGATTGTCTCGGGAATCCTGCACCAATACTTTTTCCACTAATCAATTTCTTCTATTCGCTCGACTCGAGTGGCCTACCTTTTTGTTTCGCCATCGTTCACGCGTTAAATATCAACACACACGTGACTAGATAATCGCTCCATCTACTCATCTTTCGTTTGCGTAAACAGTGCAGCAGATTATCAGCGGCAGCCTTGAAGAAAACATTTTCAAAACATAATTCGAAAAACACAAACCTATCCTGACTGAAATGTGAACTCTATTACGCCACTTCTCGACTCTTCCTACAGCCAATCACCTCAAGACCCAATTTTCCCACATTCTCTAAACGACAACATCGTCCTCCACAGTAGACTAACATATTCAGAGCCACGTGCGATCAGTATCTCCCAAAGCAACGCGACCTGGCAGGTCCGCGTGCGGCCACCCCCGCGGAAAATTCGCCGCGTCTTCCAGCGCGCGGTTCGGCGCGATAAATCAGGCAAATTGCACGTGCCACGGCTAATCGTAAGAGTTACGAGCCGCGGTTGTATTTATAAACGGAATCATTAAACGGTTTATTAGCTGTGGGCGCGTTGGCGGAGCGAGGAGGGATGTTTGCTCGCGTCGTCCTCTTGTCCCTTTGCGTCTCCGCGCGTCTCCTGGAACCGCCTCGCCGGTTTCGCAATACTCTTTGTAACGTTTCACTGGTAAAATATACCGGTACCAAGTTGCCAGATTGATTGGCCCGTCGCGCTAGGCGTACCGGCCGATTATTACTCGCGTGCTCGCGGCCTCGGCTTAAGACGGATTAGCGAGTGGTCTTGCCACGAATTAGCTTGGAATCCCGGCGATGGCTTGGTCTGTCTCGGGACGTCTGCTCGCTGGTCTCGGGGATATCCTCTCGCTTCAGCTTCTCTCGCCTCGCTGCTTGGTCCTCGTCGCCTGCCTCGAATTATTCACGACCGTAGCTGTCGCGGACCGAGCGATAATCTCGTTTCAGTTTCGGTTCGCGGAAGACTGGTCCATCTTCTAACTCCTAGCTCTAACGAGGATCGCGACTGATGGATTCGTGGTTATATTTCAACGTACGGGGGTGGCCAGCAGAGACACCTATTCGACCAGGAATCTTGTGCAACACAACTTTCCACCGACTAACATTCAGGGAGGAACGAACGGCCGTACTTCAACCCGCCGAAAGAAACCGGCTAATAATAAAGTCCTGGATACAAGCTGGCTCCTCCTACTCCATTCCAGCCTGCTTCACTGTCTACGCTCGCTTACCCGCGAGGATCCGCTCGCGTGCTATCCGAACGACCCGCCGACAAGTGTAATTAACTTACCTGCCACCAGCTGAATCGGTATCGCGAGCCTCGTACACGCATTTTATTTCAGAGAAATGTGCTTCAAAGTTGTCCTCTAAAGTTGTCCTCTACATTTGTCCTCTAAAGTTTGCCTTTTCCGTTGTCCTCTGAAGTTGTGCTTTAAAGTTGTCCTCTTAAATTGTCCTCTACCGTTGTCCCTGAAGCTGTCCTCTCAAGTTGCGCTTTAAAATTGTCCTCTAACGTTGTCCTCCAACGCCGTACTCTAAACTTGCACTCTGGATTTATACACTGTAAGATCTCGTTAACCATCACAAAAACGTTCGTACAATCACAACCACGACCGCTTACTTTATCGAGAAAAACGTTCTACACGCACAAGAGTCGTTCTATCCGTCGCTATTTTCGTTCCAGCATATTTCGCGTCCCGCGCCGCGGCATTTTTCACTGTACCTCGTGTGCCCCTTCCTGATCTCGTTGATCGCGAGCGCAATTAATTTACCCAACACGGACCGGACATTATTTACATGATTCCATAGTAAAAATTCAATCTGCATTCATACGGTCCGAAACATGTTCCAACGTTCCCAGATTTACATATCTCCGTAATTAATCCAAATTGGACACATGTCGCGACAAGACTTTTCATTGGAGTAGCCTCCGCCGATTTATACCGGCACACATTATCGGCGTTCTCGCTCGGCGAAACACGCGCGACCCGCGCCTATTTTCTCCGGCATTCATTTATCGGATCGGATTTCGAGAAAGTATCGAAATTACGGATCGTTTAGCGCGGTGCGTCCGAGATCGATTATGGGGAGAATCGAAACTTTTGAAATATTAAATTGGTGTTTTGAAAACTATTTGTATACTATAATATAAATTTTTTTCCATTTTTACAACCTGTTAAAAACAAAAGACAAGGTCTAAGTCTCTTTTCTCTATCGAGAGAAAATTGGAATTTTTATGTTGCCCACCTTTCTGTTCATTTACAATATTTTGCATTCTTTTTGATATTGAGTACAGTCAGAAGCATAGTGAATGCTAATCGCTTCTTGAACGGAACACAGCTAAGACTCGTGCGAATCAAAGAGCGGAGCGTTGTCAGTAAGAACTGGTTGGAAAAAGCTCTGCGCTTTCTTCCCGTTTAGTTATGGTGGATCGTGTACTGGAGCGAAATGTTGCCTAATCACGGTTACATCGGCGATACGCTGATAATGCCCGGTTGACGTAGACATATAGGAGTAGACGTGCGCGAGCGCGATCGTATCGCGGCGTTTCGGCCAATTTATATCTGCGCTCGAGCGTGGATAACTCGGCCACCGGGAGGTAGAAACGATAAAAAGGTCGCTGGGAAAACACACGGTCTGCCAGATGTTGTTGCGAGCCACTCGAAGCGACTCGGAGAGCGAGGAGGAGAAAGAGGGCCACCATAATTAAATTCTGCATTTATTCCCCCGACGCGACGCTACTCGATGCAACGCTCTGCAACGCTCTGCAACGCTCTGCACCGCGTTGCACAGCGCAGCGCACTGCAACGAGCTTTTCCTTCCCGTTACGATCGCGCGCCTGTTGTCCGCCACGAAAGATAACCGCATTAATCCTGGCCGAAGTGAAAGGTCAGTTCGAAACCGAGCGCGGATAAACGAGACACCGTGCCGTGTAGCATTTTTTTATTGTTTATTGTTTCCGGGCTTTTTTTACAGTCTATCTCGCCGAACAATGTTTTCGTGCGAAACGGTTCGTTTTCATGATGTGTGCTCGGGCCGAGATAATTTTGATTGCTTTATTATCGCGTATATTTAAAGATTTCTGAATTTTTAATTTAATACAAATCCATAAAATCCTTAATTTCATTTTTATCGATATAAACGAGAGACAGTAATTTTAATTGCTCGTTTCTGATTCTCTAGTCGACGATAAAGGTTTTCTTTTATCGTGCAATAATATGATTTAGTTTCCGGCTCATCCGAAATCCATCACCGAGATACAATCGCAAACGCGTTATCGGCATCATTAATTAATATTATTGTTTCGACTCGAGAAATCACAGCGTCTAGCCGAACGAACGAAGCCAATTAGAATTTATTGACATAATTAGACTAATTGGTTTCTCTTTGAAAAATGCCGATTCATTTATCCAGAGACTCCAACGAAACACCTCGATACAGACAAGAGGTTTTCAGGAGAGAACAAAATTTTCGAATAAAAACGAAGAAGTTCTAAAAGCTTGTCTTAAATGCAACATTGCCTTGAAATTAATTGAGATGAAATGAGAGGCTGTCGCGGACCTCCTGGATCGAAATATGAATTATAAATTCGGCGTTCGTCTCCAGGGCCGATAGCCAAACTCGTCAAACTTGTTAACCGAGGAATTATTTAATTTCCAGATTTTAGATTCCACGATATTTCTCTTGTTAATTCGAGCCGCTCCTATTTATCATTTTGCTAATAGAAACATCATAATTATCCCGCCATCAAAAGAGAAGGAAGAGAAACTTGTTAAATCACTAGATTGTGGATTTTATACATTATTGACAAGTGTGATTAAAATGAACATTAAAAGGAAAGAAATATTGGTTGGAGTATAGAAATAAAATTATTAAGGCAGTCCGAACTAAATTGCAACTCACTCGACATCAACAGCTGGATTCACAACAGCGTACAATTGAGTAAACTAACATACAACCTGCAACGAATAAAAATTGATTTACACAGAGCCAATTAGAAAGAATTGTGTTAATCTGACGCGATAAATATCGTAGACCACAGAATTTTTATTTCTATCGCGAATGAAATGGATGCACGCCTAGACTGAACACTACAATTGCTTGTAAATGAAAAAACTTGTGTTACCGGACGCAGTAGATATTGAGCACGCAGAAATTTCGATGGGGCAGGTCTCGCGGTTCACGCACGAGGCTCGTTATCTCTGTACCGAAAGTTCTGGTTCCTTATCTCGACACTCTTCCGCGGCGCGATTTAATTAACGGGACAGCAGCTGCTCATAAATAGGACAAGGTAATAGCGTGAGGTGAGCAGAGTTCAATGAAGTATATCGGACGGCCGGAGATATCGGTTCCTGTATATTTCGCCGACGAATTCCGTGGCGATCGACGCCGTGCCAGCCAATCGGCCGCCGACTCTCGAGATAACAGCTCGGCAGACTCGATTGGCCAAAATTATGCGGTCGACCGACAAATGAACGCATTCGCCCGATAGACCTCGATAACGGATCTCGGGCTGCATGCCGTGACTTGCTGTCTCTCCGAGCGACATGAAAATTTCTCCGTTCGCGTTTCCCGGACCGGCATATTACACCTCACGTCGATCCTCCAGCTCGAAAGTTATCGTTCTTGTTTCCACGATCTGTCGATAATATCCGTGTCACATTTTTACCGTGACACGTTGCTCCTCCGGACGTTTGATCTCGCCGCCCCGCAATCAGTTCCATTCGATAACGATACCACCGGCTTCTTATCGCCACTCATTGTCTTTGATCCCTGTCTCTCGAGCACTCTTTCTCGAACGGTCGAAAGCAATCTTTTTTTCGTGGACGATCACGCGTTGCGGTTCTGTGAGATATCAGATCGGAAATTCATTCTTGGAATTTGTGACTCAGGATCGGCGATCGAGAATGCTGTTCCAATTACATCATCGACTCTTGCATCCACTGTACATATTTTTTGCAGAATTATTACGAGAGAAAGAGAAACTTGATCACGTTTTAAATATTTCACTTCCTTAAATAACTCGATATTCCAGTTGATGTCCGTGAAATCGGTTGAATGTTTCAGCTCGACGTGAATATTCCATGGAGTTGGATAATGCACTGTTCCCGTTAACATGATCAGACTTGTATGTTTCGGGAGTCATGAATGCCTGTCGCTCCGAATCGTGTACCTGATTTAGCTCTAAACGAGAGGAATCCACGGTTGAATAATAGCTGCAGGATCGCGCTCGATGCTTACAAACGATTAACTAAACATAATACGATTATTCCGAAATTGACGATCAGCAACATTCGAGACGCTTTATCGAACTTCCGAGTCGTTAAATAACAAACTCTAATTTCTATACGGTTGGAGTAGCCGCAGCTCCGTAACTCATTCGAAGAAAAATGTTTCTCGAGAACGATCAATTTTTCTAAAACGACAGGGACGTCCGGTTGCAACGGTCTCAACGCACCGTATCGATCCAACAAATTAATTTAGATCGCTGATTTATCGCGAGTCGAGTGCGAGAGAGACGGACCCCGCGGATAGAAGGAATGCAGATTTAATGCCCGGCTTAATTTCTGCCATTTCACAGTTCGTTCCGCGGGTTGACTGCGTTTTCAGCGTCGGTATTTAATTGCCGGCGGGATATTTTGTGACACGCGGTACGCCTATTATGTCAACGTCCCGCGATAATGCCATTCATAAACCGCGTTGCCTACGAGCGGACGCCGAGTAGCGAAACGGTGCCGATGCTGGAAAAAAATTGCTCTCTGACCCAGAAACGAGAACACTTTTTCCTATAATTGGCGCGGGAGTCGATAAAATATCTTCTGTGATAGCAGGATTTTATACGTATGCAAATACGATTATGAAAATAACTCTGAGCAGTGGTCCTTCCAGTTTCTTTGGTCAAAATGGCCAACTATTCGTTTCAGTTTCTCCGTATTAGTCAATTCTTTTGCTATCATGTTAGTTACACTTTCAAATTCATCATGATTTTTTACGTAGAACAAAGAGCTATGAAAAAGGTATATTTTAAATGCTACAGAAACCTTTCGAAAGGTTTGATAATTCACCCATGTTCCCAATAAAGAAGAGCTATATAAAGCTCCTAAATAGAATTTCGAAGGAGTCATAAGAAGGTCTCTAAACAGTCGCGCAATCAGTACTAAAAAATAATTAGCCCTTTAATCTGGAAACTTATTGAATCCCCCCGAAGATACAGACGGGCGGAGGCGGCGAATGAAGATGGCTCGCCGAAATTAAATCGATCGGGGCAGCTTCGGTGGCTAGTTATCTCGTGGAAGCGTCGACTTTTGGGCGAGTTATCTGGTTACAAGGCCGGTAAAGATTTCGCGGTAGAGTTTTAAATACGACTATGTGTCGTGTCGCAGAAGGCTTGCTGCGGATCCAGGTTTGCATGACTCGGTTCGATGGGGAAAGAGCCGGGGCTCCGCGGGCATTCCGATCCTTGATATCGCGAAATGCGTTACTTTACGGGCCATTGATAAGCGTAACACACGTAGCACTCTTAATCGCGAACCGTTTACGCTCTTATAATTGGCAGTTACGCGCGGCTCGCATGCGATACAATGTGTCTACAACGAGCTCCGCTCGAATCGTGGACGCGGACCGGAGCGGAGCCGCGCGGAGCCGAGCGAGGCAGAGCAGAGCCGACTTAATGTATGTAAACGCGACGCCGGTAAATACGGGCCGCGTCTTGCACGCCGATCTTTATTTTCCCCGAGAATCGTTCTGCCGTCTGGCTGAGCCGAGGTAATGCTCGTTGCGCACGACGACTAGCATCCTGCGCATAAACGCAACGGTGAACCTGATATATTGGAGCCGACCTGGGTAAGTCCCGCGAACCTTGCGAACGGGGATGATGGCGTTTCGGGCTCGCGACTTATACGGAACATTTGAAAACGCGCCGGTTCAGACGCACGCGGAGATGGATCCGCTTGGATGCACCACTCTTCCGCTCAGCTGCTTGCACACGCTTCAGCAATGCACGCTTAAGGAAATGTGGTCTCGCGATTTGTTTGCTGATTGCGACTCCCGGGGCGGAAAACGATCCCTGGTTGCATTGTGCGGGTGGAAATGTTGCTATCTAGATTCGGGATAGTGAAGTATTCAGGAAAATATCCCGCGAAACTTTAAGAGTAGAAATATTTATATAGGGGTTGAAATATTGTGGAAGGTTCACTTGATTTAAAGAATGATTTATAACACAATTTTTCAGTTCTTCCTAAATTGTGAGAGGTCATTTGAATGTTTTAAAGAACGACATGCTGTAAAATATTTGTAGCCTTCTTTAAGGGTAGGAAAAGCAAAGGTTCCGAAGGTTTGGCCGAAGGTTCTGGGCTGATGAAAAACATTTCTCGGTCGCAGCCTGTCCGGCGTTATTATTTGACCAGCCCCGGCCTATCGACTCTCGAGGAATGCTATTTGTCGTGAGACGGTGCGTCGAACGTCATAGCTTTGCACCTTTATCGCAATAAATTGCAGCCGGTCGGTCAGCCCTTCGAGGAATTTCAACGGCCGGCGTGCAATTTCGTGCACGCGACGATCGGCCGCGGTGACCGCGCGACCAGCCACCCTGGAATGTCATAAGCGTCCGGTCACCGGGAATTTTGAGAATTTTGACGAGCCCCTGGAAGCTATCCTCTACCTAGCTCGCTCGCCACAGGGAATGAACTACCCTCTGGCCAGCCGTTGTTTGATCTTCCTATCAAAACAGGGCTGCGAGTGCTTCAGTCCATGCTTTCTTTCATAATTTTTTAACTTTTTTCATGAATGTAATCTTTCATTATGTTACCTTTGACCAATTTTACTATTCCTGAAGAATTTCTTCTGTTCCCGATACGGTGAAATTTACTGCGTTTCTGAATAGTATGAAATTGCGAATGACACGATAGATTTACGAGAATTTGGAAGTCACGTTCCGAAGTCCATGCGCGGTAGACCACAGAGCTACGCGCAATCGTGCGAAAATAGTTGTCGCTCGCCGCGCGGACTAATCTTATCGGCAAGGGTGAAGTTATTAGTAAAGTCTATCGAATATAACGCAATCTTATCGTCGCGGAGATATATATTAGCTGCAAAGTGAAATAAAATGTTGTCGACGCTGATAACGAACGGCTGATTCAATTTCTAGCATCGCGTCGCAGGTGTCCGGCCCGCGACGGCATTTCTTCAACCCTGATCACTTTCACTTATAAACGATTCTTAGAACCGTCTACCCGCTCTTTTCACACAAAAATTAATAATTATGCATTATTCAAAAAAGGTGAGCAGAGACTCTGCACTCTTAACCCCTAACTGTGATTAGAAAAGATTAGGACCAATTAGAGGTTCTCACTTTTGGATTAGTAGAAAATTAGAAGAAAGATCGGGAGTCTCTCTGAAGGCGCGAATAAAGTGATCGAACAAAGTTGCGAGGAGCCGGAGATCGAAGTGGATCGTCGGAGCAGTTATATCGGACACGAATCGCCGATTTCGAGGATTGGAAAGAAAGTAGTCGAACGAAACAATTTAAGAAAGGTGAGCAAACTCGATTGGTGGGAACGAGGAGGCGAAGGTTCTCGACTGCAGAGGGCAGCCCCACCCCCGGGGTTTCCTCGCTCGTGAATTGTTGGCTACCCTTTTGTGCCTGGCTGCGGATCGTTAAATAGGAAGCACGTGCTTCCGACGATTCGAGCGGCGGTGCGCCGTCGTTTCGACGAGCATTATAATATAATAAGAATCGGATTAGCATTGAATGAAGTGGGCGGCGCGAGAGATAGCGGGGAAAGAAACGATAAAGGGACTAATAAAAAGGCGGAGGCTCTTTAAGGCGAGCACGGTGGTCCTTGTTCAACGAAAAGCCAACCCGGTCGAATAAATAAAAAAAGAAAGATCCTCACCCCTTCTCTTGAGGAACGACTCGGCTCGCTCTCTCACTCTCTCTTTCTCTGTCGATTCTGCTCGGCGATCTCGAGAACTATGGTGTTCGACGGGCGCGAGTGCTCTCTACGGCTTCATCATCGCTGCGTCGATACTCACCCCCGCACCCAACCCCTCGCCGGGCCACGTTAATTAAATTATTACGGAACAACCGGCGGCAGAAGCTTCAAACTTTCGCCCCGAGAAGAGAAGGTCTCGCGTGACAATCCACCCCGCTCGCTCTTTCGACTCGGTCAACTTCAGGGCTCTGTCTTTTGTCACTGTCCTCTCCCGTGGATCGAGAACGACTTTCCTGCCCGAGAGTTCCGAAGTGTTTGTTTGCCAAAGTTTACGCCGCCGTTGCGCATACTAATTGAGCATCCACGGGCTGGCCCGCCTCGGGGAAACTCGGCCGCTTGTTTAGAATTATTTTCCAGAAACGCACGGACAACTTACGCCCGGACGGTTTCAGCCCCATCTTAGGGGTGGGTCGCAATATGCACTACGGATACGTTGATTAACCCTTCGCGTGTAGATGTTTATAAATGATCAAGAGTGTCTATAGCTTCGAGAATTTTTAAAACGTTTTAGATATTGCTTGTGATGCAAAATTATCAATCTGTATTAATCTTGATGACTATCATTTGGTGATGAAGGGTAAATGTATGTGTTACATACTTTGTTCCTGCATATCTATAAACGCAAACTATAAAATGATCGATTTAACGCTAAATATACAATATTTAAAATAGGGAGATTCTTGTGATGAATAATAAAAGCACAGAAAAGCACGCGATTGACTATGAATAAAACAGAGAAAGATAAAACTTTAAAGTCTCGATTATCTGATTGGGTACATTCGTGGAATATACTTAACCCTTCGAGTGTGTTGCCCTAATTATATTACATTCACATCATTTTTAGAATTGTATCTAAGATAAAACTTCAAGTGAATAATATACCAATCTGCAATTGCATTTCAATATGTATAAAAAAATGTTTATTCGAACGAAATTAATAACATTCACATATTTGATTAGATTCTGTTTTAAATTCTGATCACGAGCCAAGCTCCTTACCAAAAACAGATTAGTATAAAAAATCTTGCAATTCATGTTACCAGAAAAATTGCTAAACTAAAACATGACATTCTCCCATGAAAACTGTCAGGCTGAAGTAAAAAATTCGCAACAAATACGCGCAAGTATCGCGACTGCAGTCACCCCCTTCCCTAAGCGAGGGTTTCGCACCCCTCCACAGGCATCCACGCGAAATAACGATCGCGGCGTCGCGAGTGTCGAATCGTTCCGCTGAAAAAGAAAGAAAGAACACAGAGGGAGAGCCGGAGCGGTATTGTTTTATTTGAGAAGAGAGCGGTTATTCGCCCTCGAATCTACCATTAATCGAATTGATACGAGTCCAACCTACTCGTTTAATAATTTCGCGTGTCGTCACGTATCCGACGGCGTGCGTGCCCGGCCACAAAGCCCGAGCCCGATCCGACGATACGTTGCCCACGTGCTCGCCTAATAATCAGTCTGCGACATCTTCATTCGATAGATACACCTGTGACGTCGTCGTGCGAGCCACGGCAAAAGCCGACCGATAACGTCGCGGCAATTTACGGAAATTCGAATCTCTAATTCCGCCGGTCTGATTGCAACAAATGCTTTCCCTCAGACCTGTTCGCGGAACCCGGGAACACGAAAACACAAATGCCCGAACCCGTAGCCTACCCGTGTCACGATCGATAGATAATCCCCGGGTCTCATTTTTTAATCGTAATTGTACTGTGTACATTTTTATGTCGTTGTTTGGTCGTGAAATTGCCGGAATCGCCACGGTTTATCTCGGTTTAATGAGTCTTTGGAAAACGTAGTACATATTAACGCTTTATCTACCGGAAACATTTTAATGCGATTTTCCATGGTAGAGTTGCCGAGCTTTAGAAACGGCTTATTATGAATATTTTTTTAAAATTAGAGGTGTAAGTTCACGGAGAATTTGTTCAATTTTACCACGTTTTTTAATATTGTCATGTGCACGTACGAATTTATTTAATGGTTTCTTTGATATGAGTAAACAACAATTATTCCGATTTCGTAGTTTTAATTCAATTTAATTTTGTATATGGATCACCAAAACAAAATTCATGCCACTATTAGTTTGGTTAGTTAAATAACCCGGTGATGATATCAGTGCAAACGAGAACCGAATTAAATTTCAATGGACCCAGAACTTCGGCGAAATTAGACAAGTTTAATCACTGTTTCATCATTTATATTTCTTGGTCGTCTCACTAGCAGCATTCATTACTGAATACTAATCTAAAATTTATATCCATTTCGATTTTAACATTCCCACTCTATCAATCCTCACGACTGAAAATGAACTATGGATTAAGCAGCACACAACTCTGCGTTCTATAAATGTGTGCCCAATTGGCAGTGCATTATAAAAATTTCATTGTTCCGAGGATCAGGTCATTGTGTGACTCGGAATAAACTCTTGAAATATCTCAATTAGTTTATCGCGTGATTTTCTTCACAGCTGGAAAGAGTGGCATTCGCATGTTTAGCACAGATTTTGTTTGAAATGTTCACCACCAAGGGGTCAAGAAGAAGCCAATTTCGAAAAGATTTCAAGTTATATGTAACAGAGCTTATTTACGTCACAATCCAATACAGTCGAAATTACCATAGATATTCAGAAGCTCTCTTGTGCCACCACGCATTCCAAAATTCGTCATCAGTTCAATCCGTGGCCCCGAGGTCGTCGCAGGAAGGAGGGGCATAGCGTTCAGCAAGCTCGAGGCACACGCTTATTGCTACCTTAATGCACCCCGGCTCGCATAATCGGCTGCTGACCGAGCCGCGTTCTGCAGTCGTAACAATAGTCCGAGGCGTCGACGCTGGACCACCCGTGGCTCGCCATTAAATTCGCTGCCGGGTAAAGAGCACTCGAGGAGGAATCAACTTGGAAAAAAAGAACTTATTCTCTCTTCCCTACTGCAACGAAAAAACCCGGCGGAAAAAAGCCAAAATAATAGAAGAAATAGAAAGGAAAAAAAATAGAGGGGACTATGGGGAGGGGGTTATTTGGAAATCGAATCTAGGGGATGGGCCACGAAGGGAATTAGGAGTCGAGGGGCACCGGAGAAGGGGGCCGAGTCGACGCCGATCTCTGTAATGCGAAACTTCCTGGCGCCAAACGCCTCTAAGCCTTCGCTCTAATAATATCCCATTGTGCTACCATTAGCCACCGAGGGCACGCCGCCTAGTGGCTTTTCCCTTCTCGTCTTTCTCTCTTTTCTCCTCTAGTCTCTCTATCTTTATCTTCCTCTTTCTTTCGCCCCCGCACAACGCGTCTTTATGATGCGCTTTGTAGCGACACCTCGAAACATCGACTAACTCGCGACGCCTCGGCGCGCACATCCGGCCGAGACTGCGCTCTGTCTGCGTTCCCTCGTTAGCGGAGGACTCCTGCGATCCTCCTTTTACCCTGCGCGATCCTCTTCGCCGAATGTGACCTTCAAGAAGGTCTCTCGCAACTGGAAGCATCGTAAGTTCACGCGTTACCTTATCTGTTTCATTGATTTTTAACAAAAATGAAAGATTTCGGATCAAACAGGATAGACACCCTACGAACTCTTATCGTACATTTATGCATTCGAAACTTCGTTCTTCAAGTTTTTGTATCTTCTACTTCGTTCTTGATGCCATTCTGTAAACGGCTTCCAAAAAAGTTTGCACCGGGAGCTAAGCATGCTTCATGTTTGGTTTCAAACTTTCTACTTTGCATTAATTGCCATGAATATTCCGCTTCGAGCAGCGGCTCGTTTTACTTAGATTATGCGGCCGTATTTTAAATTGTTTGGTACGAGTTAACACTTTGTTATTCTGAAAACTTTTTACACAGTAATAAATAAGAGACCTTGATTTTTACCGAACCTCTCAACAGAATACTTGCGCACGACAAAAAGACAGCATTTGACACTTTCAATCGTCGTTCTTGGGAACTACGTTTGTCCCAGGACTCGTGGGCGTAGCTCGATTAACGAATCGTCAGTCATTCACCGATGGGTTGATTGATCCGCGCATTCCTGACCCCGTTGCGCGTTCAGGTCGCGAGAGATCGCCGTTTCAGATGATGGATCGACCGATTTTAATTCGACAGGGTATTTGCATAAATTGCGTCACGGCTGCGAGTGGGACGCGTTCGGGTTTGAGGAACGGCTGTGCCAACCTCGAATCGCGTGGGACTGTCTTACAAATTGTACAGGTCGTTACACATACCATTAACTTCCAGCTGAAGCAATTTAAACTTGATTACTCGTAAACCTTATCCGTGAATCACCGGATAGTACTCTTTTTCTGGTTGTAATCCGCGTCGGCTCGATCCTTACACGACATCCAATCATCGGTTCTGAAACGCTTTCTACAGAGTGCTCAGAAAGGGATGATTTAATTCTTTATGAGATAGAAATTTCCTTTTTGTGCGACGTGTGTAATAAAAATGTGTGTGATTGCAAAATAAATGATACAAAGCCAGTATTTGACCAGTGATGCATAAGTTTTCCTTCTCCCGCAGATGTGAACGTGTCCACAACAAAATCGCCATTCCCGATTTTTCAGTCTTAGATTGGCTTGTAGTATCACACCTTAAAATACATTCGGCCGTAAAAGTCCTGCTCGCCTGCCAAATTTCGCATACTTGATACGAACGAGCAGATGTTTCGTGCTCCGGTAGGAATTCGCGATTCGGCGGACGGTTCTAGGCTCTCGTGACTGATCGCACGACTGACTGAATCGACACTGTTTTCTGGCAGGGATCCTGACAGCGATTTTTCTCGTGTCTCTACGAGCAGGCTAGGTATCGGGAACGTTTCGTGCGTAGAATTCTAAACAAACCGCGTGCATTCTTGCATCCCGCGTTGTACATATTCGCGGAGGATGTACAGCTGTAGGATCGTGTTAGCAGACGATTAGGCGATGTCGCAGCAGGAGCTACATTCTTGGTGACGGTCGTCGTTCGCAGTTGGACCCAGCGTCCGTTGTTCGAAATCTTGTTCTTAGCGAAATCCGTGCTGCGATCTGACGGAATTAAATAGAACACCGGAATACCGAGTATTTTTGTCGCCGATCGTGACGAGGCTCGGTGCAAAAACATGTTGGGAGACACAGATCGTGTCGTGTGACGTGTTCGATGCTGTTTCTCATGTGCTATCGAAATAGACACATAAATGTCTTCGCGTCTGTTTTAAATAAATTTTACACGGTCCTACACGATTTTATGCTTTCTCTAATAGGAGGTGATGAGAAATACGCACGTGAAAGAAATTCTTGATACTTGGAAGTAACTCGAAGATTATCATAAAATTGATTGAGATGGGGATGAATACAATATTTGGTATCATGTTCAGTTTCTATATTTTACAAAGTTTATACTCGAAAGTGAATGAAAGAACGTCATAAAATTGATTGAGATGGAGGTGAACACAATATTTGGTATAATAAAATTGATTGAGATGGAGCGAACACAATATCTGGTAGCATGTTCAATTTCTCTATTTTGTAAAGTTCATACTTGAAAATGAATGGAGGAACGTCATGAAACGGAATGAAATGGGGATGAAAACGATATGAGGTATCGCAGTCGATTTTTGTATCTCGCGGAGTTTAGAGTTGAAAGCGAGTGGCATAACATAATAAAATTGATTGAGCTTGGGGTGAATATTTGGCAGGCCAATTAATTTCTTCGCAGCGAGTAAGGCAAACTGTTAGCGCGCAACCCTCGTGGATGCGGTAGAACGCGATGATAAGTAACTTTTCGAATTAGAGGGTGGCGCGTTATACAATTTTCACCCTCGCCCATAATAATCAATCGGTCGATCGCGTTGCAGGGAAATCCGTACGGATTGAAGGACACGACGGGGATGGGCATGACGGCGGATATGGGTGCTGCATGGGGCACGGCCGCCCTTCAACCTGCTGCCACGGGTTACTACCCCTACGATCCAACCCTGGCCGCCTACGGGTAAGTTTATCACTAGGTTTCATGGTCTCTCGGCTCCATTAGATTAAACCACCATCCGCGCGCTCTCCATTCTCTCTCTCTCTATCTCTCTCTTCCTCTCTTCCTCTCTACACACACACGTACATACAGACACACATACATATCCCAAGCCCGTCGACGATGTTGCTCAGTGCCGCCATTAAAACAAGAGTCACGATCTCGTACTCGCTACACATATCCCGTCAGGAATGGTTATCGTTATCGCGAATCCGTAATATCTTCTATCCCGAGCCGCGTAAACCGAGTGCCACACAATTTTAGCCTGTTGAAGCTTATATGGGGAAAGACGATTGCCATTTCTGGCTGACGGTCGCGTTCCGAACGACCTGTAAAAGAGAAATATTCCTATTTAGCCTGATCGCTCCTCCAGGATAATCATCTTCGTCGAGGTTGCGTCTCGACACCAATTCTTGTTCTGAAGGAATATTCTTCATTCGTGCACATTTTTTGATGAAACATTGACGCGATCAAAAACTTTTTAAAGAGTATGTATTTTACGTGGCAGCAAATGTGCAGCACACGCGTAAAGGGTAATTTAAAAAATTTTTTCGAAGATTTAAAAAATATTGCAGCACTGTTCCTAATTTATTGAACACACCGAGCGAGCAAATAAATTTCCATTTCACTGCTGCCTGTGAAAATCGAGATAGAAAATTGTCCTCGTGCCTGAAGATTCTCGGTCTAGCAATCAATCATCATGAATCACCGTGGCGATAAAAATTCCGAGTAGCGGCGGACGTCGCGAATGAAATAAACCGGTGTAGCCGAAAAATAGTGTGTCGAGGACATCTGGGACCGGGAACAATGTGTATAAAAGTGATACAGTGATCGCCTCCGGAGACACGGGGTCCGCTTAATCTCATTCGTTCCCGTCAGGCTTTAAAACTGCGCGACGCGACGCGCGCTCAGTCAAGGTAGGCGACAATTAATCCGTAAGAAGGGTGACGAGCAAACCGGATGCTCGTTCTTCCTGCTCGTGGATAAGAGTTACGAGGGTGCTGTCAACACGAGGATCCTTGTACTTCATCTTGCCGGAGGTGGTGGCCGCTTAGGGGACGGGGGTGCGGAAAGGCGGCTGTGTGGGGGCGTATCGACGCGGTTGAAGAGCTCGTCACTTAGGACGATGTACACACGCACGCGTTCACGCACGTACACGCTACACACACAGATCCTGCAAACATTGTATCTGGGGGCCCGGTAAGTGATTCCCGTGGCTATATTCCGCGGCGCGCGTATTTTCGTTACGGATCCCGGTCTGTTTTGATTAATAATGGCAGCGCGGACAAAAAAGCTGACGGCCGAATTTACGACGGGAATTTATTTCCGTGGCGCTGGACGCTCGACAAGCTGGATCGCGATACGCTGGCGATATATCAAAATCTGCCAGAACAAGGGAACGATCGTTTATCGAGACGGAATTAAAATTTCAAAAAGAAAAAGGGAAACACCGCTCGCAGCTTCGCCCGAGCGATTTGCCCGAGTTCTTTCGCAATCCCGCGATGAGATAGCTCGAGTGTCTGTTTTTTTATGTTCGGAATTGAGTGTGGCTCGTTGAGGGATTTCAGTGAGCTGTCTGCATTGAGTTTATACTGTTGTGCAGCTCTGAAAATGTTCCGTTAAATGAAATGTAGTGAATGGCTAATCCTAAGCAATTCAAATTCGACTTTATTTCTTTTATCATTTCTGAACCCTTGAAACGACAATAAAAAGTGAAATTGTACAAAGCATCAAAGACAGCATTTCACTGATTCCTAAAGGTTTCGAAACGCTCTCCGAACGCGCAGTTTCCCCTCGCAATAAATATTTCCAGGGCTAAATCTCGTCTGCGGTTGCAAGGGGTGGATTCACCGGCGAAACGAGCGGGCGGGTTTTCCCGTGATTGCGAGAAAACAGGGTAGCCCTCTCGCGAAATAATAAACCAGAAAAACCACGGATCGTCGGGCTAGAACCGCGCGATATACCTAATTGGAAACCCGGCGCCGGGTCTGTTCTAAACCGCGGCTCTGGTTCGTGGGAAAGGGTCTATTTTCGAGGACCATGTGTCGCGTGCCGTTGACAAAATGAGACATTGACACAGATTTTCGACGCCGGTCGTAATTGGAAACACTTGGCTCGCCTCGATTTTTCTTCGTCCCTCGTAAATCTCGGTATCCCTTCCTCCCTAGCATTTTTTTCCCCCCGTCCAGGTTTGTCCGGTATTTTCATATCGCGTTTCACACGCGATGCTCATAGACCGTTTCCAATCTCGGGATCGCCGATTGGATAAAGCCGAGGAGGACTGCTATAGGATAAAAATCGCTAAACGGCAGACGGGGAATTCAATATCGGGAGAGGAAACGTTGCGCGGCGACGTTGCCTCTCGGATTCTCCTTTGATCTCGCCGCTGCTCCTGCTTCTCTCTGTTTCACTCTAACTCTCTCTCTCTCGCACACACACAACCACACACATACACTCTCTCTCCGTCTTTCACGTCATCGAACGAGAGGATCGGTCTCTCTCCCCGATTCCTCGGGGTCCCGAGGGGGATGAGAGAAGAGGGCACCTCTTCGAGCGAGATTCGAGGGAAACCGTGCACGGCGAACGGTTACAAAATGGCTGTAGGCAGAGCCGGAGTGGGCGTACGTAATGGAGGCTTCCAGGTTGCGTATATATAGTCGCATCGCGAGCGTAGGGAGAGCAGTAGGTCTCTCTCCGTAGGAGAGCGAGTGAGTGAGTTTATTGATTGGCTTCCTCCCGGGGTTGGCTCGCCTGTTCGCCAGGCCTCTACACTCTCTCTTCCTCTGGCTCCCTCTGCTTGCCCTCCCCTCTGGCTCTCCTCGTCACCTTCTCTCTCTGTCTCTCTCTCTGTCTCTCTCTCTGTCTCTCTCTCTCTCTCTCTCTCTCTCTCTCTCTCTCTTCCTCGTCCCGACCTGCTCTCCACCTCCTCGGCAACCTCCTTCCACCCTCGAAAGCGAGCCAGCTCCCACAGGTGCTTTACTTACTTTGCTTAGCAACCCTCGTGTCCACACAAACACGCTCCGAGCCAGGCTCGCGCGCACCTACGTGCGGCCTGCTCACGCACGGACTTTGATTCTCCACCGTTTCATCCTCCACCCACGCCACCCCCTTCGTAGCCTAGACACCCCCGCAACACCCCCGCAACCGACAGATCCTCCCTCACAGTCGCGGGGAAACGCGTGTGCTCCCGGCCGCGTACAAAACTCCGGACTGTAGGCATTGTTTATCGTGGAATCCACCCTCTCTCGTGTGCTCGCCCCTCGCCATTCTCTCCGAGCCTCTATTAATTTACTTGCTTAATAATACGACAGCCCTCTCTCGGCCTCTTCATCCCTGCCTGTTTGCCTCGCATCCGGACTCCTCTTCTCTTCTCTTCTCTTCACTGCTCCTCTCTTCTCTTCTCGTCATTTCATTTCTCTTCACTTCTGTCGCCGTCGCAGCCTCTGTGCTGTCACTTTCGTTGACGACTGTCAGTGAAGAGACAATGGTCTGCATCCAGTCCTGAAAACCGGGGGATGGTTATAAAACCGTAGAGTGTTCGAACGGACCGGTCTGATTACGGGAAATGAGAAATACGTCGTTAACCGCGCACGTGACGAACTCCTTTGGGAATCGTGGCATGCTCGCGTTCTCTCTTTCTATTTCTCTTTCTCTCTCGCTCGCTCTCCGACTCCTTTCTTCCGTGACGCTGACTGTCCTGACAAACGCCGTTCTTTTCGAACCCGATCGGTCAATCTTAATTGCTCATCGATGCAATGGTGTGGAGCCGTCCGGTTTTGTTCGGCCTATGGGAAATTGTGGCCGATGATGGTGCCTTAAGTCGATCATGGGCTAACTATAAACTGAGGATTGTCGCGCGTTCTACTAATTTCAATTTCACCGATTCACTTTGTCACAAATGCATAAAAGTCGCTAATAACATTAAATCTAATAACATTTTTAAACAGTCTTCCACATCGAATTAACAAAATCTTACATACCATAAATGCAGAAAATTCGCAATTTAATCACGAACACTGTGCAAACTCGTACTATTTATACACAAAACAAGGTTCACAAAGATTTAGAAGGAAAAGACATCCCCGAATCATGCACTTGAGAAAATCTTTCGAAACCAATCCCCGCTAATTCGCGTTTAAACAACGCCATCACTTCGGAATCTCCAGTCGGACCGTTTCGCAGAATAATTCGCCGTAAAACGAGCGGAACCGTCGCAGATGCGGACACGGTAAAAATCTCTTTCCCCCGAAAGTTCCCCATTCGCTCGCGCCATTTTTCACGAAGATCCGCACCGACACCCCTCTGCCGCCCCCTACGCCAGGGATTTTTTCGCCCTCACTGGCTGCTCGAGACCGCCCGGATGTTACGCGTTGAATAAAGAATCGCCGTCGTCGTCGACTGAAAAAGCGTCGATCTTCTTCGGCGAACACCTTGAGGAAGAACGGCCACGGAATCCCGACGAGTCGCAGAGCGATGAATATTTATACGGTGGTACGTTAATTGCCTCAAAGTCAATTACCACTTCTCCTTCGGAGGCTCGCAAGCCTACTGGGAGTATCGGAGCTTTGCCGATCGATAAATGTTCTCCCCGAGCATTAAACTCCGAGCACATTCTTCTGAATTCGGGAAAATCGGATCCTTATTTGTCTTTATATCCGAAGCTTCCATACAACTCTTTTGTAAAATATTTTACGGTGACGTCGCAAGAAAATAGTAGGTTAAAATATATTTTATTTTAAGAAAAAATAATATCCTTTATTAATTCAGATACAAACCATATTTCTGTAACAATTTCCAACAGATTTCCTACACGTTAACCCGTATGTCAATATTTACAATTTTCTACAAAGTGCAATACAATCTTAGTCATTAATAGACAGCGGATCTTCATGCATTTATAGAAAAATTGAGTAGATGAAATTCAAGATTGTTGGAAAATTTTTTAAATTGAAACCTAAAAAAATGGTAAAATTTCTCCTGTATTAAAATCATTAATAGAAGAAATAACATGCAATTTGGTTTCTACCTCTTGCAATCGACGCAAACAATTTTTATTTTGCATAAAGATCCGCAGTCATTAGTAGACTGCAGATTTGTATGCAACCTAAAAATTGTTTTCGTCCCTCAGTTATCCCAATTCTAATAGAGACTGTATGTATAGCTAACGCTCAGGAAAATGATTTTTTCCATCAAACCAGTGCGCGATGCGAGCTTCGAACGCCATGCTCCCGAGCTAACTCAATTCTGCCCCAAATGCGGCGATACTACTTTTTCGCCCGCCGTCATCGATACAGACGTCTGCTATGGGTACGTGAAACTCGCCGCGATCTTTTTCCACGGATCACCGGTCGACCGGTTGCCGGCGCAGATTTTTCTGCTGCCATCCGTGGCTGTCGCATAGCCTCGGGTCGATCGACGGAATGGCAGTGGAATGGTAGAGTATCGGTAGTATGAATAGTATGGATCGACGCAGCGTGTCTCGGTATCGGCAAGAAAAATCTCGCGGGCCCCCTCCGATCGTACGGTGGCCCAGGAACAGGAAAAACCGAGATCGATGGCTAATGGGCCATTCTCGCCGGCTACATTTTTATCGGTGCGTCGACCGCTGGACACGTGTCGCTCCGGATAGAATATAGAGTATATACGCCGGGCACAAAAGCGCCCGCGAATAAATTAAAAGCGCGAGCGCACTTTCCCTGTCAATCTTGATAGTGCTCCGGGACCTTGGTGCTAGACAGCGGGCTGCATTCCGGCGATGCATGGCTCGGACCATCGCTTTGTCTGGGGTAAACAGTGTGGAAAATTGTAAAGCAGCGGGAACTTAGTTTCATTATTATAATTTCGAATCCCTCGAATGCGAGGATTTTTGAAAAATGTTTTTATTAGAGAATCAGAGTGTAACAGAATAGAGGAATAATTGAGAAGGGCTTGTTTCATTGTCGGTAAAAAAGAGAAACGAATAATGTTCCGAATATTTCCTTTAATACTCTACGATGCAATACTAGCTATGCAATGATACAGTCGTAGATCAGTTAAAACGAACGCGACTGTAATTGCTTACGTATAGACACATCATACATACATGGAATCCACTTTCCGTTCGATACCATAAACAGCATGCATGGACCTTAAATGGAAATGTCTGCAGATTAAAGAAATTTATATCTCAATTTTTCATTTCGATTCTTGAGAAACAGGACTCCGGAATATATTGCGAACATTTATTCGTAGTAGAGTGTTGTAAGAACGCTTGTTTATTCGTAGGACATACAAATTCCTATTCCCATAAGCAATCTATTACAGAACACAGGTCTAGACGTTTACAGGTGTGGAATGAAAAAATTTGGCCACATTGTGAACGATTGTGCAACGGTCGAGGTTCCATTTTGGTTCTCGCGCCTCCTCCGAGATTGACAGAGTCGTAAAAATGATTAAACGTGTGATTAGGTCGGAAAACATTTTCGAATGGACGCCGACAACACGCGAAGTCTTGAAACTGTCGTCTTAGGTATAGCCTTTGGTGATTCGGTTACACGGTAAAGGTCAGCGTGGGCATAGTTGGTTTTCTCGACAGAGTACCGGTGACAGAAGCGTGGACAGGAGAGCGGCGGAGTAGCGGTCGGGTTCCGTGCCAAAAGTTCAAAGGCGAATTGATTTAACTGCTCGGGTACGAAAGGAATTTCGTCGCGATGACGTTCGATTTGTTAGAGAGACGTGTGGAAGTGTACCTCTTAAATCTTTCGTCGGGATATCCCGAGCTTCTCCGATTCCTGTTATTGTACCATCAAACAAAGAGATTTTTTTAGGATCTGACCCATAAAGAAGAGACTGACAGAGTTACTCCGACCTTGTCGCTATTATTCAAGAAATTATAGTGCCAGGAACCCCTCGTGAAAGGATTGGAAGCTTTCATGAATGACCCTCGGAACTTTTAAAGCTCCGAACTCATCGGACAAGAACTGGTAAAGGCAATACATATTTGTGATCACTATTGAAAACAGCGAGAACTAAAACAAAGAAAAGAATATTTTAAAGATTACAGAAAGCAAGAAGACTTTGTTAAAAATTGTAAAGAAACTCATTAACGGGACTAGAGGTTGAGAAATCAGGGATCTAGATCACCGAGCGACAAATTCGAAAGCTTCGACCACTTTGCAGTTACGATCGCATTCTTCGGGATTATACTGTTTAGAAGACTAGCCTGTACAAGTCGGCAAGGTAATCCGGCGGTAAGAGCGGATAAGTCTGTTTTTCAAAATCCTTGAAGGACTCCAGCAACGCGGAAGTCCTCAGGTAATGCCCGGAGGTACAACGTTACCGTCGCGACAAACACCGTCCAAACGAGATAGGAATCTTGACGGGAAAATCGGTGGAACGTTGCTCGATTTCTATCGTCGTCTCCGATCTCCGAGGAAAAAACAATGCTGAGCCAGGTAGAGCCTCGGAAAGTCTGTGTAATTAGAACGAAAACAATATCCTTCGACAGGTACCGCCATAAACCGCTACCTCTCTGGACATTAGGGGGACGACTACGTTTTTCCTTCTATCTCAGAAAGGAATCCGTTTCGGGACACAATGCGGCTAAACTATGCCGACGATATTTCTTCGATAATTACTGGGACGGACGGTGTAATGGCTGTACAAAGTAGGCAATGTTTTCATCGAATTTTAAAAATACAAGTTTATGCATAATACGTTTTATTCAGCCTCTCAGTTACGAATTGGGCTTGACTTACATAGTCCTATATTTATATTGTCCACTGTTTTAAATTCTATTTGCTCAACTTTGTCATAAATGTATAAAATCCTCATTCTAAAGATCATAACAGCTATCCACTACATTTCTGGCACACAATATGTGATTTATAGGAATACGCATACTCTAATCCACAAGTCTACGTTGAAGAATGCCCAGGTACCCAAGAATCTTTAACTCTAGAGGGTTGCACACACAATTATTATCCGCGAGCAAGGTGAATCATAAGCGGATAAATGCGAAGGAACCAAAAATTTAGAATCCCAGAGGGTTGTATAGGGAATTGTGATTCGCAAGGAAGGCGAGCAATGTTGTTGGAGGAAAATTAGCAAAAGAGAGTGTCGGAAGGTCTTTGAAGTCGGCGGAGAGGATCAAGGGGCGTGAAGCAGCGAGTGTCGTGGGGCTTGAGGGTGCAATCAGCGGGAAGAAGCGTCGACGGCGGCGGATTAGATAAGAGGTGGCGAGTTGTCGTTCGAATGCAGCAGGGAGTCGAATGCAGCAGTTACACGGAGGGGGCGGGTCAGTTGGATGCAGCAGCATCGGAGCAGACGCGGCGCGCCGCGGTAGGTTGCGTGGTGCGAGCAAGGTAGGTTGGCTGGTTGGGTTGGTCGGTCGGTTGGTAGGTTGGTTGGTAGATAGGTAGGAAACGTTTGCACATCCGGGACCGGGCGTAACTATTCGAGCTATATACACGGCAATACGAGGCCGGAGGACGTAATTACGCGCGTTCTGCCAATATTGGTTAACCTTTCGAGGTTGACGCCACCATATGCAAAGCCCCTAATGAGTCGCTCGAGTGGCCCCGGTGTCTAGTATTACGCGCTCGTCTCTGCCCTCCCTATACGCTCGCTCTCGTTATTACCTCGACCGGAGATATTCGACGATCCTCTCTTTTCTCCACTATTTTCCCACCCTCTTTCTATCCCCCTCTCTCTCTCCTTACCGTTCTTGCTGTCGGTCTTCCCTCCGATGCCAGAGCTTTCCCCGGCTTCGAAATTTGCGTACGTTTTCGTCTCCGGTACCAACAACGCTGAAATGCACCGCGAACGGTCCATGATTGCTCGAGAGCGAATATTTGTTGGCTGATTCGCGCTGCTGCCGGTGCGCTACGGGGAAATTGCGACCCATGGCCCCTGCGATGCTGGAGGGCTTGTTTCTCGTTGAATTCGCCGGAACTGGGCTCAAACATGCGCGTTCACAATTTTTTAGAAAACTACTTCATTTTTAAGTAGGAACCATATCAATTAGATTACTTGATACATACAGATTTCATGTGGTTCTATTCATGCGCAGAAAATTATAAAATTAGAACTGCATAGAAGCGACATTTATCTGAACATTATTTAACTCTACATTTGGGGTCTCGATACACAGCTAGACATGATCTACCTTGAGATTTACAATCTCTCGTAAAATGGCAATGGTGGATCCCGATCCGAGGAACTACGGTCTCGATTTCGCGGATCGATGGCGTCGTAGCCCACGCAGCCGGGATTCCTCGCGATCCCGAGTCTGTGCATCGTCTTGTGCATCGAGTTCCCGGTGCATCTCGACGTGGTCCGCGATAAGACCGTGTCGCGGAGTTTTATGAACGTCGGGAGATCGTGGCAAGGAGGATCTAAGCGGTCCCCGGTTACACGGGCGAGGAGGGTGGGTGCGGGGGTGATTGTGAGCTTTCGTCGTTGCAACGTGGTCGCATCTGCATTGCATCTCTGCTTGCACACACGGGGGTTTAGACGATCGGGCGCCGATATATCGGAGCAGCGAGCGATACTCCGGCACGCAACGGCACACTTAGTATGCAAATCGCGGTAGTTCGCCGTCTCGCGTCACCTCGCGCCCTCGTGTGTGCGGATAATTGCGCGGCCCCCGCGACCGTGTGGGAAGCAGTCGAAATTGCGCATATCAATGAACCCCGGGGGGGGACGGGGTGTCGATTAAATCTGGAGGCAAGCCTGGCCCGACCTGCCGACTGTCAATTTCTAACTTCCGAGGGATTCGCGGACGGAACGAGTTCCGTTTTCGCCGGCCCTTACAACTTTATATTGACTCGCGCGGACAAAGAGACAGCGCAGCGTTGTAGTCGATGGGCCTCGTGCGATTTTGATTTATTGCCAGCCGGAGTTTCGCACAGGGGACGTGTCGAGCAGTGGCGGTACCAGTCGGACTTCTCGCTGAGAGATTCTGCAACGAACAGCTTATTCTGACGTTAGTCTACTCTACAGCTGAATAGTTTTATAACGGATTTTAATTTTTGTGTAGAAGCATGTTAAAATATTCAAAAGTAAAAGATTGTATAAAAATGGAATATTCGTAGAGATTTATCTAGTATCAGGTGCACAACATTCCTGTTATTTGAGGTTTACCGTGACCCCAGTTCCTCGCATTCGACGGTTCCCGCGTGATTTTGATATATTACGAGCTGGAGTTTCGTAGGGGGAACGTATCGGGACAGTCGTTGGACTCGAGTGTGTTTTCGTTTGACGGATAACTACCCCAACTACCCCTCGGTCGCTAATAGACCAAGGGGATGTGGGGTCATTCGAGAGCTGTGCGATGAATTCGATACACGCATCCCGAGAAGAGCAGAAATTTTATTCTGCCTGTATCTCCTCGAGTTTCTTTCGTCGAAAAGTCTTAACTTTGTGCAAAAATAAAGCGTAAATTTGTACATTCAAAGTGTGTGTTGCCATTCAGATTTCGCTACTACTACATTAACCTAACAATTGCCAATTCACTTGACGAATTCGTAGTCCAGTTTTTCTGCCCCACGGATGGAGACATTATTTTCTCTCTAATTCAACGGCAAGAATCTTTCAAGAAAGCGACTCGTTCCGAAGCTGGAACCGGCTAAACCCGTCATTAGATACGAACAATCCACATCGATCGACGGTTTTTCACGGGGTTAGGAGAGGAGGGGAAAGAAAGCGGCGGACAAGAAGGGGAAAGGAAAGAGGTACAAGCAAAAAGAGGCTGATTTTATTGGCGAGGTACGAGAACCACGGCGGCCGCCTTTCCCTTGTCCGAGGGAGTTTAATAGAGGGTGAAACGTCCTCGAACTTCCACGAGTCTGCTTCCTTCGGATTGCTGGCTTCTTCATCCCCATCGACGCGGTCATCAGCAATCTTGGATGTGGATTGCAGTAACGACGGGGTCGCTGGGGGTCGGCCGGGGATTCCGAGAGGAGAATTACGCAATCCTCTGTTCCATCGGCGAAAGCAGAAACCTAATCGTCCGCTTTTCCTTCGATTTACCTTCCATTCGCGTTCTCCCACCCCCAATTTGTAATTCGCCCCCGTGTCTCCGATAAATCGCCCTGCATCCCGAATCTGCATACATTGCTCGCGATCCACGAAGAGTACTGCGTTTGATCATCAAAATAAGTGGTCCTTGTCATAACAAAAGCGACAAATAAATTACGTTCGTGTACCTTGTATTCTCCACGGAAGATATCATTCCCGAGGCTTCAACAAGCGGCGAAATGATTTCTCAACGACCGGAACGGCGCCGTAGACGTCTGCCTCGCTTCAGAGTCAGAGGAGCCGGCGTCGATTTGATGTAGCACAATATAGCGAGAAAGGAAACATTTTAAAAGCATAAGCAACCCTCGATAAAGCCGAACGCCGTAGAAGGGTATCGTTCCTGACACCGCGCGAAGATTATTAAAAGCGACAGTGGCCGGGAACGGGTGTGGAGCCCGAACAAAAGGGGAACGTCGCGTTTTATCGCGGTCCATAAATTGGCGAAATAACGCGTCGTAATTTGGCGGTCGCGGGTCCCCAAAATAAATAAACCGTGGTCCTCGTCCTTTCTCCACCGAAAGTGACGGTGGTCAATACCGTCGAAAATTTTACGGCCAGGTTTCTCGGTTTGCACGTCGCGTCGGTGGGAGAATCTATCGTGTTTTACGTCCTCGCCGGACGAGATCATCAAAAAGGATCCTTTTTTAACACGGGGCACGAGAGTTTATTCAAATGGAGACGTTTTCCGCTTCTAAATCGCGCTTTACGATCGCGGGGGCCATCGGGGCCCCCCGATTCTCTCTGTTCGGCCGCAACAAATGGCCCGATGAAATCTTCCGTCTCGGGCTATAAGTTTAGACGTGATCTAATCTCGGCGTTTCACCGCCGCGGAACGACCCAACTATCCCCGAAAATATCGCCGGGCGTTATGTCGACAATGCCACTCAATTTGGAGCTCGGAGATTTCGCCGGGACACGGCATTGTCGGAACACGGCCGCCCTAACTCGCTTAAACGCTCGCCTTCGGCCGGCCACCGCTTTTTCCAACGAAACTCGAAAATAAGATCCTCTACATATTTCAGTACTTTTCATTCTATGCTCGCTTAAGTTGGAATTTAATCGGCGAATACGAGAGCATTACGTTATTTCAAGATGGCCTACTGACAAGTGAAACATTTCTAAATGACAATTGATGATCACAGCAGTGAACAAGTGAATTGTGGGAGCAGAGTGAGCACCTGTGCTTCCTCCAGCGAGTATACTCACGAAAGGAGAACAAAAGCATTCGTGTGCAACAGAGTTACATTTCTGAGATAGTTATCGAATGACGCGCGCTGATGCTACACTGACTCGTTGGATCGAGTATAGGTAAGCGTCCCGAAGCATGGTTTTCATTAGTCCGTTGTTGCTCGTCCGTGACAGGCCGAACGATTCGAGTACCCGTCAGGTCTCGCGTCACGGTGCGGGTACAATATCGCCGGTAACCGCCGCCTCGAACACTGGTACCACTACCACTACCACTGGCAATAGAGCAGCAGCAGCACCCTTCTACGGCCGATGGATCGTCGATAGGTATTTTAGGCTCCGGTATATAATAGTACATACCTATAACACCCTCGCGTGGAGTTCTCCAATGGAGAGGAAGCGGGACACCCTGGCGAAGAATAGGCGAGCGAGAAAGACCCCGTTCATGCGACGGGGGAGAGAAGGGGATGGGGGGGGGGGGAGGGGATCGATCGAATCGCCATTACGGCGAGTGAGTGCCGGGGGTTGCTCGATGGAATCACGCCGCCGCTGGGGGTTTATTCTCCGTATATATTTGCCGGAGTATCACCCTCGACCCAGTAGGATGTCGCCCCTTATCCCGGAGGGTTCGATGCTCCGGCGAGCAGGTTTCGCGTAAGGGAGGGGGGAGCATGGATCTAGGAGGCCGGGGCCCTCGCGACGAGCACTTCGGACTCGCCGAAATCTGCGGGGAATTCGCACCCTCGACAGGATACCACTTTTCGAGTGGAGTGCCCCCGGACCGACAAATGTTCAACAATGATTACGTTTTTCGTCGCTCGAGCCTAATCTGCGCCCTCCTCCCACCTCGTCCATCGGCCCGCGATTCAAACACGTCTCTGATGAGGATCCTTGCCATTTTACTTCCAACAAGATTCTTGCCATTTTACCTACGGCAAATTTCTCCTTTCTCTCTTCTTTAAATCTGGGAAGAATTAAATGTGGTCTTCAGGTTTGGAGTAGTTCGAGGCTTTGGGCGAGGTTTGGTAGGGCGGCACCAACATGTGTGACCTGCGACGTTTTCCACAAAAAGGTCTGGGTTAGGTTCAAACGCGTTTCTGGTGAGGGTCCTTGCCATTTTACTTACAGCAAATTTCTACTTTCTCTCTTTTTTAAATTTGAGAAGAATTAAATGTGGTCTGCAGGTTTGGGTTTGTTCGAGGTTTTGAACAACACCAATATGCGTGACCTGCGACGTTTCCCACAAAAAGGTGTCGAATATTGTCCCAACAGGCTAGTTAATAAATTCGACAAGCCCCCCAATGGTTTCTACTTCTGTCGAAAGCAATATACAGGATGAATAATGCATATTGCCACTGTCGTTTCAGATATGGCGCCGGATACGACCTGGCAGCGCGGCGGAAGAACGCGACGAGGGAGTCGACGGCGACCTTGAAGGCCTGGCTGAACGAGCACAAGAAGAACCCGTACCCGACGAAGGGCGAGAAAATCATGCTCGCGATCATCACGAAGATGACGCTGACGCAGGTCTCGACTTGGTTCGCCAACGCGCGACGGCGCCTCAAGAAAGAGAACAAGATGACTTGGGAGCCGAAGAACAAGACGGACGATGACGACGACGCGGTTCTCACGGACTCGGAGGATAACAAGGAGAAGGACGACCTAGCGGGGGACAATCAGAGCGACAGGGTTGGCGAGGAGGCGAGGAGAGGCCTCGAAGAGAATGGTAAGTGAAATTCTCACACTCTCCTCGACACGTTCGAAAACGAACAATTTTATTCCAATCCCTGATGGTAGGGACGCATTAGATGTTGTGTTGTTCCGAGTCTCTTGAACAATCTTAGCGTATTTCTAGCGTATCTTAGTGTATCTTGGCGTATCTTTCTTTACCATATTTTTCTTCTACCTTCTACCTTCTAAATTCTACGATACCTTTGTTAATTTTAACTCGTTTCCTGTTTATATTTGTTTCTCGCGGTTCATTGCTGTTCCTTCTATGTAATTATTATTATTAGTACGCTGGTCTGTCATGATCGTGACATGACTTTTATCGCAATAAACGATCGTTTTTGTCATAAAACTATTCTTTCATGTATTTTTATTTGTAACTTCGTTAGAACATACTTCCCAACAGTGTCCTATTCTTAACAAACACTTGTGACAAGTCGGAAACAGGTTCATTTTTCTATGAGCAGTCGATTGGATTCGTTGGAACGAGGAATTGAGTGAGAACATTTATCCTGAACACATTTCACTAAGTAATCGATCTATACAATTTACGAAATTTACTGCTTGTCGTACTCCGAACCACCATAAATTCATCAAATCCGTAGTCCAACCAGAATCCTGATATCACAGAGACACTACCGTGCACCGGCTTAATTACCTCGGAGAACGACGGAGTCATTCTCGTAAACGGTCCCTAATTATTCCAAGCAGCTCCCCTATCCCAGTAACCCCTCGGTTTGCAGAGCTCGAATGAGAACTATGTCTCAATCGGAGCTGCGTGACGGCCGAAGTTTAGTCAATAAGCAGCCACGCGTGTAGCAATTATGCGTGATATAATACTGTTACCAATCCGCTCGCGTGTGTCTATGCGTTTCCCGAGGTAAGAATGCTCGAAACATCGCGCAAAAGAATTTATATTCCTCTACACAATCTAGTCGCCACGCTATGAAACAAGATTACACAATTGTATTAATTAGTAGGATTTTCAAAATATAATGTTTAAATAACGAGCACTATCTAACGGGTTCGTTTTTGACATTATCATAAAAATTACATTGAATTCATTTAGTTTCAAATAGTGCGATGTGAAATAACTGATAAACTCATTTGTTTTTAAATTTTGACTTAGACCACTTTCATAATTATGAGCACATATAATCATCGTATAATCAAATGAGCTCCAATAAATTAATGCCTTACATGAGTTCGTAGAAAATGCTTGTTCATCCTTTGTTTTGCAACTTAAATTTGCGTTCCGTTCAGCTAGCACCATTCAGGTAGCGTGTACAGTTCGCGTGACCAGCTTCCCCGATATCTAATGGCCATCGAACAGCGTTTCTGATATTGCGCAAGCATCCATTCCGCTGACAATAAGCCGAACCGTACGACCTATCCCTACAAGGATCGGCCAAGCCGATCGCGAGATCCCAAGACGCATAAACACTTCGACGGAGCCCGAACCGCCTGCTACAACGGCGTACAACAAATTTTACAACTCTTTCCGCGATTTCCAATAAATATCTCTTCATCCAGGCGCGTTGAACCCGAGCATCGGGTTGCTTCAGCGCTCGAGAAGACTTCATCGATTTTTCTCTCGCGGAGACAAATATTTGGGGTGGCTGACGGCTCAGGCTCTTCCCTGCCAGTGATTTTTTCAACCCTCCGTGGATCTGCACGGTTTCAAGAAGATACGGCTTTGTCTTTTGATGTATCTCTCGTTTGGAGCCCTTGTGACGGAGTAATTGGTGTGTTGAACTCTTCAACAGTGGATGGAATTGTTTAAAGCCGTTCCAGAAATAATATACATTTTGTTAATATAGTGTGCATTAATGGGAAAGTTTCAGGAAGTCGTAGCTACATTTTTTGCTGTAAATTACGTTAAAGTTAATGTCCAGGTCAGAATAGAAGTTGTTTTATAACTCAATCGTTGGTACGAAATTACTCGTTACCGTATTGGGGAAATATAATTAGAAGTATAGATTTCGTCTCGAGGGTAAAATTGACTAGAATATTGTTTATGGAAGTCGTCGGAACGGAGAGTGAGAATTACATGGAGCACCCTGTATAGTCACGGGAATCTTTCAATGGCCAGGCGCAGCTGCACAAATCGTCCGTCGAGGGCGAGGCAAAACAATCTCGGACTATCCAAACATCGTCAACTTTTCTTCGTTTCTGAGTCGCCTCGGCTTGTTTCATCCCTCACATAAATTTCACCCCTTTGCGCGTCGAATCTTTATAGACCGTCGGGGACATTTTAGAGTCAGTGATATCGGTGGAAGCTGAAATGTTTGTCTTGGCACGGATACCGGTTAGAATATTACAGTCGGGGCACGAGCGTCAGCTAATCCTGCATCGTGCTCGAATCGTCTCCATCGGAGATACGAGAAACCTCCGGAGCAAAAGATTCCCCCGCAATAAAATAAAACTTGAAACCACATATTCCCCGATATAAAACAACATTTAAAAGAATGCAACTAACCGGTACTAACTCCTCAGTCTATATTGGCCCAGACCCTCACACGATTCTCAAACATGATTCTTCGTAAAAATTCTTTCCGTACATTCTTTATAAAAATATTTTTCTGCGATGATCCGTTTTTATTCGTTACATTTGATTAGTAATTTTATATATTAAGCAGATACGTCGAATTTTTCAGAGGTATTTCTACCGGAAGTGCCGAAAGACACCCTCAAAATTTTAAACAGAAATTGCTTGAGATCACAAAGATGAATTAAAGGGAAATGATTCGATAAATCTATTTCTTTCAATATAGAAATAGGGTTAAAGATATCTAGCCCACTCTGAGAGACAGATAGCTGATTCTGAAAGCTTGCAGCACAATGCTGGATATTTGTCGGTGCAAATTCGATCACTTCCGGCCAGCGCGCTTAGCAAAGCGTCGTTCGCCTATCGCCAGCGGCCTGGTGTCGTCGAATGGCTACTTATTCAGGCATTTTGGCGAGCGGCCGGAAACGGCGAGTTAGAAATTCGCTAGCCGGTGCGGGACTGCGTGTGTCGGGGTCTATATCGCGGAGGCGGACATAATGGTTCACATGTGGGTAAACACAGTGACGGGTTGCGGGTTGCCGCGCAAAGAGATTAATGGCCTTCGGTTTGGTCCCCCGGTGGACCTGGCCGGTTCATGGGTATTGGTACGTGGCCTCTCGCGTCCACACGCTCTCCGGCACGACGACGCTTTCACCGAGAGCTCTCCCGTTCTCTCTCTCTCTCTTGCTCTCTCTCTCCTCTCCACTCTCCCTAAGCGTGTCTCTCTGTGGGCGAGAGGCAGAGGGTGCATCCGGGCTGAGTAGCCATCCGTAGGACCATATACATTCGGTGCCACGGGCTCCATATATATACAAATACATACATGTCTATATACATATAGTGTATCGTAGTGTATATACATATGCGGATGTACATAGACACAGTACGGTGATGTATCGGCGCCCGCGGCGAGACGAATGGTACGGACCCTCCTATGGCCACCATTACCCCACCGCACATTGGCCAATATCGTTCCTCTTCGTCGCTCCTCTTCCTCCATGCTACGATCCTCCCTCTCGTTCTCTTCCTCCTCTGGCATTCTCGCTCGCAACCCTAGCCAGAGCCCCTTCGATTCCGGACATTTAGGTGTTGCGAGCAGGCTGCGTGACGCGGCCCGCGATGGCCCCACTCGTAATTTTAAAGGACTGCCAGAGGAAGCCCTACGCGGAATACCGAGCCAGACCGATTTGTTTTCTATACGACGCTGGTCCCAGGACACGCGTGATTTGTGACCGAGTGTGAATATCTGGGCTGGTGGTCCTGGCTCTTGGTCAACGGACCGTCTTGGAGACACTGCTCAAAATTTCTTGGTATACATTAAAGAAGATATGCTCTCAGACCTAGCTCCCAGAAGCTGAGAACCTGAATGTTTAATATCTTTGAAATGGACCTAGATAGTCGGGAATGAAAGTGTAAATGAAACTTCATCGAGGACTCTTTGATCTTCGTATTTATTTCCAGCTGCTATTTCATATTTACTCCATTACGCGGCGATCCATTCAAGCTTCAGAGCCATTCATCACAGGAGTCGCTGCGAATAATGGTTCTCGGGAAACAGCACTCGTAATAAAGCGACAGGTTTAGCCGGGGGTTTGCCAAATTCAAGAGCTTTCTTAACCCTCATGAATTTCCATGTTGACCGCCTCCGCTGGCCCTCAGTGGTCACTTCAGACGGTCGGGAGTGCGCCAGGGGTTGCCGTCGTGGTAAGATACACTCGACCATTCAGTTTTTTCCGTTTACTCTGCTCGCTTCCGGTAACCCTGAATACAAACAAGAGCACTTCCGTGGGGCTTGTATCGCGAGTGTCCGAAATTCCGGAATTTAATCCTGACAATTCGCGTCATTAGCGGAGATACGGGCCGGCGCGAAGATTATGAGATTAACGTCTGATAAAAGGGGGTCAAAAGTTAAAGAGCCACTTGTGGACTCGACGGTGGTATCTATTTAGTTGGCCCATAAGGTTCCCTTTATAGGGAGGTTGCGCGCACCCTAAACCTAAACTCTCTGTTTCCCTGTGGCTCTCTCTTTCCCTGGTCTCGTCCATCCCTCTCCTTTTCTCTTCCTCTCTGTTTGACGGCGGGGGTTAGCCGCCCCTTCTAGCTTGGGAATTATCGCTTGACGACCCATCAAGTAAACCCTCTGCCGACTCATTCGAACCTCTTAATGAAATTCTCACCCCTGACTGACTGGCTGGCTCGGCTGGATGGCTGGCTGGCTAGCTGGCAGACGCTTGGGACGATCCTAGAGTGCCCCGAGAGACTCGCCCGAAGAGAAAGAGAGACCAGGAGAGACGAGGGCGCGCCAGTGGAACAGGGATAAAGGACACAGCTTCCCTATTCTACACCGACCGGCTCTTTCCCGGCTCGAGGGGAGCTAAAATCTCTCGCGCCTCAAAGTGGTTGAAGGCTCCGCTCCCTTTTTTTCACAGCATCCCTTACAGCTTAACTGCGTAAGGGAGCGCGGAAGGGAGGAGTCGCCTTCCTACCGCTTCCAGGGCTCGATCCCTCGCAGACTCCGATACACTGACTCTCGCGTGGATCTCACTTTCACACCAGGGATTATAAATCATTAATTCTGACATCGCGCTCCAGGCCGAAGGGGCGCGACATCCCGTAAAACGCAACGCGCTCCCTGACCGTACTGAATTTTCTATTAGTTCCGCGGAAAACACTCGCCACTGCGTTCCGGGTGCTATTAGGCTTCCGTTTGCTGGCTGTCAAGCTTCACCTTCGAGCTCCATGCGACACAGGTGGCGCAGTTTGTTATTGGTCTCAAATATTAACCTGGAGTATGGGACTACCTTCCACATTTCTGTACCGCCTTCGTGCCATCTGCATGCAGTAATAAGCGGCAGCCGCATGAAGACTGGTCAATTTATTAAATTAGCGGCGCCGGTGTGTTTGCAGAGCCGATGAGGCACGTGAAGGCGGAGCACTTGCAGCACGACAAGGACTTGGACGACGAGGACGATCTGGACTTGGAGGAGGACCCACGGCGGGGCGAGCATCCGTTTCACCATGCGATGCAGCATCATCACCACCATCACCAAGGCTACGCCGGGGAGGACCACCTGAAGGACGAGGGTATAAAGTCGGACTGCAGCGCAGCCGGGGTACCGATTCCAGCTACCAAACCGAAGATCTGGTCGCTAGCGGACACGGCCGCTTGCAAAACGCCACCTCCACCGTCGCATCCCCATCACCAACAGTACCATCACCTGCACCATCAGCAGCACTATGGCCAGCAGCAACACCACCTGGCGAACCAAGGCCATCACCATCACTCCCAGCAACCTTGGCTCGGCTCTGGAGGCGGCGGAGGCAACACCGGCGCCGGAGGTGGCGGAGGCAACCTGAGTTCGTTCGCGTTGCCCTCTTCAGCGTCCATGAGCCCTTCGGCAGCTGCCACCGCCCCCTATTCGAGCGCCGCGACGAGGTACGGGGGATTCCTGTCGTCCTCATCCGGCGGACAACTTCACTACAACCCTAACTCCTCGTCCGGGTCCAGTTCTTCGGCATCCTCCTCGGCGGCGGCGGGGTTTCCCGAGGTTGGTACGGACACTCCACCCCAGACACCGCCCAACATGAAGGTGGCTACACCGAATGGAGTGATCCAGGCACCACCGCAAGGTTACTGCACCACTGGCAACGGCAACACCACGACCAACGGTAATCCCAACCCGTACGCAGCTAGCCACCCGGCCACCGGCTACCTGTCCACGAGCTCCGGCTCCGCCAGCAGCGCATCCTCCTTCAGCTCCAGGCTGCAGGCCTCCCCGCACAAGGACTTCTCGCCGGCGGGACAGAACTCGATCCTACATCAGCATCAGACCACTGCCAGTCTGCCGCCCACGGAGGCCACCACTGCGTTCAAGCCGTTCTACAAGGGGTGAGTGTACTTGATGTATTGTTCGGGGATGGTTGAGTTATTAACCCTTGTGGCGATGCCCAATAATCTCTGCGATGTCCAGTAACTTCGTGTTTCATGGCATAATTATCCTAGAAACTAATAGGCTGTGGAAATTTTTCTTTGTTAACGAGAACGGTCGAACAATTTTAAAAGTAGTACAGGTATTTGCACAGGTTACAACACTTTGTCGAATATAAAAGAGTTTTAAAGACTTCATTGTTGATTCATTTCTAACTTGAATTCTCTAAAAATCGCGAAAAATACAAGAATAATAACATCAGCATGCAGATTTGCAGGAGGAAAATAAAACTCGAAACCCAATGATTCCAGGTCGCAGACGATGGGCAGTGGGTTCGTCTCGCCAGTGTAAGATCCGCTGGAATCAACGTCGGATCACCGTTGTGTCCTCCGAGGTGAGTGTAACTCTCGTTCATCCGATCGACCACGTCATCGAATCGAAATTCCATTTGTCGCCGCTCCGAGAACCCGATCCCGTAACGACTACGATCCTCGAATAAATTACAAACTGCGAACACAAACCTAGAGAACGTCCCGAACAAATCACTCATCGTTCTATACACCAAAACCGCAAACCAGTCTCCACCTTATTGATCTTATCGTCCACGGCTGGTTCCAGTAAACTAGGAAAATTACGTGTGGCAATATTTGTAATATAATTGTACTGCTGATGTATATGGTCTAACAGCTACAAGACTGAAGAAACATTGAACTTCCAAATGTTCAAAGACTTTTAAAAATGTTTCAAGAGTTCCTCTTGCGTCAAAAAAATTCTGAAATAAAAGATAGGGATCATTTAGGACCGCAAAGGGTTAAGATGTTCGTAATTAACAACTTTTAACAACAAAAAAAAACGAACGGGCAAGTTGAACGGATTATGATTGGCCGAGAGAATGATGTTGCGTCGGGGTGTGCGCAATCGCGTTTTGCGGGTCGTTAAAATGGCGGGTCCGCTCCGGATCGACTCGGCGAGCCGGTCGATCAGTGGCCCGGCACGGGAAAATCGATAAGAAATTAATATCCGGCGCGTCGATTGGTCGTTAGGCATGGACTCGCGTTCAAATAATAATGGCATCGAGCATTGAGCAGCGTGTGGGCAGTCTGCGGGATGGGAGAGCGAGGGAGAACGATCCCTCGAGGGAGAACGAAAGAGCGAACGGTAGAGAAGAGAGGCTATCGCCACCTTCTTGACAGTGACAAATGGACGAAGATTTCAATCAGTGAATGGAATCACCGCTGGCCGACCGCGTCTTTCTCTTACACACGCTGCGCCCTGGCCCCGTGTACGTGTACGCTTGTGCTCCGCCACGGAACAACCTTTTCTCTTTCTTTCTCCTTCTCCATACACATTTCTCTTTCTCTCTTGAACACACCTGAACCTGTCGCGCGTTCCTGACTGAACGCCGGTCCAGTTGCGTACGATCACAAATGGGACACACTCTCCAGGGCTCGAATTAACGGAGAAACAACGTTAGCTTCTTCAAAACCTTGTCTGTGGCCACAGGGACGCGGCTGTAGAATCTGTACGGGACAGCACAGAAAAATTTCGCTTTTGGTTAGCTTTAGGCTTCGAAGTTAGCGTACAGTAGAATTCTCAGACATTTTATTTTGCAATTATTGAAATTCTAGAGATTCGATTATAATAAATTCTGTCTTGTGCTCGTAAAGATTTTACTACCGCATGACCGCTATCCCTAATCAATTATATATAACATCTGCTCTTACGGTATTATCCTACGGCAAACTGTTTAATTCGGAATTGAACAATAAGATCGTATAAATCGGAATGCAGCGTGTTAAATTCCGGACGAACGGAATCTAAACCGTGGCTGAAAAATTGAGACGGATCCGCGCCATCCATTGGAAATTCGACGCACGCAGGTGCATCTGACAGAGGAAAATCGCGTTACACCTATTTCCGCGGGCGATATCGATTCCGAACGTGCCCGCTAATACGACGGGGGTTCGACGGACAAAAAGAGAACCGGGCGAGAGGAGATGGAAAAGTGGTTATCCGTAGCAGTCGAGCGATCGTTAAATCGGCTTCAGAACGCCGGGACTTCATTCCATTCACGGCCACGGTGACAGAAAAGGGGGGAATCTTGAAACGGTTGTTCCTTCGTTTCCTTACAAACGATTCGCCAGATTCATCTCCCGGGGCTTTTCTACTCCGATTCTCTTCTCCTCTCGCTCTTTCGGTCGTTTTTTCTTTCTCTCGTTCGTTTTTACCTTCTCTCATCGCTCCTTTCGTCGCGCACATCCAAGGCTATCTGATTCCGCGACGGTGTAAACAAGCCAGGACCAGTTTTTTTTCCCGAAAAGGCACACACACGAAAGCCGTTATAGATCCGAATCTTTCGGGCTGACGAGATCGCTCGATTATGTTTCGCGATGACAATTTCTGCCTGCCGTCCGTCCGGCATTAATAATTCCGGCGTGTCGCGCACAACCACCGTGGATCATTCCTGAATCTAGTCGGTCTCGCGAATATATCATCTCAATTCCGGCAATCGAGATCAATTAAGATTCTTGATCCTGGCCGCGTTCCGCCTGTCGTGCGAACTCCCCGACGGACCTTGAACTTCGCTGAACCTCTTCACAGGACCAGAATATTCCCCGTCGATTTCATTTACCCGCCGCCGTGCATATTCCGCTTCGGACCGACCGTTTTATGATCTTTTTCTGACCTGCGAGGAAAAAAACGTTACAACGTTGGCACTTCGTTGGATACTTTTGGCCGGTCCTCGACTGCTTAAAACCATTAATAAAGCTTTAATATGTTTACGACGCCCGCCGTTGTAAAGCACCGTGCGCCACGTCAGCTGTCGACACCCTCGTTCCACCTTGTACGAAATCTGGTTCTTTTAGTGGCCAGAAGAGATTCTATCAACTCAATTCTTGGTTCTTGTGAGTGTTGGTATTGTTTACACCATCATCGTGAATTCAAAACATTTTTTTGTTGAATACTGAACGGTTGAAATAAATTTTCTTGTGGCTCTCGCGAGAAGGAAGGTCGAGGTTTTGAAGAGACATATAAAATAACGGATATAACTGGACTCTTTTTATTCAACATTTTTATAGAAGGTTAGTTGTCCACGGTTGGTACTGATAGAAAAGATAGTGGAAAACAGTCTTCGAAAAGACCGGGAAACAGTGTCAGTGAACTTCATTTCATGGAAAAGGCGTTCATAGGTTTATCTAATTCATCTAATTCTGTGGAAAATCGTGTACGCGTATTCGCTAGATCATAACTATTTTCATCAGGAAAATGTGTTTATCTGATGTGAAAAACCGGAACCCTAATCTTCCATTTGCATCATTAGCACAATGTTTCTGGCCATTGCCAAAGCTTATTGCTATATTACATCACAGATGCCAGTGTTATTTTTATTTTCATTCCATTTTATTTTATTCCATTCATTATCATTATTTTCCATTCTTTCGTATGATGGAAACCGGTTGACCAGAAAGAGAGAACGCGAACAACAACAAACGTGTATCGACGCGAACAACAACAAACGCCCACAACAAAGCCCAGGAACAAGGAGTCGGGGAATGCAGCATCAATTACCATTCGTTCATCATCGCGTCGTCTCGTTTATATCTAGACGGGGTCTAGCCCCTAGCCATCGTTCATATTCCGTTCGAAGCTGAGACTACGCTAATTAGCGTCACATCGGCCGTTTCATACGAACCATCCAACTGTCCCGACTTCTTCAGCCGAGATAGAGGCGAGAACCGGCGGACACAAGGCTCGGTCAGAGGTGTGACGTCGAAGAGATAGACAGAGAAAGAGAAAGAGACGAGAGCGTCGCCTCGTTCCGCAGGCTGCCAGCTGAAAGAAGTCTTGAGAGAGAGGATCCAACGAGGAGAGAGAAAGAGAGGGAGAAAGAGAGAAAGAGCGTCCTTTCGAAGGGAACCGGGTGTTAGCCGGTACTCTTATCGCGTGGCGATCTGATCCTAATTTATAGCCGCGTCCCAAATAAACTAGTTTTCGCTGTCGTCACCTCGGCCAGCCCCCTCCTCTGGCCAGGGCTGCGGGGACCTTTGGGGCCTCGTGGCCTGTGGATGCTTATAACGCGGTGCGGACCTCGCGTCCCGATCCGAGCTCCCTCCAGGACGATCTCGATGGGCCTGTTGGGTCCCCTTCGCCCCTGGGTCCGGGCACAGGGAGCCAGGTATACGTATAAGCTCCAGATCGCGCGAGAGAGCGCCTCTTGTTGCACCTACCTGGCCGGACTTTGCTCTTTTTTCGCCCACCGTTCTCGCCTCGGAGACGCGATGCGACGGGAGTACGGGAGAGGGACCGAAGTAGAGGAGGACTACGGAGCGGTAGCGTCGGGATCAAGAGAGGAAAGGAGGACATCCTCGACACCCGTGGCCTATAATTGCCAATTAGCCCGGGGATATTTAATTGCCATTAGGCTGGGTGGTGAACTACCGATCTGGGTCTACTGGCCCCCTCGGCCTGACCTCGACCAACAGACCATCCATCTAGGCTAGCCCCTTCCGCCCGCGATGCTCGCCGGGTCCCACGGCATCTGCATAAAATTCGCGACCACCAGGCACCCATGGTCTCCGACAGGATAGCCGATCTTTTTAACGGCTTCGAGATTCCGGGAGGATTCAGGTGTCTCCTCGATAAATCCTACGCTGGACGATTTCTTCTTCTTCTTCTTCTTCTTCGTCGCTTCAGTTCTCTCTCTCTTTCTCTCTCTGTCAACCGCTCCGTCTTCCTCCCACCTTCACAGTCTCCATCCTCGTTCGTCTTCCATTTCGTTCAGTGACGAAAGCACGTTTCTGGAATTCCCAGCGTTTCGAGAGACCGCGCAGGTCTCCGAGAAGAGCACACGTTCTTCCCGGACACGTCCTTCTTTGTCCTCGACCCTCATTTCGGGACAGGATGGATCCTCGCCTGGCTACCGCTCGATCCGCGATCGCGGGGGCTACCCAGAGGCTTTATTACATCGCGGCGCAGATCGTGCGATGGGGACGAAACGGTAGCCCGGATTTACGTCCACGAATGGCCGTCGGCTTCCACGCTACCTGAGTAACCGGAGAACTTGCTAAAACCCTCGGACCCCGACTCTTTAGCCGAGACGATGCCCTGGCGACGTTTGCAACTTTACGTCCGAAGAAGGCTTTGTCACGTGGCCCTGCTGCCGAGAAAAATTAAGAGGTCGTTAGCGCGTCATTGTTCTTCTATGCCCGACATCGCTCGAAACAATGAAATAATAAGTAGAACGAGAATCCTCGCATAGATTCGTTGACTAATTCAGAAAAATTTCTGTTAATTTTGTAAATGAATTTTTGATTCAAGAATGTAAATCTTCTCATTTACACAATTATGCTATACCTCCAGAGTCTACTCTTTGTGAATGGGCTCATGGAAATTCGCATAATCAACCGGGCGCCACCATTTGAATTTTCAATCCATTAAATTACCACGATTGATTTTCCAGCCGGATTATGAATGAAGTTCATGTTAAGCTTCAAGCAAGTGTACACAACGAGCTACGCTTACGGGCGAATCAAGGTTTTAAATATATTTCCATTATGGTGCATAGTTAATCGGTTACCCGTGCGGTTCTTTAACAAATGCGAGAATTATTCGGTTCATTATTTAAAGATAATGCTCTATACCGTACAGCTTAATAAGTCGGCGGGCTTTAATCATTGAATCTAGCCGGTTGCGTGTGACTGATGACCCTCCGAGGCATTTGTATTCGTTTAATAGGCCCGATATACATCGGATATACTCACTGTAATTAGTTCCTTTCAAGTATCGTGTTATAAAACCATGAAATACAATAAATAGTTTTCCCTATTAACATGCTGGCATAATGAATTTATGTATTGTCTATTAATCTTCAACGGTCTGTTCTCGCGCATGAAAGGTGTAATTCCTGTACCGTCAACTCGCATTACTTATTACGCTAATAATAGCACTGCATACCAGCCCGAGTCGAAAGTGAACTCTCGATAATTTTACCGAGAAACCTAACTCGACCATGTTCGTCATCAATTTCAACTCCTCGTCGCTCAAGTATCAAAACGCTGTTTATCTTCGATACGAATAATTCTATTATTGTAACAATTATATTTTCCCATTGAAATTCTCTGTTACTCAAAAATCGAGAGACAGTCCAATATTCCGAATTTTCGTGGCATATTTCCAAGGTTGCCTCCGACACCTAGCATAATGAATATTCGTGGAACTCTGCGTTCTCGAGGCGACCCGCATAATCACATCCATGACTCGCGAGACATTTCCTCGGTAAACAATCGAGCTCGAAAAGATTGCGAAGTGCGGTGAGGGGTGGGAGGGGCGGGGAGCAGCACCGTGTTATTTTTCGTCCTACGGTGGATTATTTTTCAGCGTGCTCATTTAGATAGCAGTTACGCGGTAATTTGCCGCCGATTCCGGTGTTCTAGCTCAATTTTCCCGGTCACACGAGCTACCTCGACACGTATTCGCGAAGCCATACAACGCGATGCACGATGTCCGAGACTCCTCCGACGGAAAATCTGTTTTCCCCCGAGACCGCTTATCGGCGGCAATTTCTAATTATCCCGCGCTGCCGGCGTGCCCCGCCACTCCCAATTAATCGTCCTGCGATCTCGTCGGAAAATACGGCGGGAGCCGGCGCGTTTAATACAGCCGTTAGCGAGTCCGCATATTATAATTATACAATTAAATAACGAGGCGCGCGTATCGCCGTGGCGCAGTCGCCTCTCTCGTCCGAGTTATCAGCACCGCGGTTGTAGATAGGGGATCTGCGCGCGGGAAAAACACGTACGCGTCCGGCTGGATAATTATTAAATCGCGACGGTGCCCGGTAATTTGGTCGGACCTGATCATCGGTCGATCTTCATAATTTTCTGCGGCCGTTGCGTACGCTAGGGGGATAACGCCGGGGAGAGATAACTCCGGGGGCCCCTCCGGGTAATTGCGGCGAGTTTCCATTAAACACCGTGTTTGTCCCGCGGTTGTAGTCGCGTTAACGCGCCGAGGAATTGAAATCCGTTATCATCCATGGCGATCGTCGCGCGATTCTCGTCCTCTGTCTTCTCCGTTACTCTCGGATGTCTTCGACGCGCTCCGACGGCGCACGTGTCGATTTCACGAGATCTCTTTTTTTCTCTCTCTCTCTTCTCTCTCCGTTTCTGTCGCCCTTCTCTCCCGGTGACCTTACCCGTTCGCGTTAAATTACGACGTCACGTTGCACGCCCGGGCCGCGTCAACCTCCTCTCCAGATCATCCTCGCGATTACGCGTAAATTACTGTCACGAGCGTGGACGCTATCCTCGAGAGAACGCTACCCTAAGATCTTAATCCGCCTTATCCAACCGTGCACGGACTATCAGCGAGAAACGACCGCATCCGCGCGGTCGCGGGAAAAATCCATGCGGATCTTATGCGCCGATCATTAGGCGTCATCGTCTGTGCGGATCGCGCCGTTGAAATCTCCGGGGCACCGCGCGCTCTGCCGACGCGCGCTGCTTACTTTGCGGGGAAAATTAATTACTGGTTATTCGTTGGGTGGGTTCGAGACTTGTTCGTGCTACAAATGTGTCCAGGTATTCGCTCTTGCGTTTGGTTTAATAATCTCTAAATTTCCCTGCAATATGCAAAATACGATACAGTGGATCGTCAAAATGTACGAATTCCGTTCAAACATTTTTAGTTTCAATAATTGAAGAGGAAAAAAATCTTAGCATTAAAAAAATCAAGTTTGTCTAATCGAAAGACAGGTGCCACCTAAAAGAATTAAATAACAAAAATCGTGTTAAACTGCGCAGTGAAATGGACGAGACTTTATAGACAAGTTTAAAGACGTGGAAATAAAAGTTTATTATGTCCGACATTAGTTCTGTCAATTCGACTGTAAAATAAAATCGTGTTGAGCCTCATTAAACTTTATGGTTTACAAATTGTCGAAAAGTTTTATGCGCTATAAATGCATACAGACGCGAAATTCCGTCACGGTTAATAGACAATATTATTTTACGACGTTCATGCGCACTGGCGAGAACCATTCGATGGAAGCAGGAATTAGAAGCATAAACCTCTGTGGTTTGTTCGATAAATATTTTTATCTCGCTGTACATTATTTTTAACAAGGCTCGAATGTGAATGCGTGAAAAATTCATAGTCTATTTACGAAGTCAGTAGTTATATGAATTGAAGGGTTCATGAGGATGAACGTGTTGTGTTACAAATATAAAGTTTCGAGTAAACTGAGTTTAAGAATATCTTGTAACGCGCGTCACTCATGCAACATGTGCCCTACAATTTTTTACCGAGGTAGGTAAAGTGAAATGGAGGAACGCCTTGCACCACCTTCAATTACTACATCTCAAATTTCACAAATATGTTTCGTAACACTTCCATCCTCTGAACTCTTCAATCATCGGTATTCCATTAAAGCCTCATCGACCCTTTGGCAAAATAACACTCTTCGTTATTAGGAATACCTGTTCCCACAAACATTATTACAACGTTGTAAACATTCCAGATTATAAAGATTAATTTAAACAAATTGAGCAAACTTCATATAGATAGACAGACAAGTGGAACTCAAGACAAAAAATTTGCTTCTTTATACAAATAAATAAAATTCTCTTTAAATTCTATTCTGTACAAAAATCTGCAGTTTATCTGAAGAGTTTGACACATCTTCCGTTTGATCAGAATAACCTGAGAGCTACATCGTTCCCACCGATATGAAATTCATCGGACACGATGTAGCTAGGCCTCGGTTCACTTATTCAAACCGCATAGTGTCCAAAATCTAGGAATATTCATGAAGTCGCCCATGAATCGAGGATGAAATGCACACCCGCTTTTGTCGTCTCCTTGTACATACATCGTCTCGTTGCACGTCGATGTTCCTACCTCGGACTAAAAATTATATAAAAATCTCTCTCGAAGCAATTTGACTATCGGACCTCGTGATTGCGGGGCTTTTAATATGTCAGAACAGATGGAGCACATTATCTTCGGAAAGCGAGGTTACGAAACTCCTATTCGCGGCTGATCTGAAAGCCTGGTCCTCTCGGAGACTATCTTCTCGGTTGACAGCCGAATTTAACTCCGTCCACGGACGAATTAGAAGCATTTAATCTCCGGGAATCCTTGGAACCCTGTCGGAGGTGTCCACAAAGGGCCCGGTCCATCACTTAATCGCAGGACGACCTGCGAGCCTAGAGAAAACGGCTTCTGTGGGAATTAGGATCTCCAAAAACCTGTTGTCGAAATTTGAGATACTGATTCCCCATTACGAAGAAGTAGAATGTACCCACAACTTACTGAAAATATAAAAACTGAAAAGATAAAATTTCTATTTTAGTCAAACGGGAATATTCTTTCTAACAAATGTAAAATAATTTTGATTTCCTTTCTTAAGCTACATTTGTCGACGTCCAAGTGATTTCGTGAATTTTTCGTAAACATGCAATAAAATCCGTAAAATTTGAACGGCACGTCGAAGAAATCTTCGCGACGCGTTCATCAAAGCACAATTACGTGTCCGTCGCGTCCGAAGTGAAATTCAAAGCCGTGATGCAACGAAAGCGGCCAGGGAAAGGATAAAAAAACTCCGTGGAACGTTTATCGTCGCGAGAAAGCGTGCGCGAGGCTCTCGTACGACACCGTGAAACTCTTAAAACGGCTTGTCGCGTAATCGCGCGGCATTCGTCATCCGGTTTCGCGTCATTTCGTGCCGGTGCATGGGGCCCGAGACCAGCAACGGAATAAAGAGGGACGATGTCTCTCTCGGCCGACAGGATAGCCCGTGGCCGTTTGAAATATTCGTCGAACACGGTTACGCCACCATCGACGCCGTTGAAACGTTGAACAAATGGCCGTGCGCGACGTGAGCTGCTCGAAATGGCCGATTCAGCTGGACTGGGAGGATCCTAACTATCAAAATAATCCATTAACTCTGCCCTGTCACCCATATACGGTCGACAGAGAATTGTTCGTTCACATTTAAAATATTAATTCCTGCCTATCTGCGAAATTCAGGAGGATTAAAACTGTAATTATCAGGTATGTGCAAAAATTTCGCTCTTTCGTTCATTCAGAATGACTTACAATCATATTTGTTGTAATAGAAAAATTAGCATCTTACTACAAATAAAACTTTCGCATTTAATAATCCTGAACAGTAGAAAACGAACAGTAAAACAACTTCATTTTCCTGCACTTTAGTGAAACCGTGGAGTAAAAAAACGCACCTGCAGCTTCTCTATCTCTTTTAAATCTGTCTCGGATATGTCTTTCAAATCGACCGGTGCGAATCGAATACTGACAAGTATATAGATCGCGAGTGAAAAAGTACGGTTAAAAAGATCCCCGGTTCCGAGAAAGCCGTACACGTCGGAATGTCAAATCGAGCATCGCGAGAGAGTCGCAGGTAATGCCCGCAACAGTCTCGGGGCCGATCATTTTAATAATTCGCCGATGTGTCTGGCGAGATAAGGACATTCAATTATCCGGCGGACGTCGAACATCAGCTCGTAGCTGCGAGAGAGGACTTTCTACTAAATCGAGGAGAAGGAATCGACACCGAGAGCATGCGGCGCGGTTAGGCTCTCTCGGTTCTCGGTATCATTCCCGTTTCGAGTGATCGCGAGCTTGCATTCCATCTGGACAGCCGTAGAATCGGTGCTGGTGGCGATGTAGACGGTCTATCGGTCAAGCCGATCGTGGTAGCTCGCGCTTGTACGCCTAGGTGAGACACGGTAATCGCGTATCGATAGTCAAGGCACCATGTAAACCGTCGATCCACGGCTGCGTTGACATATATAACGCTTCGCTAACAGCCGCCGATATATTCGACGCGTTTTTCACGCGTGCACGCTCGCGATCGCGTCGCCTGAGAGCCTCGAGGCGCGAACTGAAGCAAATTGCTTCCATTTCCTTCCAATGATCCCCGATCCTCGGCGTCATCGATCGCTGCAGCTGCCCTCGTTGACCGTTGCGAAATTTTACCTTTTATTATTTGTACTTCATCCAAATTTTGCTTTTTTACACCTCACCATTGACAAGACAGCTCACCCTGATCCTCAGGATGCACTCGGCAGGTTAAATCAAAGCACTCGTAGAGATTTTTCGCGTCGATCACGGAATCCCATAGGATCGAATCATCTGGAATCGATTCTGGATCCCGATCGAGAAGGAATGCGCTCCCGTCGGCGGAACGGGCGTAATTGCGTATCATAAACATCGATCGTCTCCGATCTATTCGGTATTTCGAGGATGCAGCCGATTTCCCGTGAGAGAGCCCCGTTGGATCCCGGAATACCGTAACGTCTGCGGATCCTTTCCCGATAATATCGCATGCCAGCGATTTTCGGGATTCGGCGAGCAACGGTCGGAATGTATCTCGGCTGCTGTATGTCGTTACGTATGCAAATCCGACGGATCGGACGAGCAACGTTCGTGGAAATCTTACGTAACTCGTGGAGGGTCTAGCTGTTGCGCCCACTCGCGGGTTAATTAATCTCCGCGATCGGCTAGATAGTGTTTAATTATCGGGGACTGACGCCTTTTCATTCTGACCGGACCTTTCCCTTCTTTATGGACACGTCCTATACGGCATCTGGCCTGTTTGCTCTCTTCAGGATCAAATCATTCGTGGTTTCAATACGTCGCCTATTTAGTACTCGCTAATAGATATGGAAATTGAAGAAGTGAAATTCATGAATAAAATTTTTCTTGGATCTCTTTAACAGCCTAAATAAAATCTGTGTTATCCGTTGTAATCTTAGCTCGTTACAAGCAAATAAACTATGTACATGTATTTATTAGCAAAAATGTGCACAACGAGTCATGTTCTATTAAACCTAGAGTGGTGTACCTCGACGTTTCAAGCTCATAATGTTTTCTGGCACATTCCTTTACAAGCGAGTAGATAAAACGACAAACAAAGTGGTAACAGACCACCCCAGAGCGTTCCAACCAGATCCTCTTGCAAGCAAGTTGCCAGAACGAGTAACAAAGTGGCGAAAGGCCATCTCAGAATTTTCCTGACAGGTTTCTCCGCGAGTAAGTTGCTATAACGAGAGCAATATGCTGTCGAGGGAGACCATAGTAGTTGGAGGACAATGTCCTTGAGCGGTCAGGATCTTTTGCCACAACAATGTAGCGTCTCCGAAGAGAAGAGTAACCCGATCAGACTCATCTAGCTTTCACAAAGAAGCCTACCACGGTTAAGCATCATATTCACTCAGTCAGAGACCCCGAGAGTCAATGTTACACATCTTGTCGCTGCTTGCCGACACATCTCATTAACAATTTGCAGAGACAACGATGAGTTGGTATAATTTAAAACAGTAGTAAAATTAAAAATATTCCAGACAGTCATTATGCTGGACTAACGAGGGTCGTCAGTACGATAATTGTCAGTACGAATATTTGGATTATATAGTTTTAAAGATATCTCAGAATATTTATACAAATTTATACAATTTATACAGATATCTCAGAAAATACATTTAGATTAAGAATTAACAAATTTCTGTAGATTAATATAACAATGTAATAAGAGAAAGATGAAGAGGAGGACGAGACGAGTCGATACATTGACGGACGTGTGCACGCAGTTGACGTTCCATTTGCAGAGCGCGAAAAGTCGTCTTGCTCCGCGACGCGCACCGGTGAAGGTAGAAGCGGGTATATCAGCCGCGGCGATCGTAGTGGTACGCTCGCGGAGTACTTGTCTACCAGGCGAGACACGGTAATCGCGTATCGATAGCCAGCCACGACGTATATAGCCCCGATCCACCGCAACGTCGACGTATATAGCTCTCCGCTAATAGTTAACTATGATCTTACAAGCCGCTTACATCCACTCGATCTAGCCGCAGTTGCGAAAATCGGAGAAGCTCGCTTCCAGGATCGCGGGTCGTGTTACTGGATTAAGGGTGGATCATGCTCGCGCGATCCTTTCGCCGTTTTCAACCCCCGACACGCTCCGCGCCGGATATGAACCCCCAGGACTACCACAAAATCAAAAGGAAACTAAACAGATTTGTCATAGTGGACGTCACTTTAACTCCTTTGTGTTCTGAAGCTCCTAGTAAAATTCTGTTCGAACACATATCGTTCTATGAATATTTTTCTGTAATATCGATAAGATGTATAAAATAATTCTCATGTAATTCTAGTTGTAAACAAACGACCTACTAACGCTTGATTTATAGTCTCTCCACCATGTATTTTTATTGAAACTCTCATCTTTTGCAGTGAAACAGCAAAACTGCCGAGAAACAGGATTTTATTCCTGTATTTCAAGGTGCAGTGATGCAAGAACAGTATGAAAGTATCAATTTCTAACTTCTGACGCTTCGTCTTCGAATATCATTACCAATTCCAATAAAAATAAGAAGCATTAAAATCTGCATTCTAATTGCGATCGTGGAATAACGAAGAGTAAAACGTACGTCTTATCAACATTCTGTGAACACCATTGCAGATACAGAATCTCGAACATAATTACTGAGGTAACCTAAATTAAATATTTCTACCAGCCAGCGACTGAAACACGGAGCTCATTAAAACGTATCCTAACTGCACGAATCCTAGAAAATCTCGTTGCGAACACGTAAAAATTGCCAGTCCACTTATCAGGGAAAGTCAGAAGTGAAAATTTCAACTGAGTGGCACCGGGTGTGTATCGATCCGATCGGAAACAATTTCAGCGGCTGCATCGGCCGAGACGATCGGCACTCCGCGTTTCGCGCTCGCGCCGATTTCGATCACGTTTGTGCAAGTTGCGTGATAGAAAACCGCGGTTCGCCGCAACGGTGACACATGTAACAAGTCGATGGTGGTCGTCCACGGGTCCGTGAGTCATTCCCATTCGAGTACTCGTTTTTTACGTGAGCCCAACCCGTGTAATAACCCTTCGGGAACAGACTCGATTAGCGGCCGATACGATGAAGCCTGTTATGTTAATTTTTCCGAGTTCTAAACCGGCGTGGACAAAGCTGAGGTGTTGGAAAAATAGGCTCCTGTAATAGTTGTCTCGCTGTACCGACGATAACGTACGTTTCATCAACACGAGATCTGACAATTTCCATAAGTGGCTCGGACGATCCTTTCTGACTGCGGATTTTATGCATTTATGACAGAAATGAGTAGGTGTAATTCAAAACAATAAAAATATTAAAAGAGTTTAACAGTGTCGATATAATATTTTTACTATATCAAAATTATTAACCCTTTGCAGTCGTAGCTTATCTTGAAAATTAAACATTTCTTCCGTCCTAGAATAATTCCATTCTATATGATTTTTTTCATTTCATTAGAAGCTTAAAAATTTTAGAAATGTCGATACATTATTTGCAGTTTATTAAAATGATTAGGAATCAATTCTGAATGTCTATCCGAGAACGGTGTATCAAAGACAAGAGTTTCCATTTCCCGCTGAAGGTGCAGCAGGTGTTCCGGAAGAGTACCTCCGCATCGGTTCTCCGTAACTCGCGTAATTCGCGAGAGCTCTCGGTGAGTACACGTCCGAGTAGCTCTCGGGCCGGTAGTATATCATTCGGGTTGGCGCGGAACGCGTAGCGGTGCCGTTTATCGCGCGATTAGGGCCGGGCTCTAAAATCGTTCCCGGGTCCCGGCGATTAGGCGGGCCCGATAACGGGCGACAATCGCGGCGCAGCGCAATTACACAAGGTCCTCCGCGACGCGACTCGACGCGACGCGACGCCGGCAACCGGTTTCCCCTTAGGCGCTTAGGCGACGTAACACCGGCGAAAATATCGGCCGACTACGTTCGTAAACCGGCGACCGGACTATTACCCGCCCGGTTAGGTCGGCCGTCGGGCCTCTCTGTACACGATATAACTGGCTATCGTTACGCGATTACCGTTCTCCTTGCCACCGACGCAGCGGATACACGCCTTCCCCGCTGTCGTATATTCCCCTTGAAACGGGAAACTCGCCGCGGAAGATCCTCTATCCGATCGCGGAACGAGAAATTCGAGGAGCGAGATCGGCTCTGCGGCGATTGCAAAATTCCGCCGCACTTGGGAAAATTGATTACCGGCGGGGAACTTATTTCAACCGGTAATATTCACAGAAATCTAAACAATTTTTTTGATCATGAAGTATTTCCGAAAAATATCCAAAAATTGTGTAACTTCTTTACATTCGTGTCTTCGCACTGAAAAGTCGCAGATTAAAATTCCAACCGGAGTGAACGGATCCAATCAGGTTCACCCCACTCCCTACACCTAATCAAGCTCCCCTAATCATCCCCTCCCCGGTGAAAACAATGCTACTCCCGCGCAAACTCGCCCTCCTCATCGTTACCACCCTCGAAAACACCATTGATCCTCGCTCGACACACCTTCGAGGTGCGGGTCGTATGCGTGCCACGCAGCCGACGCACCCACCCTGTAACAGGGAGGAAGTTGGTTGGTAACATGGCGGCACGTAGGCTAAGACGATTTCCATCTCTTTGTTGCAGGATTAAGCCGTGGCGCGAACGACTGTCCCACGACCGGACTGTAAATACTCGCTCCTGAGAGGTCCTGGGATTTATTAGCGTCGCCTCGGGAGGACCGGAGGAGAGAGTACAGAAGAGAGAGAGAGAGAGAAATAGAGAACGGAGACAGAGAGGAGAGAGAGAGAGGCAGAGAGCTTCGAGAAGCAGAAAATGGGAGTCGACTTGAGGAGCCGTGAAAAAGCCGAGTGGACGATGTAGTAGGTGGGAAAGAATCATCGGGGGGTTCCGAGATACATAAATCGCGTCTGGCCGCAAGGTGCGACTGCGAGGACCGGAGGCGGGGGCGGTTGCGAGTGGAGTAGAGCTTAGGGGAGATTTAGGAATTAGGAGAATTACGTCCGAGTGCCTGCTTACTAGTATGCGAGCCGAAGACGCTGGGAGAGAGCAGACGTGCGCTGAATCGCGTCTCAGACTTCAGATTTGAGAGTTTCCAACCCTGTTCTCTAGCTCTGCACCCTCGCTCACCCCCTCGCCCGATGTCGGACCTTGATTCGCGTTCCACAAGTTCGAGGAGCTTATTAGTCAATCGAGATTCCGTCGACGACTGGTCTTCGGTCTGTACATAGGGAGGTAGACTCGTATACGAGGCCCAAGGATCGCTCGCAAGGATCGATCCTTGTTTTGTATATATACCTTCAAGGGGTTGTACCGCGAGATTCCAACCCCTAGGGCTGTCCCCGAGGCTGTCGCGAACCTCCTCGCGATCCTCCGGGACCCCGGAAAACCATGGGCAATGTGCAAACTGGTAGCTATCGCAGGATCCTGAATGCTGTTCCTTTTGATCCTCGAGATCGGCAGAAAATCTGAGGATGACAAAAAGACACTGTAACCTAGCACTAATTGTATCGATGGACAGCGAGACTCTAATGTTACGGGTCTGCTTCGGTCGTCGAGATGTTATACGGTCTGTTTTTCGAGAGAGGAAACCAGAGATTCGATAATAGTTGCAATAGCTGCTCCTTGTTCCTGCGAGTGGACAGCTATTACGACGGACGCTGCTCTTCGGGTCTCTCCTGTCTAAAAACAGGATGCGTTAGCTTGGCCAGAAAGTCTTTCTGTATATTCTTGTGTTTACAGGTAAGTTGCACTCTCAGATCACTCAGAGTTACGTTCCATCTTAATTCTAATCTTCCAGTTGCCATTTGTATTCGGTTCAATAAGGAGATCAATGTTGATCTTAAAGAAACAGATTCAAAAATGTGTCAAATGAAATTGCTGAGAGGTTTGAATGGATCCAGCCATAAAACCGTCGGAAATGAATTGAAGTTAATTACCTCATAATTTTTTAACATAAACTACGAAGAAGAATGACTTTGTGGCCAAGCTAACAGCAAACTCGAGTGGTTCTACCACGACGAAGGGTGCAGAACAATCGACACTCTGTGTCGGTCCTAAACGAAGAGGCGTAGACGAGAAGTTGAGAGATGGAATCGTTTCACAGTTGGCGGAGGTGTTTGCGGTAAACTAATTAAGAATAAAATTCGTCCTTTTTCGCGCGGATAGTGTGCGCTCGCGGGCCAAGAGCCGCTTCCGGTTTCCTTTAAGAGCGCGGGGACTCGTCGAGACGGGGCGTGCGATGCGATTAGCGTACTTTTAACCCTCGTTTCAACCTTTTTGTGCAATATATCGTTTTAGCGAAAGAATTTCGATCGCGCGATTTCCTTCCGATCGAACACCGACGAGTCTCCACGCGTGGAAACGATTCGTGGCGAACGAGCGCCGCTGTTCGAGATTGTTGATATTTTTTTATATTATATGTATATCGTGCGAGTGATCCCTCGTTTCGGGAGGCCCGATTATGGTTGTCGGGTTAGGTCGGGGCAGACACCTGTGTCGCGAATGATCGTCGGGTTCCGTGTCTGGTGGTGGAGGGTGAGGCGGGTGCGCGTGCGAGTACGAGCGAGTGCGAGAGAATGAGTTCGAGAAGAAGAGGGGATAAAAATCGACTATCATTTTGTACTTTGACTATATGCGAGCGAACATGCGATGGCGAGAGGGACGTTCGATGTGTTTTTTGGGAAAATGGGACGGGGTGAAGCTGAGCGAGAGGAAGAGAAATTGTACATTGTTTTGTAAAGAGTACATTTATTTATATCTGTGATACTGGGCAAGATTAAAAGGAATAAACATGGGAGAGAATGGTCGAGAGACAGTGTGAGAAAGAATGAGAGAATGAACGAGAGAGAGGCAGATGGAAATGGGTGAGGAAAGAAGATCGTTTCGAGGTGTTCGACGGCGAAGACGATCGGTGCTCGCGCATTCGTTGACGCATATATCGCATAGAATTAATTCTAGACTCGATTACGGTTTTGTAAATAATCGGTGCGTAGCCCGAGACACCCGAGGGTCGTACCTTCCTTTCGGATTCAAGCGGCAGATAAATAAATGAATAATAAAAAAACGAACTATGAATTATAAAGGGTAAAACAAGTATATATATATATATATATATATAGAGGGAAAGAGTGAAAGAGAAAAAGTGCGAGAGAGAGAGATTTTTTTCGTGTACATGGTCGCGCCCTCGTGAAGAGAATCGAAGAGAGAACGATTTGTTGTGAATATTACATAATACAGGTACTAGGTATATAGATATATAAATATATAAATATATAAATATATACATACTACGATTAATAGGTTCTATTTGGTTGTTCGTACGAATTCAATTGTAAATTAATTCAATTGTACATAGTTCTGAATGTGAATATAGACAGAATATATCTATTATTATTATTATTATTATTATATTATTATTATATTATATTAATTTTATTATTATTGTCATCATATTATTATTATATTATTATTATTATTGTCTACTACCATTATTCATTATATTAAAAAGGAGACTATTATGTTGTACGTTTATATTTTTTTTTAATTTTATTTCACGGTTTTTATAGAATCAACCTTTCTTGACCTCTCTCCAGCTCACTTCCTTTGTCCTGCAGAGGAGGAGACCTCGATAAAACTGTAGTTTTTACTTCCCTTTTTTATTATTGAACTCGAAATTCAATTTACCGTAGTGTTCTTTTATTTGTATATTCTATAATCGGGTCGAGTCTCTCAAATAACAAGGTCGGTCATGTTCCTCTTGCACTCGACGATTGCTCGAATAGTTCCTCCACGATCAACAGAATACACATACTACTAGCATTGTGGTAGCATACAAAGAAGAACACTGTTCTCATTTCCTTATTTTTTTATTGAAGGTCTTACTCTGATCGCTTATAATCGTAATAACTGTCGACCACAGTACTGTAACAAGTATATGTTATCAATCCGGACAAGATGGAGATGGATAGAGAGCTATTATGATCATTTACCTAAAAGTTGTTTTTTATGAATAGCCCAGATCTCTTTTATCGTCGATTAGAAGTCTCCACGAAACAGACTAAAAAATGTGTTTATTTAAAGAATCGAACAATTACACGTAACCTTGATCCAATGTGAACGTGGTTGAACGTTCAAACATTCCAGAAATCAATAGAATAACAGTGTATATAAATGACAATCTTTCTCCTGAAAAAGTACTGTAAGCGTCGAGAAAGATTACTCCAAATGTACACACAACAAATTATTATATTATTACCCAGCACTAAAATTATTTATCGAGGACTATTTATAGCATACATATATATCTCAAAGATCCCATCCGTCACCCTTTAGCAAACTGACTTAAACTAGTCTGTAGCACCGATTGTAAGAAACAGAAACCAAATACAACGTTCTTTCATCCTTTCATCATTTTAAGACGGTAGACTCGTTTCCAGGATTGCAAGAGTGCGGGATTCGCGTTCTTATTTCTCGATAATACAAACACGGGGTTTTTCAGTAGTCAAAAATGCTAGATAAAAGGTCAATCTAGGGCGCTATCTCCCTCAAAAGTCCTATTTTTTCGTTTACGAGGCGTAATTTGCATTATTCGGCAGCATATAGCTTTCTCGCATTTTGAGAGAGATAGCGCCCTAAATTGATCTTTCATGTAACGTTTCTGACTACTGAAAATCCCCGTGTTTGTATTATCGAGAAATGAGAACGCGAATCCCGCACCCTTTCAATCCTGGAAAAATAAGTCTACCCCCTTAATAGATTTACGTGTTGATACAAAGAACTGTGAGAAATGCAAAAAAAGATTCCGTGGGATAGAAAATGTATACGATGGGGAGTGTTGGAGGATTCGCGTTCCTTGGAGTATCCACGGGGGCCGCGATTCCGAGAATATTAATAATTCACTGGACCAAGCCGGTGCTCTCCGCTAAATCCGGATAATCGGCATTCTAGTGCGGTCGACGGGACGAATTTCGACGCGTTCGACGCCAAGGCCGATGGCGGCGATTATTTTGGTGCGGGCCCGGGGTGTATTTTCGCGCGACCCGCGATTCGCGAGTCTAGGCACGCGCGCCGCGGAACATCGAAAACGCGTCGCGGCCACTCAGACATTCCTCGGCGGGTATGTCTGCGTTTTGAATACCCGAACAATGGCAGTTTCGCGGTGGGCGGAGTTCCAACGAAAATACGCGGCCCCCGAGGCAAGGACAATGGGATCGCGGCCTCACCCTGCTCGTCCGGCGCCAACAGAAACATGCCTTCCTCCTTTTTCGCAGGCCAAACCCAACTATGCACCCGCAATTATCCGCTGTGTACTGCTTAAGGGGACCTGCCTTGCTAACAATCTCAAAAGAACGCGATCTTTAGCAATTTTCTACTGGAAAACTTCACGCATTTTATTCTTTAAAGAAGATTTATATTCTTTAAAAAAGATTTATATTCTTTAAAGAAGATTTATATTCTTTAAAGAACAAGATTTATAGCATTTCTTACCGGAGAAATTAGTGAACTTTGTTTTGTTCATACTTTATTTGAAAGTGAATACATTGTACATGTAATTGTTTTTCTTGCAAAATTGTGAAAAATGTCAGTAATAACTCGTCGTTCCACCTTTATCTTCGTCACATGAAAAATTCATGGACATTCCGTTAACGTATACATAAACTTTGACTAATGGATGCACGAAAGATATTTAGAAAAATAGTTATTTTTTACAAAATAGCAGTCGTCAAACGCAACATACGATTTTTCAACGCGTATATTTTTCGTGAAGCGAAACTACGATTTTATTAAGAAAAAACACATTTTACCTGGGCGTGGTCTCTTAATATCCCTTTGTTATTTTTGTAGAATTGGAATACATCTATTCTAAAAGCCACTCTGTTTGATTATTGCTTGATTATTATACTGTTTTATGTCGGTATAAAGGCAAAGTCTAAACCAGCATAAACCAAATTGCCCTTTGAAGGTCTCACTGATCCTACAGCGACCTTGTACACCTCGTAAAATACTTTCCGGTAATAAAACCCAAGTAAACTGTGGTTTCCCCGCACATCTGTTGACCATGGCCGAGAGAAAGTCACTTTCATCCCTGTCGGAGTTCGTGAAAACCATATAGGGTACACGTGTTTTCCCTGCCGGCTTCCAAGTTTGTGTACAGTGTTCTCAACGCGTTGAGCACCTCGGCTAGGTTAAATGTATGCCCTGTGCGCACCACGGTAATTTTTCGAATAAAAATATTTACATTCAAACGCCCCGTTAATAATGCTGAAGATCACAGTACTCTACAATCATTAAGCATCTACAATCATCAAGAAAATAGTAATTTCAAATTCACCCCCATTCTCATCCCTTGTACGAACAAAATATTTTGTACATACTCCAAGCTGCGAAAAGTATAGAAAGCAGTGTTGTTCGTTATTCCTAAACGATGCTGCAATGTAACATTACAACGCAATTAAAATTCTCATTGTCGCATTAATTTATTTTCCACTACATTGTCGATTTTATCACCGTTTCGATTGGAGGCCAATAGACAAATCAACGTACGATGGTTAATTTTCCAGAGAACTCTCGAATTTGAAAAACGTTTACGTAAAGTCCATGCATATGGAAATCGGATGATAATGTTCGGGCACAGCTATGGCTACGATAAGATCGAGAATCGTCCTCGAATCGATGTAGCAACAATGTTAGCCGATGACGGAAATATTCAAGCGATCGACATGGTAAATTCATTAGCGTACTACAGGTCTCGTGCATTTATCGCGGTAATGATTCTCGAGGATGGGATTTATAAAATAAATCATTTTATGAGACCATTCTCGATGAAGGAATTTGTAAAATCAATTATATTGATTTTTTACCATTATGTCAATTTATTTAAGGGAGAATTTATTTGGTTTCTATGTATTGCAATCGTTGGAGAAAATTTTAATGTCGCATAAACATCCACTAATGCATAAAGTTGCAGTCTGTTCATTAGGAACCGAATTTCCATTGGAGGATTACCGTCGTGCGTCAGGTGAAAACAGAGGGGCGCGTACCCGGCGTTCACGTGTCCGCTTCACGCTCGGTCGCTTTGATCGCCCGTGGCATTATTTGCAGATCAGATTTATGCGCGAAAACTTCCCACGAAGATTCAAGGTTCGAGTCGCTCGTGACGTATAAATCACCGCGCCGCTTGTCGCGCGTCGTCCGGAGAAAGCTCTCCTTCGTGGCCCTTCTTCTCTCTTTTTTTTTCTTCATCGCAAGAACACGGAATTGTCTACTTTGTCGCGGACGATTTATGTTTTCGCGTGTACGAAATCATTTAGAATCGCTCCCGGACGAAAAATCGTGCCTCTCGCTCGTCTGGACCGTCCTCGATCGTCGCCATTTTGGTTTAAGGAGGATGTCGCAACGAGGGACCCGAAGAGGTACGATTTTCTTGCTGGTAGATCATTAAGAAGTATCCAAATTTCTAAGAAGAATATGTATCATTCCTTCTTAGAAGATTGATATATTCTTTACGTCAAAACGGGTTTTTTATTATCACGTTTTTATTAACTCGCTTTTTTGTCTGTCTGTCTGTTCGGTACAAATTTTGCAATTGATTTTAAACTAACTTCCCGATGAACTAGAGACTTGAAACTTTAAACATAGCTCAGAACTGGATGACAATGCAATATTAACTCGCTTTTTGGTCTGTCTGTTCGGAAACGGAAAAAAGCAGAAAATAATTATTTAAATAAAAAGAAACTTTTAATATACCACGTTTTTAAGATGGACTAGAAAGTATAAAATCATTTTTCCTAGCCCCATACAGATAGTCCTGAAAATTTGTGATTGTGAATTTTGAAAAACGTGGGGCGCAAGATAATAGTAAGGAGTGTAGAGAATAGCTGCCGTTGAGAAAACTCGCACAACAGTTCATATCATTTGCAGTGCAATAAAATTGTTAGTGACTTAGGTGAACTATTCATGCATCAATTATCTATTGCATGCGCCGCACGTTTTTTGTTTTAAATCTTATGTGTCTTCATAGCTATTAAAAATTCACAATCACTTTTCAGGACTGCCCTGGGGCCACGAAAAATTATTTTATACTTTTTAGTCCGTCTTAAGAACGTGGTATATTAAACAATTTTTTTTATTTAAATTTACTGTTTTCTTAGCACTGGAAATTTAATACGCCGTAATGATTTTTTGCTGTGATTCTGCGAATTTTTGCAAAAACAAAGATCTGCAGTCAGTCAATGACGCACGTAGGTGTTATCAATATTGTAAATGACATGACGAACGGTTCTCACAGCGTACCTAGATTATACATATTCTAATGCCAGTATTCTATTCGCTACAAACTTCCGTCAGTATTGAGCCGGTTTTCATTTAGCAATATTTAACATCTAAATTAACGTGCGAACAAATTCCGATGTCTGCTTATCTCGGGAATAATGAGAGGAATAAACATAGTTTTTTTTTCGAATTATAAAGCAACTGTTCGCTCTTTGACTGCAGTTGATGCGACATGTTCCACGCAACTCGTGTTTTAATATTGTAGCTAAAAATAGATAGCCTCTGAATGTAGAAACATTGCTATGCATTTCTGCTACGTTATGCTAGGAGCTAAAAAACAGCTAATATTCGAAACATTTTTTAACGGTTGTACGCCAGTATCCATTATTATTAGAACATCCGTTGATTCTGAGAAAGGTGATGTTTAATCAAAATTCATTTTTCATGCACAAAACAATCGTCGATATATAAAAATATATAAGCACCCTTATTGTATTGCATCGAGGTCTTCCAGTTGACAGATCACTTGAGGGTTGAATAAAAATTTCCAAAAAATCACAAAAGATCGCTCCATCACTCCCAAGTGTCCTAATACATTAAAACAAAGGGTATCTCTCATTAATATCCTCGCATTCGCTTGAACAGCTACGCAACCATCCTAAAAGCGTTAGCCTAGCACCCCTGAAAGACTGTTTCCACTAACACGATTGCTTCGGCAGTCGACGTATCAAACTTTCGAGTGAGGAGAGGTGTTCAGGGAGATTGCATGGGCAAAGGGGCCGAAAAAAAGAGAAACTGCTTCGAGAGGGTAATAAAATTATCCCCATCCCCCGGATACATGGAAGGCGCGGACGGTTCTTATTGCGGCGTCCTAAAACCCCAACAACCGTAAATTGGGGAACAAAGGGCGCCGGGGGCCGCGACAATCCGCTAAGACAAAGGAACGAGAGCGTCGAGGCCTTGGCGGGGGTGGCAGAGCAGGCGGCTATAAAGTCATAACCTTTCGGTTTTTATTTCTCACCGCGGTGGCGCCCCTGTCCGCTTGCAGCCGGCCAAACCGGCCCGGCGGTTTACGAGAGCCGTTGCGTTGCAACGCTGCACCAGCCAGCCCAGCCAGCCAGCTCAACCAGCAGAGCCAGCCCAGCCAGCCTTATATCATCCGCAAAGAAATATGAGATCTCGGTGCCGGCTGTTGAACGTGTCGCGAGGCCCCGCGGGTGCGCGCGGAAACCTTTCGCGCCGCGTGCACCGCCGCGGTTAACCTAACCGTTCCTCGATACACCTAAGGGCTCCCCGGCCGTCGTTTCCTCCCGATGAATATGCACACTATCGCACACGCTCCGGAGGGAAACGGCTCGACGTATTGCACGATGATTTAACGCGTGCGCCGCGCGTGCCTTGGGAAACGGAAACCAGCCTCCGCTCCGCGATTATGCTGCTTCCGCCCCTCCTTCTGACGAGAACAATTACGAACTTCGCCGATTTATGGCTCTAGACGAACAGCATTGTGCATCAAACATCCACTAAAAATAGCACGCTCAATGGTCCCAAGATCAAATATTAGGTCGTCCCGAAAGTTCGTTTCCAGAATGAAATATTTGGGATCAAACTGACCCTCCCATAAAATGTGAAAATAGTGAAGCAAGAAATTCTTTGTAATTGTAAATAATGATATTCGTGACACGTAAATTCGGCCTTAAATTAGCTTAACGTCAAGTAGGAAATTATGATGAAGCTCGCAGCGAACGCGCCAAACCCTTCAATTGGGTTCTGGATCCCTCGTGTTCGCGGTAACTTTTCTTGCGGAGGATCCTCAGAGTCTCGAGGTGGAAGAAAAGGTTCGGAGAGGGAGGTTGCATACGTGGGGCACACTACGAGCGATGCATCACCGGTGCACCGCACGCGGCGCATCCCGGTATATTAGTCACCGGGAACGGGCACCAACTGCCGCGGCCAAATTGAGTCTTTGCCATAAAGTAAGCCGTAAAAGGGGTTGCAGTCGCGGGGAGGCGATTCGAGCTTTGGCTGTGCGCGAAGAAGGAGGACCTGTCCCCCGTGAAACGGGGCCCGAGACCCAGCAGAAATCGAGACAGAGAGAAAGAGAGAAGGGAGAGGCTGGAGGAACCCGCGGACATTCAAATTTATGGTAATGTCCGAGCGCTCGGCACGGGGTTATCGATATGGTCCCGCTCACTCGTTGTTGTGCCTATTATTAATATTACTATCGTTGCCGCGTTCGCGTCTCCTCGCCCCCGAGAGCCGAGTGTCCTTGGTCCAGCCTCGAGGAGGATCTCTGGGATCTTTGTTTCCAGGATCCCGTCGCCGTGTCCCTAAATTAGCCCGATAGCTCCGATTTGTAGATGACACCTTTTTTATTTACCAGTCGCGTAGAACCGTGGTTCCCCGAAGCCCCGGACATCGTGACCCGCTCTCTTCGTGGCCCGCAGGAACAAGTGACTCGGAAACGAGGCCTCATTGTGCGCCTGAAATATGGACGAGCACCAGCGCCGAACAAACGGACCGTTTAGTCCACTCGAGTCTTGGTAATTTTCGGCGGGACTGTTTACCGGATTGAATAGTCTCCATTGTTTTCTCCGTTTGCTCGTGTTTAGATTTGACGACCGACATTCTCGGCTAAACGGGTTCGCCTCGGCCGCAGCACGATGATAAACGCAGTTCTTTTTAACAGAGATAAGAGTACTTCGCCCGACTCCGGACACTGCGACACATGTTTTATTTATTCCGTTATCTATTCAAATTCGAGGAGCCAGCCGCATAATGCTTGTATAAATATGTACATTACACGAGTACTTCGTTCCGCAAACTTGACGAAGTCCGGACAGCTTGGTAAGTTGTTTCTGTGCCGCTATGTGTCTATTACGGAGACGGTTTTTACGTCTAAATCGCGGGCCGGCCTCGACAGGTTCTCAGCGGTTTTCTCAGAGTCGAGGATTTGACTTTTAAATTGGGGATAAATCGAACGATGTCGATCCGTCGACACCGTGTTTCGAGGATGAAGATCGTTTGGTAATCCTCTTCATTGCCGTCTGGATTCGAATACAAATGTTTACCGCTTTCGTTTTGGTTCTTCGGACTCCAGGAAGCGACGTTTCGAAAATTTCCTGTCGTAAATCTGATTTGAACGGTTTTATTCCTGTTCGCTGCTTCCCGCTTCTCTCGCGAGCTAGTATTCACGAGCGCACGCAGCTCGCGAGCACCATGAAGAGCACCACGTTGGACCTCGGCTCCTCGCCGTGGGACATCGCTCCGCGCTAACTTACGCCGGATTACAGACACTATTTCATCGGAGCGCGGACACCCCTCCGGGCTGCCCGCCATTATCTTCTCCTCAGATTTTACTTCGTTCTCTCCTTCCTCGTCCCTCCCTGTCACCTGGCCTGCCTTTCTCTATCGTTCCCTTCAATTCTACTACCCCTCCCACAGTATAATAATCTTTGGAAATAACAGTTCTTCATATCTGCTAGGACTAGGCGTAGTATGAGTTAAAATGTCCTTTTATCCTTTTATTTTATTTTATTAAAAATACATTCTATGTCTCTCTCACAGTATAAAAATGTCTGAAAGTAACAATTCTTTATTCTATTTTATTTTTATGTAACAGGTAATTATGCATAATTATTGCAGCTTTTTTTAAACAAATCTTATTCAACGAAAACATCTTTAAATGATTATTCCGGAGCAATTTCAATACTTTTTCAAACTTCCGTCCTCTTCCACGGCTGCCAAAAGTGCCTGGTCGTTGAAATTTGATGGTCGACATCTTCCTTCTTCATCTGCGAGGTTTGCCCGATTTGAACTTCTTGAACCATCTTTCAACTTGGCTTTTGCTGATTGTTCCTTCGCCAAAAAGTTCGTTGAGATCGCGAAATGACTGTGCTGCATTCCAATCATTTCCAACGAAGTGGTAGAGCATAATATGGCGAATATGGATATGATTTTCGATACCCATTTTCACTAACTGAAAAGAGAGGATTATTTTTATGAAAAAATTTTAAAAACGCCAATTTTTAAAGGAAAAGAAGCCGCAATAATTATGCACCGACCCAATATTATAGTTGGATATTGTTTAATTATGCTGTAGACCTAGTTGCAGCAGAACAACAGAAAATATACAAGGCGGATAAAGTTTGTACATTTGTTACTAAAATGTTGTTAACAACATTGTACGTGTAGCGTCCGGCAACTCGGAAGTTGCGGGCTGGAAAATCGAGCCGCGCAATGGCGTCCGGTATCACGAAACGAGGCAGAGAGTGTCACGAGATCCGCGTTCGGCTCTCTTCAGCGCCGTGGAACGCGTATCGGAGTCACAAATCTGCAAAACCAGGTATGCAAAACGTGTGCGTGATTAAAGCGAGTCGCGCACTGGTTCGAATCGGGCCGGATTTGATCGGATTGGATCGGATCAGATCGGATCAGACATTGTATCGCAGAACTAGTTGCGCACTGGTGCGAATCGGATCGAATCGGACGTCGGTATCGTGCACACTGCGTCGGACAAGTAATAGCGAATAGATTGTCGCCGGCTCGGCGCGCACCGTCCAAGAAAAACAACCGATCGATGATTGGTCCTCTCCTTCACGCTGGATGTATCGACGAAAATTTCTGTTGGACGCCTGGCAAGAATCCGGGGCGTCCTTCTTCATCCCGAAAGCCTTCGAGTCGGATCAATTCTAAAACAAGTAAGAACGAAAAACATTTTTAGAAAAGATCTAAGCTAGAAACTAAGACAAACACTTTTTACATCAACTACGGCAAATCTTTTTCTAATAACTTTAACAATCTAAAAATAGTATTCATACGTAGATATCCATGTAAACGTAAATATTCATACGTAGATAGTAGAATTTCATACAAAATTTATGCATCCACCGCGCATTTCATGAAAACATTGCGAAATCCTCGTTCTACATCAAACCTTTCGAAGTTCTACGTCAACGAAGCAATTGTCCATCGTGGTTAGAAGATTCTAAAATTAGAATAAAAACATCGGCATCGTAATAATCATCAGCCAGAGGTCCTCTGCAACAGAATCGCGCATCGTTGAGATAGATGACGACAATAACTGTTTCGAGCGCATCTGGCGTCGCCAGAGATTTTCGCGGAAGACGCAGCGCCGATCAATGGCGAAACCGTGTGCGTTGGAACCGGTTGCCGTTGCCGGTCCTGGAGTCGAATGGAGCCGGATGGAGTCATCGAGGAAGAGGGAATCGACGTGGTCAGCAGGACACCCCCGACAGCGCGGCGTTGTCTAGGAGTCGGCCGGAGCGGAGCAGCGGGTGCACAGGACTAGGACGAGACTGAGTCAGCTCACGCTGCGCTGGAATGCCAAGTTCCATTTAGGTAGGTACCCTTTCCGACGACAGTGTCGTATTCAATTCTCCCGTACGGGCTGTCTGTCTCTAGATCGCAGCGAGAACTCGCCGGACTCGTAAAGCTCGCCCCTTTTTTTCTCCTCTGTTTCTCTAATTTCATTGTGAGGCTATTTCAGTGCCGCTGAAATATGACCGACAGCATATTTATGCGTTCGTTGCGTATTCCGTTGCGCATTCGTCGTTGCACGATTTTTTACAATTTTATGTGTTCACTTTCTTATAAACTGGCATAAGAGTCTGTGTCTCGGTTATCGATATTTAATCAACAGGACCGAAGATGTTAGAACTAAAATCATAGAAATGTGGACCTGACCGATGGAAGCAGCCTAACAGAATGATGCAGCCCACATGACGTAACAGCTTGTCGAACTATCAAACGCATCTACAAAATAACCAATTTTCATTTTATATGAATTTTCATTCACGACAGCAAGAAAGTTCATCACATCACAAAAATCTACAGTCTAACTACTCTAACTGATCTAACTGATCTAACCGACCTAACTAATCTTGTTCCCCAGGTCAGTGGACGTGTCCCAGATGATTCCAGAAGTCTCGGAACCAATGACAAGGACAGAGAGCGCAGAGAAAACATGCTGAGTCAAGAAACGAGAAACTTCACAGCGAAAACGGTTTTTAATTGTCCCCGATCGGTATCGCTGCCATCAGGTTTCCGAACAGCGAGGTAATAATGCAATGAGCGAAATAATCGTGAGTACAAAATGGTGGTCCGATAACAGGAAGAGGAAGAGAGAGGGAGAGAGTGGCAGGCCGCGTGGCGGAGGGACTCTCGCGCACTTATCTGGCAGTAAAGATGTTTACAGCGCGGTCTGCGCCGCCGCTATCACTATCACCCCGAAAGAACGGACCACTCTAATTGATTTGTGGCTCGGCCGCTATCGGTGCTCGTAACTTAAATTAAATTACACGGCCGAAGTCCGTCCGAGTCGAAAACTCATGCCACGGACCGGACGCGGGAGGTCTTCCGGGCGTCCCTCGGCGATTATGTGACGCGATTATCAAATATATCGCCGACTCACACCGCTGGTTTTGTCTTGACAATCGGTCTCTTGTTAGTTACGGAATCGTTCAAAGGTTCTAGGAAATGTTCCAGCAAAAATAATGGACACATTGTATGGTAAAAAGTAGCGAAAACACTATTCTTACTGACAGCGACCGCTTGACGACTTGTACAATCTCTTTGTATATATCTACATAATCGTAGAGCTCGACAAGCGCCATGAATATTTATGTTATTGTTAGGTGATTAAGTAAAAATTTAATTCTATTCACTCCTCGATGAATTATACATATATGAGACGCGTCGTCGTCGGTGTGTTTTTAGTTTCTAGGTGTTACGGATGCACAGGGTTACGAGCTGCTTTATGATAGAACGTGTCATTTTGCTAAATCGTTCGACATTAAGATAGCGTGAAAATGTAAAAACAATGCGCGGTGAAAGTATGTATAATTGAGTTCACTGCCCGTGAAATTAGTCAGTCAACGGCGGAGACGTAAAACCGAGTTGTTATTCAATCACCTATTGTTCGCGTTTTTGCATTTCCACACAAAATTGTAAATTGAGAATTTAACCATGGGTGTCAAACCCATTAAGCACCAAATTTATATTTTTAAATTTTTGCTCTAAATAGTTAGTTTTCATATATCTAAGGAAATTGATGTGAAAGGTTAAATTAAATTTGAGAAATTTATCATCGCCAGGAGAAATATAGAGGCTGAGGCTTGACATCCTCGTAATCAGAAAAATTGTGAAACCGAGGGAAAGACAACTGTTTCGGAGATCCTGTTTGTCCTGAGGGACTCTGGATGAATCGAGAGAGTGCCGGTGACTGTTCTCTTTCATTCAGTTAATAGGGTGACAGAGTCAAGGATAGCGGTATCTAAATGGCCTTCATATATTACGATAAGTCCGGTCCCGGGGACCAGAAAGACTTGTTCGTTAAACCGAATTTCGTTCAACCACGACGAAACGGAATTCATGAAAACGTAATGTCCGAGATAGCAACGTTTAGAGGAACTCGGCCGATATTCACCGGGTTTCTGGTTAATACGGGTAGCCGCCGCCCCGAAATTGCCTATCGGACGTCCGTGGACGTCACGGGCCGCAACGTCCAACCACCGGAAATCGTTCGGTTATTCCTAAATAAGTTGATTATCGACGGCGACCAATCAGCTCCACCAGCCCCGGGGAAGACTCTACCGGGTTAATTACGGAACACGGCCATCTTCGGGGCCGATAATTGATTTTCGCTCTTGATTGGAGCTGTCGCTCAACCCTCGACACTCTACACGCGACTTAATCTTCCGTAATCCCAACGCCACGCTGTTTTCCGCGCGCCTCGACATTTTCGATTGAGGTAAACGACCATTTTGTCCTAATAAATAAATAGCGGAAGACTAGGCGAGTCTATTTTGTCGCAAACTGGACGAAATTGTAAATGACGCGGCAGTGATTTGTTCCTGAGATCTGCTAAAGATCGATTAACGCTAAATCGACAAAACAATGTATTTAGGTTCTGGAAATTTATCTTCCATGTGAATGCATTTTTATAATTTCAATAATTATAAAATGAGAGACAAGCTGATGATTATGGTAAATTTGTGAAATAATTGAAAACATTTGCTATATTCTGTATATCTTGTAAAACATTATCAGCAGCAAGCATTAAAGGGATCGCAGCAGTATCTAAATCTATTTCGGAAAGATATCGACGTTTCAACGAGCTAAGTTCTACGTCGACTATCTGCGACGCGCGTTTTCACGTACTAAGTACGTAAAGTTATCGCTGGACCCCGAAATACACGGATATCTTAGATAATCAGGATTAATATTTAATGTTGCTCAGATGTTAATTACATATGAATTCTCTGATGCGTTAATGTTTAAACGGATCACCTCCTTATGCATTTATTAAGATGTTATTATTAAGGTGTCTCCGAATTGTCAGGTATTCGCGATTTCTTCGCTACGGAAAATATTCTAGAGGAAATCTATTCTGAAATGCATTAGTATTTTATGCAGTGGAGTGCAGGGAGAGGTGATAGGAAATAGCTATTTTCAATGACTGTTCTTAAGAACTTCGAAGGGTTGTATTCCCGACACCTTTTGACATTCTTAAAATAATTTTGGTTGTCGCAGTATTTCAACGCTTTTTAATTTATTTTCAGTAGTATTTTTCAATACTCTGCACAATATTTTTGCTTCCATTTGGAGTTAAAAATGGCTACTATTAACGACCCTCTAACTTTCGACTTTTCATCAGCGTATACATCATCGAAACACAAACTCTCCGGCCAAGCTTCCAAAAGCTCACCATGCCTCGAACCAGCAACAAAATCGTCCAAAGATGATAAACCAACAAAAGCCAGTGTCGAACAATGTTCCCACGTTCTACACAGAAAGCCCGACTCGCAGATCGGAGCGAGGAATGTCGAAAGTTCCTTGGCATGTTTCTCATCGACGTGTCGCGTAATTTCGGTTAACGAGCAGGATCAGCGATCTCCATCTAGGGCGAGGATGTCGCAGTAGGGGGAAAAAGAGCGAGAGGCTTGTAGGCTAATCCGGGACAATCCGTGACCGAGTAACTAGCGTTGTTGGGTTCCGGGCTAGCTGGCGCATAGGCTAGCGGCTCCTTTGTTTTTCCCGAGGCCGGTCATTTCCAGAATAAACGTCCGGGGGCTGGGTCGCAGACGTCCGGTTTGGCGACAGCCAGCCTCGCGAAAGCCTGCCTCGGTCCACCTTGCTCGCCTGCTGACCTTAAATCACGATTTTTCGGCGGACCGGAGCGAAACCAGTCTGTTTCGGGAGGGACGAGGAGAGGACGAGCAAGAGGATGAGCAAACGGAGGACAGTTGGGGGAAAAGAGGGGGGTCCCAAGAGCGTGTCGTGCGAGTCGACGAGGTCCTCGAGGGTTGTTTTTCTGGGCGACGTCGCCGATAAGATAGGACCGGGGACAGGGAATATCCGGTGCCCAGTTTCGGGCACGTCTGACAGTTTTGTACCTAGTCGCGCGGCAACAGATAGTTCCAGAAATTCCGAGCGTGGTGGTCTCCCGATCGACTAAACCGGACGACGACGATCGGGGTACAAGTCGCGGCCGAAGACCAAACCCGGCCGTATCTCGTTTGCGGAAGCCACGCGATACTTTCTGGTGTTGAGGCTTTTCATTAGAACCAGGAAACTGTAGATAAACCAATGTAAACCGGGGGACACCTATTGATCGTCGAACCCGCCAGGCCTCACGTTCCCATTCACGAGCTTTCGCATTAGTGAGCTTCTCCTCGTCAATTCTTTTCGAGAATCGCACCAGAATTGTGGTAACTTGGTCTAGACGGTGCATCATCTACCACAGTGTTTTAGGGGGCACATACAGGTGCATCCAATAATGTACGCGCCATAACCTTGAAGTGACCTCCAATCAAAACATTTAATTAGAAAATGTCAAGAAATATCACCTCTGTCAACATTTTCTTGGACCATTCTACATATTCTTCATTTTAAGCGTCGAAAACGAACGAAAGTCCCCTGGAAAATTATGAGACAGGATCAGAAATGATCAAAGTCGGCGAAGATGACCAAGGCTAGGAAAGAATGGTCCGTTTACAATCAATGTGAACACTGTCAAGAATTATGCATGTGTTGCATTGCTCTTATTACTGGAAAGAAATTGCTCCGATTCTTGTAATCTGGGTACGTCTAAATCGGAACACGTTAAAACTTTCTTCCTCCCATTTCCGTCGAGCTTATTAATAAGTCATGGCTACAGTAAAAATTCAGTAGTATCTCATTTACCGCTATAAACGTATCCCTTGGAAGTTTCGCGTGAAATTATATTTCGCATGAACCTAATTAAAGACACGTACTGCATTGAATAAATAATCGGCCGCGGAGCCAGCCGCCTCGGAGCGAATGTTTAATTGATTCCGTATGCAATTGCTATGTATATCTTTTTGTAGGAGAATCTTAAAGCTGATCTTTCGTGTGTTTCGTTGAATCGAGGCTGGTCTAACCGATCCCACGGTGCAGAATTTTTCTCAGTTACGAACGAAATACTGACGGAAAATCCTTGAAGGCGTGAAACGGTGGGACCCACGATGCATGACGGACGGCGGCCCGGTGGAAAGCTTGTTAATACAATGTAATTTAAGGAGCGAGGTAATTATATTTAATGGTGGTATCGTTCGATCTCGAAAACCCTTAACAAATACACCGCGCCCCGAGCACGAGAGGAATATTAATCTCAGTCGTAAATTTTGATATGCCGCGGAAAGCTGACTCCGAAGTGGCTCGCCTCGCGAGGTTTATTGTCCTGCGACATGCACGTAACATCGCACCTGAAATCCTTATCGACTAACGGGCCGCCGTACCAACTGAGTAATGCGCCGGCTTTCAGATACAATAGCGCGATTCCGCTCGCGAAAACGCGACTCCCGCCCTTTCATTCCACCCTCGCAGCGCCACCGGTATCTTTCGGCCGTTCTAATCTACGGGGAAAAGATATTCGAGGGTCGATGAAACTCCATGACCCATTTCACTATTACGCGAGGCTCGCTAAAAATAAGCTAACCGGCTTCTACACCACAGAAATATGTTAATCGCGTTGTTCGCAATTTTTTCTAACAGCATACAGCATGAAAAAATTAACATCACCAATTTCCTTCGCAGCATAATAATTTATACACTACTCCACAAGCTTACAGGGTAAAAACTGTCAATTTTTGAGCTTCTGTAATTTCGTGTAAAAACATCTCGCAAGATTCTATCTATGCTCATGTTAGGGGGAAAAAACCAAAATCGTTCTTTCTTTTCTAAAATTTTAGTTCCTTTCAAAATTATGAAATTCGAACAACTCTAGAGTTAAAAAATTATTTTCCACATTCGTTTCACTGTGATCTCACAGAAGGAGGTCTCCCTTTAAGATCACGTCTCAAAATGATCGAACCCGCCTTGAAAAGCATCTTGCCTCGATCTTCCCCAACGAAAACCCGGTTGCCTGAAATAAAGCTCAGGGTCGTCCGTGGCTACATCGAACGGTGTTTATCCGTCCATTGACCGCCACCCATATCCATCCCCCGGTTGAACAGGAGTCGGCCTCAGAATGGAATCGGCGGCGATACGATCAATTACTATAAAACTGTTCCGCCGGGAACCAAAAAGCTGGACTGGCGCATTCCTGGCCCAGGTGTGACCACGACATCCTTGGAACGTCCTGGCGGCGAGCATCGGTCCGGCGAGCATCGGTCCGGCGAGCATTCGTCCGCTTTTTCTCGGGGCCCATCGCGGGCCCTTGCGGGTCAGTTTTTGATCGCGCGCGCTCTCACGGCGGGTCGGCGTGAAAAAAGAAAAGAGGCCCGAGGCTCGGGGACAGCGAGGTGAGAGGGGAAAGAGTATTAATGCGTGGGCCTTCCTCGTTACGCCATCCGTCGTCGCATAGTTTCCTCCTTTGGCCGTGCCGCGATCCACGGTCCCCCCTGTGCCCCCTTCGTCCACGAAGATCGGGCCCAGCCAGCCATCAATGGGAAGATGGTTCTCGCGTGAATGAACGGAGGGTGGGGACTCATAGGGCCCCGCAGCCGCGCAGGGTGGCCACATGTTCGCCCTATCCAAGGGAGGAATATCTCTCTCACGGTATTCCGTCGGCGAGCGGACTTATCTCGTAGCTGTTCGCGACTCGTTGCCCCGCGGACTCTGCATCCGAAGAGAAAGGATACCGAGGCTGAAATTTATGAAGATCGATCAGGACCTAGCTGTCTCGGGGCCCGAGGGAGCTGAAAAATCTTCTTTTGCGTTACTGGGGGTAACTCGTTCGTTCACAATTTAAAAATTGTTTAGCCACGGCTCATGAACTTTTAAAAATTATAACACACTCACCGGTAGCTAATGTGTTTCTTCTTTCAAAAAGAGAAGCAGAAAATTTTAAACGGAATTTTATCAAAAAATGAAGGTTCACCCCAAGAGGTGTTTTAAGTTGCCACTGTAGCCTGCAGTTGGTGTTATTCCAAAAGCGATTTCTGCTGGTGCGTTCCTCTAGGTTCGAGCGTAGACGCGGCTGGGCGAGTCGAGTCGAGTTGGAGCGGACTGAGGCGAACGGAGACGCTGTTTCAGCGTCCGCGTCGGCGAAACGGGGCTTTCAGGTGTCGCGGAGACATCCTTGGAACGTCCCGAGCCACCGCGCGGTTCCTGTCCCCCGACCCACCTTCGAAGATACTTCGAATTGTTCTTGGCCGCCTCGGACCGCGGCACGGCTCGCGCAGGAAACATTAAATCAAGCCGCTCGATGGAAAATACACGGGGTGTCGCGTGAGAACCAGCCACGCCGAGAGAAAGAGAGAACTACATACATCGTTCTGCTCTGCTCTGCTCCGCTCTGCTCCGCTCGGAACTCGGCCATTATCTATTAGCGGTTCACCTATTATCGAACCGTTTCTGACTTAACTAGCGCCGATTAACAGTTGCTCGAACCGGTCGCTTCGTTTCCACGGGACAACGCGCCCGGTGTGTCCGATGTGCCCGCTTCTAACGAACGCTCGAACGGTAATTTATGTAACACCGTGCACGATTTATGGCGAGAAGAGTCTCGCCGCTGACTCCCGGACTGACGAAACGGAGAGGAATTAAACGACAGATAAGAGGACTTTCGGTTCTCTGTTCCCCGCTACAGACACATAGGAGAGTCTACACGGATCACCGGTTGATATACTACCTGTGTAAACGTGATTCATAGATTTGTTCACATATAATCCGGATGATTTTATTGAGATTTTCGGCGATATTCCGGGTTCGACTCTCGTAACCCGACGGAGCCTCTTGTAACGTCACGACACGGCATATTTGAATTTCGTGAATATTTCGTGTTCCTAATATATTCTTAATTGTTTTACCAGGTGTACCAACGTTGTACTGGTTCGACTACGTGGGAAACTAACCTAGTTTTAAATTTCTCAAAAAACGAACGCCTGTGTGGACTGTGGACGTTTTCCTACCTGAAGAGGATTTTGATGCTAGATACGCTGTGGGATTTCTGCACAGTGACATTCGAAAAGTGATAGTTCGACTGGATCCGACGCTTGCGACCGGTCGTTACGTGAGCCGATCCGCGGCGGCGATTTGTCACCGTCGATTCGCGCCGTTAGAAGGCGGTCATTATTTTAGAATAATCTAAAACCGATGGTGATTAGTGGAGGAGCCGGCGTCACCTGCGCGATCAGCTTCTCGTTTATAGCGCGGCCGCAGCCCGACAGCCCTTCCGCGGCCGATTCCCACCTCCATTTCGACTATCCATCATCGCTGCCCTTCGATCTTGTCCATCCCGAACTCTTCCGCGCGCGAAAACGCTGAAATAATTAGACTAGAAACGGCACCGTCAGTCGGAATTACTATGCTCGCGAATCGATTTTCTCCGAGATTCTCAACTCTTTCGACTACCATAAATTGTTATTGAATATTCCATTCCACTTGTAAACCGCAGACCATCCCGAGTACTAATTAAAATTACGAAGACTTTTCCTACAACACAGTCATAGAAAAGACTCCGAGGAAATAATTTTACGTGTGAATTTGAAATATTGTTTGCTAAATTGCGACTCGTACCAAGTAAAGTTGCTTGACACCAACCTCTGGCTAAATAATAGCGCGATGGATAGAAAGTTACAGCTTGCTCCGAAGTGCGAAACATCGGTATACACGCGTAAGATAAATGTCGTCGAACAGGAGTTGTTTAATAAAAATGATAATATATTAATATATTATACAGGAAAGTATACTTTGAGAATGTATTATACAGCGCTTATTAACAGTTTACAACTTGTCTCAGGGAAATGTCGGAAATGTCAATTTACTAAAAAGGTCTTCAATCCATATATTTCAGTTGCATTGAACCGGATTCTTTATGCAGAACTTTTTTAATAATTCTAAATTCGTCAAGCAGACCAGAATCCTTTATCCCCGTCGCAAGATGAACAAAAAGGGAAATCTTGGAGGTAGTACGGAGGCTCTGGACAGTTGAAGTCGCAGTCGAGCAGCCTGCATAGAAATAGACAAATTGCCAGGCGCATATTACACGGCTCTTAGGGTCGCGTCACCGTGAAATATCGTATTTTGGCACGAGGCCTCCGCGTTTACGAGGGCCTGAAGTGGCGTGCGAACGAGACGTCCCACGAAGTGGCCTACGAGATCACGAGGAGACGCCAGGATCGGACTATCCTTGACCGTCGTCGAATAATTAACGTCGGTTTTCGTGAAACTCTCGGTTTCTTACCTGGCCCGGGGACCTGGGGACCGTGCGCCGCAGAAAAACGAGGACCGACGTGTCGGTTTCCTGATACTCCGACAAATTTATCGCTCGGTTCTGCTTGTAAATCGAATTTCCAAAATGATCTCGCAAAAAAAGGCCGGATCTGTTAAGGGGAGTCGAACAAAACGGGAGAGCTCGACCGAGTTCCCGATATTGTAAGTGCAAGGATCTATCCTGTGGGTCTGAAATCCCCGTATCTCCACACCGACATCATTCTTGTGCTACGGGTCTTCATGGAAAATAAAAATCTTAAATTCTTTCATTGTTTCAAGTTTTATACCATCCTCAGTCTAAGTGCTGAAACATTTGGTAATTTCTTAAATATGAACTTCAATAATTGTAATAAATATTTTCGACAGCTCAGAAAAATTGCAATGAAATTCAGAGGTCCGTAAGAGGTGTATAAGGGTTGCTTCTATTTAAAGTTCTAGGGGCTCGCAGAGCCGAGGCAAGTTTCCAGTCCCCACGAGGCAGCCCACTCTCTCGGATCTTGCCTGATCGAAACCGAAAGTGGTCGATCGGGGTTAGTATTCTCTGTTGCGAGCAATTCGCGGCGACAGTGCGGCCGCGGTGGTCCAGGTCCGCGCGATTTCGTCGGGCAATTTATTAGCCATTATCTGAGACAATGCGGCTACCTGGGCGCCAAAGGGCGCGTACGGTTCAAAGGAGCTCTGTGAGGAGAGGGATTCGCGAGGGTGCTCGTAGAGAGAGGAGAGAGGATTGCAGCGACTATGGTCGTCGAGGAAGCGAAGCGAGTGAGAGAGAGAGAGGGGATGGGGGAGAGGTATAGGAGGGATCGGTGCAAGGGAGCGTCTCGAAGGGGGCGAGGGGTCTGCAAAGGGGGCCAGAGCCGAGTACATAGGTGGGCCGCGTATAGGAGTATGCACCACCGATCCTCTTCTTTGACACGGCGGGCCGGGAGGGAGCGAGACGGAGAGCCGGGCGAAGTGGAAGAAAAAGTCGCCTAATTGATGCTTCGTCTTTGTTTTGGTTAATTCCAACATGGTTCGGCCATTAAAACGTCCCGCTGTATCGGCGGGCCCGATCTCCGGTGCGAGATAAATGATGACACCCGCTCCAAGGGGTACCATACTTACCACCACCACCGGCACTACCACCAGCACCGTCATCGTCGCCGTATCCCCGTATCCGTCACCACTACCATTCCCCAAGGATCACCGTATACTACACGTTGCCTTCTTGCGAGAGACCCGGTGATCGCGAGCCGCGAACAGATTTCCCTCTATCTTCCTCCGAGGACCTCTATCTACCTTCTAGCTGTTCAGAAAAAGCCCCAGGAATCGAAAGAATTATCTCCTACATCGTAGAGCAACGCGCTCTTATCCTCCTACTTGCTGGACAGTGTGAACGTACCGGAGCAACCAAGTTTTTCGTTTCCCTTTGTTTGCGAAGGTGTCTCGTTTGTGAATGGAACGCGGTATTATCTTTGAGATGATTTCTCCGCGGGAGATGATCGGGAGCGCGCAGGGTTCCTCGATTTTTCAGGGTCGGTTAGGCTACGGAGGAGGACAATGGAGAAAGTCGTGCGAATGCGTGAACGTGCGACCACTGCATTTACAAACAATAATGCCGGGAAATGCATATTTGGAGTCTGAGTTTGAATAGACGTTTCTTGTGGATTTTTTCGAAGAAAGGGAAATCGTTTATTCCTTGTTTCGTGACAGAGTCTCCTAAGGAAGATGGTGTAATTTAGAACAGTTTAACTGCGTTTGGTTATGTTCGGTGGCTCTTTTTAGTTATTGATAAAGTACAGAATCGCATAACTTCTTTTCAATCTGAATTGTTAAAATCAGGACATATTTATCTTTGCAACCCAACACTTGCGTCAACACTTCTGATGTCAGAATATTTTGTAAATCGACTTTCACGATTCGCGTCTAAAGCAGAACCCGTTAAAAATTTCCGGGGCTCTTTCCTGCTATTCACTATTTCAAAATAGCATTTTATCCAGCGCTGTAGATCTCCGGAGAGGACCTCTCCTCTCTTCCTGACTTCGAGTTTTCGAAACGGCTAAGCAACTTTCCTCGCCTCTCGAAGCCGGGGACACGTCGTGGAGTCATCGACGCGCAGCTCCACGGCACAGAAACCGGCCGCTATTATTAATGACGCGTCAGAGGAACGATGAAAGACACTTAGGCTAGGCATCGCGTCACGGCGGATTCGACGGGTTACGTAACGCCGCGTTTGTTTAATGGTTTAGCTGCTGCGGGGCTCGCGGATCCGTGAAAATTATCGGGCGGCATCGATCATCAGGTTCCGCGTGCGACATCCGCGGAGGATCCTGAGGATCGAGGTCGCCGACGATCGGTCCGACCAGCTCCGGGAATAAGGTCAGCTGGAGCGGAGGCGAGTCGCCGCTCGCCTCGCCCGCTCCAACGTAGATATCATATCGGAGAGGACGAGCGACCGGGAGAGTGTATAAATTTGTAAAGCCGGGAGCCAGGCCACTCAAGCCGGAGTGGCATTAACGGCCGGCAATCGCCACTAAAACACTAAAGTATTAATGTAAAACACATTCTGATAGAGATACCCCCACGCTAAGACGCTTCGCTCAAGACACGGCCGCAACAGTGTCCCCGCAGCCCATGGTTTTCGCGGCTGATGGCAATTCTTCCATCCTGTCCACAGGAACTAGATCTATGATACTATAATGATTAGTAACTTTTCAGACCAGGTCTGTATCTTCTAGGTTTGTGTAAGTCTACAACATGGAAATTGTATTAAAATTTGTATCAAGAAAAATTGAGATCGTTTGGTCCATTTATAAAAAAGTTATTTTAATTTGAAGTATGTTGCGAGCTTCAATACAGAAATATAATGAAGAAAAGCTCAGAAGCAAATCATTTTGACACGTCCAGTAATTCCAGTGTTAACATCCACAAGCTTCATCATCCCATCGTTCACTATCAACGGAATCTCTCCTCTAATCGCGTGACACGACGTTATCCCCTCACTCTACCATAAAACAAAGATCTAGAAACTACGTATCCCTTATCAATCTCATCTGTGCCAGCCCGATCGGTCAAGAAACGTAATCTAAAACTTTCCTAGGAACGACACGTATAGCGAAAAACCACTAACCGGTAACAAGCGAAAAACTGAAACGCCGCGCAGCCTTAAGCGTTTATTTACAGTTCCGCACAGGTAAAACTGGTAATGCGAGCACGATCCGCCGTATTTGTTCAAGAACTCTGGTCGGCTCGCACTCACCTGTCGTCCGCGTCAGGATTTCGAATGCGCGCAGGATGTCAAACTGGTATTACACCATCGGTAGAAGCGCGTAGCCGCGATAATCGCGGAGCGTATTCAGCGCGATTATCTTTCAATTTCCCATCGACCGGTGGGATTTCCAGTGCTTGCCCTCCGAAAGGATCGAGCGGCGGTTTCGCCATCGTTGATATTTCGTCGACGCTGCCAGCAACTGACGTCGCGCACACGCTCTATCGTCATTAGCAGGTTGCAGCGAGTGAAAGAGTGACGAAAGTTTCGCAACGAGCCGCATCGAGGAACGTTTTCAGAAGCGTCGGTTTGTCTCTTATTTCGCCAGTTCATCTCGCGAAATTGATGGCCGTTGAAGGACTAATTGTTGCCACGCGCAAGCAGGACCTCTTTAAGAGAGGAGCCTGATGTGGACCTTGATAAACGAATTTCTGGAAAGGTAACCGATGAACCGATCTCCTTGAAACTTTAGGGCTACTTTTACCACCGTTATCGGAGTAACTAAGAATATTTTTTTTCCCGTCATTAATTCTCCGAATGAAAGACATCTAGGAGAATATTTCTGAAGTATCGATTTGCGGGAAGAAATTATTTCAATTTTCAACCTGCTCTCAATGCGCCTCCGGATGTTCCGACTCGCTCAACCTGTTGAGAAGCGTTTCGCTCCGGCTCGTTACGATATCGCAGCACGGTACAAAGTTGCGGCGCAGGGTTGCCGGAGATCGATGAGCATCGGGTAACACACTCGCTTCTCGAAAAAAAAAGAAAGTACGCCGGGATCCTCGGCGGTGATAACGGAAACGCTCTCGTTTCGTTTTAATTGCCGCACTTTGGCACGACGAGAACGCTGCCGGGGAAACATTCATCATCGATTTTTTGTTGCGCCACTAAATTTTCGGCCTTCGACTGGAGTAATTGGCGCTGCAACCGGGTTGGTAATTGTAAAACCAGCCGAATCGAAGTGATTGCCTCGTGAATTTTGCTGAGTGTTTGCCAGTTCGTTAATTAATTCGCTGATTGCTTCTATGGATGAAATAGATGAAACATATTATATGTGAAATATTCTCTATTCTGCCAATACTTTCCGGAGTCACTGAGCACTGGACCGAGGTCTTGAATTATACATCAAAGGGTGTACACCAAAATTCCATCGGTCCGGAACGACCAGATGGCTCACTAAGGATTAAACTTTCATTTTCGGACAGGCGTTCGATTTTCATGTTTTCCATACCGGCGGCGAAGCATCAGAACGACCGGATGTCCCATGGTGGACATAGGGGCCCGGCGGTCCACGGGGCCCTCGTAAAGCGTGAAATAATCAACCGGACGAAAAGTGGCAATAAAATGTGTCGCCAGGCTCGGTAACGAGCCCGAATGGTCCAACGACGGAGGCGGCGGACCACCCAAAGAATCTCGAACAGGAGGCGGCCATCGTGGCCGGCGACGACGCAGCGAATCCTTCTCCTCCTTCGGGGACAGGGGGGCCGAGGGGGGACGGTGGGGTCACTCGGGCTACTCATTATGCATCTCGGATCTCAGCTCGCACCTCTGTTGTTAATCTCGCTAAGCGTTAATTTAATTAAACGCCTCCTCCTCCAGCGCCGACCGACCGCGCCATTCATTCTGCCTCTGCTTTCCTCCGGCGACGGCCTCTCTGTCCTCCTCGCGACCAGATATACCGCGGCCCACGGTAATTAACGCTCGTCGCGATGAATCCCCCTTCCATTCAAACCCCCTCCACCTCGGAAACTCTGCCCTCCCGTTCCTCGCGGCGAACAGTCAGGTGTACCATGCTTTGAATCCTGATGCCGCACCATTGTCACCAGCCTTTCACGTGGTTTGCTGGCAGACACTGCGTAAAACGCATTTACGTTGTAACGAAAAATTTCTTCTTCTGAAGGGGGTAACTCGAAGGAGCCAATTTTCACTTTGTTTGGTAATTGGTCCGCAACGTCGTCATTGTTTAGAACCGGCCGCCTACAAATTTAATAAGCCCGGGTTAGTTTAATGGCTAAGCGACGGATCGGTGGCCGGCTAGGTGGTTTAATGATAAAAGGACTAGATCCTCGGAAAGATAGCGGGCGCGTAATTAAATTCACCTCGATTTTATTGCCTCGGACAGGGCCGCGTTTATGTGGCTTTTATGCCCCCGCGAGCAAATTCTGAGGCCACGCTTTGATGCTGCCTCGGGATGAGTATTATACGTCAGTCAGGAGGTTCTTCGACACTTTATCGCCGTAATTCCATTCCGTGGCTACAAATCCCTCAACCGAAGAGCTGTTCATTCCGATTAACACGGGGCCAGTCTCCGGAATCGTTTCTCTCGCGCACGCTGCCGGCGCGCGATAAATTTCGCCGCGACAGTTAGCTGCGACGTGGAAATTGTCGAATCGTAGATCCCGGTTTTTGGATTGCCCCGAGGATTCGATGTTCCTTCGCGGAGAGAACGACCCTGTCGAAAATAGTCGCAAGTGTTCTCCGATATTTTCGGAACCGAGAACGATGTTTGCGCAGCGCTGCCTGCAATATCGTTACTTCCGTTATTACGTCTCTTTTTATACCTATTGACTCGATCGGAATTTGCGAAAGTCAAGCAAAATGAATTCTTTCTAGAATTGAATCACTCGCCTCTTCTTTGCAATCTGGTCAGGTCCAGGCATCAAAATCCACCGATTAGCCCACATCGCACAAAAGCGCTCCTTCACATGCGGCTCATGCGCGGCACGGTACAAAAGTCGAAATTCCTTGTCAAAAGGAACCGAACTCCTCGAACATATCACGGGACCATAGTCCATCGTCATAAAACACCATCAAAATTCGTGAAACGTCGTCGAACGATTCGCATGGTCCCGTTGTACCCGTACAATAATGAGCAATAATCGCCGAACAGATTTCTTTTTTATTCGAACACAATAGCGCCGATTGTTGGCGTGTAAACAATGGCCACGGTCCTCCATTGTCCCCGCGGATGGCCCGTGTCGGTTTTTGGACGGCCGGTCACAGGAAATCGGCGAGGATACGCGTCGGCCACGTCGAAGCGTGCGGTTAGGGTGGTTGGAGCGGCGTGTGGGATGATTAAAAATCGACGCGTACCTCGTTCGACTTGTCTAGCCGTGAATCATCGGGCCTGGGGACGCGTCTCTCGAATGATTGTAGCCGCACGTCGTCAGGTGCACCTGGAATTATTATGAAAGGGACGTGTGTACAAGCGTGTTCGCGTGGATCGTCGATAGTTCTCGGTTCCTTGAAACGGGGGAGTATTGTTCGGATTCTGGGAGTTTTCGGACACCTGATGATTCCTGATCAGAGGAAGAGGTTAACACTATGTTTACAGGACCAGCCAAAATGACGGGTCCTATTTTCTTCATTTACAACTGCTGAGATTGTAGAGAAGCGTGATAAATTATTCAACAAATTATTTCTTTGGGTATATAAAGAGTGACTAAAAATGTTCTAATGGAAGATCATAACCATTATAAGTTTTTTTACGCAAGATCTGCAGGTCAATTGGAAGCGGCAGATTGTTAAATCATCTCAGCGCGACAGCAGGTGTTATCAGCAAGTTTTGAAAAAAGGGTTGCTTATCCTTATTCCCAGCGTATACCCCGTGTTTGTCGGTGTCTTCCACGTAACCGATGACGAAGATACGGCACCGAGTGTCGGCAGCAACCACCCGCTTAGCGGGCACGTGGCTGCCCATCCTGTCACGTACCACAAGGTACATCGTCATCGGATTGTGTCTCCTCTTTTTCCTCGTTCCTCCCGTTCTATTCGCGTGGCGGCCGCTCGGCCATTGTCGCCTAGGTTAGACGGTGTATTCTAGCTGAATCGTTACAACCGGCGACCACACTTGTTGTCACTTAGCGAGACGCGCCGACATCCCTCGCCACGCATACGCAAACGCAGCCAAATGAATCACAATCCCGTGTCGTGTGCCGCCTCCAACTTTTCTAATAGCCAACGCTAATTGTTAGTCAGCTCCGGTAAAATCCAATCATTTAACGAGTCGTGCCTGGGGTCTAGGGAACGCTGTGACTTCTAGAAATTTTTCCTGAATACAGGAGTAGACTTTCTTTTTTGAGGAATGGCAGCTTCTCTATCTAAAGTTGGTCTTCCTGAAATGAAAATTCTAAAAGAGATTATCTAGCAAATGATCAAAGTATCTTTTAAATGAAAACGCTTTGTTTTAATTCATGAAAAAATTTTAATTCGTTGAAAAATCATATTTATCTTTCAGACAAGTACCATTCCGTCAAAAATGGTTTTCCCCTCGAACATCAACGTTTGACTTTCTATGAAAGCTATTTTGAAAATGTTCTATAAAAACACGAGTCGTGTTCTCAATACGGAAAGATTAGGTCGAAAGTTTCCTCAATATGTACACGTCAAAAGTTCCATTTATGCAATGCTTAAGTACTTCTAATCGCACTTAAAAATGCTCGGAGGTCGACGTTTCTAATTCATCTAGGCTATGACTCAAGTAGTTTCTCTTCACAGTATGTTTCTCGCAGTAAGACTAATTAGCTACAAGAATAACCATTACCCTTTGATAGAAACCGATTCGAATTTCGGATGAGTGGTTCCGCGCGCGCGTACACACAAACGCCAGAATAAACAGCCGGAGGGCGAGGATGTTCACTGTCAAAACAGTTCAGTAGCGGCTGAATTACTGTGCCGATAAGAGCGGCGTAATTATGCCAGATGGGTAATGAGCCGGCGATGTTGCCCGCGATTATTGCGCAAAGTTTAGATCGATCGGCTTGTCGGGGATATCGAAATTCCGCGGGTTGATGTATGGCGGTCGATAATTCGGTCGTTGCGGGCAATCTGTCAGGACCGGTGCTTCTGCCACGTGCAGCGATCCTGAAAGGTCGTTGGAATTCCTAACTCGATCGAACCGGGAACTGTCTATCTGTGTACTGTGACGGACGTTGGAAAGTTTCCGAATCTCACGGAACCATTATCGAACGTGGGAATACCCAAGGAGTTGACAAACACGCATTCGAAACGCTATTTGTTCGACAAATCTTTTGGACCTTCCGGTGGAATAATTTATTTAGGGCCGGACTTGAGCGTTCTTAAGTGTTCTGACAACGAGTTCTATTGCATTTGAAGTAAAACTATTTTATAAATTGAATATGTTTAGAAAACAAGTGGAATTAAAAAAATTTAAGGGTGTCGATGGCTTATATTCCTGATTTATTGAAGTTATTCAAGAAGGAATAAAATATCTACTTGATTCCTGTGTCTTGAAATTAATGTAGAAAATGTTTATTTTTCATAGCAGTCTTCAGTTTAGTATGAGTCCACTCAAAATTGATGATGTATACACAATGCTACTAAATGAGTTAAACTACGTGGAGCAGCAAATTGGTAGCCGGAAGTTCGGTCCAGGAGACAAAGAGGATGGCACCGAGGAAGGTGACTTCCGTCTCCGAAATTGTAGCTGGAAAAGAGATGAAAAAATCGAGCCTACCTTCTATCGCGCGATCTCATCTTCAAGAGATGGCGACAGGGTTCGAGGTAAGGTTGAAGGCAAGCAACATAGAAGAAGAAGAAGAAGAAGAAGAAGAAGAGGAGAAGGAGGAGAAGGAGGAGAAGGAGGAGAAGGAGGAGTCGGTCGGAGAAGAAAGCTGGTCGAGTGGTGAGGGAACGAGGGGTTCACGCGAAGGGAAACGAAGGAGTCGTCCGGCGTATAGTGCGGCTGGCCTTGATTCATTCAGACCCTTTTTATCTCGAGAATTCGTCCCGGAAAGGACGCTCGATTTCTCGGAACGACCGGAGGGGCCCCAGGGCCCCGGAGATTTAGGCCGGGGGCCCGTGGACCCGCTGATAGCAGCGGAAAGAACGCTGGACGGCTGCGGACGCATCAATGGGCTCCATTCAAACTCCGTCCCGATCCTATCTCCGAGTGGTTTTGGGACCGGGACATCGATCTTGGTCCCCCTAATTATTTCCAAGATGGAGATCGCTTGCAGCCTAGCCGCACGGTTAGTATCGGGGCTATTTTCGGCCCTTCTTGGTCCCGAGTACCTGCCCTACCCGTGACTTCCAGGGCTCTACCCGACTCGAGGGATGCCCAGCTGATTGGTCACGGTCGCCGAGGGGAATCGAAACGATTTCGCACGGTTTTCGTTCCAACCGGACGCAGTCGTCGTTCACGAGAGTCGAGTCTGCCGCGAGCACCTTCATTCGAACACCTTTGTCCCGGCCAGATCGGGCTGCCTAATCGTTTCTTGGCATCGTTCGGACGGTGTTGTATCAATTTAGACACTCGCTCTGCAACCGGACGGACCTCCTACTCCTGCTCCGTTGTTTCCGGATGGACGATACCACTCCTTCGGCGTTCTTGTCTTTTTATCGAAGCGTTCGGTGCTGAACCACATTGCATCGTCTATGAAACTGCATAAAACATTTTAATCGAATGATGAATTCTCTGCGTCTCTTGTAAGTAAAATATTCATTTGTCAGTAAAATTAATAGGTTCGTCAAGATTGGTTCTTAACGAATAGCATTTTTATCCTCGGCTTCTACGATCTTCCCAACTTTCTTCTCAGCATCAAGACATTTTGCATTCTCTAACAAGTCAATAGAATTTCCTAAACTATCATCCAGCAAACAACACTTCCAGCATTCAATCCACTCGAGCATCCCCCAGAAAATGGAGAACGCCATCGGACTCCAGGATATCGACACCCGGCGTCGAACCCGTCGATGCCGACAGTGTTACATCTAATGAAAACGTATCGTCGCGTCGTGGCCAAATTGAAAACACAAAAACACCGTAAAGCCGGACGCAACGGTAAGGACCAGCGGACGTTCGATCCATCGGCAACAATGTTCCACCTCTCCCGGAGAACCGCTCCATTCAGCGCGTCGTGAACAACGATCGAATTAAAACAACAAAAAATCGGGACGAGAGGGAGGACGAGAGAAAGAGACGAAGGGGAGAGACGGATGGAGAAGGAGGAACACAACGAGGAGAGACCGTGGCTGCATCGAGAGCTGCACGCGTTTTTCAATTACGCGGCCGTAACAGGACGCCCTGTTAGGAGACGCGTCCTGTGTTCCATCGGTTGGACGGGATCCGGCCAGTGGACAGGTTCGATACGAGCGACGTCCTCTCTCACCTGCCCGACCCCCCGGCCTCACCCCATTCGGCCCCCATGATCGCGACGACCTCCCCCCCGCAGAACGGGCCACGGGCCACCTAATTTGATTATCGGCTACGGCCGCCATGGTCTCGACGGCAATGGTGAATAGGAGGACGACGGGAAGAAACAAGGTCGAATTACCGATCCGATGGACGGAGGAGGTCCCTTGCGAATGGAGATTTTGTTACCGGGAATCGGCCCGGAATCATTTTTCTCCTCCAAACTCGACCGAGCACTTTGGGAAACGAAGAGAGTACACGAAGTCGCTAGGCTCCCAAAACTTTGTCTCGCTTTCTGATGTGCACAACGCAAATTGGAAATAGTATTTATCCTATTCTTTTAAAGAACGTGTATACCTCGATTTCTAAAAGGTTCGCAAAGGGTTAGATTAGGGTTGATTCGGTCGACGAAACAAATCTGTGGCGCTGCCGTGTTCTCCTTTGTAAAGCTACGTACACACCGAAGCAACAACGAGCAACTGTAGATGACGTTGCTTCAACGTAGACATAGGTGAACGATAACCTGTAAATAAACAACAGAGTTCTAAAAATGAACGAGTTCTGGCCGCCTGGCAGCATAACAGCACAGTCGGCGCTCTCCGCGGATCCAAGAGGCGGCAGACCGCGTCAGAAAACCCGAAATACCGAAGATTGAGAGATTGCGTAGAAAATCTCGCGCGAAACAGAGATATAAAGAAAGGGATTAGTGGCGCGAGAAGGAAGAGCGACAGGATTATGGTTGGAGAAGGAGAACGAATGAAATGGAAGCGAGTCGAGGGATCGCGGGCCAAGGGAGGACGAAGGAGAGAAGATAGAAGGAAGGATAGAAGAAAGAGGGGTTTCGCTTGGATGATGGAACGTGGCGGAGAACGCAGTGGAGGAACGCGGTGCCCCGAGGCATGCGAGCGTAGTTTTCGAGAGGGGGAGCCTTGGCGGGGGGTGGTGACAGCGGGGCCCGCAGACCGCGGGGGGGTCCGCTCGGAGGAACCAGGAATTTAACCATGGATGGCCACGCAACCAGTGGAGAGCCGTCACTTCCAGCGAGCCCGGGCATCCATTACCTCCTGGTGCCCTGCCAACCACTGCACCGCCACTCGTATCTTATATTAATATATTATTTACCTCGATTCATGCCGCTATAACTCGCCTTGCCTCGTTGCGCAGCGAGAGAAAGAAAGAGTCTCTCTTAAGCTGGAGCGTAGAAGATAGCGCAAGAAAGACGGAGAGAGCAGGAGAGGCCACGGGGCACAGGATAAAAAGAGGGTGGAAGAGAGGAACGAGGACGGAAAAGTCGAATAAGAATGACCGGAGCGTCACGTGCCTCGCATTGTTCTCATTACTCGAGGACGATCGTCTTTCTCCCCCGCGGCACTCCGCCTTCGAAGCGGGAGATCGACGATGATCTAGAGCCTCGACCTCGAGACGAATTCTAGAACGGTGTTCGATCGATCGCGAGATCCTTTCCACGAAGGATGGGAACCGGGTCTACTCCTGATGCCATCCAGATAGCTGGATACATCTTCCTACGTACCATTGACTGCTGGCGATCGGGCAAGATCGCCACTCTAAGCTCGGATGAGACCCGGATCGACGGATAGTCGCGAATCTCGTGGGAGGACGCTGTGTACCGGGATACAGCAATTCGGAGGTGGCTGGAGAAATGGTAGGGGGAAGTGTGATGTCTCCTCGCAGTGTCATATAGCTTTACGTAGATCTACTGTTAACTTTTGATCAAGGCTCGATCGAAGCACCTGGATTGTTACCTGAAAACGTTGAAAATTGCTGTGATATCCCCTGGCCTGACAGGGTCTACTTTCAACGTTCGCTATTCGTTCAACGATCTCCCTCGTTCACCATTCTAATCCAAAACTGTTGAAGAGCAGGCGCATCGTCAGATCGCTCCATGAAATAAATGAGTTCGAGCGAACAGGTTGCGCAGATTTGTAGATAGTTGAAGAGCGCTTACTGCGTTCAGTCACGGCACAACCATAGCATCCGCGATTGTTGCGAATTCACCGAGTGCAATATAATTGATTCATCCCGCATCTCTGTTCCGCGCTGCTTGCGACACATCGACGGAACAATGACGATAGGCTGGCGGACGCGTGTAACTGTCAGCCCGGGACATGATATCGTCGGTAATTTTTGTCGAGGCGTTGCCAGTTCCCTGCCATCGTCGACGACTTCGTTCCCCTAGTTTTTGTTTCTCTCTCTCTCACTTCTTTCTCCTCTTTTCGCTTTTATCTACACGCGCTTTGTGTGTTACCCCCAGGTTCGTGCATATACGGAACAAAACACGCGGGTACAACGCTTTTTCCGAGTCTAATTAATTCGCAACGACCAATTATCATGCTTCTGGGGTATTAAGGAAAAGTTATGTCGCCCCGCGAAAAGTTTACCCGAGCACGCAACGTCTCATGCCTTTCGTTTCCCGGGAAGATACTCGACGATTAGGAACAGCGACAATATCTTACGACGGGGCCCCCGCAACCGCAAAAACATTTTTATTAGCCGAAGGAACACGTCGAACACACACGCATCCGAGACAATCAGAGATTTTTTATTCAATCAGGCAGTCGTTGAAATAATTGTGAGAACTAGATTAAATTATAGCTGAATTGCAAGAGACTTCTGTGTGGACTTTGAAAAACGAAATCGGTAATTGTTGGACTACGGATTTTTGTACAGCAAAAAGAAATTCTAAATTCATCTGTCTTCACGATTTTGCTTCATCTCTATCACAAATGCATAAAATCGTAATAAAATTCTTATCTTTCGTCGAGTACTCCAGAATGAAAAAATCGTTCTAACAAATAGATCGCACAATTTCACCCATTTACATCGCCCAGTAATCAAGCAACATTCCGGAGAATATCGCAGATCCGAGCAACTCCCGAAATTCCTGCACCAAGAAAAAAAATCGGAGCTCCTCGGCGCATGAAAACGGGAGTTTGCATAATTATCCACAATCTAGTAATTACTCTGCGGCGCTGACGCGCTAATGGTTCGAAGTTCTGTAGGATCTGAACAGTTCCGAACTGGAGCGGAGGAGGTACAATGCAATCTGGAAGCTCGGAATCTGCTCGGATAATCGAGAATCTGGGGAACACTCCAAGATCAAAGGTTTACCGTTTCCGCGGAACAAGATACAGTGACAGAACGATCGCGATCCGCCGGTTCCCGTAACGTTTCTGCTGGGAGGGGCTCGATAAGCAGAAACTGTTAGCGCGAAAAAGGCCGCGTATCGTGGGTGCGTGGAGGCGTGTAGCTTTCGTGGCCGGTGGTCGTATACGCGCGTTACGGTGATACGGCGAAGTTTATGGTATCGCGTACCGAGGTAGGCATAGGGCGTGCAGTCATGCCCTGGCGTATTCATTTCCACCGCAGCCTCGTAAAACCGACTTAATTTAATGTACGCGCTTTCCTTCCAGCCTTGCGACCGTTCCTCCCGTTTCCTCCTTTCGGTTTCGATTCTTTTTTGTCGCGGAAGACACCTTAGCAAAAATAATTCTGCAAGTATGTCAGCCAATTCTGTGAGTAGGATTTTCTATGGTGGTTTCAAGTGGCCTTATGTACTTTTCATAGTGTTTTTTAAATCATTTTAAAACGTGTGCGCAAATTTAGATCCATCCTTGATAAAGTTTAAATATTTCCGACATTGAGACATGAAACACTTTGATGATATGTTTGTCCATTTGATTGTAATCTGTCAACCATTGATTCATTAATATTTTTATAAGTCAGAGGTTGCTTGCAAATATTTCGAACTTCATAATGTTCTAAAAAATCTTGGAAAGTACTATGCAACTTCTAATTTTTAGATTACATCTTTTAATATTTTTGTTGTACGTATTCGAGGTTTCCAGGTTTCCAACTTGTATGTTTCATATTTCCGGCATCCATCAAGAGATAGTGCTTTTCCCACACGCGGAACTTATACTTCACAATGTAGAGAAACCCTGGTAATACTTGGCACATTCTTGAGGTATGAATGGTAAGAACCTTCGTATTTTGGTAAAATCCTGTTACACTTTCGCATGTCTGAATCCCTTGAAGTCTCGATGTGTGTATCATACTCTCCTACGCTCAATATTTTCAGTTCTTACTTCGAGAGAACGTCTACATTCATCATACACAGGAAACTTCTCAATTTAAGTTGATTCCCCGAATAGTTGCTCTTCCAATCTGAAAATTACAAGGTAGAACCTTCAGAACCTAGCATTAAAATGTAGAGACATGAAACCTAATAACAGCAAGAAAATGAAGTTAATGAAGTCATTAAGGAGTTCCAAGAAAGTTGAAGAAGAACAAAAGAATACAGTTTTCTTCGTGGATCCCACGACCGCAACCTGTACTCCGAAGGGTTAATTTTGGTCATTAGCGTATTCTCACCTCAGCAACCTGTTATATTCTTTCGATCATTAGCGCAGATGTACATACATTTACGTGTGCATTTAAAAGATTTATCATGCTAATAGATATAGGCACATACATTGTTTTCAATTCTCCCCCTTGTATTTAACGTTTAATAATTAATGAATCCATACAGATGAAATCTTCTGTTTCTCGTTATTACTGTTATTCTTATCATCATTTGGTTCTCTATTTCCTGGAGTACTCACTTTGAAGAATAAATTATTTCTAAATATTTAGAGGCATTTGCAGCATTCAACATGTTACCAAGGTAATTTTGAAGTTGCGGTTCCTGTAGTCCATGCGTTAACTAGGATGTCTAGCCTACGACAAGGATCCGATGGTGCTGACCAAAGTGCGCGGTTCTCTTCTTTTCAGAGTTCTCCCGAGCAGACGGTTCCACAGGATGGGATACGGCGGTTGGTTGGATAGTTGGAGAAGCCGCGGCCAGGTCGTATACAGGCAGTATCCGTTCGTGGCGCGGCCGGGCATATAAAACGCGGTTTCGGGTCCGGGTTAATGCGCTGGGCGAAGAGAGCGGCCTCGGCGGCGTGTTCTGCATCTCGCGGGCATGTTTTGGCCGGCTTATGAATTTATTGGGGGCCATTCATTAGACATTAGAGACAGCCCCGTGAGCGCGTAGGAGTCGAGAAAAAGGATAGCTACTCTCCCTGCGGGACCCCGTTACGGGCGTCTAGCTGCGGTCCGCTTCGGCCCGCTTCGGTCCGCTTTAGCGCCGAACTCGATTATCCCCGCACATTGGTGCCAAGTGGAACTCGCGGCGTGAAACAAAACTGTTCGCGAAACGCACAAGCTAGTTAAAAACAAAGAGTTTTTCGGGAATTGCTCACGCTAATATAATCAGCGCGTAGAAGTCGAAGAAAAGGATAGCTACTCTGCGAGACCCCGTTACGAGTTCCCAACTCCGACCAGCTTCAGCCAATTTCGGCCTGCTTTACCTCGAACATCTCCGCGCCTCGCCGAGTGGAACTCGCGGCGTGAAACAAGACACGAGCTCGTTAAAAACGAAGCGTTTCCGTCCGTAAAAACGAAGATACCGGCGCCGAATCGCAGCGAATCTCTCGCGGATCGCTCGTGCTGATTTATCTGCGGCCGACCAAGCCGCCTTTTTTCGCTTGCCAGTTTCGTACCGAGCGTAGATCGCGGTGATTAAGTGGCGTAGTACCGCGGGACCGTTCGATAAATAAATAAACCGCGGTGAATTAATTGGCGCACTCGGCCGGGCCCGGGCCGTGTCGAGCGTGTTCCACCAGGCCCGCTTAAAGCGCGCTCTTTATTTTTCTGTAATCGATCGACGCCGCCCCTGGACCCGCTTCGATCAGCTGCGAATCGCGGGAATGAGATCGGAATTTTTCGGTTTAAACTTTGAAGGGAAAATTGAATTTTATAACCCCTTCGTTGTTTACTAAAATCAGGAAGTATTTATATTACTTTTCACTGTTTGAAATAAAATTGTCTGCTTGAGCGACGATGTAGAATGTTTAGGTAAGCTGACACTGGTTTGCCACTTTGTGCAACCCTTCGTGGCGTCCATTTTATCTCGACTCTTGTAAGGCTGTTAGGTGTCTGGTCTACTGTAAAACACTTTTGAAGTATGTAGAACGTACGATGTAATGAAGTTACTTGCGGTATTGGATAATGTTGCAGGTCGTTGAAGCAGAAGAACTGAGACAGTTATGAGATTGGCAAGTTGCAAACAACGTCGGAAAATATGTTCTAAGTTGCAAAAGTCCTGTAACGTTATCGACAATATCTACTTATTACGATTGTATAATATTCTTTTCTCCTAATCAACCTTTCAGAAAATTGTAACTGATATGCTCTCTTATGTGAATAATATTTAAAACACTTAGTATAACCAAGAACCACAGCAGTGTCAATCTTATCCTTCTGGTTGGAATGTTGGGAAGAAGATTGTCTTTTGTGCAGAAAAAGATACAAGAATCATGACAAAGAAAGAGTGACTCAGAAAGATGAGAACTTTTATAAAAATGGATGAAGTGGAGATTAACGATAGTGCGATTGCAGCCAAGAATGGCATAAATCACGTCGTCCATAGAATAAATAGAAAGATAACGAAGGAAATAAATCGTGTGAACTAGTTTAAAGAAAGGGAATCAAGAAGAAACTTATAAGAATGACGAATGTAAAGTTGAGTAACATTATAATAAGTATAAATTACTCGAAGACAGTAGAATCACTCGGAAAGTAAAAATTTATGGAAACAAAAGAGATAGAGATTTGCAACAGTGTAGCAACTACGGATGGCATAAACAATAATTGGTATACAATATAGAATACATAGAACAGGAAATGCAGAGAATCGCGGCTGTTAAATTGAGTACAATTGAAACAGATGTGAAGCAGTTGGATTAATATAATATTCTACGGACGATATACCGAGATCCCCGAAAGAATCGACTGTTTCCCAATAGGAAGACGAGGCTCGCGTCTGCGAGCTTTCAGGCAGCCTGAATTTCTAATTAGCCTCGACTGGCTCACGAGTCGCGTGACCACGAAGTACGGCATTGTATTCAGCGAGCCGTCGAACAAAGCGAAACTTCGTTAACATTCAAAGCGACGCGTTCGCTGCTTAAACGAGGCTGTAATTCGCTCGCGGATGGAATAGATTGTTCGAGCGAATCTGAACCGGCGTCCGCGCTTGTTAATGACGAAAGTTGTCTTCTAATGGCTCGCGCGTTAAATACGAAGAAGAAGACGACGACGAAGAAGAAGAAGAAGAAGGAGAGGATCTTCTGGTAGGGGATACGGCTACAGGAAGTAGAAGCGAAACATAGGCGGGGCCCGTTGATCTCGTTACACGGAGTCCTCTTCTTCCTTGTCGCAGCTTTTACGGCGGAACTTTCGCAGTTCGCGAATATTAGGGGAACGCGACGCGGGGGAGGAATAGAAAAGCTTGCCGGTACCAGCGCGCTACAAGTCCCCTGTCGACTCGTCCCTTCAAATTTACCCGAGGAACGCGGATAAAAGAAACTTCAGCCGCTCGGAAACCAGCGTGTCTCTTGTGGACGATGCTCGAACACCGGTTCTCTGGTAAGTCGCGCTTCTAACGAGCTAATTTGTGACCTCCTCTTTGCTCAAACCACCACAAGACTTTCGATGACTTCTGTAAGTACAACTGTGTTCGCAAGTTTCTCGTTCACATTTATATCGGTTTATCGACCTACGTGAGCTATGTAATCAGACGAGTTTTGTGTACACGATTCTCTGCTACTTTCTAAAGTGTACAAAGTCTTCCTTTTCCTCCAGGTCGTGCAACTCGGATAAAAAAATCTTCTTCAATTCGCAAAATTACATTTAAAGTATAAAAACTTCATAATCCTTTAATAACACAACGAACACTCGTGAACGATCGTGCAGAACATTTGTTAGCTCCTGGGTAATTATTCATTCATGACAGATACCACGGAATGAAGTTTAATGTTCTACTTTACCTAGTATATTTATTATTCATCGATAAAAACTGAGCTGACCGCGCAATCAGAATTTACACAGTTAGATGCACGAGCTCGACGGCGAGCTTATTAATTAACCAATAGGTGTTTTAAAATAAAAATTGGTATACGTTATGACGATACTTACGTATTTCATTTTTTGTGTTTAAAGTCATGATAACCCCGGTGCACTTAATCATAGATCAACATTTAAATTACGAATCAGAGAATTAATTTTTTGTAAGGTTTGTACGAAATTTTTGCAGGTTTCGAAGATCGTTCAAGGCGTTAGAAATTCAATCGGCGGGGATGAACGGCATATGGCCGAAACAAAGAATAATTCCGGGGCGCGGGATGGGCTCCGAACGAATTTCATCCGAGGGAAAGTTTGCCGGGGTACAACGGGGGCTAGACCGAAGTTGAGAGCGCGAACTCGCAGTTCGGGGGCTGTTCCAGCCGCTTCGCCGTTCGCGAGCATGACACGTGCACCACCTCCGATTTTCTTCTTCCTTCGACTGCCTTACGGCCCGTTTCCATGCTCTCGCGAGCGACGTTATGTTTCCGTCGAAGCCGAGTTTCTGGCCGCGTATATTCGCACAGTCTCTCCCATCCCTCCCTCGAAACTGAAACTTTCGTGTAAGTTTTGCTGCGTTACGACGCTTCGTACACCCCCGCACACGCCCCTTCGTCTTAGCTATACTGCCATCCCCGTATAGGAGTATATACCTAGTCAGTCGCTGTCGAAACGCGCTGTACCTACCAGTTTGTACAAGTAGCCGAACTTTCGTCACGATGTGTGACGTGCACGGGACGTGTCGCCTTGCCCAGATGGGGCTCGAGCAAAAAGGAGCTGCTCGCGATTTTCGACGGTGTCTCGACAAGTTCGCCAAGAGCTCTTCGGGGTTCGTTCCGCAACCGGTTCTGTTTAATTTGTTGAAGAGCTCGCTGCTATCCGATCGATGGAACTATTTATTAGTTATTTCAAGAGTGTGTCTCTCAAGATTTATTACGGGTGGAGAATTTTTTGAGAAATATTGTGGTTCGATCGAAAATGGATTCGTGCGTGGCGATTTTGATGTACCTGAGATGATAATGGACATTTCGACATTTTGACATGCCATGTATTTTTAATATCAACTTCTGTATTTTGCAGTGGATTCGGACAATTTTCATTTCGCATAAAAACTGAATTTCTGCATCCTCGGATGAACGGCATGGACTTTGTAGCGTTCAACGATCATCGGTTCCTTCGACCAAGTCGATGAGACAATTTACGGCCGGAGATCTGAATAATTATTGCGAGGGGCGTGCAGTGTGCTCGATAAAATACTTTTTGGGGTAGCCGGGCTCCCACGGGCAATTCGCCGGGCATCGCGGGCTCCCTTCGCGCCGTCAGCGCGAGCCGTCGCCCCTTGGAAAAAGAAAAAGGTTTCGGTTTTTATGATGGGGCCCTGTCCGAGCAAAAAAAATGGTTCACCGAACGACGAAGGGTGCATCTTTCGGGCGCATCCTCCCGAGACTCTCGTGGGTACGAGGCAGTACGAGCATTACGGGCCCCGGCAATTTATCGTTATTACCATTGACCGGCATGAATATCGTTCAGGAGCCAGGTTATAGCCGAGAGCCAATCGGGCCTCGTGATCTGTCTCCCCGTTTCGCTCTCCCGACCGCAGCGTTGCACTCGAGCGGTGCAGCGGTGCACTCACGGCGACTTGCACCGTCGGCGAGCATTAACGCTCGAGTTACGCGGCCCTATCTACATCGGAATAATTATTGCCGCGATCCTTGCGCCTGCTCCCGCTTATGCTCGCGCTTATGCTCCTTCTTCTTCTTCTTCTTCGTTTGTTGCTGCCTCGACCCCCCGTCCGACTGATCCTGATCTACGACCGACGAAACGCAGCCTCAAGGACAGCGCAAATCGCACGAGAACTTTGCCATTCGCGATTAACCCTTGACCGGCAAACTTTCCGTCAAACATGCCATTCCCTGTCCCGTTTCTAATGCAGCGGGCTCCTTCACTATTACTCCTGCTCCCTTTTCCACCTTGCACCCATAACTAATGGCTCTCTCTTGATATTTCCACAAAATTTGATTCTATCGGGCCGCAACATTAATTAGACGAGTTTCGTTACAGAGTTTTATATTTCTCTCGTCTGTCATTCATTTCCTTATCATTTATTTTATTGTAGTATCATTTACACAATGTAGAAGCCATTTTCTAATGAATTATAGAAAGGAATTATCTCTTCGAATGGCTGACAAGCAGAATTGCGTTATCGAACTTTCGTCCTCCTATTAAGATAATTCTAAATTATGTAAATGGTACAATCTAATGCCTGCGTTTCGAATAATTTAACCCGCGTTTCGCGGAATGGTCACCTTAACAAATTGTAACCGGACTTTTTATAGCTTTTCAACTGGTTTTTGAACGAACTAGTTACCATTTCCACGGCAACGTCGCAAGTACGTCGTATATCACGTCTTCATTGTTTTTTTGATGACAGACATATCAGTTAGATAACTTATAGATTATGGCTTACGTAACGGGAATACGGAACTTGCAACAGTCGCGAAAGCTATATAATATTACGCATAAAACGTTGTAGTTCGACGAGCAATAAAAAGAAAGAACATTCTACCCAATTTTATTGAACTTGTCAAGATTTTTATAAGCTATGAATGCTTAAACACCGCGGTTTAATTGTGTATAAATTACAATCGTTAAAATGTTCTTCTCCTATTAAACGTTCCATCGAGTTTAATATAAGCAAATCTATTTGAATCAAAATGCGTGATAAATTTTATTATTTGATGTCGCGCGTCAGGCTTGATGTTAACGAGATTATACTGTTCAAAGTGGAGCTAGCTGAATTAATTGAAGGCAGAACCGAAAGAAATTGTCGACTGTGTCCTCCGAACGATAAAAACTGCTCATCAGCCGGGAGATCATACCCTAATAACAGGCTCGGTTCGTTAAAGATCGCGAAAATTGCGACGCGCGACGACCTAACGAGTCTTCGCACCTTTCGTCGCCTCTTGACGACAGCTACAATCACCTCGCGGCAACATAGTGTTTTTCTGCACGTAACCGTTTCATTCTAGCGACTGTCATTATCGAGTTCGTGCTGACAATCGCGTCGTTCAAATCTGCGCGCTTCTATTCTAATTCTCCGTGCACTGTACCCCTTCCACCAGTACTGTAAATCCAAAAAATTAACTTTATATATCTTCTTGAAGTATAAGGTGCAGAGAATATGTTTCTAAATCGGTGTCTAAAAATTTTCAAAATTCAGGGATTTATAGCAATTTGAAACGAGCAATAGACGAGACTTTATTTCTACACTGCTGTCATCATAACTCGAGTTCTACTGGATCGATTAGTTTTAAACTCTGTGTGCATCTTAAACACACCTATCACTATATTATAGTAGCCCTATTACATTGAAATAGTAGATTGTTTCAATTTTGTAGTAAAGGAATCGTAGTTATCTGGATAGATTTTCCTGAATGAGATTGATCGCTCGTAGCATGCTCAATTCTGATTTTCCCTCCACATAAAAATTCGTAGGCCTTCTTGAAATCTATGGGAAGATGTACATGGAGGTCCTGTATCGAAAGGGTTGCTAGTTTTCCAGTAAAAAATATCCCTATTCAGTTTCAAAAGGATAGCTAATATAATTGCAAGAAAAAATTGTAAGTACATTTGAAGATGCGTTCCAGACTGTAATTCCGAAGACACGATTTTCTGTGTCTTTGTATTCCGGTGTTCTTCGACGAATCGTGTCACCTTTCACTTTCCACGATCTCCGCACTTCGCGTCGATCCGGATCGGTCTCCCGGCGCGGCGTCGGCCCTCGTAAATTCAATCTAAACGCGTCATCGATAATTAAACGCTGGTTATTCCGAGGCGATCGACACGGGATCTCTCCTGAAATATTCGCGAGGAACGGGATCGCTCGTTCATTAGCGCAGTTTTATCGTGCAATCACGGCTGCGGAGCGATGTCGGCCCCGTGTACCGGTGCACACTTATCGCTGATAAGCAGCCGTTTATCGGCGTTGGGGAGCGAAGGGAGAGTTAGGGGAACGAGTAATGGCAGCTTCGGCATTCATTATCAGGGAAATGGCAGCCGGTGGCGTGCTCGAGTTCCGATTCTCTGATCTATTTTGCACGCGCCGAGAGCTGATGTCGCGCTCGGAATTACCACCGATGCAGATCGATACTTCTCCTCTCGCGAGACACTCGATGACCTATTCGCACACTCGTATCCGCTTTGCCCAGCGACGGCGAGTCGCGATTGCTCGCGCGACGATCGCTCGATCCGCGGAATTCGAGAATATTGTCCGACGACGATCAACTGACTAAGCTATTCGCGATGAAACCTTGATAAATTGTGATTAAATGATTTGTTGACTGCGGACTTTGAGCTCTTTTCTTCGTTTTACGGCTGCAATGATTTCTTCGTCCTCGATGATTTCACAGAAGAAGAAAAAGCATTTGTGTTCATTGTATGTTGTTCAGTTTCGTTCCTTTCTATTTATTTTTCTTGAAAGCTGATGAACTGCTAAGCAACTCTCGAATCATGAGATTTGAGTTCATTCCATCTAAACTCCAATTTTCTAACAAGCACTTCAAGTTATTAGATATTTAAAAATGATGTACAACAAAATTGATACGATGTATTAAAAGATGTTAAAGCCCTCTTCCTGTTAAGAGGAATTATCGAATGATCAGTAAATAATATGGAGGTTTTTCACCTGAATGAACAGAAAAATATTGATGTCCGAGCTAATTAATATTCGCGAAAGAATATTACTCTCAGATCCATCAATGTCCTTTCCGGCAATCTTCCTTTCAACACAGCAACGTATAAAATGTCAACTGATAAATTAATCAACTAGAATATCCGATGCACGTCTACCCGCTTCTACCGGAACCTCTCAAACTGTCCAGCCGTCAGAACTCTAATTAACCGAGCAGAATTTAATCAGTATCTACCAGCTTCTACCTAGATCCTCTCAAACTGTCCAGATTTAACGCCTCTGAACTATACATCGTGTACTCCGCACTGCGATCTACATCATTTACCCGCTGCGGAGCTTCCACCTAAATTCTCTCAGAAAACCAGCGAGTAACATTCCCATGGAAATTCAGACTTTTCTGAAACAGAAAAATTGCTGTTGATAAAAGTTCGTGTTTTCTGTAATGAATGTCCTTAAAACTATTTTAATTCAGCTTGAATAACTAGATACGTTCAACTGCAATTTTACATTCATTCCAGCCAATTTTTCTCTGCTTCCCCTTGTCGCGATGTATTAACAGAGATAAATATTTATTACCATGAAGAAGACACAGTACTCAAAGTATCAGTCCTTCCATTCATCATTTTCAACTGCTACAGGAAGTGCGATCACCACAAAATTAAAACTTCCGAGTTCGAAACGATACATCAATTGAACAAAATCCTGGATCTTATGTTCGCAGATCAACGGACGCATCAAACGCATCGAATCCGCGGTCTCGCAACCGGAAGTCGTCCCATTCACGAAGACGCCCGCGGTTCTCCGCGACGCGCTGGTGCGGCGGCGGAACACAATGACCGTGGATGCAGCCGTTGAAAGTGTTGCAACGCGTAAAAACGCTTAGTTCCCGCAAGTAGCAGATGGCAGCACCGCACTGCACCGTGTGGAATTAAAAAGCCGGAGTGGAGGAGGAACGTTGGCTCGCTAGAAAGAGGAGGAAGAGGAGGATGAAGAGTAGGGGGATGAAGAGGAGGAGGTGGTGGAATGAATGGAGCGAGAATCCTCTGCAGTTGAATAAAGAGAGAGGAAGAGAGGCACGTGAAGCCAATAGAGAGGATCGAAGAGGAACATTGAACGGAAAGAGACAAAATCGTAGAACGACTGGTAGGGATGGCTGTCGTTGAAAAAAAGACAGAGAGAAAGAGAGAGAGCACGACAGACAGAAAAAGAGAGAGTTTGTGTCTACGAGCAGTGTGGCTAGTGTGCGTTTAATCTCCTCTATGGCAGGGAGGTGGTCCGATGAGGGGAGTCCGGTCTTCTTAGGAGGGAGATGACTCGGCCGGCTTAATGATTCCGGGGGAAAATAATGAAACATGACCAGGTATCAGAAAGGGGCGTTACTGGCGACTAGGGAGGGCCGGAGGGGTACGATCGTCCTTTTCCTTGGCGGCCGTTGATATAAGGACCTGGGATACGACGTCTCGTCGGTCTCGGGGAAGGTAGGAGGCACTAATGAGGACCGTGAACGCGGACGACAGGGTTTGGAAGAGCGACAGAGTTCGACAGACCCGTTCAACGGAGAGGGAAACGAAAGGAGGCTGTGGCTGGGCTCTCTGGACCGGCGATCATCAGCGGGGATTGGCCCGCGGGCCCAGGCGAAGCCGCCACCTGGTTGGACGAACGGACCCCTCGGTGCACCAGGTGAGAAAAACTCACCTGGAGAAACCATGCCTCCGCCGATGGGAGTGGTGAAGCTGATCCCGGCCAGGATTGCGCGCCTCTAGGACTCCTTCGCTACCATGTTGTTATCGTATAGCTCCACCGAGGAGTCCACCGATGTGGCATGGCATCAAGACGAGAGTCGCGGCCGATTCGAAACCGCGATTTATGGAAAGCCGCCCGTGAGAAACGCGGCTCTTCCTACTTTTGCCGATGAACCCAACTTCGACCCCGATGGGAAACCATGCTTCCGACTCGGCAGACAGTCCTCGGCCCTCGCCGATTTTTATGGGACGTGGGAAACGTGGGAACACTCGACCACCGTTTAATTGCCCACGATGGAACGATATTCGGGGCCCGGCCACTGTTTTCGGAAATTGGCGGGCCTCGATGGGAACCAATCTATATGCTTAAAAAGTCCCATAAAATAAAATACAACTGGGAGCCCATTTTACGCGTTCATATAGCGTGAACAATAAACCCCACAATAAAGGAATTTTCTTTCGTCGAACTTGATATTTACAATTATTGTAGAATATAGTAGCGACAGTTAGCGTGTAGAAATTTTGTTGTAGTCATAAGAGACTCCAGTACACCAGTGTTAAGCTCGATATTGCCAGTTATCTTGGCACGCGCAGTCGAGGCGCCATTAAGCACTCGGCTGCAAAATTGTTCCGGGCGCAAATTGCACGGTTGCCTCCTCGTTACAAGCTCATCACCGTTGTCACTATCAATTCCGCCGTGTCGCTCCAGTTTTCATTCGATCTGCTCCGTGCCCGATGAAACGAATTATATCGGCGACGAACTGGTTTATAAACTCGTCGACGGGTCCCGTCGCGGAGTTTACAACGGTAATATAGCGTATCGGCCGGTGAAAATCCGTTCAGATTTCATAGAAATGCAGATCTGTGTTTACCGATGCACGGCGTCGTATCCAACGTAGCCCCGGAGCTTACAACAGGAAGCGATTGTTACTTTGTTATCGAGCGGATGCAAACTCGCACAATTACCTTTAATTACCGTTTAATAGCGAGTGGAACGGGGAACGGTAGCGCACCTGTCTCTCATCGGCCAGATACTGATGCATCGACACGGCCCGGCGATGTACCTATTTAATTGCTTTGATTATTATTTGAGAAGAGATCCAGCCCGGATACGCCGGCGAGCAACCGGTTCTGCATCGTAGATAGAAGTTCGTGCGTACGGTCCATTTCGCTACAATAACGTTCACATTAAACACACAACATTCGGCTTAATAAACGCCGTGAATCGCTTCTTTGAAACCTCGTCGATTCGCTTCGAGTCGCGTAATTCCGTGGATCGAGAGGCACTATAAAGCGGATTCAAGAAATATCTATTACTCAAAACAATATTTTTTAGCTAAACTATTTCTATCCGAACAGTTTGTTATGCGAAAGAATTAATTTTATCAAATTATATTAAATTCCTAATTTAGTTTCCAAAGTAAAGATTGAATTCGCGGAATTACAGAGCGTGCTTGCATCATTCACCGATATCGACGTATCAAGTCATCCTATTGAGATGTTAGAGCACTTTGCGTGAAGAGCATTCACAGGGAAACACGCGGGGTCACCATCGAATAATTCGTGATCGCCAAACGTAACTCGTCGTTCCCGATTCGATAAGAAGTCGTTTCGAGAGGATCAGCGGAAAGGGAAAATCGACTCCGTCACCGTCGACTTAATCTACGGGAATGTCCACACGCTAATTCCTGTACACGGACGACACACTCGTCCCCAGATAAAACTCTGGCTTTAATAATTAGCGTACGTATAATTCACCGCTGAAAGCGGGCTTATCGTCTCCTTTAAAGCGGCCGGTTATGCCGACCCAGTCGTCGGATGTTGCACAACAGGCCCTCCGAGATCTCCAGCTCGGGAATGATAAACCAATGGCCCTTGAAATGGTGCTGTGGTACTTGGTTCTGCGATGGTGAGAGCTGTGTACACGCTGCGTTATCCTTTATGGTTTTTCAGATTGTTAATAGTGCTCCAGTACGATAAACCAGTTGTCTCTGCGGCTCGGGCGCGAGCAAAATGGCACCTCGGCGCCGTGTCATTCGATGATGATGGCTTCGTTATGGTTGCTTCATTCTGAATCCTCTGGTGGATCAGCAAAAGAATATAAATCAGATTTTTGACGTGAAAGTTGATAACATATTTTCGAAAATTATAATTTACACTACTTTGTCTTATGTTGTTTATCCAGCAGGCTGAAATTAATATAAAAAATTTGTATTTTGTTTTTCTCCGAAGAAGAATGTTCTAAGAATTTCTTCGATCTTGATTTTAATTGCGTAATAGTTTACTTACTACCTCATGCAAATGTTGTACAGCATTGCCAGCGTATAAGTATATAAAGTATTCCTGATATTTTAATAAAGACAAATTATTGTCGTTATCGGGACCCGCTCACTTCGAAATGACAGATGGATCGATGCAAATGCAGATCGTTCCGATATCAATAAATGACACTAATTAGTTACCGACACCGAGGACTGCAACGCAGTTTGTATGAATGTCTCGGAAGAGCAGGGTCGACGCAGGGTAACATGAAAAAGTATTCGGATTGAGGAATTCCCAAAGATGTTTATGATATCGTGTGTAAGTGAGGTACAAGACTTTAATTTTTACACTACACGAGTTCTTTATCTTCCTCGTTCTATCGGAGATAAAGAATACGAATCGTATCGCGCGTTGCCGCGCAGGGTGGTCCTGCAATTCTCTCATATCCTCTCGGCAATATAATAATCGATTTTACAGGAAATATACGGGTTTACGAGCGACAGAATTAGAAATGACCAAGTAATTAGATTAGTAAATAAATTCGTAGCTAATATTGCTTTCCTTTCCTATCGACACACTTTCCAATAAATTCTATTCTAGCATCGTACTACATTGCTAAAGGACAATACAATGTATTGAACAAAAATGTAAAATGTGGAAGTACATATTTTATTCAATTAAATCTAGTTTCACTAACCTAGTTAAAAATAAATACCATAATGAATTAATAAAAGCATCCCACTATAGGACCATCCAATCCAATCCACCCCGAAACAGTGGTAGCGAAAACGACCCCTCGAAGTAATTACCATCGAAACGACGTTCGCGAACGTCCTGAACCGATAAAGCAACGCGTTATTGTTCTCCCTATAAACGCGTGTAGCCACTGTCCACGCGTAGTCGCCGACTACAACGAAAAAGAGATCACAGCAAATCTGTGTATCGCGGGAGTGCGATGTCCAGCGAGAATGGTATCGCGTACGATCCGCGTTATCGTGCCCTAGAACATTACAATGTACCGGCGAAGTGTCATTAACGACATAACGGCGCTGGCGAACGGTTTGATTCACTTAGCACACAGGTTCCCGAACTTGTTTGGCCTAGCGTCCCCTGTTCCAGCCGAAATTACTCGGTATCCCCTAAAAATATCTTCCTTCGACCCTCGGCCGCCCCTTGGCTTTATTCGATATATTTTTCCTATTTTCCCTGTATCCGCCTAAATATCTATTTATCAGATGTATCAGCAGATGGATACGTTCCAAAAATATTTTTGAAACAAAACGATCCTACTACAAAAATTTTATTAACTCTAAAAAAGATATTTGAAACTTCTCACGGTTCTCTGCATATTCCATTTCGAGGAACAGGGACTGAGTTCCAAAAAATTGCAGCAAAAGAAGTCGAAAATCACCGGCAGATCAAGCTGCCAATGTATCAAAGATAAGGGATACGTCGCTAGCCGATTATCGAGAATCGACTTGGTCCTTGATCAACCTTTCTCCTCTTCGATCTATGCCGCGTCCTCCGCTTGGTCGACTCAGATCCCGATAAATCAGTTTAAAACCTAAAGGGACGTCGCCAGATTTCAGACTCGTTTCAAGGATCCGTCGCGTTCGTTTCCGGCGATGATCCCTGTCGATCATCAACCCGGAATGATGTCCCTGTCCCGAAACGGTCTCTGTCCCTGTTGTCTCCGGCCATATACCTGTGCATCGATCATGCTCCTTATCGACGCACGAGTCACCTGGAAATTTTCAGAAAGCTCTTCTCTCTCTCTCTCTCTCTCTCTCTCTCTCTCTCTCTCTCTCTCTCTCTCTCTCTCTGTCTCTCTCCGTGGAGCCAGGATAATTTAACGCGCGCCGATAAGCGGTCGACGTTCGAGCGTTGTCGAGCGATAATCGGGGGGAAACCACCCCCTGGTCCTGTCCCGGACCAGTTCGCGGAGGAATACGATCGTTCGGGATCCACGGGCTTGTCAATCAGCCGAGGAGTCGCGATCCATCAGTCGGATGGATCGAACAAATTCGGAAGAAAGTCGAGCCTGTCCCTGGTAAATGATGAATCGATCCGATACATTCGTCGAATTTAGAGGCTGCATGGTTAGTACTTGCAACTTTATTGGGAGGCTGGTGCAAGTCTATCGTTGAAGGTGAACTGGATTGTTATTAGATCATCTTAGTGCTTAAAATTTAGAGTCTTCTTTTTTTCACTTTGGATGTGGTGTAAATAGAATTGTTTTTCTTCTGTCATATTTTGTGATTCACTGAGGATGAATCATGCATGATTGTCCTTCGAAGGGGATATGAATTCAACTTTAGAGATAATATATGTAAACATTGATCAAGAAAAACGTTTTCTATGTTGACTAGGTGACACGTTAGATATTCTTCGGAGAGATGATTTTGCATAGACCCTCGGAGTCTATCACCGAGGAGGATAAAAACGATTCTCAGGTAACGAATGGAGCCACTTAACAAAGGATCGTCGGAGGACTAATATCGCCGAATGTGGATAAAGCCCAGTGGCCAGGAGTCTCGGATGCACCCAATCAGCGTGATCGGCGTCCATGTGCCGGGAATAAAGGCGGGCTAGTATGCGAGCAGCAGCGGCAACATGAAAGATTCCTTGTGGTAGAAACTCCGCCGTTGGATTCGTTCGTGTTCAGCTCCAACCCCATACATCCTCGCCGGAGCTGAGTGGTCCATAAACAGCGTGATCGTTGTATCCACATGCTGGATGCGCGTGTAATCGTGAGAAGAATCCACGACTAGACCTTCCGAAGCGGAGAGGTGGACTCGAAGAGATCGAGAGAGAGAAAGAGATGGAGAGAACGACGCCGGCGTTCATTAATTAAACGAAGCGTGAGATTCCCAACCCTCTCCGACGCCCCTCCTCTCTCTCTCCTTTGTTCCACGCCGGCCAACCCCCGCGATCATCTGAAGGAGCCGCTTCGTCCGGCGATCATCTGCCAGAAAGTCGATCGACCGATTCATAAATCCGTCCCCGGTGTCCCTCGTCGCTCTTCCGCTTTAAATTGTCGGGACAGTTCGAGAGCCTTGGAACAAAGGGTCGACGGGACCGCGCGTACAAAAGCTCCCCGGGACGCGGCGTGTCCGCGAGGATCTTGGTAATTGTTGCGTGATGATTGGACAGCTTAACGATCCTCTTGAAAACGCTCGGCGGAGATCAGAGGCCCTCGACTTCAAGTCAGATCGCGGCGCCGCTCTTTCGGATATGTGCGATTTTGCGTATGCTCGGCTGAGAAGAAAATCCGAATTCTTCGAGCACACCGAGTCAACACACAGCCTTGGCAAATAAAAAATTATTGTGCCTCGAAATAGTTTGATTTCCGACCTGTGTCTACCAAGGATTTTTTATTCGGGCGTGTCTTATATGCTGTGTGAGATTGAACGAATTTTTTTGAACAGCTTGATTAAAGTAGCCAATTTATCAGATGTTTAATTACTTGTTAGCGAACAGAACAATTAAAACTACGATATATTAAGAAAATCTTGGCACGGTGAACCAATTAATGAGAGTGTTTACGTATCCGCTAACAGAGCAATTAAAACTGCTATTAAAAAAACCTGCATGCAAACTAACTTACCAGATGGTGATTAGCGAACGGAGTAATTAAACTTGCGATCTAAGAAAAATCTCAACCGAACATTTTGCAATAAGAAATCCTTGAACCGAGGAAAACAATATTTATTAGCAATACATTATGGTAATATATTAAGTTGTCCCAAACTAAATAAATAAATTCCAAAAAAAAATAAGAAATGATTCTGGATTATTCTGCACATTATTCAGAAACTTGCGGGAGAACGTTGTATGCATTAAGTCGGCAGAGTTGAAAGGCAACAATTCGCAATTGTAGCTCGTCCATCCACACCTAGCACGACTCGTCTGTTACGCGGACATATTTGCTCGGACCAGATTTCCGATTTATCAGCGATAGGCTGACAAAGGGTCGGCCGAAATCCTTTGAAGATATCGCGTATCGGTCGATTCATTGTTTGATCTGCGTCGAAACATGGACGTGCACTCCGTCTGCCGTCGATAACGGCAACGATCGCCGATGGTTCCGGTGATCGTGACGCTTCAGCCACTCGTTCGAACCGGCCCTTATCAGCTACGACATATTTGTACATGTGACGCTCAAAAAGTGTTGCTGAAACGGGATCGGGATCGGCGAATGCCCGTCGAAAAACCGTCCCGCATGTTCCAGCAACCAGAGATTCCCGCGGATAATGGCTGCCGAGCATATGTTACGTGAAAAACGTTATCGGAGCGTACGCGTGCAACCTCCGACTGCAACTTCATCCAGATAAAACCGAGGAAAATCGTAACACACGTTCGTTCCGGGGAAACCGATTACGAAATCGTCGACGTTCTTGACCCGATTATCTGCCGAGATAAATTATTATTCGACATAATATCGATATTTGTTCCGTATCGATGAATCAGATCTCGGATACCTGGAAAGAATCGCACGTGGATCCATGTTCTTACAATGATTTTTTGCGATTTAGTAGAATGTTCGAACGGTTTCGTACAAGCTCTAGATCTTGTTCTATCGTGTAATTGTTTTGTCAACGGCGGAACAATGATTTTCTAGAAATAGGAATTGAAGCAGTGTAGTCGAGCAGAAGCTAACGTTTATTATGAACGAAGTGACGTATTCCTAGCACTTGAATGATTTCGTACTGTCTTGAAGTATTATATAAAATTAACAGTATTATAAAAATATAAAATATTTTTCTCTACCTGTTTCTTTCTTTGCTCTTTAGCCCCGTGCAATTTATTATTTGCAATTTTTATCTGCAATTCTGCGTCTTCATATTAATTGCACATGCTACTCCACCTCCAAAATTATTATCTCTCTTCCTCCTGCGTCGTCTCTGACTTCCTCGCGTTCTTTAAGTGTGCTGCGGTGCCTTAGAAATTGTCCGCCGATTTTTCCGGCGCATCAACAAGAATCTAATTGTTGGAGTCTTTTCCGCGACGTCGGTTTATGATTGCGAGATTAATCGTTCGCGACCCATTTATCTCGGAAGGTACAACATCATCGGGTCCGGTCCGGTCAGGGTCGGGCACAATCGACGTCGAAGTAATTGCTGTCTCATTAATAACCCGAACATTGGCCGGCGGCGTGTCGGTCGCTGTAATAAGTAGCGGCAATGACTCGGGATATCTGTCGGCGCGCAAGATCGCGCAATCCGCCTCGGATTCCGGGGCGATGGATTTCATGGTGAGCTGGTTAAGGACAATGGCTGCCGTCGCAGATCACCTTGTGTCAACCAGGACGCAACAACGGCGTGCTTATGTACGGCCTGGTGGGGTATTAATTATCCCCCGGGCCTCCTTATAACGTAATTTATGGGTGGCAGGGAGGGCACACGGCCGACGGGGGCGAGTGAGAGAACGTTATCAATCCGGCAAGATTAATCACTCAAGTTTATGCCCGAGCCCCTCTCCTCATCCACTTCCCTTATGGAAGTAGCACACTTCGCTTTGCCCTTCCACCATGGCTTTCCCCGTTGCCCCGCGTCGACTTTAGCCTAACGTCTTGATTTATGAGCGACGTCCGTGGGGTCCGCCTCTGTGATACCTTGATGGACAAACAGTCGTCGCCCGCGAGAAAACCGCCCGCGAAGTTTCGCACCCCGATCAAAGGGTTTCGTCATGCTTGCTGGCCGAGTGGCAGGAAGTTTCTGTGTGGTTCTTATACTTTGGGAGATTTTAATTATTCTGATTAAATCTGCTATTATGTTGGTAAATGTTCAGGGTTAGGTGGAATCGATTCTGAGGTGTCGGACGCCATCTTCTTCAACGAGTATCGTTCACGTTTGTCTGAGCTTGAGGAGAAGGAACATCAGTGTTACTCTATAATTAATCATTCGACTCTTAGATTACGAATTAAAAACATATTTTTATATCCCCTTTATTAATTTCAAACGAGGTAGCACAATGTTCGTGTTTTCATACATTGCTGATTGTTTGAAGAAAGGATTGAGCAACTTTCAAAATCTGGACTTACCTGGTTGTTGCAGCAAGATTCTCAATTGGACTGCAGATTTTATGTGGTAAGAATGCACGAAGCAGAAGTCCAAAAATATTATAAAATTTGCATAAAGCTCCGCAGTCTAACGATCAAAATGCACTCGCTGCGGTAGAATTAGAAGACCGTAGAGTACCAAATGACCCGGTACCCTGAATAAGCAACCCCGATTGCCTAGAAAAGAGCACGAATCGTCGAAACAGATTTCGCGGTCGAAAGGGTGCAATATCCGTTCGGCGGATGGCCTCGGCGGTTCCGGGGAAGGTGCAACATCGGATTGAAAAGTGCATCGGGCGCGCACTCTACCGAGTGCACGGTGAACCCGCGGGTGATTCTTTCCTCGTTGCACCGGGAGGCCAGCGTTAGAAACGTCTCACTCGCAGAACCTGTCGAAGTGCGGGTATTCAACACGGTGACAACCGTTGCTGCACACATTGTGGAAAGTATACGCCACCCCTTCCCCGAGGTTCCAGGTGCGAGGGGGACGAGCGCCGGAGGGGTGGTCGCTGGAAAGGGAAACTGGGAAAGGGAAAGCCCCCCTCCACCTGGATCCTGCCACCTCTCCCCCTTCTTCCCCCTCCTACGATCCCATCCCTGCTTTGGGCAAAGCGACTGATGCCACACGGTGCCAACGAGGAGGGTCTACAACCGTCCTTTGTCGAGTCGTGCTGCCACCTGTGCCAGCAGCTTTCGTCGACCTTGTCCGTGACTGGTCGCCGGGCACTTCGGACCCGGTCGCATCTCGCACCGAAGAGCTTGTTGACCGTCGATCTTGCGCACGAAACCCCGAACCTAATCGTCTCTCCGTCGCCTCTGGCTCGCCTTTGCCTTCGATTTTACACCGCCCGGCGAGCCTGCAATTGGTACGCCGCCTTGGATTTAAGACGAATCTCGCTTATATGCTATCCGACCGAACCCGAGGAGATCCTCTACATCAGGTTGCCCAGTGATTCATTGAGACCTAGTTAGGATTTCGGATTTCAGTTCAGAGGTAGACAGCACGGTTCGCTGGAGGGTGCTGATCGCGAGTGGACGCCTTCAAGGTGTTGGAAAATCGGATATAGGAGTGGAGCTCGTATTTTGGTAGGTTGAATCATTGTTGAGCCGCGATAGAGGTTGGTGATTTGATGGGATGCAGATTCTTACTCAAACTGTATCTTGTTGAGGATTTTGTTCTGTTGGGGAATAAAAGAGTACACTGTTTTATGAAGTTCGCTTACATATTATTGATCCGATGATCGTTTTGTGAGGAATGAAGGTGTTGGTGATTCATTGAGACCTAGCTGTAATTTTTTTATTCAAGCTTCACGTTACAGAAGATATTATTCGTCTGGGGAATACAGGAGACTCGTATATTGTTTTGCAAATTTGAGTTGCGTCTTGTTAACACAATTACTTTTATTGTGATTTTCGTTGAAACCTAGTTGTCATACTAAAGTTTCATATTATACAGGACTATTATAATACTCTATTCACTTTACCTGTACTCTATTGAACTACCGAGAAAACGTGTTTTGGGTCGTTGGGATTTATTAGGGTTCAGTTGTGATTTTAAACATCATAAATTAAACCAATCAACAAAAGTCAGAATCATACAAATTAATCTTACAACGATTGAGAAACCTGTCCAGTATCAATCAAGATACAAACTTACATAAACTTTATTAATTTCCTCATGTTTCCGAGTTGTATCATTACTGCGGATTTTTCTGCAAAATTAAAATTGTCTGCATTAATTGCAGAACACGGGAGCTACGTAGACATTTATTTCTTGTAAGATATGCAGATTCTTGAAATGTCTCCACAGTTTTCGTCCAGTCATTTTTGCTACGAACGCACAAAATCCGCAGTCTGATCATTACACATAAAATTCGCCACACGCAATAATCAAATCACATTTGTCCGAGCTAAACCAGTATACATATCTCAGAACTATCACGAGTCATTAAAAGTTGCGGGAATTCCGAATTCAAATTCCACCTCGAATCAGCCGATTCGATCTCGCCGATGTTCCGCGATTGGCCGGAGAGGACAGTGTTCAGCGACGGGATACATGCAAATCGAATTACGTGCCGCGAATCAGATAGTGTCCCGCGGAGTAATTCCGCCGAATCGCGATCTCCGAGCGCCGTCTGATTAAAATTAAAAAAAAAGAGAGAGATAGATAGAATTACACACGGAAGGACGCGCACGCGTGGCCAGCGAATATCGTGCGAATAATTACGGGTTCAACGGACGATGAGCCGAACGCCGGCTAAGCGTCGGATGAACTTTCACTCGGCAGTTACGTGCGCCTTTTACCTATCGCTCGCGATCTGTAATTACAGGTTACCAACGTGACAGTTTTCACGTGCTCCGTGATAGACGCACGTACACCGACGCATTGTACGAGGTTCGCTCACAGATCCACGTGAGAATGTTGCCTTTTTTCCGCGGCGTCCCAGGGATATCCGCCGATCAAGAACGCGATACCCGTTTCGCGATTGTGTTTCAACATCCCCACAGACTTTCGTACGATTCTGCGGTGGTCATCGTTGAATCGCTTGGAAATGGGTGACCTGTCCAGTAAATGGACGCTTAAGCTGCATGTCTGTTGAAATTAGTACGTGCAAATCGTTATTTAATTTCCTCACCGCTATTTCTGTAAGGTTCTGTCATTGGTAAGAGCCGAGATTCCAGAACGCAATGCTAACAATATTTGAATGAACATCAATTCAACTCTTCAGTATCTAATCTCGATACAATCCACCAAAACATGCAACGTGAAAAGCTTTCGTCCGCGGGGGTTTAAATATCGAATGCACAAAATCATGAGACACTCGATCAATCAGATATACCTCTTGAACGCGTCACTCGCAATCAAGAATAACGATCTATCCATCAAATCGCGATTAATAATGAATTATGATCTTCGATTCGCGAAAATCTGAACTGAAACAACGTTACTTGTAAGCTCCATTATTTATTGTAAACAACGTATCGCCTCTGCCTATCGGGGCTCGGTAATCGAAGATCAAGATCAACTCACAGTTCGCAGGAGAGACAGACATTCGAGCCACCGCGATTTCTATAATAAATTATGATCTTTCGTAAAAATCTGAACGTTGCTCGGAAACTCCATTATTTATCATGAATAATATTGTTTCTATCGGAGTTTTTTCAGCAACGTTCGAGTCCAGTTCGAAAAGAACAAACACTCGAGGGTTCGCGAGCAGTCGAAAGATACAAAGTTCGAGACGGTCTATCATCTTCGCAGCGATTAGCATTCGAACTGTGGACCATTAGGCGAAGCGTAACAATGCGTGCGCGGCCAATGCATTTAACATGAATCGCGATGTACCGGGTGCAGGACTATAGGCTACAGAGAGCAAGGACGGTATTAACATGCTAATGCCTTGTCTCGCGCTACAGTTAACCGTCTCGTCGCGTCTCACTACAGCTAAACGCGCGGGTTGATCACGGCATTAGTGATTCAAAGCCGAGCCCGACATCTATAGGCACAATCATAATAAAACACGCGCACCGCAAAATAGAAGGCTCGCTCTCTAACAGATCTTAGCCGGAGATCGTGATATCGACGCGCACTGAGAGGATCGGGTTCCCCGAATCGGCACGATGAATAATTCAATGTACGCGGCACACGTGGTTCCATCGAAAGAAGGAGACAACGGGGGTGTGTGTTTCTGCGAGGAAAAAATGTTTTACGCGTGCACTGTTTGTGTCCGTGTTCGGTGCACCGTCGAATCGGTGTCAAGAGAAAAGGGACGGCGACGTCCGTTCTCCCACTGTCTGCAGCTTGATCTCCGATTCCGGCGACGCACCGTTGATCCTGGTTAAACACACGCACAGACGGGCCGACGGGAAATCCGAAATCGATGTGCGACGACATCGGTCAGCGGCTTAGCCTGGGCGTAGTCGTAGCGGAACGTCGACGTTCTCTGTGCCGTCGACAAATTCGGTGTCGCATTCTCGGAAAGTCACCGAGACCGTAGGGGGATAGAAGGCGCGAGCGAGCGAGCGAGCCGGCCGGGGAAGGGGAGGTTTTAAGGTGGAGTCGAGGAGCCGGAGGGTGGAGATCGTCGACGAAGACGAAGACATGGAGGAGGAAGAAGGACCGGGGGGTGGAGGTGCGACAGAGAGAAGAGATAGAGAAGGACAGAGAGGAGGAGGAGGAGGGCGAAAGTGCCACGACGTTGCACACACTGGAATGACACTCGCGTGTATCGGCGACCCATACACCTTCGCGTTCAGCTTACAAAGCATACACAAAGCGGCCTCTTGAAATCGGGCTGGCAATCGTGGTGGGGTGGAGGGCTGGGGGTGTGCGCGAGGAGGCACCGGGGGGCGGAGGAGAGAGCGAGTTGCGCGCGGCTCTGTGTGTAGACCGCGGTGTTAACAAACGGTACACTAATGTTTCACATCTCGGTGTGCCTCCGCCGTATGTTCCCGTCTCGTTCCTTCGCGGAGTGGGCTCCTCGTCCCGCGACGGTCTTGTCTAGGCCAGCGTCGCCCTCCGTGGCGAGCAAGAGCGCGAAGCAGTAGCTCAACGTGCCGCGCACACTGCGGGGTGACGAGAAAGGCAGAGAGCGGCAGAGCGGCACGAATACCGGGCTTCGGTGGTAGTGTGAGAGGAAGCTCGGAGCGAGGCGAGGCGACGCAACGCGTCGGGCCGGGAGGGGGCTACGGGAAAGGTGGTAGGGGCGGGGCAAGACTAGTCCGCGCCCACGGAGGGGAAAAAAGCCGAGCTCCGCACCCACCGCGGCCCGCGGGAGGGGACACGAAAGAAGTGTGGAAGGGGACACGAAAGAAGTGTGGAAGGGGACGATTTATCCTGCTCCGCGGGCAGTCGCTCTTTCTCTCGCCCCCTCTCGCTCTCTCGCGTTCCGCCGGTATCTCCGAAGTGGCACACACCGCTGTACACACCGGCGAGCGTCTAACGAGCGAGGGGTAAACGGGCGATCGCGCGCTGGTCTCACCGCGAAACGGCAAAAATATCGTCGTCGACGGTTTGCCCGCCGGTAGAGGGTGGTAGGTGCGCGAATATCGGCGACGCGATCCGCAACGCGCCGGCCGGCGAAAAATGTCGGCGCGTCCTTTTTATCCAACCCCGCGAACCTCTTTGTCCCCTTCTGTACGGCCCCCACCAGTCCTGGCGGGTTGTCCTCCCCCGCGAACCGGTGGTGCTCGCGACCCACCACCTACAGCCGCCCCTATCCGCCCCTTTGATCGGCTCTCGCACCAGGAGGGCGACAAGTAAGCGCGAGGAGGCGAGTTCCCTTGAAAGAACTGCGCAAAACACACTTTCGCGTCGCCACGGCCCCGAAAGTCGTCTCCCGTTGTCGCCGGCGTCGTCGTCGTCGTTGTCGCCGTGGTTTCGTACCTGTCGCGGCGCGGATCGGCGACCGTTGTCAGCTTGTATATTGTTAGTGATCGCCGGCACGTTGCCGCAATCGTGCGCCACCACTCGATCTTGCTCGACGAGATTTTTACGTCCCGTCGGCGAAATCATCCCGGTCGACGTTGTTCTTGGACGATCGGTTTTTTTTTCGGTTCTCTCTTTTGTCGGGACAACGAAACCCGACGAGAATCTCGAGAAGCACGGAGGAGGAGTAGGTGTTCGTCGCCGCCGACTTCCTGTGAACATCGATGACAATCGCGGCGCGTGATGGGACGGCCACGCGTCATCCACGCATTAAATTTCCGGTACGCGTTCGTCCCGCGTAAACGTGCCCGTGTAATACGTTCGTCGGACGGCGATCGCGCGTTCCGCTTCGCGAACGTCGGAGCGAGAAAGACGTTGTTGCACCGGTGAATCGGAGCGAGACGGGTTACGGTGGTGAGACCAGGTAGAGAGAAAGAGAAAAAGAGAGATAAATAGACAGAGAGAACGAGAGAGAGAAAAGAGAGTGAGGTAGAGTGAGAGAGAGGCGGGAGACGGAGACAGAGGTTGTGTAGTCAAGTGTCGCGTTGTGTGTGGAGCAAGGAGGTGGATCTTAGGAGGTGGGGGTACGAAGTAGTTGACGATTGTCGCTAGCGAAGTAGTAGTAGTAGTAGTAGGTGGAGGAGGAGGAGAGGAGGAGGAGGAGGTGGAGAAGAGAGAGAAAGAGAAAGAAAGAGAGTAGTGGGAAATCGTTCGATGGTGGGGAGACGTCAGAGTGTGTGCGGTCGTGTCGAAGAAAGAGGTGGAGAAGCGAACAGGGACGGTAGAGAGGGCAAGCGAACAAACTACCGGGAAGAAGTCAGCAGCAAGTAAAGCAGCGCCGCCGAGGCTAAACTTCGGGATCTATCGAACTAAAATTGTCGTGTAGTTTCTGCCTCCTCTTCTGGCCCCCTCCCGACGCGGCCAGCCTCTCGCTCTCTCCCTTGACCCCACCAGAGCGAATACACACGGTGGCAACGGCAGCATCTCGGTCGGTTGCGCCCCCTCTGGCTCTGCGAGCTGGCACCCATCCCCTCCACCAAAACAAAAGCCGAACGAAGAGGGAAGAAAGCATCGACGGTGGGGCGTCACGAGGTACGCGGCCCATTGGGGCGACGGAGAGAGGCGGATCGGACGGGCTCTGGGCGGGAGCGAGACGGTGAAACGGAAAGAGGCGAAAAGGAGGGAAAGAGACGGAACTCGAATGCGAGAGGGGGTAGGCAGGGAGCGCGTTAGCTGGCCCCACGGGCGACTCACCATATTTTATTGTCGCGTTTGCCGACGCTAACCGCCGGCGTACGGCTCCGTGTGCTCGATCTACGGAGATGCCGGCGACCTGACTCTGTCGAGACGAGACGAGACGCTACGCTACGAAACAAGAAGAGCCTGGCAGAGGAGACCGAGAAATACACCGGTGTACACCGGAGGTTTCTCCTTGCTTCGCCGCGGCCTACGACCAGCAAGAGAGCAGAGTCATCAACGCGCGGTTACGACGAATTCGCGTGGGCTAGAGGTGCCGTGCTGCCGGCAGTGGCATCATCAGCCACCAGCAGAGGTGGCACCAGCACCCCCACCACCGCACGCGGCGTGCCGGCCTGGACCCTCCCACCCGTCTCGCCGAGGGCAAACCATCTCGCAAAAATCGTCCCCCTTTCCATGGAAGGAAAAGAACTACGGCGACGACTCTGCCACCACCACCGTCGAGCCGACCGTTTCTCGTCACTACCACCACCACCATCGGCACACTACCATCGTTATCGCCAGCGCCACCGTCACTGTACCGCTGCCGTGCCTCCTCCTACACCGCGATCAACCGTCATCTCGCGGAACGAGGATACCAGAACTTACGGACTCGGATCTGGTCGTTCGGTCCTTACGACGAGGCCGCGACCTGCAGTCCATCCGGGGATCGGTGCTGGCCGTCCTACAACATCTATTCGTGTTCGGTGGTCGATCGGTAGTCAGTGACGATTTGTAAATACAATAAGTGTGCGCGAGTGGATCGGTATCAGCTTAATCGAAAACGGATTAAATACATACCCGACCGGACTGTTTGCCCCTTCTTCACTGGAAAAACCGGATACATACATCCAACCCGCGAAGAATCAAAACCGTACGGTTCCATGCGTTCCCCTCCGAGTGATACGTGCGCTCGTATACATGTGGACGCACACGTTCGACGACTACGAAGAGGACAGAAGCGAGCGGGCGTTACGCGCGCAACATCCGCGCCAGTTTCTCGGCGTCTGCTCGTTTAAAGAGTGTGCACCGCCGTTCGAAGGGGCGGGACGATTCGGCTCCCCGTCGGTCTAGGAGCCAGCTGGGATCCCTCGATTTTCAATCGTCCGGAGAAAGAAGACACGGGACAAGCAGGATACACTGGGTCGTGATCGCTCGAGGTGCGAACAGCAATCCACGGTGCGTGGCAGAAGAAGAGGAAGAGGAGGAAGAAGAAGAAGGAGGAGGGAAGACGTAGCCGTACAAGCTTTGGGAGGAAAAAAGAAAGCGTTGTGCGCGCGAGAACAAGTCGATCCTCGGCTTTCCTTTTTCACGAGTCGTTTCTCCGTCACCATCGCTCGAGTTCTCGACCTACCGCTCTCTCCCTCTCTATCTCTCGTTACCCGGCTGACTGTCCGTCCCTCCGGCGCTTCCTCTCTCGCTCGCTCCTCCCTCTATCCAGTCCGGAGCTCTCACTCGCTCCATCTGCGCCTCTCCTCTCCTCCTCGCGCTCTCGCACCCGCGTACCTCCGCCTTCCTATCCGCTCAGCGGAGGACTGGATTCCGTCGAAAAGAAACGACGATTCGGAGGATAGTCGCGACCGATCATAGCTGGCGCGTCGATCGGATCAACGCCGGCCGAGTTTTCGCGGCCAAAGAGAAAGATCGTTCGATCGTGACGACCTCCCCCCGGTGTTACCTTTGCGGAGGGTGGTCTTAGCTTTTTCGTTTTTTTCTGTTGTTGAGAGTTCGTCGAATCGGTTCGCGCGCGCGCCAAGCCGGACCTCGTGACTCGACACGCACCTGGACACCACCGGAAATCGGTTTCGATCGCTGCCAACCGGAGAAGCAACGGGCTTCGGGCGAAGTCAGCCTGCGACATAGTTGACGACAGTACGGTTGTCATCGGGCAAGCCGCGTGTGCTCTGTTAGTCGCGAGCCGGTCGCTGCGGCAGACAGTGTCATCGTCGTCATCGTTCGACCACGTTGCGGTCGCTGATCGGAAAACTGGTCCCTGTGTGCCTTTGTGCCCCCGCGCCTCGAGTCTGTGACAGTGCAACCCAAGTGTGTACAAGCTCCGGAGACTACCTCTTCAGGGTCGACGGTCTTCGAGCCTTAGACGGTGCAATAAAACGCGAGTTCACGCAGTGCGAGATTGATCCTCTCTCTCTCCCCCCGATGGTCCTAGCTGAATTTTCGCTTTGATCGTCCACCGGAACACGTTCGTTTTGAAACTTGACAGAGATATATACACCTCGGCGCGGGTCTATCTCGCCTACTTTGTCCTGTGAGCACAGTGGAATTAATCGTATAGCCCCAGCGACAGTGGTCTATACCTCGAAGTGAGACTTGGTGAGACTAAGACAAACGGATGCACGGTGCCATACCATGATCGCGTAGCGGCGCCCGACCATCACGGCCCTGAGTGGCCGACACACAATGTCACAGTTCTCTTTCCGGGGATCGCCAAATCTACAGGTGAGTCCTCTAGCGATTCTACCGTCTACGCCGCCGGTTTCACGCAGAATCGGTGGTATGGGTCTCGGGAGCGGGTACATCGTGATGGATGCACTCGCTGTGACATCGATCATGCTCGCCGCGAACGGAATCAATCGGTACCTATGCTCTGGTCACCAGGCTTCGGTAAATAATGGCCGGACCGGTTGATTGGCCTTCCACGGGCTCGTGTTAGGGATGAAATCGAATTTTCCTGCGATTGTGGGAAAGAAATTCCCTTGTACAATCTCTCAGATTTAAATTCAGGAAACAATCTAAAGTCTGTATCTATATATATATTTATATATTTATAAAGAATTTAAGAATATATATTATTTCTAAAGTTACTGAAAAAAGAAAAAAATGTCTACTTAGTTCCTGTTTCTTGCAACTGATGTGAACATCAATTTATTTGTTCCGTGATAAGTTAGATTGTAGTGTAAGGTACAAACTTCATTATCAAATAAATCGTTCATACGAATTAATATAATTCAAGACTTTTGTGATACACGCACAATTCACGCGGAAGTCGGCGCGTTAAGATTTACATTGACTCATATTCGTACCACAAAATGAACACCGGAAGCAGCAGATACTCCTAATTTATTAGAATCACGTATCGCAGAACATTTAGATAATTAGCATAAGGATTGACGTGGATCGCGGTGGTCTGATGACTAGCTCAGCGAAGATAATAACAATGCGACGAAGGCTGTCGAACAAACGCTCTATTCATACCACGAACAACTAGTCGATAATGCGCATAAAAAATAGCACGGTTAAATAATTAACAGTTCTTGCCAGCAGCATTAATCTTCAACGTTAATCTCCCACAATAGAGCAATTGTTAATTACGAGAGAAGCTCGCGAGCGCGTTAGAAACTAGAAATCATTGTATTTCCATTCACTAGTTCAGATTCTTCGAAGAACGGGGCCCTTTAGTTCACCGACAACTTTTTCCACGGAGAAAAAATATCTATGGTCGAGTGTCGCCCGAGCCAGCGGCAAAAACTCGGGCTCCGGTCAGCCACGGAGTCTTTTTTCTGTCTAAAAAGCTGTGAAATTTTTTTCGCCTGGTCTAAAAAGCGTGAACGACGAACCGTGTTTGTCTAAACCATCTTTTTGCGGATCGTCGTGGCGAGGGCCGCGGCGCGGCGGCCGAGCGCTTCGTGGAAAAAAATGGCACAGTCGCGCGAAAAAATTGTCTAAACCGTGCACGTGTCCCGCAAAAACGAGGCACAAGAAATTGCAGAAGAGGCTCGTGTAGGGCCGCTGGGAAAAAATCATTTCTTAAGTATAGGTACTGATCATTTTGGATTTTTTATATCAGTAGCAAGAAACAGGAAACAAATAGGAATTTATTTCTTCAATTAAATTCCTTAATTTTATATGTGATCCATTGTTTTCAGAAATATATAGTTTTCTTAATCTCTATGGAATTATAAAATATTCTAGAACTGTGTTACATATATTAAATTTTTACGGAATTTTAGAAAGACCCCAGTATGATACTTGGAATCTGATTAAACACAGTAGCACTAAAGGCTTAATCTTTTTAGCTGATATGTTGACATAAAATCCAAATGTTAGGTCCTTAGTGTCGTATTGATTAGGATACTGTCAATGAAAGTTTCTTCTAAGAACAATTGCACGAGATGATTAGAGACGTTCTCGATGAATTTACGCGTGTATTTCGTCTTTCGAAAGTAACTGCGAATAAACCGTCATCGGGCGACCGGATCTATGAATCCGGATGTTTGAAAGTCAAATGCGTTCACCGGTCGAAAGCCTCTCGCCTATTTGCGTCTATCTGTTCCCTCTCGTACACGATCTCGCCGTCTGCCGTGTTTAACCGATCGTTTACCCGCTCTTGACTATTCACCGAGCAATAAGGATGTGCCCGATCTGTTCTTCAGAGCGTGCTTTTACTAGCCGAAGCAGTTCTTTGTACCCGTTGATTTCGATGGGATTCGATTCGTTAGATTGTTCCAGTGTTTATCCACTGGCGGAACGGTGACCGGTTTTGTTGAGCGTTAGGATGATTTGGATACAGTAGAAAGGCTGCTTGGATCTTTGAAGAAAGGTAATCTTGGATGTGTGTTGAGATTTTAGTGACTTGTTGCGTATAGAAGTTGGAGAAATTGAAATTGTAAAGGAACTGTTGTTACGAAAATCAAAGTCCTTAGAAAGTGGAAAAATTGTAATGAAAGAAACTGTACTGTGATTGTTTGGAGAAATTTAAAAATTTGTAAGATTGTTACTGTGAAAATAGAAAGATTTAGGAGGTGAGACCTTATTCCTCGCAGTTAAAATAAATTGATTTAGTTTGTTACACGTCATGTTAACTTAATGAAGTCATAGTGAATTTGTCGATTAAAAAATTCCATTGGGTTGATCGGAGATTTTTCATCGGAAGTGCGAGGGGATGTAAATAGGACATTAATGAATTCTCGGCGTTAATGTCTACAAATTACATTTACTCCAGCATTTTTATCGCACGGCACATCACCTGAAAGCGTAATCCAAGCCAGACGGAAGATTTACAGATGGCGCCCTGCCGTAGAATGCGACTCTAACGCAACAATCGAGCTCTAAACATCGTAGACCGTTTCCAACCTTCCCGACGAACGTTTATTACTCATTCGTCCCGAATTCACGAGTTCAAAGTTGCCTACTAAATTCTCCTAACGGAGCATCGATTAAATCGCGCGAACTATCGCCACAGTCCACGCTAACCGAAACATTTTCATTAGCCGCAATAGTACTGTGATATACGACGTGCGCGAAACGAAGAGAAGGATTTAGAGACGTCCTGAAATCGAAGAAAGATTCTGAAAATAATGAACGATTATCTAAGGGTAAATAACTCGTTCCAATTGAAGGAGAAAATGTTTAAAACGTTCCTTATCGGGAGCTCGTTTCTGACGTAATTTGTCCACGTAATTGATTATCAAAGAGTACACTGTGGAAGAAATCATAACAAAAAACCGAGAACAGATAGCCCCTTGTCTTTCTGTCACGCTAAGTCGTCTGAAGTGACACTAATTTTTCGAGGAGCACATTTATTATGATTAGATTGTGGATTTTTATACAATCAGCTATTTTTTGTAGATTATTCTCCGGAAACGGGAGAAGTTGTTTTAATAAGCACGAAGTTACTGATGGTAAATTTTAAGCAGAGAAGACGTTAATAAACGCGTTGGTTGGCTAGCATTCCACAGATTTGCATGTCATAAATGCATAAAAATCCGCGGTGTAATTTCACTTCCCTTCCATTTGGCGAGTACCGTCTATTTTTGACAAATTTCCTGCGTCGCATATGCAAGGCTTCCATCGTCTTGTACTTTTAGCAAGGGAAGACATTAATTTATGTACGTCATACTTACGCCAAATATTAATTTTATATAAACTATTAATTAGTAATCATAATGTGCAGCGCGATATTCAGCATTCCTCTGGCTCTCTTTAAATGTTGAAAGGAGTAATGGAAAGATAAATAATTCTGCTGCTTGAAGATGTTATCTTTTGTGTGACATTGTTATAGTTGTTCTGAGAGACAGTCTCACAATTTCAGTCTGTTATATTAAGAAACAAACTGCTGTAACTACCTCTTGGCCAGTTAACCAGAACATCGTAAGAAGTCTGAGAAGAAATGGAACCAGTCATACATTTATTTTAAAACGGATGTTTGGAGAATCTAAAAATGTGTACATGCATCGTCCGGTGCGAATACGTGAATTACATTGAATTAAGTCTATCCATAATAATCAGTTATATAAATTAAGTATATCGACCACAAGGATTAATAAATGTCTCCACCGAAAACAAAATAAAATATAATAGAGTCACATATAAGAATCTCACAGCCTGGGATAAAAATATGCATTAATCTTACTATCTAATACGGTTCGCAGAATAAATTGATAAATCCGTTCACCGGAAACGAAGTGAAAACAAATCGAGTCCGATGAAATAAGTGTAACCCGAGATCGTTCCAACAAAGTGTCAGCTAGTTACACGGAGCAGATAAGGGTGGAAGAAGTGCCGAGTCATTTTTTACGAGGCCGTGGGCACGACACACGTTCGTGTAGCTATAGCCAGGGTTGCAACAGCGATCGTTCGGGTGCAATTGTCCCGTTGGAATTCAAAGGTTCGCCGGTGAAAATCCACCGGGTAGGATAGAACGAGAGACAGAACTGATAGAGGGAGCGAGAAGTGGAGAGAGGTTCGTTTCGGTCCTCGGACCGCAGCGGATAATTTGTAGCGTGGGATCTTGTCCGTTGCGAAAATGGATAGCTGTTGGCAAGCCTGAGAGATTCGGTACCACGTGTCCTGACACGTTGCATATAGGTGTAGTACGCGGCGCATACCTATGCGGCGGTGTGCATAGCGGCCGAGCTGAGAACATGTGTTGCCACGCCTAAAGCAACGCTCCGAAATGATCGAAGAGCTTGCGCTCGCTGGAATAATTATCTCGTCTTACCATCGGCGGAGCTTTTTGCCACCAGCTACACCCACACCCACGTTTAGCCATCACGCGCTCTGTACTCTCTCCTCTCTCTCTCTCTCTCTCTCTCTCTCTCTCTCTCTCTCTCTCTCTCTCTCTCTCTCTCTCTCTCTCTCTCTCTCTCTCTCTCTCTCTCTCTCTTTCTCTTCGCAGCCCCAATCTCTCGCCTCGAAATGGCGTTTCGAACGGCCCTTTTTTGCCTCGTTCCGCGTCGCCTAACATTGTTCGTTTAGCCGGCTGCTATTGCGCGGTCCAATTTTCGCGTTTTCAGACACAAAACCGTCTCTTTTCCTATCGATTTTACTCGCACGAAATGGCTATAGGGGACGCGATCAACGGAATGAATTCCACTCGTCGAAAGAACTTAACCCTTCGCACCGTGTTACCTGCGGAGACATTCGCCACCGTGGTACTAATAGTAATCGAACAATCAGCCAGATGCTCTGTACAGTCTTCTATTTAACGCATTTTTCGTCAATTCATTATTTGCGAGACTCGTGAATTTGTAAACTCAATTTTTTTTAAAAATTATATTGAGTTTGTAGACATTCAGAATGTTCTCCACAAATGAACCACAAATCCGCTGAGGTGTCGAGCAAAAATTGATGAAGCATTCTGAATGGAACTACAATATTTTTATAGTGTACGGGGGTTGAATGACAGAGGATCAATAATGACGATATTACAGAGCACCTGCAGCTGTTCTTGTAATGGGGGTCGCGCTTTCGGAAAAATCGAAACTCTTTGATACATAGTCGGAAAAATCGTCGAGCGGGGTTTATCGCAAGCGGTCTTCGAACAGGCTGGCACATTGTCCGCTCGCAAGAAAGCTCGATGTTGCATGGCGGCGTTCCAGCCGAGCAATTTCCAGTAACGAGCCGGCTAATGTCCTTCGGTAGGCAAAAGCGGCAGTGGAACAGCGGAATCGGTTCGCGTACGGCACGGTATCACGTTGCTTAACCGCCGATAAAAATTAATGGTCTATTATCTATGAGTGTTACTCCGCTTATAACACAGTTAAACAAACAAGCAACCACTTTAGCTACGGTTGTTGTATTATCGTTGACACACTTTTCTTTCGCGTTGCGTTGCCCGTCAACCTAAACCGTTGATCTCTGTGCACGCGACCGCGCATCATTTATTACACGCCGCGGAGCAAAGAGAGACCGGCAACAAGCCACCTCGATCGAGGAATTCGATTTCCGTGCGTGTATATGTGTCTCTACATGCACAGAACCGTACAACGAATCGTCTCGACACTTTCTCGGATCGAACCGGGTGACACTCGTTATCGTAATTGTTTCATACGCCGGCGAAAAAAGGCTAGATAACGCAGTCCGTTCCAACGTCCGTCAAACGGACTACTTTCGTTCGGCGTCGCGATTTCGACCCAGCCGCTCACTCTCTATTTTCGAACTTTTCCCGCCGTTTCGGCCGACAATAAACTATTAATTGTCGTTCGCGCCACTCGCTCTGCCAAGATACCCCGTCTTGGCATTTTCGCCCGGTGATGCAACGAGAGAGTCGTCGTAAACGCAGCTGACACGCAGACCGTGTAAACTTATCATTAATAATCGTTAAGCTCGTCCAAATGTGTTCGATATCGTACAGCTTCTTCATTTCCAGCGGATCCCGCCGAACGATCCGCGGAAGCCGATGCAATAAAGTCGGCCCGCTGGAAATCTGGCTTTTATCTTGCCCGGCATTGTCGGGACTCCGCCGTTGAACTCTGAACCTTTGCACCGTTTGACGATCCTCGGAACATGGCGGGCTCGATGGAATTTCATCGGTTAGGCTTCGCTTTTCTCCTGCGTATCTTTATTTCGCATTTTTTCTCCGAGATTACAACCCTTTGAAATGTCGTTCCACTAGGAATATTTTATGAATAAAACTATGTTTAAATTCAGCAATTTAAGCCGATAATTTATGAAGTACAAATTTATTTAATAATGCAAGAACTGCAAGAAGACAATTTTTAAAATTCTTAAATTGTTATCTCGACAGGAGAATGATCATATTTCTTCCAGTGTTAAAATCCTCGCCAGTCTAATAAATAAATGTTTCTATTAAAAATGTATACTACTTCAAAATATTCACCGAATAATAAATGAATTGAAAATTGTGGTTACATGTTCCGAATGCTTATCCACCGAATCGTAAATTCGCTATCACTACGTGTGCTTTGTTTTTGAAGACGTCCTCGATAAACCACGAGGACACGAATGAAGTTTGACGCACGAAGCTTCGAGTTCGTTCTACAAATCGGTAGCCGATTGTTTAACGTAACAGCAAAGCATGACAATGTATTCGTTTAATTGTTGAACCGTTGAACCCGTGTCCGAGTGGACATCGTCTGTATAATGTAGACGCCTCACCTTCAAAGCCCGTCGTTATTTTGTAGAGCGTCATGTTAAAAGATAACTCGGCTGACACAACGTTTGTAGTAATGGCTGTAATTACAGCAGCAGAAAATATCGCATTCGTCGCGCGGAATAGATACAGATCAAGACCGCAAAGGTTTAACTTCACTTTCCGAAATATCGGTTACTTATCTCCGCGTTACATTACGCTACATCAGTCTCGCCTGTACGGCTAACATGAAATAGAAATCAAACTCTTGTCTCTAATTTCTCCGGGAAAGAGTCATTCTCGTTGTAAGCGTATCGTTTGCAATGATACGTAATTGCTGGGCATTTCATTTACTGCAGCCATTCAGTCGCAAATAATTTTAAAATCAATTTTATGTAATCACTAGACTGTGCACGACCTTGCAAGACCGTGTATTTGACAAATAACAAAATAAGCCGTAGGTACAGTAGGATAGAATTGAATTTGCATTGCTGACAGCCTAAAATGCTTCTACGCACGCGACATTTCTGCCATTCGATTCGACTATATTTGAATTCATTTCTGCGAATATTTCCAACTTACTTCTTCGGAGAAGAAGTCCCTCCTTAAAAATTTTACTGGACTCGAGATTAAACAAAGATTACCTTCGAGTGCCTGAGATTGGATACCAAATGTCAGACGGTCATCCGCAGTCTATCGATCATTTTTAACATACCCCACCGCGACGGTAAATTGCATTCGACGACGCAGCGTTATAAATAGAAAAACTTTTTGGAGACGCAGAAGAAGAGGGTTAATTTCAGCGTGAAAAATTAAGAGCTCGAAGATGGAGGCTGGCGACGACGGGCGCGCATTAAATTTAGAAGACGAATTCATATTGCTAATCTGCGTCACTTAATCCAAATGAAATAACGGTCCCCCGTGTCTGAATCATCTTTAATCCGCGGCGTATTTTCGGATGGTTTCAGCTTCCGTCGAAACGAAAAGAGAAAGATCACTCTCGTTCGAGAAATCGGTTCGATACATTGCCTTTGGCAATTGGTTACGGCTAGACACGGAGATTACGGGGCTGCTGCGAGCATTGCAGGCGAATTAAAGCAATTAAGGATAACGTCTGGTCGAAGGTACGCGTGTCGATGTCGATAATGGAGCCTGTTGCTGAATTTTTCGCTTGTCGCGGTTCCGCGCTAACACTGCTCGACTTGTTCTCCCGGTAGCACGTTTCCGCCGCGGCGGGACTTTGTGCGAAATATATCCAGTCGGACCTTTTGCCTCGCGAGCAGCCTGTCGGGGATAATGAACGATCGATTCGGCGAATCGGTGAAAGTCTCACCCTTTATTCGAAAGCGATCTGCACGGTTCAGAAAAGTGTCTGGACATTTTTATTGTTATTCGAACCGGTCTCGTTGTTGCGAATTTTGTTTGCAACCAAGAAGAATTTCTATGTACATTTCATGTACAGAAACACTAAGCTTGCGCAATGAAAAATTTAGAAATTTAGTGCTGGGAAAGCAATAGTTCGTGCGCAGCGAACGCGTCAAGCAATGGTAGCCAACTCTAGCTCTCGGGTTCGATTCTAGCGACTGGAGAACTGAAATTCCATCTGCAACTTTGTTCGGGAGGGTGTGCCCAGTATCTCGAAAAGTCGGGGGACCGGAAGCCACGGTTCGCAGTGCTTGGCATGGCCGTTGGAAATTGCTCGCCCGTGGAATTCGTCGAATCGCGTGGCCTGCGTAATCCACCGCGATTCCACCGGAGCGGCGAGAGAATTCGGCCGCGTTCCTGCGACTGTGGAATGCGGGGGCGGAGGGTGGCGAATGGTGGCAGGTGGAGGAGGATTCCTGAATGACGGTCTGGCCGCGTAAAAATTATGAATGGCCATATTATTGCAAGTTGGCAGCTCGATGCGCTGCGCCACGATACGTTGCCACATAGATACGATCTCCGGTAGTAGTTCGCGGGCAGGCAGTTAGCACTGTTTCGACCGCTGACTCGGCGCTACCCGATCCAATCGAGCTGACTCAGATCCTACGCCCTCTCTCCTTCTCTGCCACTCTTTCTTTGATTCCTCTTCGGCCCTCTCCTACCTTGTTCCACCGTCGCATTCATTCACTTGCACGCTAGCACAGCTTTCTTTCTTTCTTTCTTTCTTTCTTTCTTCACCCCCTGTTCCTTCCGATCGCGGTTTCACGCCTTTTTCTTCCAACCCCTTCCCACCCCCGCAGACTATTCTATTCATTCACGGAGCTTCGTGGTCGATTTTGCTGCACGTTCTTTTGGATTTTTTCTCGCGACGTCCCCGATCGCTTCCTTTCCCCATGGTCGATCCTTGTCGGGCTGCTTCCACCCCTATAAAGGTCGCTTCACATTTGCGGATCCATGGTAAATTATACAGAAGCCTTTCATCTATATTTTTTACAAATTTTGGCTTATTTAACCCCCTGGTGTAATATTTTCTTTACTTAAAATATGGCAAAGGGTTAATCTCTAAGTTGGAGCAAAATATTTTAAGGATAAATTAAAAGTATGTACCGTATACACGCTAGAAACACGGAATGTTTAAGAATTCGCTTGAAATGTTTCGAAGTCCAAAAAGTTCTACGGGATTGACGTCAGTAAAAGAAGATTGCTGTAGTCTGCATACTAAGTCGTTCAATTGTTACATTTACGCTATCGGTTGTTCATTATCTCCTTTTTAAACGACTTTATGTTAAACTTTTCGTAATGATTTCGGCGCATAGGTTCGATCCAATTTTGACTAACAAGCAGTTTTGCAAATTATTAAATTATCCTCAACGTTTCGATCCGGATATGGATCCTTCATGTTACTTTACCATACATACTTTATACGTCATCTGTGCGCCCATGCCTCGTCATACAACCATTATCGTCCATACTGTGTAACGAACAAACAGTTATTACATTGGTTTGACTGATAACATTCCTATTATACGTGACCCTCACCGGATACCGAAGTCACTTAGGGTAATATCTATGTATATGCGGTACGCGCATGTAAATGTCCGAAGGCTTAGATAATCCTCTATAATCGATCTCTATTTAACAATTTGACAAGGGTCGACATTAAACAAATTGTTACATACTTAATAGGATGTACCACTTAACTCGATCCTTTCAGCATTCGCCTAATCGCTTCGAAATAAAGCAAAACTTGTACAATCAAAGCAAACACCGATATCATCTGATCATTCGAAGGAGCAGTTCTATAAAATATATTTAAAAGAAGTTGAAATTCGACGCGATACCTCGTATCGTATGAACCTAAACATATCATGTTTATTAAATCAAGTATATTGATTTTATCAGGAGCGTGCCTCCATTGTGAATGAACCTTGACTCAACCTTTCCGAGAATCTTTTTCTCGCGTTTTAGCAGCTTCCTTTCTCCGTTCGGTCGATTCGACGAATTCGTACGGTCTCTCAGCCCGATTGTTTCTCTTTCTCGGCTCACTCGGTTTCTGGCTGTGCGCACGCCTCGCAACTGTAACATTGTTGCTAGTCACTGGAACTTCCGGCACTCCGGTTACGTTCCGACACACAGCGCCAATTGTCGCTGTCGATAAGTTGCTCGCTTGTTTATCGCACGTGATTAGCTGAATCGAGCCTGATCTAGACGTCTCTTCCGCTTCGGCCCGATGCTGATACCGGTACCAGGAATTCGAGAGATAACCAGCTGAGAAATCGACACCTCCGTGCTGCTGCATCACATTTTTCTTCAGGTGCGTTTGCTAGAGATGTACGCTTTCTGACACGGTCTCCATGGAACGCCAAAAGTCATTTTACATTACTGCCAGGTGCATTTACGGTACCTTTGTCCGAACCTCTGGTGTTCAATGTCGCCACACTATTTACTGTAAAAATCAAAAGCATCATAATTAAGTAACTGTTCAATCGGATAATCGAAGTCCCACTATAATTTCATTTTGCTTTAGAAGAATAACTCGGATGTATTTATTTAGGTGTGTAGAGATTTATATTATGTAATGCTTAATTGTAAATTTGAAAATTTGGGACCCGATATTTTTAGGGAACTCGCAGTTTTGCATAGTGTTTGTGCGACCGAACGAGCACGAGCACAGTTTTGTGACGTGCTAATATGCATCACTGTTTATCAATGTAATTAGAATTATCTATTCAATGAGGTAGCCAAAGCTTGCGAATGGTCGTCGTTTACAATGCAAACGGTTAAAACGGTTAAACTGTTTCAGTTTTTAATGCGACGTATGTTTTCATTTCTCGCAACCGCGTTAGTGCAGTTCAGATTATAAATTAATATACTGGCGAACAAAGAATTGAGAGCAGTTCGATAATATTTGTAGAGGAACGTTAAAAAATTCAGCAATTTTTTATTTTAAAGAATTGTGGTAAGTGGACACTCGGTTGGCTACATAAAGGCTGATGCGCGATTATCTTCTTGAACAGTTGGAACAACGAACTGGCGGACCGAAAAATTCATTCCACGAAACCCATGTACATAATATTCATATTTTACTGTATGTAGTCTATCAAAACGTCCTTCCCAATATTGAAGACAAGCTTCATTTTATACTGAAGACTGTGTTTCATGTTTTTCTTTGTTGTTTGTAGATCCACTTTTGTTAATTTTCTCTTTTTAGCCAAGGTTTGCCGTTGAGTCATACTTCATTTAGGTTTAAGAATTTGTAGTAGGTGCTCGTCCTTTTCCCAAGAATTGTCTGTAAAAAATTATTTCCTGAAAAATCTGCTTCAAGAACAAAACCATCGATTCGATCGCAACAATCCCGCAGGTTCTATCGAGTAATTACCCAATCTGCGATTTACATTCATCGATCCGCGGCAGGTCCAAATTCCCTTCTCACCTTGTCCCACGGCAGCACAAGGCATTTTTTCGGAGAGCTAGCAGCTAATGGCGTGCTATCTCGTGATTGAAAGGGGCGCCAGGAATATGGAAACGATTGGAACAGGAAAGAGTCGCGGACACCGAATTCGTAATGGGGCCCGTTTTACAAGCGAGCAACGGAATTTATTGCACGGTGCACGGTACACATCGCCGTTGCCCGCGGAACCAATGATTTATGCCGTGAGAAAGATTAGGCATTCGCGGCTGAACCCTTGCACCACTACCGTTACGCCAGAACGTGCCTCTGTCTAGCCCCCACCCCTCTCACTTTTGCAGCCCCCCTGTGCCCCCTCGGATAAAATAGTAACGACTTCGACCAGGACAATTTCAATAAATTATCTCTGCCGAGCACGAATGGTCGGAGATCGCGCTGTCTCGCCTTTCCTCGAATGCCTCGAACACCGATTACACCTAGAGATCTGCTTCCCCCCGCTTTTTCTTCGATAGGAAAACCCCCTCTTTCTCATCTGAACTATCGACAGCGTTCTCTCGTCTTCCACTGAATTTGCATCGACGCGATCGCTCTCGGAATTGCCGAACGAATGCACGAACTTCTTCAGGGGATCAAATTGATGTCTTCAGTTGATTTCGTTGCTCTCCGACATTTTTCGCTTCGGTGGCTACAGATTTTTCTGTCCTAATTTTTGTCCAAATTGTCTATAAATTTTTACATGTGATTACATTACACGTTTTCATCCATAAAAATCATAAATATTAGTTTTTATCCCCTAAGCAATCCAGTACTCATTCACTGCACCTCCTTCATCGATTTGTCAAAAGCTTTGTCCTCCCCTTGTAACTGTTTTTCGCGGAATCGTTTAATATTATCGTCGTTGTCGCAATTCGAGGTGACCCGAACAAAACCAAGCGAACGAACGGCGTTGATGGTTTTACACGGGAGTGGTAGAAGCGAAACATTTCGAAGACTAAACACCCACAGAACAAAAGCAACACAGCGGAGGGAACATTCTGAGGCTATTCTTGCGCTGCTTAGACTTTATATTTACGACTGGTGGTTTAGTTCATAAGTTTGAGGTGCGTGATGTTCTATTGTTCTCCGCTCCGAGAATGTTAAAATAATTTATACCCGCATACGAACGGGAAAGCCTCTCCCGGAGAGGTATTTATAGAGTGCAGGGAATGTACAATAACAACCATAAAAAAGCGATAAGAATTCGAGTATACGTTGGATCCTTTAATTAACGCTTCAACGGTTCCACATTCCTCGAAGGGTTATGTTTGTTTAATTAAGAATAAAGGAAATAAATTTGTTAGTCCACCGAACGTGTTACAAAAGCGGAGTACAACCTCTTTGTAGCAAGCTCCGCTAATTAAGGAAGTTTACATCCACTAGTTTCAAGTATTTCGTACTTTACGATCCCTGCCACTCTCGAGCTGCCAATTTACAGGCGAACAAGCAATTAGCTCGTCAATCTTCATACATTTAAGACTGTGTTCTTGGGCAGGTTGAAATTGAGGTACGAGGCTTCATGCAAATTTGTAATTTTGCTAGTTTAATAAGTGTTATTCTCGGCCCTATTTCTCTCAATATTTTCAAAATTTACATATCTTCTTTTCTCAATTCTACTAGCTATTTAAAAAAAAAATTTTTCCCCTATATCGCAACAATACCTTCAGAGTATATCTAAGGGAAAAAATTTTATTAAGGCCTTTCAGTCTTATTGTATGCTAGTTTTGGAAATGGTATTATCGCCTCTATTGTCGCAACATTTTCAATTCATAGTATATCTAAGGGAAGATCACTTTTATTACTTCCCAGCTTTCACAAATGCCATCACCACCGCTTGCTAGTCCAAGAAACACCAACGTAGAAGCATCTCTTATTAGAAAAGATTTTATTACAACCTTTGCGAACAGCAACAGCCCGTCACCACCACTCGTCACTGTAAAAACTCCACCGCTACGACTGTACGATATCTCGAACCAAGATGAGTCAATCATCGTTGCGCGCATGAGGAAGCGATCCGGGGTTGGTGTTTTGTTTCTCTCTCGAGGGCCGGTGAACATCGAACACGCGGTGCTCGGCGATTACAAAGTAACTGTTCGCCGCGATAAGCTCCGTGGCCCTTGTATCGCGTTTAATACGTTCGAGCGTGCAGTGTGTATGTTTAATAAATAGAGCGGGAGTCGGTCTCTCTCTCAGCGAGCAACGGTGACAGGCCGGAGAGAATACGATTATGCCCCGGCGAGAGGACGAGAAAGTATACTAGCGACAATAAGCGTGGAGAGGGAGAAGAGAGGTAGAAGAGCACGCTATCGTTCGGCGTTAGCAAATGACGCCGGATGCGCCATTGTATCGTCGCGGCGTCTCCGACGATAACGCCACTCACCCCGTTAATCGCTTTACGGCGAAACTTCGGTGTCGGATGGCGATTTCTCGCTACAAGCCGCTCTCGGAGCCGCTTTTGTCGAAACCCGTGCAAACCTCTTCCGCTACGCGCGATCTTTCCATCGCCGCGCCGGTGGTCGTCGCGATTGTCCCGAAGACACACCCTCGACGATCACAGCGATGATAATCAACGCCTTGCCGAATAATCACGAGACCAACGATTAGTATGCCGCCGCGAATTCATTCTATCCCGGGAATCCCCGTGAGAAACTACGATTTCACCGTCTATCTGATTCGTTCTACCTACGCTTCGTTTCATCCGCGTTTTATTTATCTGCAGCTTCGATAATAAACTGTTTGTCGAATAATGTGAGAGATACCGATTTCCCCATGTACATTTTGAACATCCAAGTCTTTGTTTTACGTTGCTGGACGATCGAAGTTATTTTGTTCATTTACTTGATGATTGTATTTGTAGTAATACTAATGATCAACGCTTTTCTGAATAATCACAAGCCGCTCGAGCAGCGAACCGATTAGTATGGCGCCGTGAATTAATTCAGCCTCGGGAAACCCCGTGAGAAACACCGATTTTACGGTTTATCTGATTTCGTTTCCATTCAGCGTGACGGTTTTGTGAGACGGTTTCTTGTCTGCGAACTTTAGGGGTTGCACAAGGCACTTGTGGTTCAATGAAATGGTTGTTAGACGACTCTCCATTCGTTTTATTCATTTTATTGTTTAGTAACATTATATATTTTATTATTATTATACGTATTATATTTTATCAATTTTATGAAGACCCTTGTCCACATTAAATATTTAATGTTTAGTTGTTTGGTGACTACCAAGAAACACTCGGCGATTCTGAACACATGTCTATCACATGTGAGATCTGCAGAATAAATACGAACAATGAATTGTTTATACAACAGATGTGTCTTTACGTGTCTCATGCTACTTCCCAGCGGATCGAGAAAATATATTTCTTCATTTGCTTACGATATCGACTGCTACTCAAAAACAAGAAACACTCGATCTTCGACGGTCCTTATTCCTTAATGAAACCGCGTTTCTTAGAATTTACGTGAGCTCGATGCGTTACACGGTATATATAGCCGGATCCATAATTTCGCAAGAATTTTCGGCAGTTATTTTGCGATCGACGATTCATGTTTTGATCGTGTTTTTCGATAATTGTGAATGATCGCTGTGACGATTCTGTAATAGTCGTCGAAGGTCGCCGGCTGATTATTCGGAGGTCGGAAAAGAATCACAAATAATGCTTATCGTGTATCGATGAAATTATAAATTGATGATTCTCGGAATGACTGTCCTTGTTTATACGAATCGTACCGCTACCGGTGTTATTTAAATAATCGTTTCCGACGGATTGCTCAATAGACTTCCAAATGTTCGATTCTGTCATTTTGTAGGAACATATTGAAATGATAGATACGTATTACATGTGATTTGCCTACGTTTCGGGAATTTTCATTCTCCACATTTTGGGAGTACATACTAAATTTTCAGAGGAACAATAAAGTATGTAGCTTCCCATTTTTCCACTTTTTGAGGGGCTCGAAAATTTTCATTCGATTTCTCCATATTTGAAGATTCTCAAATTTCAGAGGAACAATAATATTCGAAATTCCCAATTTTTACACTTTCTGGGGGTTCAGAATTTTCAGCCCGTAGTGGCACGCAAAACCGTCGATTCTGCCACGGTCCGGGAGCCTCAAATTTTCTACCAGTGCACATCGATTACTATTTATCGTTAGGGCTAGACTCTCGTTCCGTAGTTCGGGAACGAATCGCGCGCCCTTAAAATAAATCCCGTCGTTACCGTTCGCTCGGTTTACCCTCGGCGGCCGTTTCTCGTTCGATCGGGGACGGTCGAAATTATGGCGACCACCATCACAATCCCGCTATATCTTTCACGTTTCTCGGAACGATCCGGAACGATACCGAAAAATTCGGTGGAGAGTAGAGGGAGGAACGGGGCTAAACGGGGACTAACGAGGTCAGGGTGGGAACATAAGTGAGTGCCGCGAGGCCTAAACATACACGCGAAAGACGGTCCATCAATCTGGCCAGCAGTCAATATTGACTCGGCTGGGCCTCGTTGCAAAGAGGGCATCATCGAGCAGCGCATCGAGCGAGAGAAGCCAGACCGGTCCCTTTTCTTCTCGCCAGGACACGCGTGACAAATGCATCGTGTGCAAACACCGGCGCATCTGTGTCCACAGGATAACCGATTCTCTCTTTCTACCGAGTCCACAAATCGTCGATGAGCGCAACAAGGCACCCGGAGGTCCTCCATGCCGGATTCGACTCGTATTCCGGGAATTTTTCCGTAGCCGACCAGGATTGCGCAGCGATTCGCGATTTCCTAAGACGCCGCGCTGCATTCTCGAATTTTTTCGCAGACGCGATTAGTTTGCTTCGAGGAGACCGCTCTATCCCCTCCTGGAGCCTCTGGAAGACTTGCCCCCTCCATGATTCCTTCATGATTTTATTGAAGCGTTTATTATACAGTAGATTGGAAACAATGTATCAATTTTTAGTTATCATTTTCAAATCTTTTTAATGTTTCCTATGTTTCATGATGTTTATCAAAAATGTATAAAATCTATTCATGAGGTTCTTTCCATAACAATGATTGCATTTAATACATATAACGCTATTGAGATACAGTAATAATCATGGCGACGCCGACTTCAATTCCCAAATTCGATCCATTGTCTCGAGGCCCAGAAGAAAGGGCCATTGGTCAATCTCTTGTCTGGATCGCGTGCCTTTCGAGTTGTGCCCGGTCCTCGATGATCGTTCCTCTCCGATGGATAAGATGCTGAAGAGGAAGGTGCAGAGAGGACAGAGAGAAAGAGAGGAAGAGAGGGAGAAGAGAGGAACCGTTCTTACCGAACATCCAGAAGAAAGGAACGACACGAGGAATCGCGAGGTTACGTGTTCCCACGTCGACGCGACTGTTACATTGTGCATATAAATCGCGTCATAAAACGCGTGTACCCGGGGCCCCGGATCGTGCCCGTACAACAACCGAGTCGTACTGGTTTTCCAGAGCCGGCAGTACACGGTCTCGTCGACGACCGTTTCCACCCGGAGGACTTCCAGTTTTTTTCAAGGCTCCGGGGCCGGGATTCGAACGATCCATCGATCATCCATCGCTGACTCCGCGCACCGATAGATCGGTTTTTCGTCCGGTCGGTCGACACAGGTATGCGAAGCTACCGATGGCCTTGCCCGTGAGCGGAATCACCGAGAATTTTCTGCAGAGCCGAGCACAAGGTGTCACCCGATACCAGTCCTTCCTTTGATGGCTCCTTCGCGCTACCAAGTTCCGTCGCGATTTTCGATATCCGACCGACCGATCGGTTCTTTCAGCTGTTCTTGCGATTATTCGCGCGAGAGTCGAGCCGAGACTCTCCACGCCGTGAATGATATTTTTGATTATTCGTAATTATGAACTTTGGTTTCTAGAAATCGAATTTGATTCGTAGCTGTCTGCTATGTCACTGCAAGAGCAATGAACTCATTGGAATCATGCAAATCGTATCGCAACAAAAAGATAAAGAAGCTTCTTGAATAACCGATACAAGCCTCCGTTTTCCGTCTGCAAAATTATCGAGACCAAAGTGGTTCTAATCATCAAGTCTGCGAACACAATAGCGCCTTCCGTTTTCCAGGGACCCCGCGCCGGCGCGAAGGGAGAGGGGCTTGGCAATTAGTATGCAGCCAGAGACAAACGAGTTGGCGTATCAGGCCGATGGCTCGATATATCGATCCCTCGTTGGCGAATAATTATCACCGGCTACCAGCTCGAGATAGAGAGTGCGAGAAAAGAGGGTTCGCGGCGAAGGGGAACGGCGCAACGCATTCGGAGGCTACTTTAAAGGCGACGAGGAGGACAGCGACGCCAGCAAAAGCTGAACGCCACCGGGCCGCAGGGTGTGATATAGTTGCCGGGGGCCCCGAGGCCCCAGGTCCGTTGCACACGGTTGCGAACCGGCGTTTCTCGCAGCACCTCGATGCGATCGCGTCGAGTAACTCAGGGACTCGCCGGCTGCTTCCTCCCGGGGCCCTAGCACTGAATTATGGCCCGTGGCCTCGGACACTCGGCAACACGCTTCGTCGTTTAACCCCTTGCCCGATCCTGAGGCCCCGAAGGCGCATTCTTGCTTGGCCGTCCTCTGCTTTTCTCGCGGACCCGTGGAATCTTACGGACCCGGTGAGAACGGACGCCCTGGGCACAGTATTTCTGCCGCGTTGCTGCTCTTCGACCCACCGTTCGTCCCCCCTCTCCAATTCTGTGTAGTCCTCTGTGCCCTTCTGCACCCGCCTGTACTCTCCTGTTCCCCTCTGCTCGTCCTCCGACCCGGGAAGCATTGAATCTTGCCGCGAGAGCCGCGTCATGTTTCGAACACCGTTCGCCGATCGGAATTTTTTGGGGATTCGCGGTTTCAACCGCGGGACCGGTCTTTCCTTGTAAGTACGTGCTACCCTTAACTCGAATTATTCTGTGGAAATTGCAAATACGGTTGTGCGAAGAATTTTATGAATTATAACAAGAACAAGGTGGTGCACTTAGAACACTAGAAACATTACGAGAATTTAAAAATATCAATATATTGCTTTCAACCTATTAAGATTGTTAAGAAAGAGAAGAAAGGTCTATTCTTGCATCCGATGCCAACAGTTTTCATTTTGCATAAATATCCGCAGTCTAACCACGACCAATCGCTCACCACCTCAAGCTCCCCAGCCAACAATCTCCTAAGACGCGTCCTAATCACAGTTGCTCAGGCCTCTTCTATCATCGTCCATCATCCATCCACTCGACCCAGCCACCGTCGAGCCAGATCAAAATTCCGCGGTGCCGGAACAGTGATCGAAACTCGTCGAACAAATCGGGCCGATGGATCATCGCGTCGGCGATTAAAGTATCAGCGCTGTGAATCGTCGCGTTCTCTCTGGCATTAGCGAAACCGAAAGCTGGTAGCGCGTAGGGCTGGTGTATATCCAGCGGTGATCGTAGGATCTAGGCTGGTCGTGGATCCGCGGGCACGGTTATAACGCACGGGTACATGGATCGACATGGAAACTGCAGGCGGTTGGACGGTTTGGGCCCAGGACACGCATTAATGCGGCTCTCGACGCCATAATGCGTGGCGGGTCACGTTTTTCGTGCCGACACAATGCGCGCGGCTGGCTTTCGACAATATGTTTGGGGCCATCGGAACGAGGCGGCCGACGGACGGATGGATGGATGGATGGATGGATAGATGGCTGGCTGGTTGGCTGGCTGGATGGATGGATGGATGGTTGCGGACGGGACGGATTGATGGTCGGGCAGAGTCGCACGATCCTGCGGGAACGAGCACGGGGGTTTGTTTAGGTCCGGGGCGCGAAACCCACTCAACCCGCTAATCTATTTAGCCGTGCTGTTTGATATAGAATTAATGAGCAGTCCCCCCCCCCCCCCCGCCCCCCGGCATTATTCCCCCCCTATTTTCGGTTTACCGTTCGGGAGCACAAAGAGGGGCCACGTTCCGCCGATCGACTTAGCAGTTGCACCTCTCCGCCTTTTCGGGCTGCTGGAAAACGTGGGGGTTCTTTCGCACAGCTGCCGCGCCGCAGAGAACGTTCTATGATTATCGACATCCAGCCCCAGCACCGGTGAGAGCCGTTTATTGTTTCGACGATCGGAAACAATCGGCGAGCGCACGGCAGGTGTCCGACTCGCTACCGATGTGTTTCCTCGATCTTGCATCGGCCATTTATCGATATGGAAAGGTTGTCGTTTGCTCGCCTGTTCTGATAACCAGCTGATACCGCGGCGGGCTTAATTTTACTTTGTTAATGGACGGCGTACTGCTATCTTGTCGAATGCGGATGGCGGATTCGTTCTCCGTGGAACTTGAGGTACGCAGACAGCGAACGTAATACGGTAGTTTGGAGAAGTAATGGACAGTCAGTGTTTTAGATTGTGCTTGCGGGGATTTATGGTCGTGGGACGCGGTTCGAGAACATGGGGCTCGATTAAGTTTACTTAATTATTATACATATATGTGCTATGCATGGGAATCAAATAGGAATTTATTTCTCTCTCTCTAGTGGTTTTGCCCAGTTATAAGAAATGTATTGGCATTGTTAAGTTCTTGTAATCTTTTTATTGTTCAACCCCTTGCCCTACGATTTATTTTACGGTTTTAGTGATTAGAACTTTTTTGTAGTTCGTATAATTTCCTGAAAAAGGAGAAACTTTATATCTATTGTATGTTTATATATTCTCCAATAGCTGTACATTAGCAAAACCAAAGTAGAATTTTATTTCGGTTTAAAGGAAATTAGTAGCATACATATTTATTAGACTGTTCAGAATCTTCATCACGAGTCAGACACGATATTGAAGGAGAAGGAGTTAAAATTGCACGTATCTATTTGTTCCATCGTTGCTGAACATATTAAAACCACGAAGTCCACTCGTTCGATAGATATCATTAGACTTGAGCGTTATCGGATGTCGCAGGGAATTTTGGGTATTGATACGGCAGGGTTGGGGAAGTGGAAAAATTCCATCGTGTTGATCTCGACGTAAGAGACGCCGCTCAGGATGATTCGGAGCAGCAAAACATGACGACTCCTAGCTTATTTTTATCTGAAGCGACGGGAACTGGACGGGATGCGTTGGATCGGATGACGATTAGAGAGACCGTCAGGCCCCGAAGGGACCGCCGTGATACGTCGTCAGCGAATTCTCTCGTCGCCGGTAGCCTTCTCGAGAGCAAACTTTGGCTATGTTAATGCGGTTAGGCGACTAGTGTGTACCCAGCAGACGTAACGCGTGTACCTGGCTATCCACGAACGCAAAAACCACCGACCCCGTTGAGTTTTCCGATTTTGTAATCGACCAACAGCGCGAACTACCTGGTACGCACGTGTCGGTGGACCGGGGAACAAGATCTTCAATGTGGACCCCTTGTGAGCCTAACTCTAGTCAATATTAAGCTTCTTTCTTCCTGAAATCTCGCACGAGATTCATTAAAACAATGCTGGATTGGTGTTTACGAAAGGTACCGTAAGAGCTCGATAATTTTTTGGAATTTTATTAACAGTAAATTGTGAAGAGTTCACTTGGCTGTCGTGGTTTATGGAAACTTTGTTAGTGGTAGTTAACGTATCCAAATGTTAGTCCTGAATTCAGGAATAAATGAAAAAGTTAGAGATGAATTTTTTATTTTACAAATATTGTATATTACTCACTGAACATTGTATAAATTGGTCAACAGTTCCGTTCCCAAACAAGGAAGAAATGCAAACGTTCTATGCAGGAGTATTGACAATGAGGGAAGCGGTCGACAGAAGTTAATTTCTTCTGTATATTAAGCATGTGAAAAAAAGGTCGTGGAAAAGGTGAGGAGTAACGCGAGAACACGGTGACCCGAGGCATAAAAGTGTCCCGGGATGATTGTTTGCTCGACTATGCCGGGAGGGGACATGTTGATATAACCTTCCGCTGGAATAACTTAATATCCTCTTTTCGTGAGTACACGCGAGAATCAATCTCCGTTCCGTCCTCTGACGTACGCACACTCGATACGGTTAGAATGCAACGAACATTCGATTAAAGAGTGTTTCGTGATCGGTGACTGAACGACGACACGCCAGCCGAACAAAGCCGTACAAGTGTCACGCTGTTGTTGGACCCGATGACGTAGCGCCGCGTCATTTGATGGTCGGAGTGGCATTACGTGAAGTTTCAACCGAACCTGGAATTTCGCGTGTTTCGTTCGGGAGAATATTTCGTTCGAATTTCTGCGGAACACTTTTTTTTCGTGAAGAAAAAATCACTCTCGTAATGTCGAGCTGATAAACCTGCACACCGAGTCTACATTATTTGTTTGATGAACAGTAAGACTTCCGAGCTCCGCTTGTTTGCTGGGAAATATTGTACTTTGCTGATCGGACTTTTCAGGTGTTGGTCTGATTCGGCGTTATTCATGATCGCGAGCTGATAAGTAAATGTTGGCCGTGTACACTTGGATATCGCTAGAGTCAAGTTAGTATTAAAGATTTTAAATGCTTGTCTTCCAAATAGTGACTTTGGCTATTGTCGCTTGAGGTGCAGGTGGATCATTGAATTCTGCAGAAGATGACATTACAATGAATTGCGATTGTCCTCCGCGTGACCATTGCAGGCTGCACCTGCAAGCTTCAACAGCAAAATCTGTAATGTGAAACGAGGAACTGAAAGACAGAGAATAGTAGAGTAGCCTAGAAAGAGGAACTGAAACACAGAGAGCAGTACAGCAACCCTGAAAAAATAGCTAATTCGGGACTGATGATGGACACTAGGTCCCACGAATGATTGCCAATCATTTTCCAAGTATCTAACCAAAATTTACTTTATGTTCCAGTGTCCTGTGACAGTGAGCTCGTCGTTAGCGTCGTCGTCGGCCTCGCCGGTGTCCGGCGCTATCCTGAGCGCAGGCGGTTCGTCGCTTGTTAGCGTAGCAGGCACTACCACGAATCATCCCCTGAGCGTAGCCGGTCTGTCGAATACGAGGATGGCGGTGACCAGCGCAGTAGTTAGGCCACCAGGTAGTCCTACTACCTCGGTGAGTCCATCCCAAGGTCACCCACCGCCGACGACCGGCGGTCCAACGCCGACTGGTCGATGCTGCGACACCGGAAGACCGATCTTCACGGACCCGTTGACCGGTCAGACGGTCTGCTCCTGCCAGTACGAGTTGCTCGGCGGCTACCAACGATTGGGAGCGTTGCCGACGGCAGCGTTGTCAATGTACAGCGCACCTTATGCGGCTGCGGCTGCCGCCGCCGCCTCAGAGGGCATGGCAGCTTATTTTCCTAGCTTGGGAGCTGAACAGGCGCCCTTCTACACGCCCACGGTGAGTAATTAGACCTTCATCAATAGTTATTAACTGTCTCATTCGCGTGATATAGGTGTCGAGTATTTTTATTCAATTTCGTTGGCCATGAAATCATTTTTGTGAATTAGATCACGTAACTTGACGTTTAAGCTTCTCCAATCGCTGTCAAACCTGATTCTTGGTAAAGGTCTGAACTTGTCTGAAACGCGATGTTTCATTAACCTCTATCTATCTCGAAACGAGAGGCATCGTCACAAACAAGGCAAAATTGCTTCGGTGATCTCCCTCGAGGAGGTCCGCACGGCATATTAATCCTCCGAAAACTCAATCTACGCGATCTTTACAGCCCTCTCCGCTCGATTCCCCTCCATTTTGTTTAATTATGCTATCACACAAGTGGCTGGCGAGCGCGTAACGCGTAATAAACGTCGCGAAACGCGGTGGATGTTCATATGCGCGCAGAACATTTCACTCGGCAGTCTTAAAAGTTAATTTTACTGCATCCACGAGCAAGTCGAAAGAATCACAGAGAGAGAGAGAGAGAGAGAGAGAGAGAGAGAGAGAGAGAAGTGTATAGAAAGAGCACGACAGAGTCCTTTCCTTTTTATTGTCAGAACAGTCGCGAGAAGTTCCATCGAGCAGCGGAGTCAAATCGTTCTTTTATCCGATCCCCGCGAAATATAAATTCCGCTGATCGAGCCTAGCCGCCATTAAACTGCCTCGCGGATCGGACGGTTATCTCGCATCGCGTCTCGCGAATGCGATAAGGAAGACGATCGTCGATTGCCCGCCGTGGAACGTCGCGTTCTTCTAAGCGGATATCGAGTTTGCGACACGATTTTTCCTCGGGCACGGTGAAATTCGCCAGAGTCTCCTTTTAGCGACGAGTAGTTGCCTCTTTATTGAATCGCGTGGACAATCGTTTTCTTAGTTCATAATTTACATAGTAATGCTTGTACAATGGCGATAGTGATCGTGTGCGAGAGTGAGGTTTAGTCAATCCAATTTTATCTGTCTGTTAACCTTTATAACAAATCAGCCGTCTTCTCTTTATAGATGTTGTAAAATATTTTATTCTTCTTCTTTATTCTTCAAAAAATTAAGAACGCTGGTGTAATAAAAATTTAGTTCAGCCACCATTTTCGGAAAGGCCTCAATCTTGAAGACGCAATTGACACTTTCTCAACTCAAAAAATCGAGTACACATCGGCTTTCGTTTTTGGAGTTGATCTCTTAATTCTTAATTAAAATGTCGGTTTGAAAGAAACCAACCTTGTAGGCACAAGCGACCACTGCGTCACTCGACAACCCTGTCGAGTATTTTCATAAAAAAGTCAATCTCGAAGATACACGCAGCAGCTTTTTCATTAAAAAGTCGATCTTCCGATCCAGTTGCACGTCATTCGGAGGTGATCAAGCAGCAACAGCTCACCTCAAAAAGTCTGTTGGCCAACATCAGGTGTCATTTTCATAAAGAAATCGATCTCGAAGAGGCAGCGGCATGTTCTTAACTAAGAAGTCGACTTTTCAACCGGTTGTATGCAAGTTTTCTGAGGAGATCAACCTTGAAGGAACAAGCGGTAACCTCATACCTGGAAAAGTCTGTTGACCAACATCAGGTGCCGTTTTCATAAAGAAATCAATCTCGAAGACACGAGCAAGTTCCTGACTAAAAAATCGATCATTTCAACCAGTTATATTTTTACGGAAGAGATCAAGCCCGAAAAAACAAGCAGTAACTTCATATTTCATACTTTAGTTACGGTTTCGTAATGTTCGAAAGAATAGACGGCGGTTCGATAAGATCGTTAACAATTTCGGATAGGAATAGCATGTAGTGCGATAATCGAGATGTTATCGTTAAAGGTCCTAACAGTAAAGTTGTCATAAGGGGGTGAGGAACGGGGATCGGCATTCGAGGAATATTCGTCCGGGCAAGAGAGGTTATCGGACCACACACAAAGCTTCTACACGAAGAAAATAGCCGCGAAGCGTAAATTTATGAATCCGTCCCGCAGTAACAGTGGGACACTGTCGTGTTCGAGCCGTCGCCGAGCCCGGCCTGTTATCGTCGCTCTTTATGATCGAGCTTAAGGGGCGAGCGTACAGCGAGGCCGCCTCGTTACGAGGCACTAGATTGCGCAGGTTTCTCTCCTCGCGGCTACCTAGCCACTCGCGCACAATGTCGTTAACTATCGTTTTTAGTGGGAGCGTTCATCTACCCCTCGTCATCCCTTCTTGACGCCCGCTACCCTGCTGCTCGATCATTTCGATTCATTTTGCAGGAAATTGCGAGCTCGGCGTCCTAAATGTCTTGTTTAGTTTTCTTAATAATTTCCCAAAAATTACAACAAAATGATGAACTAATTTTCCAGACATCGGTGACCCTAGAACAATTTCGCGAGCGATCGGAGCCCATCAAAATCGCGATTAAGCCGCCGCATGGGAATAGCCGAGCTCTCCGAGAAAAGAAAATCGTCTGCAAAATTCACGCGGTTTTAAACAGTTAATTGACTTTGGACTCGAGCGTGACAAGTACCGAGGATCGAGTAATATTCTCGAATTACGGTTCTGCGAGGGGATTTCATTCGGCGAAATTTCACGACAGTGGCAAGTCCACGGTTTTTCGCTCCGCTACCGACGGCGAACGCCGCCTATTTTCGGCTGCTAATTACAGTCGGTCCACAGCGATGACTGCGCGATTCGAACACGGTGTATAATTAATGCGATTAATGCAAGACTAATGCATATAGAAGAGTGGCTGCTGATAGGCATTAGAGGGATGATGTGCGAGGGGACACACATACAAAGCAGCAGATTTCTCTATGGTTCTATTATTCCACCGGTTGATGGAGCATTAAAACGGGTCGGCGAGTCGTACCGACGGGGTTACGGGTTAGCGGTTAGAGAAACAAACAAGAGCCACGCATCGATTCTAATTATTATTATCGCCGTTTTGCCAGCTATTTTTCTCATTACCGCCGATGAATTGGAAATCGCCGGCGCCGCCAATTAACTGGCGCGGCCTTCGAAAAATGATTTTTTACCGTGCGAACCGAGCCGCTGCGGAAGCAGAGATTGTGCGCCGTTGTTTTCGCGTAAACGTTCATTAAAAATCGCTACTGCCCCGCGATACTAATTTCGATTGCGATCGAGAGAAATTAAGTCTTATTAAATAGGAATTTATGTATTTCTTTAATGGTATTATTAAGCTGTAAGAAATCTATTGAATTAACAAAAAAATGTTTGTGTGGCTCCTGTGTTCAGGATCGACGCAGAAGCATTTTGCGTATGATTGGCTGTCATGTTGCGCGATTCTGTGTGAACGAGCATCAGGTTTTTAAAGAGCGACTATTATTTAATGGAGCCGTCGGACACGTACGCGTTTTCTTGCATCAGCTCGCGCTAATTGCTCGAGCGAGGCGTTACCAGGTTATTTAACAAGTCTAATTGCCTCGGTTGCAGGCCGCCGGACTCGATCTGAAGGAAAATCTCGGAGCTGGAGCTGCGGCGGCGTGGCCTTACCCATCTGTTTACCACCCCTACGACGCCGCCTTCGCCAGTTACCCCTTCAATGGGTGAGTTTCAAAAATATTTGTTCTATACTTACAGCAATTAACACTGTGTTCGTATTACTAAATTTTATACGGCGTAAAACGGAACGAAATTCGAAAAGTCGACACTTTGAAGACGATTGATATCAGGACTAATCAAAAAGCAGACAATTTAATTATGTACGTAATAAAAGGTCACATTTTTCATTCTATTTCTTCTTCCACTTCATCATCACATTTCTTCTTCCAATATTTAAGACTTTCATACATGGCCTAGTTTACTGATTAGAGTATTTTTAATATTTTAAATAATCCTCTCATTCTTGATAAATTGAATATTACCAAATTCGCTTATTCTGTGTCTTCGATAAAATATTTTCGTTTTCAAGCGGAAAAAGTTGAATCCGCGTTTTTAATTGTCGTCATTTCCACGAACGACAGGGTTCTCTAAGGTTAAACGGTAACCTGCGTAAGACCAACTGCACTCGCATAAAATCCGAGAGCGTCACGCGTGACGTGGCGCTCCGGAAGGATTTAGGAACACACAGAATTGTTTTACCGTCTATTCTTGTAGGATGTGATTGACCTCTTAATTCGCTGATTTTTTAATGGCGCACGGAAACGTGATTCGCGCAGAATAACCTGCATTCTAAAACATTTGGTGGTAAATACGACACGATCTCCGCTAACAAACTCCGTATAAAAAACTGACTAAAACAGAAGATAAATCGAGAAGGTACTCAAAGATGAAGCTGTACTCCTTGCTGATTAATGAGCAAAATTTTGCCCGGCTCGTTTAACCAAAATATAAATAGGTAATCAAAATTCCTCGGGAAAGAAGAGGGCACTAATTATTCACGGTGTTTACTCAAATAGCTTTCGCACAAGCTTCAAGATACTTGTTCCCAGCGTGTAAACAGCCGCAGGTCGAACGTGTCCGTCAAGTGTCTTATTTGAAGGGGTTCAAGATAAGGAAATTGAATGTCGGGAATTAAACTAAACGGAAACATGAAATTACTCGTTACGGTATCGCGTTTCTGCGGAGAGATCATCAACGTTGAATTACGAAGTTCTAGTTTCTAGCTCGTCGGCACAATGTTCACCTTGTGCTACGTATTTCTGGAAATTGAAAAGATCATTCTTTTATTCAACGAATCACCAGCGTCAATCAATGTCCAGATTGTGCAGCATGAAGTCATTACGGCTGATACGATCCGTGGATCTCCATTAACGTTGTAGATTGCACTAGTTATCTTCGTTTTTTATGTACAAGTCCGATTCGAGGGAAATGAGCTCGAAAAATGATTAGAGCAATGAAATTAGTGTGCTCGGTATGAACGATTCTATGAACAGCTTATCTAATGTGGCGTCTCTTAGATTGGTATTAGATTTCAACTCTTATCGAATAATTTATAGTTTACGGGAATTTTATTTTATCTGGGGCTTCGGAGAATTTTAGCAGTGGTGATCTATGATCCAATGAATCATATATTGATTGAAAGAAACAAGAAGCAGAGCAGAAGCTAATCTTAAATCGTCATTCTTCTAAAACAAATTTATTTAAATACAAACATCTTATTAAGTTCGCTTTTATAAGGAAGTGTATGATTTCAATTGAATTTTAAAAGACTATTTCTTTGTTGGATAATTTAATTTACAATCGTAAAGCATGAAATCTGAAGTTAACCTTTTCGACCTGTCAGCTCCACAGTTAATATCATAGTAAGATATTGACGTTTGGTATGAACGTATAAATTTCACAGCTATGCAATGTGTCACCGATAGTTAGACGAAAGAGCATATTAGAAAGACAAGGATTGATCAATTCGATTTCTGTGAGCGTCAAGTCAGTATCGATTTCGTCGTCGATCGCTCGCGAGTGCGGGATCGGGCGGAAAGTTTTCCTCGCTTGTTTCGAATTATCTTGCGAGCACGCGCGCGGAATCGCGTTTTCTTTGTGCAGCGAAGCACAGAAATGTTGAACTTACATACAGGATGTCTGACAAAAATAATTTTTTATCGATCACGCAATAAATACTTCTCTTTATTTAGAAATAAGTTTCTTTTCCACAAACTTCATTTAGAATCTAAAAACCTCACAGACTTCACATACTTCACAGATCGTAGAATTTGTGTTCGAAAATGTATCAACCATTTCTCCAGTTTAATTCGTTCCTGAAACATCGCGCCCTCCAGGAGCATTGAATTATTTTCAAAAATTTTGTCTGCATTTTGAGCATCTTTTGAAACAACGTATACATCAGACACACTGTGTACGTGCTGTTCGGTGAAGATCCGTTCGTGGCCGCGCACACGGCCCGATAACGAGCGAGAGAAACACATAAACATTCTAATAAATTAGCGCTCCGCTGACCCGGGACTGTCGCCTTGGGCGTTTTTATTCTCGCGTATAGCGCTGGAATCGGTCAACGCGTGTCACGATGCGACCGGTGAAAGGTCTTGCCGGTCTCGATAAATCGTATATGTACGTACATACATATATCGGCTAAGATTAGGAATTCGGATCGAAGGTGGCAACCGTCCCGCCTCTCGATAATTAGCCCTATCTGTATTTCCGTCCTGCTTTTCAATTTTTCCCTTCGTCGCGCTCCTTTTCCGACCAGTTTTTTCCAAATCGTTATCGACGTCGGTCTGGCAACGGAATCTCATTATAACCGATTAGTATGTTGTCGTTTACGACTTGTTAACACGTTGCTCCCAAAGTAAAAATCCTGCTAACATTCATTTGTTTAAAAAAGAGAGAATTCAAGACTTCAGAACATTAATTTAGGAAGAGATAAAATTGTTTTAAGTGCTGGAGAAGAAACGTGTCAAGTAGCAAGTGAATTTTTGAATCAAACGTGATAATTGTGTTATCTACAATTTACGAAGTCGAAAATAAGCTTCATTCTGACTTCGTTTTATTGCATTTGGTGACATCGGATTCCCAATGTTCGCACAAAATCTGCAATCTATTAATAAGAGTGTATTTCATTATGCAAGAGAAGTCGCGGTTCCGCATTTTGTTGAATTAATCTTACGTATTATCCGACCAGAAAATATTCTCGTTTCTTGACATTTTCTTGTGTTTTCAGCGACATTATCTACAAGAATATAGTGTTAAGAATAATAAGAACGAGACAAGAACTTGTTCTCTTTAACAGTTGTGGAAAGTAACAAGATAAACAATCGAGGTTTTCTTTAAAATACTAAGAATATTTAGACCATAGTGACTTATTATAATAATAGGAAAAATGTTCGCAACTTCAAGAATTAAGTTCAGTATGTCGACATTCGTCCCGAAAGGGTTCATAAATTATTCAACAGCTTAACCAGTCATAAAACAACAAATTGTCTGGAGTAATACAATATAATATCTTCTTTTATGATCGACATTTACGAGAAAATGAATAAGCCTCTTTCAAATGCAGCACATGCGATCCATTAACCCTTTATCAACCGGAAGTCTCTTAACAGGATTTATAATAATTTCCATCGAAGAAGAACTTACAGATTTATATAACACTCCCAGAGAAGACGACGTGAATATTAACGACTTATTGATTCACGAGTATAATTGCTATCTATAAAATTGCTATTTTTCGTATTATGTCGAGATAGTGTTTTATCACTGAACTGCGAATTTTATGCATTTATGACAGAAATGAATTTGTGAAACAGAAAACTGCGAAGACATCAGCAGAATTTCTGAATGTTTTCACACTAGATTCAGCTTATTAAAACGATTAAAACGGAGAATACATTTTTACTGAAATTCTGAAGTTCTGACAATCAACTTTGCAACTTTCTATTTTCCATGAAGGTTTGCAGTATATTTATCACTGCGAATTTTATGCATTTATGACAAAAATGGATTGGTGAGAAAATTTCACAAATTTTTATCTGCTAGACACTACAAATTACACAAACAGTGCAAGATTAGTAGAACATGTCACAACAGCCACGTTGACACAATTCGGGATTTAATCGGGAAGAGCTTGTCTCTAGTAATTGCAATATGTAACATAGTAACAGAAAATCGCGTGTTCCGTTTTCTCGGAGCGCGATAAGCCCAAGGAGATACCGTGGTCGTTTGTGGAGAGAAGTGCATCGGTATCATCGGTTTCGATCGATTTTTCTGACGTCGGTTATCTGGTCCGGAGAAAACCGGTCACGTAACCGTCGACCCGGTGGTCGACGACATCGTGCTCGTCGACGGTCGACGTTTTGTCCTCGGCGTGACCGACGTGGAAATCTGTACAGGGGCCGCACGCGTGTGACGCACTTCCGGCGCGGATCGATTCGTATGCAAGGAAGCGATCGGGTACTACAGCTTGCTTAGCATCCATTCGGTCTAGTCGGCTCGCTCACCGGGTCTTCCTTTACGGAGACCTACCGCCCCGGTCCAAACCGGAACCGCGGCTGACAATTACCGGAAGATCGGGGACATTTGCACCTGCTGCTCGCCGGCGAGAGATCCAACCACGATATCGACGGTTCGGTGATTCTTTTATCTCGACCGAGCCTCTCGTTGCGTTTCATTCCCGCCGTTTATCTGCTCTTTACACAGATCGACTGTTGGGCTCGTGGAACTTGGCCGCGATGGAAGGGAGCGATTAGGATTTTGTAACTCTTCGAGCACGTTAGTGGATGTTCGGTTTTAATTGCAGAAGTGTCTGGGAAACTTCTGTTCGTTGTTTTTGAAGGAGAACACCTGATGATTCTTGGCCAGAGGAAGATTTAATCTTCGTTCGTTCCTGCTGCATGTTTAATGAATTTTTTAATTTGATATCGTTTTATCAGTCCTTTATTTTGACATTTAGGAGCGTAGTTTTGCTAATTGAACCGACAGTAGTGCTTCATTTGCCGCATTTAGGTAAAACCACAGAAATTATCTATTTCCACGTTAACAAACTCTGTATAAAACTTATCTCCAAACACCCACACAATTTACAGCGAGTCGGCCAGCTGCTATCGTCCGCCATAGGCGGCTTAATTATTGAAATTTCTGACAACCAGCATTTTTCACCTATTTCGCCTCGCGGTACATTTAACTAGCTTCAAATTCCTATTTTCAATTTTCTGTAGACAGGAAACGGCGTTTTCGAACGATCGCGCGAGTCTAATGAACCGGTTTCTTTCGGGGCTGATATCGCGATGGCGACGACGCGCGAAACATCGTTCGCGATAAGCCCGGTGCTCGACGGTCTTTTTCCTCGGTCTCGCGAATCGCTCGCGTCTATTTGTCGCAAACGGCCGATACCTTATCGGGACCGCTTCTTCTTTCTTCCCGTCATTCTTCCTTGGGAATGATCAGACTGCTGCACGAGATTTATTTCCCACGTGTCGTCAGATACGTCGAACGGTGCCGCGAATTTTCTAACTTCGAACTTCCTTCTCTCACTGGCACTGAATGTACGTTTGTTGCATTGACAATTCGCTCTACGTACGAACTATCTTGCGCAACGCGCACTTCGAAATAATCGCGCGAACAACGCCGAACCTCTTATCGAATCGTGTACGGACAGAATCCGCGTTTGTAACGCGCACCGGCTAACCACTTAATAGCCCCGATTACAATGTCCGACGTACACGGCTGGAGCAACAGGCGATTAAGAAATAATTAAGAAGTGAGCGAGCCGAGTGACTAAGCGCGGGTGTATCGTGATCATTGATTGATCGCGGCTCTTTCCGCGCGTATTCAGGATCCAATGAAAATGCAGTTACTCCGAGAGTGGTTTCGCTAAATTGGAAATTAATTTCAGAATCTTATTGCACAATTTTCCGGAAGTTTTTGTGAGCTATAAATGCGTAACACACCAATTAGTTCCATAATTGCGAGAGTGACAACAGTTTTACTACTTTTCAGAGCCAGATTTAGTAACTTGGATTTTATACATTTACTAGAACCAGTGTCGACACTCGACGTAACAAATAATCGAATAAAATTCTTGTTTTAGTTCAGCCTTCATCGATAGAAATATTTCCATTGTAAATGGTACGAATTAACGAATCAAGTTCACACCAACTTTATCTCGCACGATACTTTACGTGTGTACAATTGTGTACAATAAAGCAGGAGGATTATTATTGTTATCATTGTTATGAACATGGAAGCATTTTGTTTTCAGATGAATCCTACAACGCGAGAAAAGCTTTATTGATTGATATTTCCATTCCTGTTTCAAGTTCACCAATTAAGTATGAATTAATTGATAAATTAATTCAGCACTGCTCAGTCTTGATAACTTAAGATACACGTGTCGTAGATCGTGCCATTAAACCTTTACATTTACTGCCGTGTTACGAAAGGTTACTGTTCCGATGGAAGAAATAACTAAATATTTCCAAGCTAATGTTCTGACAGTTCTTGTAAATGACGTCATTGTTATCGTTGGACCATGGATCATTATGCAAAATGAAACGTTAATGCGTCGTTTGCAAGGAAAATAAAAATGGAATTTATTTTCAGCATTATTCATTTCGTTTATCAGAAAATACCGTCCTCACGTATTCACAATTTTGTGCTTACATTTTTACTGCTTTGTTTCTTGAAACGAAAACAAAGTAACTTCTAGTTCTGCAGTCTTTACAAGCCTGCATAAAAAATAACGGAGCATCTTTAAAATAGAAAAGCTAGAGGTAAACCAAAAATGGTAAATGTAAATTTATTGAGGAACTTTCAACCCCTATTTTTACAGTTGCTACGACCTTGCACAAAAGATAATGAAGCATTGTTAAAATAGAAGCTAGAAATAAATTAAAAATGGTGAATGACTCGACTCAATTCTACAGTTACCATAGGTTAACAGCAAAGTAAGAAACCAAAATGAAAGGTAAAGCAATTTTCAATCCCTAGTTCTGCAGTCGCTCCGAACTTGCACAAAAAATAATAGAACTGCATGACAACAAAAAATTCCACGTCAACAATTTCAAAAAATCAATCTAATATCGAAGCAAGTCTAACAGACGAATGACAATCCCAGAAACTTCAATCAAGATTGACAGTCTTCTGCGCGACGTTGATTTAATTTTTGAGCCTAGGGCAAGATAGAAGGAAGCAAGGGCCAGAGATCTGCGAAGGCAAATCGTTCAGCTGTCCAGCGATGTATCAGTGTCGCAGCTGGTGTTGCGAGTGTAATTAAGATTCGCGATGCGACGTTAGGTCCTTAAACGCGGCTGAGGATCGCAGCGCGTGCCGACACATCGGTCGTTGTACGGACACACTTAATAATACGTGTCGACGATCGCGGAGGAAGCGTTAGCCGGACATAGAGAGTCGGAGCTACGTAAGCCGGCTGTGTTCGTACAACGAGCGAGAGAGCCCGATACACAACCGGCCAGGTTGTTTCTTATTGTTTACCCTATATGTCCCCGGAAGCAGGGCCAATCCGCCGGAAAGACGAGACCGTTAACCCGCACGATCCCGAGACCTCGCGGCCGCGCATGCCAACTCTGCATTATTGGCTTTTTGTATGCTTATGTTAAGTGGCCGCAACGGGCGCCCGCGTCCGCGCGCGCGCAAAGACCGCACGCCCGCGCATAATGCTCTTCTCTCTTCTCTTCTCTCTTCGGATAGTAGGTACATACCTACTCTCGCCGCGCATACACCTTGCCCACGATTTTCAGCACCGCCCCCGGATCTATCTGATCCCCCAGAGAGCTCATCCGCTTCCTCCGAGAGAACTCGCCGCGAGCTCCGTGAGCTATCGCCGATCTGACCGAGGTAATTGAAATGTTTCAGCACGATCGCCAGCCCTGCGCGAACTTCCCTGGAAGAAGTCTTTGCGCTCCCATACTCTGATCTTTTGACACAGATCACTTCTGATCTTTCGCTCAGAAATTAGCCTGGCAGCCTTTGCTTCTTTCTTTTCACCTTTGGGCGGTGGACGGTAATGATGATCTCGTGACCGGTGTAGCTGGAGTCATTCTAATCCTTATTTATAAATTTTCTTTCATATAGTTTTTGAGTTCTGCGTTATCTAATATTTTTAGTTTGTCTCAAATTTTTTCATCGAAACGATAATTCTAAGGAAGAGTCTTCCCACTTCTCCGGCCCTTATTGAAACGAGCACCGAAAGTGATTTTAAATTATTTCATTGTCCACGGGTTCCTTGAATTTTGTGAATGAAATCGTGATAATCGTCGGAAATTGTGTTTAAGCGATTATACCGCTATCGGACCGAATTATTATTATAGATGAATATAATGGCGCAATCGGGCACATTGTAATGGGAACGACGACGCGTATCGACGATTCGATACGTCTATTTCGAGCAACGAAATGAATACTATCACCTGAATTGATTGCGACCGTAGCACAGGTACACGCCTGCATTCGATGTAAAGACTCCTGGTTATATTAAGCGGTACGACGTTTCATTAATATTTAATGTTCATTTTATCTAATAGGAAGCAGCAGCGATGAGTAAATGACCCACTTCGCGTTACTATGTATCTATTCGTTCCTATGGCGTAGATCGGGTTTAAATTAAATGATTTCCTTGAGTGAAAACGTGGTACGAATGTACAAAGTGTCTACTCGTCCAATAAAAATGATATATTTACAGCGATACCATGTACATATGCATAATAATATAGGTACAGTTGCCGGTGTCAATCACTAGTTGCTCGGAACCGTATTATTTTCTGGTTTCTACGAAGTTATCGACGTAACAATGGACGAGAAAGAATCGAGAGAGATTTGTCTTTCGCGAGCTCGAGCTGTGCCAGCAACTCGTTGCAACCGATATATAAAGCACACAAACCACACATCGGTTTCCATCATTAGACCAAAAGAGGGGGAGGGACCGTGGTTCTCGATGGCTGCGCTCGATACCAAATTAACGCGGGACGAGTTATTGCGAGGGGTCCAGTGTTTGCCCGCGACAGAAATTGCCTCTTACTCGAATTGATTTTCACCGCTCGCTGTATCTATTTCCCGGCGATCCGGTAAGATTAAATCACTTCTTTTTTCTCACGCGTCTTGTCCTCTCGTTACAGCTGATACGTCCACGGACTCGCTAATTCTCATTTCTCCTATCTACCGTTCAAATAACACGTTCCAAGGAAAATACATAAAATGTAAATATTGTTCACGATCATACGAAAATAATAGCAAATTGTGGCACGTGATCTGTAGCAACATTTACAGTAAAAGTATCAAGCCTGTGTTACAACGCAGTAACATTTCGAATGTCACTCGGAGATCCTATCGCGAAGCATTTAGCATTGCCATCGGGCACTGTACGCCCCGACGATAAGATCGCTTATTTGATTTACGCTTCGAGTACGCTGCCAACCCCTTCTGAACGACCCGCCAAATATTTGCTGTCTTCGGGATGGAATTATATTGAATCATGGGGCAACTGATCCATTTATTCGTCTGGATTGTCTGTCTGTTGGCGTTGATGTTCGTTTATGGTTGCACAGGGACACTTAGGGGCTCGATCGGAAGATGGTCTTTTGGCTCCCACTGTGCAAACTGACTGCGACCGCTCTGAACGCATTACCGATGATCAAAAGTATCTAGAACGCACTCCCTCGTGGCTAGCCCTTCGCAATCATTATTAGCAACACTAATTTATTTCCCCTTAACGAATCCATCGCAAACAATATCGATCAAGACGTATCACGTACATCTTATAGTTACACTAAAACAAACTTGAAAATGTCTGGGGACTAAATAGGTCTCTAAAGATGCAAAAACTGTTCACATAAGTAATAATACTAGCACAATTAAATTGTTAATTCGATTGCAAACAATTCGTAACTCAGTTTGTACACTTTCACGTGGAAAAGTGACAATAGACTCCTCGGAGGAAAATATCTCAATTATGATATCGGCAATTCGGAACAAGTCTATAAGGGGTAGTAATTAATTATCCTCTTAAGGGAAGGTGTAGAATGAAGAGCAATCTTCGCTGAATTGTCAGGGAGCAGCACACGAGAATGGCCTCACCCCTCAGGCGACGAGAGACGCGAGGAAGTTTTGTGTCCGTGGTGACAGTCGGTTGTTCCACATCCAACTTTATTGCCAGTTGGTTGCAACGCGGCAGATCGATCGTAAACTTCCGTGCGCGTTCGTGTCCGTGTATCCGTGCACGGTTGTTTGGCCGTGTCCGGACATCGCTGGAGGAGAAACACCGACGGTGACGTGATCGCGCGTGCACCCATACGAAGAGAGAGAGATTCTCGTCTCTCCGAGAGAGATTATACAACCAGCTTCTCTCCATCCCTCTCCTCGAGCTGGTTCCAGTCGCGCGGCGAACGTAACAGAGTTTATATAAAATGATACACGGTCCGCTACTTTGTCATACGATCATTTAAATTCATCCCGAGGCTGCAGCAGAGCCACGGCCCCAATGGGCCGGCGATTAAAGTCAGCGACCGCTGAATTATCGTTAGCCGAGATTACGACGGCTCGCTGTTATGGCTAACTCGCTGAAAATTTACAAAACCTCAGTGATAGAGCGAGCCGTGTACCGTTCCGGAGTTACACTTGTCCCTGTTCTACCGTTACAACGAGACCGGCAACCTTTATCGAGCGATAAAGAAACTGACGCTGGATCTATGGCCTGCCGCCGAGGTACCCTGCTGCCTAGAGCTAGAAAAACCGACACGAGACTACAAGAACTAGATGAGGGTGGCGCGAACTCCCATCTGAGTGGCTTCTGCAATCTTTGGGAGAACTTTCTAAACGATTTTCTGAGTTTGCCTCATTCTGTCCTGGTTTTGGCGGACATTTTGTAGCTTGAACGAACCGATGAGAATTATTCAAAAATGTCAACTTCATAATGAATCCTTTGAGGACGACTGTCGACATGCTGACTGCATCAAGACTGCGTAACGTTCCGTGACGTAAGTGCTTCTTCGGACAGAGACTGTTACTCAGGCATTCATTGAGATTCTGCTGCGGAAAAATTATTACTAATTGTACACTACATGTACTTCCAAGTAAGGTACTTGTTTAGAAAGAGATCTCGGCAATATTCTCAGAAGAAATTCCTCAAAATTATATTTCTACCTGAGCAGAGTATTTTTATTTTCTATAAATGTTCGCAATCTATTAAAATGGCGACTCGACGACATTCGCCGAGGATCAAAAGCCGGCGTCCCGTATCTAACCGGGAGACAGGATACATTAGAAGGTGTCCGCGCGCCTAAAGATTCATTAAACGGTCGGCCGATAAATCACAATTCCCATGAGCGATTTTTCCGGGGCGGTATCTGCAAGCGCGGCGTGACCTTTTCGGTCTCCACGCGTTATCCGTAAAAGCGTTCACCTAGCAGCTAGGGTAGAGTGTCGAAAGAGGAAACGACAAAGAGAAAGAGTGCGCAAGAGAGAGAGAGAGGGTGCGGCCGAGTCATTAAATCTTTGCGCTCGCCCGACAGGACTAATCTGCCTCCATTAAGGCTAATGGGAAAATCGCGAGAGAGGAGGCGAACCGCTGTCATCTGCATGTCGAACGCCACGGCGTGTCCCCGCTAACGAAAAACGCGTGTCGCTGACTTTTCACTCGGTCGACGTCGCCGACGCAACCCTTGCCGCGCAACCGGCGCAAAAACCCACCCCCACCGACGAAAACCAGGTCATTAAATGGCCGTACATCATCGCCGCGACGTGGCACATCCTGGCCCGACTCATTAGCCCTGGATATTCGTCCTGCAGGGATCGCTTCAAGTTTGACGGCCGAACGAGTCCTCCGGGAACCAAATCTCTTCGCTATAGCACGACTCTAGATCAATAGCATCTCCAGATTCATCTTCTTGCGGCGATTTGTGGCTTCTAAAATATTTTATAAATTTAATAAGGACTTGGATCTCATCCGAAATTAGAAGAAACATCTTTCGACGAAATTCCTGGGTCTGCTAGTCGAAATGGCCCCGACTGCAAAGTCTAACATCATCGGACAGTCTGGAGCGAGCATCCGAAGAAAAAGATGTCGGCCGTTCTCGGGGTAGCCTATCGGGGTCCCGATGTAGCTCATTATCCAAACGAGCGAGCACGGGGCACGGCGTTCGGCTCGGTCGAGCCTGAAATGCGTTCGCTGCTGAAACAATCGGACGCCACGGTTCGGGTCCGAGAGGGTACCTGTGGATCGAATATACCTGGGAACGGAGGTCTCCCCGCGCCTCTTTTGGTCGAGGTGAAAGAGGAGGACGGATAGACGGATGGACAGATGAAAGGGGCCGCGGACGGCTGGCGTGGCTCCGCGGTTGATTAAACCGAAACGCGACCACGAGGGCAGCAACTCGGCTGAACAGCTTTCGGCGATGCCATGTACGTGCACACACGTCGGGGAAAAGATGGCGGCATCACCGAAATGGCTGCACCTTCGCGTTGATAAAAGTGCGCGCGAGAAACCCCCCCGAGCCACACGGTCACCCTACCTGGAAAGGTGCGCGCCGCCGGCTGAGCCCCGTGGAAAAGAGAATGACAGTTCTCACAGGCCAGACAGGGAGCGAGACTGGCAACGGCAGAGGGACGAAAGGAGTCGGATATCACCCCTAGTTACGAGTGGTAACGAGGGGCGGAGTCGCGCGAGCCGCACACCTGCCTCGTTTCGAACTGGCCATGGTCACTCAACCCCCCGGTTTTATCCCCCTTAAAGGCTACGCCTTGACAGACGCGTTTTACGTAAACGCGAGGGGCTGAGCCGCGATGGAAATGGCCGATTGATGGTCGATGGCTTTTGCTTGTTTCGATCTCCGAGCTGTCTCTGTATTCGTTAATTCGCTTAATTACTGTTCGCGATCCAGATGACAGCCGGAACGGCGATATAGACCCTGATCAGTAGTTCCACCCCATTGAAATGCATTCGTGCTGTATCCCTAACAGAAGAAATTAGATGATACCTAGAAGCTCATCGGGACAGGATAAGCAAAAACGCAAGTTCATTTGTTAGACCTTTTAGTCTAGAGCTAATGAAGACCTCTGTCTTCATGTCTGGGGATAGAAACAGTATCTTCAACAAGAACAAAGATCATCAACCATCAAAGTCGCCATTCGAATTATCCTCGAGACGCGAACTGTCCAAGTCCTAAAGCATCCGCTGCTCCTAAAAGGTTCATTCACGTGGAGAACACACGCAGCAGTTCCAGAAAAATCCCAGCATTCCCGGTCCCGGTCTCGCAACATCCTGAACGACGAGATATCGTTGCTCGAAATCCCCTCGGAGTCGCCTCGGAAGCGCACCTTTGTCGAGGCTGCGTGACGGGTAGCCGCCATTATTGAGCTTTATTTCCACCCTCTTTCGTTCCGGGTAGCATGTTCGTGTGTGCGCGTCTGTGTATCTATGTGTGTGTGTGTGTGTGGACTGACGTTCCGGGATCGAGGGGGTGGCCCGCGGAGATGGGAAATTAATAAAACTGTCACTTATCTACCCTTCCCGGGGGCAGGCCTAGGCGGGCTAGCTCTCCAGCTATCTCCATCTTGTTTCCACCCTCGCGGTATCTTTCGGTGCCGGTTGTTCGGTTGCGGATGCCTCCATCTGTCTTTGTTTCCGCGGGGGGTGGTCGCGGGACTCGCAGCAGCTGAAACGAGGCGCTAAACATTTCAATTTGGCATCAACGCCGGGGACGCAGAGACAGAGAGAGATGGAAAAGCGCTCACACGCGCTTCTTCGGCTCCACCCCCGCCCCCAGGTGTGTTTCTCTCTTTCCCCGTGGAAACGGCGCCTATCCGGCACGCGGAGGGTCGGAACCTGAGCCCCCGTGGTGCACGTTCTCTCGCAAAGAGAGCGAAAGAGCTCGGGTGAAACGGGGAGAGGGAGAGAAAGCGAAAAAGAAAGCTCAGAGAGGCGGCAGAAGAGAACGATATAGTAGAGAGAGAAAGAGAGAGAGGGAGAGGATGGCTTAACCCCCCGGTCTGTTTGCGAGGAGCAAATGGCGTTCTGCAGTTATTTTAAAATTCAGCCGGTGGCAGGGGGCGCGGATCGGATTAAAAAATCAGAGTGGAAGCTTGTTTCTCATGATAACAACGGGGGCCAGCCGCCCCCGAGAGCGGGAACTGCTGCTTTCTACCGATTCCGTCTCTCCTCCCCCGCGACCCTCGGCCTTCCTGTTGAGAGAGACTCTATCTCTCCGCCTCTTCCGCGTCCACCTGTACCCTCCCTTGCACCCTCTCCTGCTACCCTCCAGCAAACCGGCTTTCTCTCTTCCACCTCCCGCGCCTTCCGGGATAGAGTTTTTCGTTTCTCCAACCGATCTATCGCTTGCTCAGCCTCCACCGTATCGCCGCGCCACCGGCGTTCTCGGCAGCTTTAAATACGCCCCGGTCAAGCCGACGGAATATAGACCTGTCGACTATTCTATGTATGCAGAGTATTATATATATATATATATATATATATATAAATACGTATATGTATATGCACTTATGTATGAGAGTTACGAGCAAGCAGATTTCGCTGCTCGAGCGCGACACACGAGCAGAGCTGATCCCATCGGCCCCTTGTTTCCATAGTGATTGGTAATTGACCTCCTCGGTCGTTACTGAGGAAAATGGATCCGAATGATCTTTCGCGGACAGGTGCTGATTGGTTAATCGTAGACGTCGGGAAATTTGGAAGAGCTTCCTGACATTATTTCATTCGACCTGTCTATTCGATTACTCCGCGGCCGGATGCGGTAGATTCTATTAGGAAGAAATTTTTTAGCGTTTGTACGGTTTTAGAAAGGACTTTCGTCTAATTCCTAGCCTCAAAATTACTTACGTTATGCTTGAACTTGTCCTTATACCAAAATAATGTATTCCTGAAATTTTATTGATTCCGAACGAAGTTGATTTTGGACGCGGTTGTCCCTCGCGTCCGAGAGGTCTGCGTGGAGAAAGAGTTGAGCGAGGTAGAAGGTTCAGGGGGTGGTAGAAATGTGAAAAGGGGACCGCAACGAGGAGAACGGAGTCGAGTGGTGGTGGGACAAGGGAAAAAACGAGTGGCCAGGGGAGTAAGCATCTCGGGAGTCCTCGGGAGTCGGCCGCCGGTGGAAAATTTAATTTCGATCCCGTCGATTCAGCAGTTATACCGAAGTTTAATCTTTGATAAGGGTTAGTCTTTTAGTAATGGGATCCCGGGGGGTCGGTCGCTCTGGTCCGACTTCGTGAGCCTGGTAGGGGGGCTCTTTGGAGAGAGGTGGAGTAAGGGGGGTACGGTCTCTCTCTCTCTCTCCTTTTCCCTCTTGCCTTTCTCGACTCGTTTCCACCGTGCTCCTCCTCCGCTCAGGATGGAAGGAAGGAGCTTAAACCGTTAGATAGAAATCTGCTCTCGGGATGAAAGTAGTAGCTACCCGCTTATATCGTTCCTCTAACCGAGCAGGACTCGGACTTTTATACCGGGCCCGGGCGGGGGAAGGCGTAACGAGCCTCACGATTGGATAAGTTTCTCGACACGAGCTTCCACCAAGGAGACTTTGCCATCTTCCTCGTTTTCTTCGTCCTATCCCCCCTTGTTCTCCTGTATCTGCTCCCCACCCAGGTGTATGTGTCTCTCTCGTCCAGTTTGCTCGTATAACGTATCGCGACTTGTGTACGTCCCCGACCGCCTTATATCCGGGTCACGTGCATCCTACGACGACGAGAACGGCCAACGTCGAAGGACTTAATAAAAGGATGGACTCTAACTCCTCCACCTCTTTCTCTCTTCTCCCTTCTGCCTCCTTCTTTATCTCTGTCTTCTCTCTGCCTCCTCTTACTTCGACAGAAGCGTTTCCATTAAAGACTTTGTTCAGTTCGCCGCCTCGATTCGCTTCGCGATATTGAGGACGTCTATTCGTACCACCCCGGACGTTAATGCTTTCAATTTGGGGCTGGACTGTCTCCCGACCAATGCTCCACTCCTTTATTTATACGACTAAGAAGATAGGGCTGAATTCCCGGCCACCTGACATCGGGAAATTTAACGCTTCCAGCGCCGCGTCGGGTAACACTTCTTTATGCAAATATTCCAGGGAAATAGTTATTCCGATGTTGTAAAGATTCTTTACGGCGACGAGAATGGAATGGTGTTTGGGTAATATTAGCGTATTCTTCGATTTTATGAATTTGCACACACCGCGGATGGGTGAAGACTCGCTGCTTCTTTATGGATTAGTTTCAACTCTTTTGACTTATCGTAGGAAGTCTGGAGATTCGAACGACGACGGTTGAAGGAAACAAAAACACGCTTTTTTTATCTAACTGCTCAGCGGTTGATCGCCGACAGTTAGAATTCGAAAATGTAAATACGCGATGGGTCAACAACCGAACAAGCGAGCAGGGAGAATAATAAATAAGAAAGAGAGCGCAATAACATATATATTTTGCGAGGTAGGTCAGTCAGGCAGTCTTCGAAGAAATTAAGAGAATTAAGAGATGAGAACATGGGTGCACGAGACGCGAAGTAAGACTGAACAGCGCGAGTTAAATGTATAATTTAAATATTTAATAAAGAATTCTCAATTAAATCCAAATTGAACCTTCCTGACTCTACATTATTGGGCAGCGTTTTTTTTTAAATTTACACAGAAAATGTTTATTTTCCGAAATTGTGTTGCTTAAAGAATGTCTTCGTTTGTTTGTTACAGCTACGGCATGGACCTCAACGGCGCGAGACGGAAAAACGCGACACGAGAGACCACGAGTACACTGAAGGCTTGGCTGAACGATCACAAGAAGAATCCGTACCCGACCAAGGGCGAGAAGATCATGTTGGCCATCATCACGAAGATGACTCTGACACAAGTATCGACGTGGTTCGCGAACGCCAGGAGACGTCTGAAGAAGGAGAACAAGATGACGTGGGAGCCCAGGAATAGGGTTGAGGACGAGGACAACAACAACGAAGACGATGACAGTGGAAGAAAAAGCGTGGACGAGAAGGATCGACTAGGTGAGTCTTCGGAAGCGTTTCTAGAAAATAACTCGTAAGAGTATGTACAGTGAAATAATTTCACACGAGAAATAGGGAGCTCTAGTAGACATACTGTTCTGTACATTCTCCAATAAAACCCCATTACGTGAGAAACCCCTTCGCCCCCTAAAAGCAAGCTCCCCCTGTTCCAGATTCCAAAGACTCAGGTACCGGTTCGAGCGAGGACGGCGAGCGACCAGCGCACCGGATGGAGCTGCTGGGTACGAGCGGCGGTTCCGGAGGTGTGCAGGGTAGGACCGAGAGCGAATGGAGCGAGTCGCGAGCGGACAGTGGTCCGGATAGTCCCGAGTGTCTGTACGACCAAAGGGAGCCGAGGCATCCGTTGCAGCTTCAGCACCCGGCGTATCTCTCTTCCTCTCACGGGAGGCTATTGCGTCACCCGTCGCCGGAGAGCACGTCCCCTAGTAGTCATCATCTTCCGCCTAGCACGAGCGCGCCGTCAACCGGAAGCAGCGTGACCACGAAGCCTCGGATTTGGTCGTTGGCGGACATGGCGAGCAAGGACGGCGAGCAGCAGAGACCGACGCCGACGACCATGACGGGTCTGTCGTCGCCTTACAGCAGCGGCAGCGGGGGCGGTGTAGCAGGTGGAGGAGGTGGCGGAGGAGGCGGAGGAAAACTGGTGAGTCCTTTGGCGAGTCGTCTACCGCCGCATCATCCTCTGCACCCGGCGATGCACTCGGGAACGCAGTTCGTACGGCCGCATCCGGACTTCTACCGCAACCTGTACGGAGCCTCCCATCTGGGCTCCGGGGACATGTCCTTGCTGGAGACCTACTCGAGGACCCTGGGCGGCCTGAGCGGCGTCATGCCACCCTCCACCGCGCCCAGTGTACTAACTTGTGCCGGAACCGGAACCGTGAAACCGTTCACCATCGACGGAGGCGGCGGAGGACTCTCGCCTCTATCCTCTTCGTCGACGGCGTCCTCCGGTGGGTCCGACCAGGCCCCACTTCCGAGCGGAAGCCTGCCCCCGACGCAGGAGCTTAAGTCTCCCGGCCGAGTGTGATCGGACCCCGAAAGCTCGGCCTAAGTTTGTTCGAGAGGACCCGACTCGAACCGCCCCGCGCCGATGGACAATCGTCAGGCGCGGCGCTGTGTGGTGTGGATGACAATAATAAGAGACTACGATCTTGTAATTAGTGTACAGTAACCGACCGGAGAACGACAGAACAAGATGTACTGCCCCCTTCTCTCCTCGATCATCCCCTATTCCTAGTCTCTTCGGATGAACCCTACTCCCTCCAAATTTCCTCTCCCTTCTCCTCGAAAGAATTAAAATTCGTAGCCCCCTCCCCTGCCCCCAAGATCTTCCTCTCCCGTTTATCTCCGTAGCAGCAGCAGCTATCGCGGTTTAAGAGGAAAAAAAATGGAAAAGCTATCCTAGGCGTCGACTCGACAGTAATACTATACATAAAGTACTATATATATAAATACACACGATAATAATAATAATTATTTATGCGTTTGTAAATAGTAGAGAGGGCCCACTAGAAAGCGTCCGGCCAGTGTATGTATTGTATGTAGAGTAGGTACGATATTATTATTATAATATTTGAGATCATAATTCATACTAACGACGACGATGATTATTATTATTATTATATGATTATGATTATTATTATTATTATTATTGTTATTGCAATGTTTATATAATATTATCGATTCACGTCGACTCGGTCGATCATGACGAGGTATGGATCGTTGATCGCTGAGACGGGTTACGGGCGGGGCGCGTCGATCGACGGGGATGGCAACTACGTTCGTAAGTATTATTTATTTATTGCTCGACCGGTTTCTCGTGATATTATCCGTGGTCTGGTTGGCGTTGAAAGGGTCCCCTCCTTTCGTTTCTCTGCGCCCCCGTTTCGTCTTTTCCATCGGGCCCCGTCGCGAACGCGCTCGTCTCCGCCCGTAACCCGCCAGAACCCGGAATTTCCGTTGCCCCCCCGCTGTCGCGGGCCCTCGGGCCCGCTTATAGAACTTTACAACACAAACGAACACACACACACAGAGACGTACTATGTAATAAAGAAGAAGGGCCGAGGGCGCCGGCGACGCTCGCAGGGCGCGCAACGACCGTCAACATATCATGTCATGTCGAGAGTGAACGATCGCCATCACCTTTTAGTCATTCGTGTCCAAAATTTCACGCGAGCTCGCCGATATGCCACATTGGCAGATGGCTTGCAGACTGTGTCCTTTCGCAATAAACGAATCATTATAAAAAAAAAATATATGAACGTTGGAGGTTTTGTTATTTTACGCGTGTCCTTTCTCTATAGCAGCGAGCGGATTTGATCGATCTCCCCTCGATCCGGTGAGAAAAAGGAGGACGATTTTAAAGATGGTGTGTTGGAGCTGCTTTGTTCCATTGTTTGAGGACGCTGAACAAGGCGACGTCGATGGGATTGCTGACAGCCGTTTGATGTGGCGCGTTATGTGTCTGTCGATTTTAATTGATACTTCGGAGGCGGAGCTCAGGGGGACGCGAACCTTTGGGGATTTAGGATTTGGGACTTGTCGGTGCAGTTGTCTTCCGATTAGGCGCAGTGTAGAATTTTTATGGTGGGCCTGTGTGCTGTCTATGTGGAGACGTAAGTTTCAAGTTTGTGTCGGAGTAGATTCTGGGTCTTTGTGAATTAACTGTTCAACTGTTATTATGATAGGCATAGTTGGATTCATTCAAATCTTTCCATATCAATGTTCGTTTACGTTTATTTTCGGCCTCACCATTTTGAGATCAATGTTACCGATCTTACTGGGTTTTTAATATACATTATTAATGATTTAAATTGGCTGCTAACCATTAAAATTAAGAATCTGGATTAAAATGGACTCAACTTGGACTCGGTCTTGATTTAATTTGATATTATTCATGGCCGACTATTGTCTACTGTCATTCTGTGCCAGTATCTATAAAAAGCAGCGTTTTCCCTGGAGGTTCAAATCCACGGAAGACCATGCTCCACATCGATCACTCTCGCAGTAAGCAGAGCAGCAGCGGTTTCCCCGAAAAGCGTAGGATCGAGCAGATTGCCAGTTGCTCGATTAACGAGGCGGGCCTCATGCCCGGGTCCGGTGGCTGTCCGCGAGTCATTATGCCGTTGTCGGCCTAATCGCGGCGCATGCATCCGATCGTAGAAGAGACAATACGGTCCAGTAGGAGGCTGGCGAGGGGGAGACAGAAACTGGCGAGTCGAGCCGGCGGCGACGACGGGAGCAGCAACGGATGAATATGAAACGTCCTCGTTCTCGGAACCGGCCGCAAGATGTACTTATAAAAATGCAAAGCGACCGACTTCTGGGTGGTTGCGGGACAAGCTTGGTTATTAGTAAACATTTAAATCGACAATCGCTATAGGTATACGGGAGACAGCGGGGGGAACGCCGGGTGAGCGTTCCCTTCTTTGCTGCCCGGTTCCCGCAAGGTCCCCGGGACCCCTTCTGTCACTGTCCCACGAGCTCGCAGAGTCGGTCTGTCCCTCGCTCGGTCCCACTCGGGGACCAAGATAGAAGAGGAACGGAGGCGAAACGACACACAGGACCAGGATCGGCCCTGGTGGAGGAAACAAGAAATCAAGCCGCGGGACCACCCGCCACGGCCTTGGGGCACCGAGCCGCGGATCCCAAGGAGGTCCATCCCGTCTTCATGAATCAACTCGTTCCTGAATCGGCATAAACCTTCAAAGAGTTGTGGGGGTCCAGCCGGGGGAGCAGGGGGGTCCTCGACCCTCTCTCGATAGATTCCGCAGAGTTATGCGGACATCGGTGTGTGCCCTCCACTGTCTTCGTTCTATACCCCCCTCGCCCTCGTTCCTGCAACCGTGCCTGCCTTCCGTACCCTCGCCATATCGATGCTCCAAAAACGGGACTCCTCTGTCCGCGGGAAGTCGGACCCTGATATTTCAATTTTGCTGTTCCAATCGAGGGTTCACCTCAGCGACCGCAATTCTCGATGCTTAGACGCTGTTCCTCAATTTCTCGAGCGTGCCCTACCTCAACGTCTAGGAGATCTTGATGCCCCCCTTTTAGGATAATAATACACGATGTTCTGAAAGTCCTTTTTTCAAAGAAAATAAATGGATCCTGATTAATGCACTGCAGATACTTTTGTAAATTTATGTTTACCGAAATATTGAATGTAAAGGTTTAAGTAGAATGATATATTGAATAATGCGAATGTTCCACGAGCCATAGAAGTTGCAGCAGAGTGAAAATAATCAACGTTGCTGCCAGATCGTTCGAACCGATAGCAAGCTTATATTTACTACAACTTGAGAATGGCGTCGAGTGGTCAGTAACTGTAGTGGAGGAGTGAATAATGGTATTAGCGATCCCGTTGTGGGATCATGTCGATGCAACGGCGCACGAAAGTTGCTATCCTGGCTCACAATTGAATCGTCTATTTACGGACTCTGAATACCCATTCTACACGGTACAATTCTACTTTTTGTCTCCTCGGTCAAACGTGTAGGTACATACAAGCTCCTTCTTGGAACCTGAACTTTCTAAAACGGCTGTTCATAGTAATGTTTGTGGGTCAGAGATCTCTCACTATTCCTTTTTTGTTGGTTCACTTCGCTGCGGTTCCATTAATCCTTGCAGTCTTCCTGTGTACAAATGTATCCCCATAAATGCAGCAAGCAAAACTGCTGAACATGTTTTCAATATTGAAACTGTCTCGTCCCATCTTTGACAAACACGATCCTTTAACAAAGGATCACTCCAATACCTATAAATCTTAAAATTAACTTTAGTAACAGAATATTTACACGAACTTATTTTAACCCAAATCGATGGATGGAGCTTTTTTCCTTGAAAGCAACCTTGAAGGACCAGCACGATGACGTCAACCGTAAACGATCCCCAATCAAGGTCTCAGCTATACTTGACCCTGATACAGATTAGGGGATGCTTTCAGTCCATTAGAAAAGTACATTTGAATGTCGTAGGTCGCGCTAATGGCATGCACGCGCTGCATAACTAGATTACAGAAAGTCTATCTCTTAATCTGAGATATACAGTCACGGTAACGATCCATCCCTTTTTCAGCATTATAGCGTGTTCTAAACGATGCAGCTATTGCTTCATCGATGCACGTTTTCTTACAGCATTCCCGTTCCGAAAACTGCATTACAATCGAATCCTGGACTCGAGAAGCTGCAGCAGGTGAGAGGCAATCGTCTGGCCGGTCGCGTCCGCGGAATTAATAATTAATTTGTCGTTGCGCATTATCGGCGGCGGAGGAGGGGTCGCCGTCTAATTTTAGAATTACAAAAATGTATTACGACGCGGCGTTAATGCGGCGAACGGCATTTAAATTGCCCGGTAAACCCGTTTTATGCCGCCATAAAGATACCGATGTGCAAAAATGCAGGTGTATATACGGGAGGACTGCAGCGTATCCCACACGAGCGGCCAATACCTACTCGCCAACAGATAAACCGACCCATTACCAATATAGTAGCCCAGTTGTAAAATGATCGTGTCGCGGGGTACTAACTGAGACAACACTATCTGCCGCCCAACGGGGACGCAGTTTTTAGTGGCAGTCGACGAGGAGAGCAGGGGAGGGCCGGACGATAATCGACCACTTATCTTGCGAGTACACGCGGATACTGTGGGAAACACCCTTACACCGTGCTGCGAATCGATGGAATAACGATTAATGGGGAGAAACCGTAACTCGCGCTATGGGAGTCGTGCTCTACGTCAGTTCTGGGAACCAGCGATCCGCGATTAGTCACCGGAGATTTCGACGGAACAGTCCCGTTCATTGAATGAACGCCTCTTTGTGAATGAACATCATTCGTAAACGAAAACGTAACATTTGTAATGCCTCCTTCGCGTGGGAATTTATACAGTAATTATACTGCAAGTTCACAGGCGTTTCGCTAAAGAGTCTTCTTTTCATTATTTCTTCTGTTTTCTTATGTACAGACAATTTTTATTCTGCATAAAGATCAGCTGTTTTTTTAATGTTTATCTTATATTCCTTCCCATTCGCAATCTCGACGCGGTAAGTAATTTGGTGAACGAATCGATTGTTTCCTAGCAAAGTGACTTCAATGTCGAGGATCAGAGTGTCCGGATGGCGTCAGGACGATGATGCTAGGCACCCGCGGAGCGTTTAAGGACCCGTGGCCGGTCCGGACGATAAAAATTAACAGCCGGTTGTCGAATAACAGTGTAGTTTCGAGGTTGGATCGGTGCCGTGGGTCGCGAGGTCCTCGAACCCGTGTTCCGCGGAATCCTCGTAAGTCTTATCCGGAGAAGGACACTGCAAATGGGCGCAGGTTGGCGAACGGTCAGCCGCCCGTGGACCCCGGTGGTCACCATGGCCGAGGAACGGCGATAAACTATACTAAACCGAGGCTCCGTGGCGATGCTTTATTGGCTTTTATCGAGTTTTAACGCAAGCACACCGGATTCCTTTATGGAAACGCCGTTAATTTTACGACGCGGGCATATTTAGCCCGCGGGCTTCTCGTAAAATCATACTTCGGTCGCGATAAAGTTAAAACATCGGCAGGCTTGAAGCAAAGTTCGCCTCGTAAATATGAAGAACGGGGATGGGGGTGGATCGGCGGCGATGCTGGCCGATGATGGTGTTGGACGGTAACGCTCCACCAGTGTGCACATAGTCGACCAACTGAATTGTGTTGGAGCGTGAACGCTCGCGTAGAGAGGGTGGAATAACGCCGTGTGTATACCGTGAACCGTGGCGGGGGTGGCTGACGAAGCTTTCACGTCGTTGTAATTAACTTATGGTAATTAACGGGCTCACGGCAACGGGAAAAGATTTTTATTAGGCTTCCGAGACTTTTCAACTTTTTTTATTGGATAGCTTAATCGAGGAACGGGGTGGCTCGCGACGTGCTTCGCCTATCGGGAACACTTGGGGGTGGAACAACACAGAGCTGGCTGGTGGCTTCTGCTGCGGATTCGATGCCAGCCACCACTTACAGCTCGGGAAACAGTATTACGCACTGCCTGACTCCCACCTCGCGCCGGGTTATTGCGACAGGTAATGCAGCCGTGCCAGGAAATTCTTCGTTTTGCTGACCAGAAGGGCTTCTTCACTTTGGTAACACTTTATCTATCGGTATTCATAGGCTCTTTAAGCCCTTGCCGTACCATTTTCTTTCACAATTACAGTGATTAAAAAGTCTTCATCCCCAAAAATATCGTAGAAGGGAAAAGAAAATTTTTTGTATGGCTACACTTATTTTAATGCTTAAGTATTAATTACAAACGAGTCAAATTGTATTTCATCTAAAAAGAAACACGTAACATTCATATTTGTTAGACTTTGTTAAAATCTTCATGACGAGTCTGAATCGTTAAAATATGGCAGTGGGTTAAATGAAATATTTTATTTTCAGAAATTACTGCATCAAATCAAATATTTTATTTTTTAAATTGTGTACACATCCTTTAAAATAAATAGGGTTATTTACTATTTTCTCTGTTTGTAACCTAATGTACCTCTACTCCTGCTCTTCCTAATTTTCCTCTACTTCCACCACGTTTGAAAACACACCCTCCAACCAATCAGATACAATTTCCCAAGACCACGTATCTTCGATCTTTATCAAAACGAAGCTTAAAAATTTTGTTTTATAATCTCAAACAAAATTATTAGATGATGTTACGACTTTTATAAATTATGGAACTAATACATCTACTGGTAAAGAGAGTCGAAGTTGAACTGAACTTTTGATTTCATTTCCGGCGTTTTCGAGATGCGTTTCGAGAGATCGAACTTGACGGGAATCGATCGTGCGGCGGACATCCTTGTGTCAGAATATCATAGTTGCGTTTAACAGCGCAATAAACGGGTAAGTTGGTCGCGGAGCGAGTTCCGAGAGGGCTCGAGCGCTCACGAACAGTCCGGGGAAGCGGAACGGAAGGGACCGTACACGCGACTTTTTCAAGTAATCGCGCAGGAAGTCGAAGAGTTACTGCCTGCCGTTGGTATTCGGCCATACGATGGTTTATTCAGGAACAATAGATAGTCCGCAGTATCCGGGACCTACGTCGAAGAGGAGCGGCCGCATCAAACATTCGATACCGAGGCCACAAATCGGAAAGCCAGACGTCGACAATATATTATGATCGTCACGGACGTCCCCGGTGTTCTTTACCGATTCAGCTGCTGTTACCCGAGCATCGGGAGAGACCTGGAGATCAAAAACGAAAAAAGGAAAAGCGATCTCGTTCTCGTTCGGAAAGAATTTCCCTGCGGCCTCTTTATCTTCTGACGCATCGAACGCGCTTCGAAACTACCGCGCTGGAGATCTGTTTCTTGTACTCTTATTGTTGACCATTTCAGGTAGAAATGGAATTAGAATGATAATTAAAACGTCGGACGATCCGCTAATTAACCCGGCGATGACGGCCGAGAGTCACGAATGGCGCGTGGAATTTTTTAAACTGATACCTTGCTGAATTTATGATTTCAGATTACGGATCTTTATGCTAATTTTTTGTTCCTCGTTGGTTTGAGGAAAACCGAAGCTGAAGTCGTATTAAATCTCCTCGTGTTTTTAAATGATTGGGAATTAGTGTGATTTAATGGAGGACAGCGGGGTTATAATTAAAGTGTACAAGTATTTGAAGAGCTGGACAAACTAACTAAACTAAGTATATGATAATATTCAGACAAATAAATCACTGAATAATCTTCGAAACGCCATACAACAATCACAGTGAGCAACAAGCTTCACTGGAGAAGTAGTTCGTAAAACCAAGAGAATTCTGCCACCGCATCCAGCGAAAGGAAGTGGAAGTGGTAAAAGTGTAGGAGCGCGGAAGATAAATAATTTGTCCGAGTCGGAATTAAATTGCTGAGAGAGCAAGGTACGGTGAAAATAGTGAAACAAGAGGACACACCGCGTCTCGATGGAGGCGTCCAAGTGGAGGACGCCGAGGTTTCGTGAATCGTTAGACGCTCTTTGTAAAACACGTTCTCGGTCCTTTTCCCGGGCGCGTATCTTCGCGCAACCGCGTCCCGTGTGTCGAAAGGTAGCGTACCCGTGTAGGAGGTGAATAATGAATGGCAACGTCGGAACAACTTGCTGGACCAGCGTCGAGGACCAGAAGAGGACGAGGGCGGGCTCGCGCGGGTTCCAGACCTCGCGAAAGCGGAGAGAAGAGGAAAAAGAGAGGGGTCAGAGGGAGGACGCGGTTACAGCGCGAGTTCCGGGTGAAACGACATGAAAAATTAACGGGCTCGCGTTTTGACGTTGCGTCAAACTTTCGTTGTACGGGTGATAGATCGTCGCGCGACCGTGTAGATTACTCTCGCGGCCTGGACCAGCCTGCAGGAGAACGAGAGAGAGAGAGAGAGAGAGAGAGAAAGGGATTGAAGAGAGAGGACAGAGAGTGAAAAAGAGAGGACGAAAGACGGTTTTGAATTTCTCTCTTAACGACCATCGGACAAATCCGAATTTTACGAGCGGCACTCTCCTCGCACGCTGTGTCCGCTACGCTACCTGTCCACACCGTGCTCCACGAATCTGCTCTGTATCCGGCTAAGTATTTATGGGGAGATTTATTGCCGCGATGGGACAAAAGTCCTGCCATTCCGATGGATACGAGTTGTACGCCGTTTATGCAAGTTTGTAAATGCCCGCGCCGGTTAGAGTCGCGATTCCCGGCCAGGTAATTGGGCTTGAGTGGGGATCGAGTGAGACGATTGCGATCGAGATCGTTTGTGAAAGATTTTGTAGCTCCATTTGGAGAATTGTCGAGATTGATTAGAAAATGCAAAATTACTGTCGTCTAATATCTTTAAATTTATTGTGTGACGATGAAGAATTATTATTTAACGTTTCACGTTAAACAGTCCAGCTGGTTAAACGAAGTTCCCCTCATTGGTTCGTCTGGAAAAAGAGTTCAGGAACAAACTACAATCGCGTACAACCACATTCTTCTCGTTGGATAAATCGTGACACTGATGGAAAGCGTGTTCAATTAAGAAGCGCGACATAAACGACAACGCGGAATTCAGCGGAGTTAACTGCGAGCTTAACAGAATTAATCAAGATCATGCCACTGACACTGGTGATAAAAAATTCCGCCAACTTCAGTCCAGATTCAGCCTTTTGAATGGACTGTGCAATTAAAGATCACAGCGATTCTATTCGATCCATAAATACAAAAATGAATTCGATTCAATTCAATCGCATTGATTTCTTAGCATTGAACCGTTATTGAACCTAACCACGAGCCTGAAAAAACGAAACAAAACCACTTTTAATCCTCGCTTCAGCGGACACATTCCCGGGCTCATCCCTCGATTACCACGCCGCAAATAATTTCAACGGACGTTAATCGTCGGAGCTGTTGCGCGGAAAGACAGGAACACACAGGCAACTGTGGATCTCGAGGTGGCCTGTCCGAAAGTGCTCAAAGGCCGGCAGCAAAATTGCGACGAGGCTCCTCTGAAAGCGGTCTGCTAAAGAGGCGAAGAGCAGCGTCGAAAGGCGCGAGATTCGCCGGGCAATAAACCGATTGCAGGCCCAACTAATCCTTCGTGACCGTCTCGGCCGCGTATCCGGGATTTCGGGTTGCGTCGACAACGAGCAGCGCCAAAGAAAGAGAAGGAGATCAAGTCGGAAAGAGAAAGAGAGCGAGAAGAAGAGAGACGGAGTAGCGATATTTCATTCGGCGTACGATCCCGCGAATTCGTCCGCTCAAAGACATCAAAGGAGAGGTTCGCGAGTTGCCGGATGTCCGGCTGTTCCTCCGCGACATCCAGTCTTCTTCGTTGCCTGGCTGGGAGGAGGAAGTGCAGAGACAGAGGGGAGAGAAATCAGCCGAAGCTGGGAGTGAGAGTGAGTGAGTAAGGCTGAGGAAAAAATAGAGGATCACGAGGGGATCAGAAGGAGACGCGGCCGAGGAGGAGGAGGAAGCAAAAGAAGAAAAAGGAGACAGAGGGAAGGCTCACCATTCAGCGAGGTACTCGAATTCGTCCGGGGCTTGTCGGCTGGCAAGTACGACATAAGTCACCTACTAAATTAGTGGGCAAGGGGCGGTGCATAATTCACCGCGGGTTAATTGGCGAGCGTTTTCACGCCAGCCGGCAGTCTGTCAAAGCGGCTACAGTTTAGAGGAACGCGCCGCGCCGGTTCCTCCAGTCACAGGGGACAGACGTTTCGCTCCGCCACTGGTATAGAATCAATTTTTAAGCGGTTAACTCGCCTGTCTCTTCCTCTAACTCTCTCTCTTTCTCCATTGCTCTTTTGCTCACGGTTTCGGATGGAAACACGCCCGGACGTTAAAAGCTGTATTAACGACCGACAGCGATAACGCCGCGGCCAACGAGACAGCATTGTTACGTCACTGTAATTGTTCGCCGGCTGTTCGGATATTAGGTTTAGAGGGGATCTGTCCACCGCTCAAACGGCTCAATTGCGGTTAGAACGGTGATTCCGGGAAAACCGGGCCGGCTTTATGGGGACTAATCTCCGAGTCTATAGTTATTATTTCCTGGCGACGAGAGCGCGCGAGATTCGACCGGCCATCGTAAAAGAGTTTGGCTTGGTTAGGGGATGTTTAGTGCGTGGAGACTTCGCAGGGGTAGAGAGTAACTTTTGGAGCTGGGGGATCGAGGGTGCAAGAAGGAGACTCTCGGTAATCTTTCTATTGCTTCAACATGCACACTTTTGCTATTAAAACATAAAATCTACTAGATTGCGGATCTCTACACCTGTTAGCAGAAAGTCAACCTTGAAATCTACTATGTCGAGCTTCTAATTTCAGCTTCATTCAAACCGTCGATCCCCAACACGATCCCCAGTATCCGAAGTCAACAGCATCCCAACGGGTTCTTAAGATCGCCTTTACAGTTCACTCTCCACCCGGCAAGAACCGGATTAAAACAACATGTAACAAACGAGCATCGCCCGCATCCCTACAGAATCCAAAGTCCCAATGGCCCCATAAAAATCATTTCCATCGCATCTGCTCGCAAGGAACGAAATGCCCAACACCATAGACACTTGCAATTACAGCAACTACGTAAAATGAACGCAACAGTGAACAGGTTCCCAGCTTCATCACCAACCAATTAGCAACTAAAGCCAATACTAATGATTCCCTAGTTTGAAAAAGTCGATTCCCAAATGCCTTCGACGTGCATCTCCCATTACTCCGAAGCAGCAGCATCAGAACAGATGCTATCTTCAGGGTTTTAAAGGTGATCTACACTGAGCAATTGGGACCTTGCTGCGTAAGAAGCTGATGGTAACTAGCTGGACGACTGCGAGTGCACTTGCAAGTGTAAAATCAATTCCTAAATTCCTTCAACGAGCATCTCCCATTACGAAGATCAACTCTTCAGCTTTTCGAGGAAGTCTTAAGCGAACAATTGGGACTTCGCCGTGCAAAAAAAATGATGGTAACTAACGGGACGACTTCTAGTGCACTCGCATGGGTTGGCGAAGTGAAGCTACAATTTCTCCGTGGTAAAAATCGCTCCTATGCCACTGCGTTCGATGCGCAAGGTATCGTGACGGAGTCCCATCCGCGTGCTGCGGATCTCTCTCGTGCTTGTTTATAAATACTGCGTCTGGAGCACGCTGCCAGGAGAGGCTCGCGGGATGCTTCGGCAGGGTGGAAGACGGGGGAGTTGCGAATAAAAAGAAGCCGGCCGGTCTCTCTTTCTCTGACAGCCGACAACCGCGACAGACGACGCCGAACGACCTGGCTGAGGATGCCGCGGCGCGCCGCTTCGTTAGCAGCCGCGACGATATGACTTATTTAATCGTCCGGGATGAGGACGCAGGCCGGAGGATGTTCTCCTCAGGTTATGGACACCCTGCGACCACGATTTACGAGAACACCGCTGGGTAATATGATCAAACGCGACGCTTAATGGCGCGTCGATGCTGTTGTCACTCCGCGAGCGACACTAACTTGGACCCACCTGAAGGTCGGAGTAATGTGTCCGTTGTTTTCATCGACCTTTAGATTATTGTCGTCGATAGGACCGCGAACGACGTATACCGCAATGACCTGGTTTATCGAACTTCACACGAAACTGTATTGTGTACGACGAGTAGTATGTTCGATCGGTAAAGCCACTTCAATTTTTATGTGGATGGTTAACTCTGTTGAATTTTTTTATTTTTATTGAAGATTTTATGAAGGCTGTAGACAACATCGTATGTGGATGATATCTAAGTTTATATATTTGAGCTTGAACGTACGTTTCTGTAATAAATCGCTTAAACAGAAGATCAATCCTCGACAAAGAGGAATACGTCGGAGCTGTTATACGTATTGAGATCCACCGACTCAATGTTTCCCCCTTTTTGTGTCGCAGGCATTAGGTAGAAGGGACACTGCAGCGTGTAAAGCGATGTCTGGCGAAGCGAGGCATTAGAACATTCGTCGGAGACGGTTTTGGATATGAAAGACATCAATCATTATAACGACCCCGTGAGACGGCTCCCTGTTTTGAGGCGACCCTGACAACCGAGGGACTTTTAATCTCTTTCAAACTTTTATAAACTCCTACGACGTACGTTCTTCCCCTCTTCCGTTGCTCCAAATGTCAGAAATTTTCTAATATGCTGTACAATATACTGTTCCTACATACGTGCATATATTTCCAGCGTGGGCATTTTATCAGACAAAAAATTCATCGACGAAGTTGCCATGAGCATTTCGGTGGAGTCAGCGTAGAAGTGACATAATCATGAATAAAATGAAATTATGGTATTGTTTCCTTATTAATAGAAAACTTGTATGTTGCATCAACTATTTCTGTAACTTATTAGCTGCAATTTTGATATTTCACACTTGATGTGTTTTATCTGAAGAAATTAATTAGCCGCTTATGCTGGATATAGTTTGAAGAAAAATGAACGTGTTCAAGGTGCGAAAGGCATGGTCATATCGTCAGATGATCGTTCCGCGAATTTTCTTCGAACATAGATTCTCGGGAGAGGTCGATCGAGAGGAAAACGATCGGACACGCGCTGCCACTAATTATATCGGCGACTCGTGTTTGCCTTCCAGGAAGCCGACGACGTAGCCGGCACAGTGCGGCTGCATAGCCTCCTCTCGTCGTGATCGTCTTCGTCGTCGTCTTCGTCCCCGTTTCAGTTCCCCTTTTGATTTATTTGCCGGTCGCGGGCTCCCCCGTCCCAGCGGGCAGCCGCGGATTCGGCCCACCGATGAAAAACTGTATTTAATTAAACGACTCGAACCGAGCGACGACTCCGGACACAAGAACACGAAAACTACGACGTGGAAGATGACTGGTGACTAGTCGGGGGATCGCGGGCAAAAACAGGATAGCCGCGGCCCCGATGGATGACGAATCAATCCTCCGGACGTCTGCGTCTCGTTCGATACAGGTTGTGCCACTGCTTCGATGATCAGGGGACCTCTGTTGTCTTCGCTCTGGCTCTATGGGGGTCGATACTACGGCGAGAGCACGCGGGATTCGAGAGTGATCAGGTTATTGAAATTTTTGAGAATTATAATCCAGAGGAAAATTAATCTTCGTTAATGAATTGCGAGAGAAATATTTTTTCCGTCAATTGTTAAAGAGATATATCTATGAGGATTGAAACTTGGGTGAGATTACGAAGAACTCAAGATTGGCCGGGTTACTGACATTTCTAACAATTACAGTCCAGATCAAAAATAATCCTCACTAATAAATTTACATTTCTAGATTTAATGAGTTCTTTGAAAATGTTTTCAATAATGTTCCAGACTATTATTTCACTGTTACTTTTTTGTTCAGCCAACAGTGGGTCTGAATGCCAAGAGACATTAACAGAAATTACGAAATCGCATTGATTTAGCGTTACGCGTTGCAAGTAAGCTACGAAACGGAGTATTGCAGTGTGACTAACTGCAGCACAGTTCGGTATGCAGCTTCGAGAGCAGTTTCCACCGGAGACGCGCACGATTCATGGAACTGTTTTGTTGGCTAGCAGCAGACAACGATCGGTAACATGTGGATAACATAGACGAAGAGCAGGCGTGCATCACTTGTCACGGGACACGCATTCCTCCTAGAGGGATCGAGGAGTTCAGATCAAGTTACAAAACATTATGCCTGGGACATTACCAAGGGACAAAATACCGACCTTAAGCGTCGCTTTTTCCTCGTATTACAAACCCGAGGCTCCAGAAGAGGAGAGAAAAAAAATCAGATCTTTTCCTGTTTTTAGGCGCGAGTGAAAAAGATCCATGTGTGCTAGCACACCCCAACATTCTCTTGACACGACCCACTTCATAAAATTCATCATCGACTCCAAAGTATATTTTTAATTTACGTGCGTTCGACCAAGTAGAAATGTAATTTTAGCTAGTTACAATTTAGTTGTACAAGATGTTGTGGATTTTTCGCGCAACAGATAGTAAATGTTATATAGTCGGTTAGGTATAAATACAGAACACGTGGCCTCTCCACGGTGACACCATAAACGCAGTAGGGCAGCTATCTGGACGCTGATTAAGAGAATACTGAGTCACCGGGTCTTAATTATACCGACACGTAATCGAGATTCCTTCTTCCGTAGAAAAACACTCTTGCTCGAATAAGGAGATACGTATTCGCCAGCTATCCTAATGAATTAGATCGTACTCCAGTTACTCGGACCAGTTACTCAGTGACTCCAGTTTTCTGACGCGTTAACAAAGAGTAGTACGTATCTTGTAACCACCAGAGAATTAGGTGCGTTGTTCCACCATTACCAAAACTGGAAGATACTGTAGACCTTTATGCAGATTCTCACAAATTCTTTCCCAAGTGAAAGAATAGAGCAGGTTACAAAAATTTTGACATTGCGTCTTGCTGTTTTACGTGGATAAAGATCCGCAGTCTACCTACAAAATTAATTTACCAGCCCAGCGATCGCTTTCCCAAGCATCCACGCATCTTCATCAGCACGCACCAGCAATCGAGGGACCTGCAATCGCCGCGTTCATACTATCAATTAGCGAACCCCACGGCCACCTGTCACAAAAATAAATCGATAGCTTGGCATACGTTTATCAGTCGGCGTTCCCTCGTAGATCTGTTCGCTCAAGGATTCCGAGTCATCGACCGGTAGGATCGCCACACGCGACTAGACATCAGCGGGGCAGCATAGTAGAAGAATCTCGGGGCCCGTCATCCCTTGGTCACGTCTCAATCAGTGTCTGGCCAGGACAAAGATCATCGACGAGGAAGGAGGCAGGCAGAGGGGGGCCTCGGTGGCAAGAAGCTACTCTCGGACTGGCTAAACGTGCCGAATGTTAATTACGCCAGCGGGGTTCCTGGTGTTCCGTTCAGGGCCCAGGTGAAAAAGTTCTCGTTCGGATCTCGCCCCCCTCCCTGTGCCCCCCGCACCTGACGCCAGGCCCTGGAGCTGTGGCTGGCCGTCGATTATGGGACCACGATATCGAGAAAAGAAACGCTCTCTGCCCGCTACCGTCTGCGTTCCCGCAACCCGGCATGGGCCGATCGCCCGGCTGGATTAACATTCTGAAAGCAGCGGGATACCCGAGTCTAACGAGATAATTGACCGTAAAAAGCGCAATTAAAGGATCGCCGGCCGTCCGTCCGCGTACGACGCCGCCGCGGTTTCTTTCGATTTTAACGATACGCCGCGATTAACCCGATGCTAATTCCCCGACAATTTAGATAGCATCGATCTTGCGCCGCTCGTTATTTGTCGGGCGCACGATATGCCTCATCGCATTCGGCTTCTGTTGCAACTTGGACCACGCACGGTGCGGCTTCCCGTGCGAAAAGATGGCGAGAACTGGTGGGTCCTCACGTAAATTGGTTATATTCAATATTCTAATTAACGGTCATTCTCGACACAGTTGCTGGACAAATTATCTTATTTTTATATAAAATTTAGAAAGATGTCTTCCGATACCTAGCTTCTTGCAATTCCTGCACTATTCTAAGCTTCCTCCAGTTATGTTTGCCATAGCTGCCCAGAATTCACAGACTAATCACAAAGGCAGGAGTTAGAACGAACGAGACATCGCGCAGCCCCCATAAATTACTTTTTACACTCGAGCCTAAGACAAACCTGTTGAGTTCTTAATCCAGAGGCAGCAGAAGAGTCTGAACGTCGACACGAGCGGATCCGACGGTTCACCAAACGAATAAATGGTTAAGAACAGGGCACGGAGTGGACCGCTTTGATCGCGCGGCCCCGCAATCGTAATTCAACGAGGAAGCTTTTATATCTTCCGAAAAGCCGGTTACATCCGGCGACGCTTGTTGTGACATGGGCCGGGATGCGACGTCGTAACATAATTAGTAGTACACACCGGGTGCTGCCACCGGGGGGTGATGGCGCGGGGGAGGAGGGTGGTTGTATGTCGCCGGAGGGTGACTAACAGTCGTTCTATTAATGTTTGTTTTCCACGTGCGCGCCGCTCACAATATATATCAAACCGGCCGCGATTTACGTTCGCATCGCGCGTTTTTCCCCGGTCCCCGGTGTAGCCGTCGATCTTTTCCTCTACCCTCACCAGCCTCACCGGCGTGTGTATAAATAAATGACGTTTATTATGAGAGAATCGCGAGAGGACGACAAACGGGGGCGGACGACATCGGCCGTCACAACAGCGCCGAGGCGCGAACCGTCAAAGTGGATTTATGATATTTTCCCACCGGCTATGCTACGAGCTCCGAGCCACCAAACCGAGAGACGTTCGTCGCCTTTGATGTACAAACTACGGCCCCGTTCACACGAAACGCCACCGTTTTCAAAGAACCGTGTCATTAACCACCCTCTTTGCCGGTCTCTTGGGGTGCTCTGATTTAACGCGCGAGCTTCATGTCCGTCTTCCGAAATCTTTTGTGGCCGATAGAAGTAAGCGGGGCACACCAAGTCTCTTCTATCGAAATAATTGTACTTTTAGCAATGTTCATAAATTTTTTCAACGCGAGGAAAATTTTTATGTCGATGGAGAAAATGTCATGAATGTTAATGGCACGAGAACACATATTTTCGTTCCGTGCGTTCGCGTCGAGGTCTCGAAACTTTCCGGAGCTGTTCGCCGAGGTGATCGACAGAGTCCGCGAAAGGAAACGCATTGATCCATGGATCGGTTGGTCCAATGTGAACGATGCACGCGTTAAAATGTATGAGCCACGCGAAATAGATCGTCCAAATAAATCAACATTGGTCGAGTCGTGCGAGATGAATGGAAGCCGAACGCGAAACGCGCGGATCCGTCGCTGCCGGCGATTTAGGTCTTCGAGATTATCGGAGCTTCGAGGAATCGCTCGAGACCTCCTTCGAGTAGAATAAAATGATCGCTCGGGAACAAGCTTGCTAACTTCCCGTATCATTTATTACTAAATTTTAGTTCGTCGAGTAATCTTTCCTTTGTCAAATCAATAAGTTCTGTCGATTTCAAGTTCATACACCTTTCAAATTTCAATTCTCAGCAATTCTACAAATTCGCCGAAGATGAACGTTTCTCGTGGACCAGAAATTTTTCGCAACTCCTATGCACAGTGCCAAAATCGCAGAAGGCAGCTGCGATTCTACAGATTAGCGTCTCATCTATAGCTTCCGGTTCCACAAATAAATGATTCATCTGCTGTCCCGAGTTGTGCAACAATTCTGGCCCGCTACAAATGGTCACCGCTCGGGTTCCATTATTGATCAATCATCTTAACGAAGTTCGTGGCTCGGGAATAATCGGAATAGCTGCGTCGTGGGAGCCGGAGATAATGGACCGGGAGAATTCATCGGCACTTCCGAGCGACAAGAAGCAAAAACCGACGTTGTTCCATAAACCAGAACGCACTCCAGACTTTTTTGTCAGTGCTCAGTGGATAAAAAAAGCTGGAAGATTGATGCACTCTAGGAGCCAAGACTCGCGGGCGCGCGCGCGCGCGACAATCGACGTTACAAATTACGAGCTATACCGTCGATGCGCAGATGGATCTCCGCGCGATCGATAGTCGCTCGCGCCGGACCCCCTCGACCGGCAATTAATTATAAATAATTAGACGCGATTCGTTAAAATATCCGACGTGAATCGTGACAGTCGGGGCTTGGCCTAACGATTGCCGTCAGACAAACGACTCCGCGCGGTCCTCCGTCGTCTTCAGCATGAGAGGAACCGACGCCGTCACCAAGATCGTTATGTTGACGGATCTAGAACCGACGGAAGTCACGTGGTGGCGCCTCAAAGAACCGTCATCTCCCTCAGTGAACGACTCCGCTCATATTTCAATAGCAATATTTATGTACAACTCGAGGAAAATGTTGTCTTGTTCATTTTTGATCCAGAGATGAGAGGATTGATTTTTCTAGTAACATGTTCGATAAAATAGATTTGATTGAAATCTATAAGGTCGAAGAATGGTAAACCACTTTTTTATTTTCTTTACTTTGTGTTCTCTAACTATTTCTATTTGTTAACTAAATGTGTGTATTCCTCTAATACGGTCTTCTTTTTTCATTGTATAATTTAATTCAACGGAGACTGACGCAGCTTCCGTACACCCATGAATTTTTCGAGATTAAGTATTCTATTAAGATTTCCAGATTAAGTATCTAGGTTGTTAGATGAAGACGATCCCGTAGATAACCGGGAACGAAGATCTGCGCATACGAAATGGCAGCAGATCCGAGAGACGAGCGCGGTTGCAGCGAGATTGAACATCGACGGAAGGTTGCTCGGAGCGGGCAATTATAAAACAAAGTGACACGGTTTCGCTGAAACCGGTCTCACTTTTCAGCCGGTTGACTCGCGAGGCCTGTGATCCCCTCTCCGCGCAAAAGGAAGATCTACGCGAGCGGTGTCGCCTCGCTTTGTGCGTTCCTCGCGCAAACGAGCCGAGCACAAATCGTCGAGCTATCCGTACCAGCAGTGCAGGATTTAGTCCCTTCGAGAGTGGCGAGGCTCTAGAGGTTCCCAAACCTATCAAAATATAGAAAATATAGAAAATATCCCCATTTTCGAAAAAAAATTACAACCATCAAAATCGACCTTCTTTGACGATCTACCTCAAGATTGGCTAGTTTGTATCTATAATAAAATGAGAAGCTCTGACGAGACGAAGTTCAAGGTCATGAAAGTAGAAATTTCAATCTTTAAAATAAGCCCGGGTACAATTTTTTGATTTTTTTCTGCGAAGTTATAGGACTTCAAAGATCAACATGCAACTGGTGATATGAAATGGATTTATATATTTTACCAAGAAAAATTTTGTTAAGTTGCTGCTTCAAATCTGCAATTAATTACGCACTATATTTGCAATTGAAGACATGCAGTTTAATTGCTGCACTAAAAAATATATAAAACTTTAGAGAGTACAATTTTATTGAAAGATGAATTTGCCCAGTTTTTGCGGCAGGGTCTTTCATTGTAGTCTAACACGCAGCCACCACCCCCAAATCGTTCTAGCGTCAGGGGGCGGTGTCGCCCACTTTGGGAAGCACTGCTCTATCCGAGAGGGGTTTGCCACAGCGAGAGAGGAGAGGAGCACGAAGTTCGCTCATCAATCACCGGCGTTCGCAGGCCCGTTTATTTTAAGTCGGCCGCGTTTTTAATACACACGCGTCATTAACGCGGCCGCTGGCACCTACCAGCTCGAGAACGAAGAGGAGGACCGTGTCGACGTGGCGCGCGATTAGGTATTCGATGTTCGCCACGGCGAAGGAAGTGTCCCTCTGCCCGCGGCTGCACGTCCGCGCCAAGGTTCCCTTGCCAAATTTGAAACGGCGCGCCGATTCTATCGCGATTTTACCTCCCCGGCCTCTTCTGCGCTCGCGAGCCCGCTATCGCACGCTGGAATTTGAACAGCTGTGACTGGATTGTCGATCTTTACACACGAACTTTCGCAGACCTGCTCAACAATTTCCAAAGCGTTACGTCACTATTAATCTTCTCAGAAAACTGAATTTCTTAACCCTCGTTCATCCGACATTTTTTAAAACATTTTTTTCCATCAATGAATCAAATCATTTGAGGAAAGAAAAATGGACCCCAATCAGAGAAAGTCAAGCGATTCCGCAACGCCTGAGCCGCGTCGCCATCTTGGTCCTTGCTTAGAAAGCGAAACGAGGCGGTTTCTTTACAAGGATCACGGTTTCACGTCGCGCAATTGATCCCCACCGCTGTCAAAAAGTAAAGAGTGATCCTCTTTCGCGGGTCCGGCCACGAGAAGGGATTATTTATCGCGAGGAGAAACCTTCTTCATCGTATCCTTTGACTGCGGACCATTCAACCGGAATCTCCATTGAACGATCTGGCCGTGTCTTTCGCGGCGAAAGTTGCTCTCCGAATCGCCATTTTCGCTGTTTGAACCCGACGTGTGGCTCAACCCACTGAACAACGAATAAGTTTCGAACAGCACTGTTAAAACCGATATCCGCGGGAGAACGACTCTATTCAACCGAGGACTCGCTTATTTTTACGATCAACTATAGTATGCTGTTCCTGAGAGAAAAATTAAAACGTCTTTCTGGGTGTTTGGATTGTTTGAAAACGCTCGGTATAGTTGAAACGAACATTAACCCCTTGTTATAAATTCAATATGTTTTTCGATCGTAATTTTGATAATCAATGTGTGATGATATCGGCGCACATTGATTAACCCCTTGCTTTGTGATTAGCGTCCATGAGATGGAGAGATCCAAAATGATTTTTATTTTATGTTGAAGTTGATAGGACATTTAATAAGCAGAACTAATTTTTACTTGGTTAATGTTCAAAAATTGTTTTTGTGATTTACCTGTGGAAAATTAACTGGGGAAGGAATCTGAATAAAACACAAAATATAGATGTACTAATTTTTTAAATTACTTTGCACTTCCTCAACGATGACTAACACAAATTTAGAATAGAAAATGAAAATTGTTACAACAATAAACTAGCTATTGAAGTAACCGAATTATGGTCTAGTCGATCACAGAAATATGATTTTCACGCTCAGATCCCATTGAGCGGAGGCATTGTGCAGCCACGAGAATACTCGGTTTTCCGCGTTTATTAAATCGCTGCTGAGCTCGGAAGCCGCGTATCGGTCTTCGTATTTATTCGAACGAGTCGTCGAATACGTAACGGAATTAACGCCGGAACTTATCGAGCGAAAGTTTTATCGGCTCGGCCGGGCACAGGTGTGCACACACGTAGACTCCACCGGAACTGGTTTGTACACCGCTGTTTTTTAAAGCAGCCTCGACACAATGTGCCCGGTATTCATGGTATTTGCATATTCGATGAAAAACGCGCCGATCCGACGCACACATACGACTCGCGCCAGCTCCGAGATCTTTGTCTTCCGATGAGCACGAGCTACCTTGGAATTATCGCTGACCGCGTCGATTAATCAAACCAGACTCGGGATCTGCGAGTCGAGAAATAAGAAGAATCGCGTGAATCCGGGGATAAATATGTGGATGATCATTTACAGGAGCTGTGAAGTCCTTATAAAATGATCTGGTGCATTTTATTTGTATTTCGGGGAAGGTGCGGTCGACGTTTTTAGAAAACGCGACTGCAAAATACCACACATTGATATGCGATTATCTCTGTATTGTTTTTTATTTCATCTATTCATTTTTGTCATAAATTCATAAAATTTGCAATCTGGTTATGAGTCATCACCGGATGTGTAATTGATCACATTTTATGCAGTTTGCGACAGAAATTATTATGATTATGAATTATAAATTAATGTATGATTCTTGTACAATTAAATGTTTGCTTCAGCAACCCATCTAAATTCTAATATTCTGGTAGTGCAAATTATTAGCTACTTGTATCAGGTCCAATAAGAAGAAGGTTCAAAAATATTTAAAAGAAAATAGATCTGAATAGATCTAGCTACGAAATGATCGAAAGCGTCTACGAGTGTGAAACCGTGAGCTCGACAGCGTTAAAAATCGGTTCCCGTGACATTGCGGACCGAAGCCGAAAGTAGCGATTTTTCGAAAGGTGTGTTCGCCAGGATGTCGAGCACAGCGAATCGCGCTTGGAAACGCGGGGAAAAGCGAGAACCGCGTCGAAACGAAACGCATCGGTCGAATTCCGTGTAAAAGCCCGTAGGAGCAAACAAAAACGCGAGGAACGGCCTCTTGTTCGACTATAATTCATACGCGACTATAGGAGTGTATTGCGCCGGTGTACACGATCCGTGTGGCGGACAGACAATGGCGGAGATTGCACCGTCGATGGTTTTCCATGTACGGTGGCTTCGTGACACGAAACATTCTGCGCGTGCCTCTCCGCGTGCGTTCGCCTCGGTTCTGCCTCGCTCTGCCATGCTCTGCCTCGCTCTGCCTCACTCCGCCTCGCCATCCCTCGTCGAGTCGCGTCGTCTCTAAATTGTCCGCGAGCCGCTCGTTTCCAAAGATTTGCGACGGCTCGCGACGCGTCATCGATAAATTTCGTCTGTCCCCATATTTCGCATGACTTTTTTTCCACGGTGATACTTTCGTTAGTCCCAGCGCGTCGTCACGCGCTCGCAGGATTCTGCCGTGCATCAGGACTCCCGGTTGCACTCGCTGCATCCAACGCTGCAAATCTTTCATGCAAATACCGGCTTTCGAGCACCCGACGGCGAAAATACCGATTACGGCGAAATTATTTCGCTATTCCACTGGTCAGACATGTACCTACTTGTGTGTACTTCCATTTTATTCATTCTTCTTTATTTTATTCGTTTTTTATTATTTGTTTATTTTTCCGCTGGTCACACATGTGCGTACTCGTGTACTCCCAATTTATTCATTCTTCTTTATTTTATTCGTTTTTCATTGTTTGTGTTACATTTTTTACACTGGAGGATGAATAATGAATATGTTGTGCTAGAAGATTTTTTGGAGAAATTCGCCGAACCTAGACATTGTGTTCCAATAAACATTTTACAAATGTGAAAGAGTGCACTGAACTGTCCAAGTAATATTCGGTATTAAACAGTGTTGTGATCTGAGTTTATCAAGACCCTTGTTCTCCATATTGTCCTTTAAAATTCATACAAAAATGAATTTTGTTAACACTAAGTTTCTTATGATCGCTCCTCAAAGACCATTGTCCAATTACCAAGCCATTAAGAACCGGATTGAGCGTTCGCGCCTCGCACGGATCAATCGGGTCTAGCGTCGCTAACAAGTCGGTCGATTTTGAAAGTTCGTGGCGGGGCGTCGGTTGAACTGGTCGCGGCGGCATATTGTCAGGCGATAAAACGAAGCTAGCAGAAGGCGGCGGGAATAAATTTATGAATGCTGGAACCCGAGGCTGGCTGCATTCCACGCGGCCTGTGCTCGACACACTGAATTGTCGCTCTCATTAGCGACTCGGCCCGGTTCTCTTTCTCCACCAGTACGCCGGTTTCTCTCTCTCTCCGTCGTTGTTCCTCCACCTCCTCGGGGCCTGGTGTCCTCTCTTTCTCTCTCCCAGAATCTCTCCTCAGTCTCTCGTCCTTGTCCTTTCGGTTAGCCGCATCCCTGTCGTCCCTTTGGCCCGACAACCGATTGATATGCGTCGCGCGGCCTTTCGAGTCCATTTCCAGAACCGCACTAATCTCGCCGGCTTTAATGAATTTTGATCGGGCCAACGGCGACCCGTTGCGCCAACAGATCGGCACCGGGATCGCGATCAGACCCCGGCTACCGTGTTAATTGGCTCTTCTCCCCACGGGACGGCACCGCGTGGGCGTATCGCGCAGGTAAATATGAGACCGGAGACGTACAGAACGCTGCGTGACATGGGGCACCATGATCTCCGTGCCCCGAGGAAGACGTACTTCGCGTTTCCTCAGTGAATTAAGGGCCCCCGGTCTTGTCCTGCTTGATCAAGGTGCGAGATGTTCGCTGTTCGGTGGAACGTTGTCTCGGACGAGTGCAGAAACTCTGATGCACAGTTTTGTTAACTGGCTTCTGGCCTGCATGATGTCATTTCGTTTCAACACGGCTTCCTAAAAGAATAATCTTGTCGGTTGCATCAGGAAAAAACTGCTCCCACCTTACAGAAGCTATCCAAACTTGAATGACGAGTTACCTCATGCCCAGTTAACACCTTGAGTGTACCATCGACCTGGACAATTCCATAAAATCAAAGTAATTTATTTAACCATAAATTGAGATATTGAGGTCTTTTTCATGATACGAACAAACTTTCTGTACTCTGTCTTCTGAAAGATCGGCAGAAACAAAGGGAACAGCGTATAGTCGTTGATGTTTAACCATGGGAAACGCGGTTGGCCGTGGTGGCTCGCAAACTGTGGGTTAAAGCGTCCACGTACCGTCTTCATGGTTGCTTACAAGTTCCTCGGAGGACTATAAAACGCGGGAAGGGCTGCTCACCTTTGTTCCGAGAGCACGAGAGGGAGAGAGGCGGCGGAATAGAAGGCTCGGCGGGGACATATTAGCGAGACAAATAGCGCGGCACGCGTGTAGGTGTTCCTTGGGCAAAGAGAGGCGCAGGGAGAGCCATAGGTGTCAGGTGTATCCGTGTTAGTCTCGGATTGGTGAGGCGCGTAGGGACAGCGGGAGGCTTCCGTGTACCATAACCGAGTAACCAAGTGAGGCGCAGTATGCTTGTACGCGGCTCATGGCAGCTACTATGCGAATAAGCGGAGCTTAGTCCCGCGTATTAGCATATGAGCACCGCCTAATTAACGCCCCGACCACCGACGACCCAGCCAGCCCTCCGTTCTCTTCGCCCTCGCCTCGACTACTCTCAGAACATTAAATAATGTAAACCTGGAACCACGCCATTGTCTTACCTAAAGCCGTGCGTAAAACTCGGGTTAAGTCGGGGGGAATCGTTACCAGATTCCACGGCTAATCTTTGCCCGCCGCTTCCTACGGATGTATAAGAATTTACTGTAATTAATTTCGAACGCTACGGGCCGTCGTTACTGCCACCGGAACACGCTGCGAGACCCCACGCGCACACCCTCCCTGTGCATCGAGAATCTCGAAATTTGTGCCTCGCCTCGGAAACTTACTTTACGAACCACCGTTTGCATGATTAAATACGAATCCATTGGATTTTACAATTTTTAGAAACTGGAACAACTGGATGAGTCCAAATCATTTATTCGCAATCTTTTCTTAGGTTAACGAAATGAAAGCTCTATGTCTAATCATGCTCGAAATCAGTTCGCTGGGACTAAAAGCGCAAGCGCAGGGTGCATCCTTCAATTTGTCGCTTCCCGTAGCGCAAGGGCGAGACAAAAGCGAAAATTTTCCGGTGAACACGAGCCCATCTTTTGAGGAGAGACGGTCCGACGAGGAAAGAGGCTCGGCGGTTCACATCAAGGTGTCTCGGTCGCCTAAGATTCCGCCGATAGTCGAGCGAGAGCGAGTCCGGTGTGCCAGGATCGAGATCGGTATCTGTAGACTAAATGGCCCCTCGGAGAGATCCGTCATTCTAACACAAGGATCCAGGGCCCGATGGGAAGAGAAGAAGGCTATCCCGAACTTCTATCCCCGTGTCCTCGGCCGCTTTAATTTATCCAGGCTGACGCCGAGGAAGCGCGAACCGTGTAGCCCGGTTGAATTGTTCGACTAATTCCAGGCCGGGACCACCGTGAAATCGAACGTCCCGCTCCGGCGAACTTTAAATTTAGATCGAATGCGAATCCGTTTTCTCCCAAGTCCTCGGGAGCTTCTCACATCTCCGCGGCCGACCAACATTCTTCCCTGGCCTCGCCTGTTCGACGGCGACACACGATCGAGGACTTCCTCCTCCGGATTCCGTGCCGCGGTTGCTGTTATATGCTATCTTGATCATTCTTATTGCGGCCTGCGACGAGTTTAAGCTTGTACGTGAAAAAGGTTTTTAGGGATGTGCTTCTGCCCAGCCGGAGCGGCCTTGTTCCCTCCATTGTGGGAATTGTCATCGCCTTTCCTCAAGCCTTTTGTCTCTGAGGACCCTTGGAAATGTTCACGAGTTTGATCGAATGTTTTCTGCCTGTATACTTTCACATTTCTTGGAATCTTCTGGATCTTTATACAAATATAAATCTATGCACAGTAATTTAAAGTAATCTCGACCAAAGAAAAATTTGCATACCTCCTTAAGGATTCCAAGAGACTATAAATAAAGTAAACACCTTGTCAGTTCAATTTGAACTACAAATATTGATGACCATCTTCTACACGACAATTTAGTAAAATGTTTGCACTTTACATTGCGCCCCAAATAAAATAACAAATTTATTAGAGCGCGTCAAATTCTCAGAATAAAGTTCGAAAGAGATCTTTCGCTCCGTAAGTGCGCAAGATTCGCAGCGAGGCGGTCGCCATAAAATTTCGGAGAACCGGTCAGCGATGTCGAAACGAAGAAGTGTGTCCGAAAGGAATTTCCAGCCACCCGCGAGTGACATAAGTCTTCCCCATAAACGGCGCGGGCGACGATGGGATTCTAGATGCCAATAAATAGCGACTCGCGAACCGTAACCGCGCTCGAGTGACTTACAATCGTCGTACGATCGAGCCTAATACACCTAATGAGCTTCATCTATTTTTGTTCGTCTTGTAAGGGTGCAGCGACAAGGCTCGAACCGCGCTGCCGATCAATCAGTAGCTTCTATATCGGTAAATAACGTTGACGAGACCGCGGTGAGTTTTCTTTCTCTGACGTAATTGAATTCAGCACGGCCGCTCTGATCGGGATCACGGGAACCGGCCGATCGATCCGTTTCTTTTTAGACGCGAGTTAATATTAAATAGGGTTAATTAAAGCCTGAGTGAACCGGTCCTGCCGAGGATTATGATGCCCGGACTAATTGTCGGCGACTGGATCGCGATGATCGCGCGCGGATACACGGCTTTTTCTTCACCGATCTCGTTTCTGATGAAACAAATGGTATTGTTGAGTGTCGCGAAGATCGTTTCCGTAATTAGCGCTTTATGACGTGCTATTATTCCTCTGAACTATTCTTAAATGCATGTATTTAATGACAGTGTGTTTGTAATCTCACGAATCTCACTCAACAGTGAAAATATGAAGAAGCTATGAATTTCTTTTTTGAGAATGCCTAGCCGAGACAAGTACAAAGCTGGTTTTCCTCGTGGTTCGCGACTAATAAGCGATTGTTAGACCACACTATGTATTCAGTGTCGGTGAAACTCGTGTCAAATGGGCAAGGGGACGGAGTTGGGGTTAAAAGGAGGCCACGATGGCCGCGTACACCTGTTCGAAAAGCACCTGATCGGTAAAGCTGCGTCCGCGGATCGCGGTGGTCGGAGTCCTCTTTGGTGTCCGAGTAGGTGTACACTTTCGTAAGGGTCCATTGTCGAGACGGCGTCGCGTCGTGTCTACAGCTCACGCTTCGCCGGATACAAATGGGGATTGTTGAGTAGCGAGAGAGAGGAGAGGGGAACGAAAGCCAAAGCCGAAGAGGACGAAGACAAGGTAGAAGTCGCGTTTCGCTTTGGGTCTCGTGCGCGCGCTGTATACCGCGGGACTCGGGAGGTAAGAAGATAGAAGAAGCTGGACCCTAGAAGGGGGATAGATAGGACAGAGGACGGATGTTCCATCGTGGACCTGAGGGGGAGGTCGAGGGAGAGGCAGAGGAATCGAGAGGCCAAGCTCGAAACTACTATATACAGCCGTCCTAACCCAATACAGGCTATTAGGAGGAATAACCTGGCCTATGGCGAGTCGGTAACCCTATATCCTGGTGGCGGCGTCTTTTGATGCGCCGCGGTTCCCTCCACCTTCGCATCGGTGCTCACCCACCGCCGTGCTCTCCGTGGCCCATCCGCCGAGGACAGGCTACAAGAGTCTCGAATACCTCGCCGGATACTCCCGGTGTCCGATCACCGCGAGTGCCAGAAGAGGGAGGACTCTGTCCTCTTTCTCTCTCTCTCTCCTCTCCTCTCTTCTTAGTGACTGCACCTCGCTGCCGGGCCCCGTGTCTTCGGGGACCTAACCCCCCGACACCGGGACCCACGAACCGCGACCTTGCTGCTTTCCGACGTCTTTCGTTATAAATGCGGAACATCGCTCCTTCGGACTTCTGCTCTTCTGGCGGACCTTGTACCCCCTGTCTTTGAACCCACCTTTGCGCTCCCAGAAACCCTTCTACCTTCTGTAAGTATCGGAAAACGAAAGTCTACCATCGAAGATTCTTCGTATTTAATGAAAAATTCCTCCACGAATACTGTACACTTCAAGAACCTTCGTGAAACAACATCAAGTACCTTTTACCCAATCCAGTTGCATCCCCTCGATCTTCTGCCGATGTTCAAATCCAGCGGTCGGCCGACCCAAATTCGGTGCCGGTATACACACGGAGCAGGCTCCAAATATTTTTTAAGGCGATCAGGCCCGCGTATACGGGTCCGGTTGCTCCGAACAGAGCGGCTCGAAGTTGTATCTCCGCCGCCACGTTCTCCTTTTCTCGGACGCGATCCTCCGCGACGTGGTCTTCTGCCTCCTCGAGCATGTTTCGCTCGGTCTCTGGTTTCGGGGAAACACGCCGAGGTTTCGGAGACCTTTATGGGCACGGCTTAATGGCCGGGTATGCGGTTAATGGACACAAACACCGCCCTCGAACTGGTTATGTCTCATTTACCGATTAAGATTACATGACACGGGCCCTCGGCCGCACTTTTATTTTCCGTCGACGACCACGGGGATCGGTATTCCTCCGCGACCGTTCATTAATTTTTGATCCAGCCAGCTCCGGTTCACCTCGGCATTCGTTAGAAACACATTAACGCAGCTTGTAACTCTGTTTCCTTTATTCTGGCTTTGCTACCTTGGTTCCTTCTTCATTAATATAAATTAACGAACCGATAAGCGGCTCTTAGCCGGCTACACCTTCTTCAAAAGAGGATGTAGCCTCCTCAAAATGTGGAAGACTCCTCGAATGACAAATCGTCTATTTTTCTGCCTCTAGATAACGCAAAATGATCACTTTCTCTTTCGGTGTGTTATTCTTTTTTTTTTATTGAAAGTTTAAGTGGAACTCCCTATAAGGGGTTATAAAGCTATACATTTATTCTGTTCAATTTTTAACTCTTCCTAAAATTGTATTTAATCACCCTGTACACTCCTCAACATATGCATTTTAATGCTACTGCAGTTCCTCGCTTCAAAATGAAATTCAAAATGGCGCCGGTTGGAACCATCACAGCACCTTCTCGATATCGATGTATTAACGTAATCGGCGTCGAATCGAGCCATTCGCAGTAACGAAATCGTCCCTCGATTTGCAAATTGGCTCGCCAAACACATTATTTACGCACCTCGGAATATTCCCTCGATAAAATCTAATATGGCTGGGATCTTCGAGCGACGGCAGCGCCATTACTTCCATAACGGTCGCGCGCCACCTCGTAACTTTGAACCAAGATTTCTTATCCTCTAGCGAAGGTACGCGCGAGATCGGATGGGTTCCAGGCTCAAAAAACAGGAGCAATATCCCTGGTGTATCGCGTGTCGGCCGGGACGACTCTAATTAGTTTGAACCGATCGTTTCCGTTGTAGCATGATCGAAAGAAGCGTCCGCTGCGGGGGAAGCACGAGTTTTTGCGTGGTTCGGCGAGGACACTCGGTAATCGTCCGAAATAACGAGGATTGGATTCAGGGAACGGTCCCGTCGCCATCTACGGCAGCTTGGACTCGCATCCTCGATTTGATAAGCGGCCGGTATTATAGCCGGTGTAACGTGTGTCGAAGCGATTATTCGCTGGGCGCGACGCTACACCCTGAATCTCTTTATAGAGACTGAATCGGATCAGATCGGGATATTGGATCGGCGGAGTCTATACACGGTGCCATTCTGTTAATGCTAACCTGAGGCCTCAAGCCCCGTCGCCAGCCCACGGAAGATAAGCGCGGCGATTTGAGGAACGACTTAACGCGGAGACACTAAGTGGTCGAGATTAATTAATGCGATACCGAGCCGCCGCGAAATACGAGAAACGCGTAAACCGAGGTGCGCGTACCGTTACCGGATCTGTTAATGGGGAATCTGTATCGATATACCGCCGCGCTCGCCACCGATCCGCCAATACTCCTTTAGAGGTTCGGTTCGGGGACGAAAACGGCGCCGTTAAGATCGATACTTCGCGAAAAACTTCGTCTGGTATCTCACTGGAATTTCCTTTCCTCGGATTATCGTGGTCGTTATCGCCCGTTGCCGGTCGTTCGGCTGTTTCGTCTCGTTTCGTGCTTTTTACGGTGAGCGACAGATGTTGAAAATATTGCTGCTTATTTATGGTCTATTCAGCGATGTTGCAGAACACGATTGATCAGGATTACAAAAATGTCTAATGATCTTCCTACGTGTTTCTGTGTATTGCTATCTGTTTCGCGCACGACAATTGAAAAGTCCAATGAAGAAGTCTGCGATCAAGCGAGCAGAAGCTCTTCCCTGATGAGTGCGATGAAGAAACATTAAAAAATGTTTGCAAGACAATGAGGTTCTAAAAAATAGAGTATCATAGACTGACGAGACAGGATAGAACAACAGTGTTTTATTCCTTAAGAGTATAACGGACAGAGACCACGCTGGCGAACAAAAAGTGAACCCTGACGAGTCTGACGAAAGAATTTGGTTGAAACGAATCAGAGGAGCCACACCGCACCGGAAATGGAGAGGAGGACACAGCGTCTCGTTCCCGAAGAGTCAGTATGACGCGTGAAGGCGTCGGAAGCGAGGAAACGGTTTTCTTCCCCGATTCCATCTATTGAGCGTCCGGCATCGTTACCGGGCCCGAACAATACTCACGCGAAAGAACTTGGAATTCCGTTGACGACGCTCTCGGCCTCGGCGTCCGGGGTTCGGTCTTTGATAAATTGATTCCAGGTGTAAGAGTGTCCCCCGTCCTCGCGAATGCGCGTTTCCAAGCCGAGTAACGATGCCGGTCGGTCATTGTCTCAGGTATTATCGAGACGGGCATCTCTCGACGCCTCTTCCAGTTGCGGGGGCGAACGAGACTGTCTCTCTCTCTCTCTCTCTCTCTCTCTCTAGCTCTTTCTCTGCTTTTTCTCTTTCGTGTCTTTTTTTATCATTCCTGTTTCGTTTTTTCGTGCCCGTCAACGGGACGCGACGGCCTCCTCCTCGTCGTCAACCTCGAGGAACGAAACGAACACGAAAAGAAAAGCCGGACCCTCTCCTTCCGACCTCCTCTGCCTATTCTTTCGAGTCCGTGGAAACTGAAGGGCGCCACCGAGCCGGCGGAAAATTATAAATAATGATGAGTCTTCGAATGGTAAAGTACTCTCCTCTCTGACCCCTGTTCGCCACCTGATCGACGAGGAAAACGATAGCTCGATTGCGGTGCGACGATGGGTGGCTTCGTTCGATGAGCCTTCCGAATGTTGAGTTCTGACCGACTGCAAATAAATACAACGATCTTCCTGTCTGCATCCATCCTCTGAATATCCTGTGAAGATAGCGAACTTGGTTAGTCATTTTGACTTAAAGCTAATCAACCAAGATCACCGCTGATCTTGAAGAAGTCGAGTCAAAAATGTACAAAAGGAAAATTGAGGCGATAGGATTTTATTGAATCTGCAACGAAATGGTCGAAAGCGTTCATCTCGCAAGCCTTAACGGAAAACAGACATCACGGAAGGTCGGACTTGATCGAGACTTGAATTAGGAATTGACACAGCGGCTCCTGAAGGCGATAACGAGACTCTTCGCAGCGCATCTCGTCCTGCAACGATTATCCTCGCCGATGTCACCGGGTCGATCGTTAAGGAGATGTCGGCTCTGCCGTTCGTGGAAACGGCTCTCCTGCATCGGGCATGAATCGTTCTCTATATGTCGCGTTGCATCGGCGCGGAACGTCCACAAATGTGGATGCAGCCGGCATTCGTGGATGGACGCGGCCGTTGATTGGATGCAGATTACGGCCGATGCAGTTCTACCGGATGGAGAACGAGCCGCGCCGATATAGAGGCGTTCGGTTATGAAAGCGATCATGCGAGTTCCCGGTGTTGGCGATTTTAGCCTTGCAAATCACGGTCAGACTGACCCGCCGAACATTACGAGGTACGGCCAAAGGCTGTCTGGATCCTCGACAGTCGGCGATACTGTGAACGTTTGAAATTAGACTTGAAATTGCTTTGGTTAGTGTATCGTAGAAAGAATAAGCCAAGCGACAGCATGTTGTACATTAAAATTGTTGAATAACCTTGAACGTTCTTGGAACACTAAGTAATAGAAATTTTACCGTGGACTACTGGTTAAAACGAGGCGCAGTGTAACTTCGTTCGTGGAAAAATCGTTCGCAGCAATTCCAAGGATTTTCGCGATGGGCAAGAGGAGGATCTGCGAGAGCGTGTCGGCCTGATCGCGAGCCGCGACCTTTAGGCGATTTTTGCACGGTGCCCGGCAGATGCGAGCCGGTGATTAAGTCACTGTTTAACGGGCAGGAGAGAGCGCGCAGCGCGGACACACGCACGTTACATCGTGGGCCTCTCCGTGGGCCCCGGTTAACGAGAGCATGCCGGGGAACGTCGTACACATCTTCGAGCGGGCCCCGGAGCTCGTTAGGGCCGGCCTACGCGGTTCACGCGAGTTACCGCGTTCGTTTCTCTTCTTGTTCTGTTCGCGGACCTCGCCCCTTGGACTGTCCGTTCGTCCGTCACCGGACCTGGACGAACAACCGGCAGAAAACGCCTCTCGTCGACGACGTGACGTTAATGACGACAACGAGCTCGCCTCTCGCGACAACCCGTGTCCTGGATCTATTTCGACCCGCCGATACCGACTTTTGATACGGGATTTATTGTGCATTTTTCCCTTACCATTCGACCATTATACTGTTCTGCTGCATCCTTCACGGGGGTAATTGGACGGGGCTGACGATGCTGGCTCCTTTTCCGGTGACCTCGAACGTTGATATCGCCGGGATGGCTTGATCGTGGTCCTCGAACAATCGATCGTTAATTTGCGAAGTCCCAAACCAATAAAATCGGACGATCTCTATACGCGTGACCGTCCACCTTTTATGAAAATTCGCAAATAAAGAATTTTTGGGTGGGTGATTTTCGTGTGAAACAAAATATGTAAATGCAAATAAGTTAGATTATTATATCAGTACTTTTAAAGTTCAATGCAGAAATGTTTGAAGGGTCCAAAAATCGCAATCACGTTGGGATCACAGAAGGCTCGCGTCGGGGCTGCTAAGAGGTAGATCCTCCGGCTTCAAGTATCGCGCAGAAGACACAGGATTCAAAGTAGCTGTTTCAGAAGAACAGCCATAAAACCCGAGTTCTACCTCCTCTAAGGTCCACAGCGTTCCCTCGTTCAGTACGTATTTCCTCTATTTCCCGTATATACGGTCCTCGAACCCAATGTAGCCAGCTGACTCCGCATCATTACACAAGCTCGCGGTTGTCCGACTGAATCTTGGTTAGCAGAAGTCCCTCTTCCTCGCCGATTTCCTCCCCGATGCTCGGCCGAACAGAAACCGCTAGGATTCCTGCATTAATCGCCGGGACCGAACACAGAATTATTCAGCGTTCCGCGCGCGGACATCTATCCGCTACGAAATAGTTCTTACGTGACGTCCAACCAGGGGCTTAGCATAAATCGTACGCGTGTACTCGGGCGCGTGTATTAAAGGCGACTACTTATGCGACAAGCTCGCGCTAGATCGTGCTGATCGATATCGGCGATAAACGGGCCTTGTCGGAGCATTATTAGCGCGGACGGCGTGCTGGTCGCATTTTTCTCTCATCGGGATTCAGCGAGTCGAGCACACACCGGGGCCCTGGGAAATCGAGACTGGGGCCCACTGTCTCTTACTCATCGCCCGATACCGGTCCCCTTTCGGTCTTAACGATTATTTACAGACTCGCCTCTGCCGTGAACTAAATGCTGCCGTCGAGGACGTTTTTCATTACGTGGTACGTTTATCGCGAGCATTCAGAAATACACGGAAGAGTATTAGATACGATTCACATTAATAATTAATAAATATTTCTATTGTATGAGATGTTTAGAATATTCGATTGAAAATTTGCTTCTATGATCTTAGGTTTGTTCGTTTATGTAAAGTGTATTTTTTTGTTGTACGATAATATTCAATCTGGAATTTTCTCGCATATATTATTACACTAATATTTTCTATGGTACAGCAGTGAAAAGTGCCTTGTTTTTAATTCGCATTCGCTTTTGGTTCCCGCGAGAAAGAAAGATCTATATTTCGAACACGTTGCACACGAGTGAGAATAAAAGTTGATTCGTGGAAACTGGAACTGTTCCCGCAGCGACCGACTGAAATCCATATAAAACAAATCGAACCATGAATCTGCGAGTGCCGGAGAAATTAGAAGCACTCGGGGCTGGAGGCGAGCTTTACTGCCATTCCTACAGCAGCCTCTTTTTAAGGGTAGGTCTCCGGAACGAGTGTCTCGCTGCGAAACGTATTACGGTCGCCTGGAATCGTCGAACCCCTCGCGACTCCGGAAAGTTTATTTAAATAAAACCGACGTAAAGCGGCCGGGTATCGCCGTTCGGGTTTATGCATCCGCGTATAACACGGCCCGTTCCGGTTTTAATGATCGCGCGTAAACCATCCGGCCTTGATTAAACGAGACGTCGCGCGCTCGATCGTGTCGTTCGATGTCACCCGCGAAACACCTGCATCCAAGAGGTGAACACACAGACTTTATTTTCCCGCGGCTACCGGTCCGATTCTCTCCTCGATTACTATCCGATGAGAGAATCTCCGCGGCGAGAGAATCTCAATTCTACTATAGTCATCCTCTTTTTCTTCTCTCGAGATCTCTCTTTATCGATCCCGCATCTTCGCCTTATAGATCCCGCGGTTTAATCAACATTTTACTGGCCGCGATATTTCTGCCACGAAATCGACTTACAACTCGCTCGAAGGTCTTCTTCTTAGGAATCCTGTCGATTTTATGCCCTCAGGCTATTTCGAGGAAGAATTATTTTATTTATTTAATGCAATTTGATGGATGTATCCAGTGCATCTTTACATGATTTATTAAAATAGTAGAGGAAATAGATTTGTATCCGACCTAGTTTTCTCGTAATTGATCTTTAAAATTTTGATGTAGCATGAAAATCCACTAATACATAAATAATACGATTAAATCGGCGAAATTTCATCCATTAAACACAGAACTATCAAGACACCGATCAATCACGCAATAAATGTCTCGTACAAAATGCACGAAGAACATCAATATAAAACTCGCCTAACAATAAACCCTAAAGCGAGATGATGAAGTCGACATATTCTTGAAGGGGCACGAGTATTCTCCGGGGCCATTTCAGCGACATAAATTCTGCTGCGTTCACCATAATCCGAATGACCAAGTAATCCGAGATCATGTGTTGAATTCTTCCAGCAGCAATGAAAAGGCATGGTCGTTGGGAATTCGATAAATAATAATAACAAAGTCCGTGGCTCTTTGTGCATGTCTCGTAGCAGTCTCACCTGCTTTCGGTTGGCGCGTTAGTAGCGGCGTTCGCGTGGCACTTAAACGGATGAACAGAACCAGTAGACACGGGTATAAATTGAAATTTACGAAGTTGCCGGTGGAATCGCGTGATAGGGCTTGTCCGCGCGGTCGTTTTTCTTGGGCCGGGCCGGATCGGGCTTGGTCGGGCCTGGTCGGGCCTGGGCCCCACCGTTCGCACCGATCGTGCGGAAGAATCTCGAGTAGAGTATACGCCTCTGGCCCTTTTCATTCACCACTTCGTGCCTCGTAATTCTCGTTCCGTACGTTTCACCAGCTAAATTAACGTCACCGTAATCGTCCGCGGCGGCAGCTCGCCGGAGGAATCGCTGACCTTCTTCGCTCGCGGATAATTTATCCCCATTGTTAATCCGCTGCCACGTCGTCGCATTGTTGTGCAGTCTCTCCTTCTGCTTCTTCTTCGTCTTCTTCTTTGTCTTCTTCGATCGTCCGACGACCGGAAGCGCGGGGAAAGAGTACTTTATTGACACGTAGCTACCTGGACTTGGTTTCGTGGCAGTCTTAATGGTTCCATTATTGCGACGTTCATCGTTAAATGCATTTTCACGGACTTGTCTCTTCCCATAGAATGCATAACTGCAGTTTCATTTTCTAGAAAATAAAACTCACCAACGTCGCCTGCTTTTTTTCACCCGTTAATTCTCGCGAGCAAGAAAATCAAGCACGAGAACGCGAAGTTACTAAAAGCAGCTTATACCGTGAAGACATTAAAAAAGCAACGATAAACCGAAGACGATAAGCTCGAAGAAGAGGCGTGGATCCACAACACGAGAACTTCGGCTGAGGGAAGAGCGACACGAAGGATCAGTAGAATCGCGTCATGGGAAGAAGAAGAAGTAGAAGAGCGAGAAGACAAAGACTGATACGAATTACTGAGGGAAAGAGGAGAAAAATGAACAGGGTCCTGAAACCGGTAGAGAAGCCAGATTGAACAACGTTCTGATCCAGAGGAGGACGCGGGAGAAGAGGATAACGAAGAATAGTAACTGGAGAAAAATGAATTGATGCTGTTCGAAAGGGACGAGTCGCGAAAATCGAATAGGAAAGGGGAAGGAAATAGTAGGGACCGGTTGTTGGGAGACAAAAGCCGAAATTCCGTCGCGCGGATCGTAAGTAGCGAGGAATGGTGGCGAGCAAAGCGTGGGCGGCCTCGCATCCGGCCTAAACTCCAAGATAATATAGCGCCGGCCTGGCTGAGACATTTGCACCATCATTAAAATTCGCGATAGCGGATCGAACAGGCACGGTGACATCACCCTCGTTCGCGCGAACCAACTAAACGAGCGTAGGGAACGTTCGCCGTGTAAAACCTCCCTGCTCGCCTCCCTCTGACACCCTCTGACGCCCCTACTCTCGCTAAGACAGCCTTGGGCCCGTCCTCCTCGCGGCCCCGAAGAGCAAGTCGACGGACCAGCCTGGCCCCGAACGCGTAACGCAACGATACACGCAGCTGGTATGCGTATAATGAGATCGACGATAACCTTCTGACAATTAGCACGAAATATTCCCTAGTGGACGCTAGATCGCACGATTGCCGATGGCGACTTCCGTGGCGGTTTCGGGCCCGAAGGAATTGGGAAATTAACGTCTGCTTCCAGTTCGGTGGAATCTGCAAACCCACCTCAGGTTTACGAAAATGGGCCTCAAGGCCGTCTGTCGACACGACGTCTGAGTCTGTCGATATTGTTACAGAAAAATGTCTGGTTGGTACAAAAAATTTTATAACATACTTATTCAGGTCAACAAACGTTAAAATCAACGCATCGAAAATAATTCATTTTATCAATTATTTATCACTTGTTTCCAGGTTTCAAATAATTATTCCATTAGTATTTAGTGTACTAAATCAATATTGACTCATGAATATTGAAAATATAATTGAAAACAAAGTGTAAGCTGTAACATCTTCCAATAAACGCAGCGCAGTATACCCAACGACCAAGAGTCGGAGAGTGGTGGGCGGATCCCGCCTCAGTCACGTGATCCGCGCTTTATCGACTAAATTAAAGCGTTTCGCTCGCGGTGCAACGTTTGTCGCGAGCAAACTGGTTCAATTTCGAACAAGAAAAGAAATTCGCAAACACGAGTACTAAACGCTTCAGCGATACCGAGTCACGGAACAACAATCCGCTGATATATGAGGGAAAAGTGTCAAGTCGAACAACTCCGGCGTCACGGCACAGGGTGCAACGTGTTATTATCGTCATTAAGGTTAATTGTTTCCCTTTGGCTAATGCGTGGTGGACTCTGACAGCGGCGCGGCGCTGGGCCACGGTTCGATCAGCGTCTCGGTGAACCATAAAATCGCGATAAATCGCGAGCCGATGCGCCATAAATTACACACGGAGGACGGCAACGAAGCGTGAGCCTCGAAGATCGTTCGCGATTGCCTCTGTAATTTATACTTTAAGAGTTCATATAAGATTGAAAACGGGAGATAAGAGTCCAGTGGGAAATCCATTAGACACGCAAGACACTTTTTTACGGCCGCCCATCAAAGCAACTTTATCATATCCCCGACGAGGAACAGCTGATGCTGGGGCCTCTCCTCGACCCTATCGATACTCGGAAGTAGCTCTTACCTTGTTAAAACCAGAAGGACAAAAATCAGTTGCCGCACCTACCTGTGCATATCCCTAGACGAACAAGTGGTTAATAGATTGCGAACCGTTCGTTTAAACTCCATGTAATTCTTATCATTCAACTTGCTAAAGTAAATGTTTCTATTACTGATCAATTGTTCCCTTTATACTACGATTACAACCTTAGACCGTAGTGTCTAGATTTATTTTAACCCTGCACTTCAACTGGCTTCTTCATCTGCATAGCTTCTTCTTTATACAGTCACGATTTTATATAAATGTGAGAAGTAAACTGTCACTCTGCTAATTTTTTAAAATGCTATAATAATTGTATATAAATCTAAAAAGTTATGAGAAACTGATTTAGACAAAGAACGGACATACAAGGCTCCGCGGAACACTGCCTCGGTCCCGACGAGCTCGAGAGCCACAAGGCCACGCCCACTCGGAGCAATTTGCACAGAGCAACTGTAAAAGCGATAGTTTCATCTAACTTTATTGGATTTTTTTTTAAATATCCTTTCCTTTATAACGTGGTTTAAGGGTGAAACGAACCCCCTCATGCAAAGTAAAAATTCATAAAATAAGCACGCGTTGCCTCATTTATTTTGATTCAATCGACGATGGTCTGACGTTCCAACAAGATTAATGGAGTGAAGCGACATTTCCAAGGACATTGGAAAAATCCATTTTTAGCCAACGGACCCCCACCATTCGCCAGTAATCGAATCCAGACAGAAAGGACTCGTTCGAGCTAGTGTGTAACCGGGTTCTATTTCTTCGGCGTGGGCTAATCAGCGCTTAGTCAGATCGACGGATCCGTGACGGGTTCTCTGACAGGAAGAGTCCTCTCTCTTTCTCTTGATCCCCGACCGAAGATCGTTCCGGCGAGCAGAGCGATCGGCTTCCTTCCGAGAATCTGCATACGCGTACGCGGGACGTCCATTAACGGCGGCCGGCTATGGAATTACACATGTTAGAAAAAAATACTCGAGCCTCGATATTTATGTAGATTCGATGATCGGGGGAACAGTAGTCGCCGAGAATGCAAATTTCGCGTCGCGCTCGAGCGACCTGGCGAAACTTCTCGCGGATTTCCAGGTTTGCGAGCTACGTCGACGCCGTTTACACGCCCACGCGGATATACCTGCCGCAAGAGATACGATTGTATTCACCATTTCGGGAAAATCGTGCTGCGTGACACGGAAAGCGGCATACGGAGGTTCAGGCCGAGGTATGAAACGATTAGCGTGGCCTACCATGCGAGTACGATGGAGATTGCTGCCGAGACGATTTTCTTAATACTCTGAAATTTTCGCAGTTTACCTTCTGTTCGAATGTGGTGAATTTAACGCGTTTCATAAATTGTGAATAATGGTACAGCAATTTTTCATGGTGACTCTGAATCACCCTTCGACTGCTTCGACTATTAATTTCACGATAATCATTTGCAAGGTAATTCCACAACGCAGGTAATTATCTGCTAAATTATTTCCTGAAACATTCCTCGCCTACATCTGCCTGAAATAAAAATCCAATAATTAATATCCAACCGAATCATTCAAAGAGAACGCTACTGGTAAACCAGTCGCACTCCTGCGTCAGCGATGGAGGGTCATTTGCGTTCTCCTGCAATCCAATTTTCTGCGTCAACGGGAACGGAGGATTTGAAGATGCGAGCGATTCGGCCCTGTCGAAAAGTTTATCTTTTGCGCCTGGGAAAGTCGACAGAGCCGGTCGAAAGTTGTTTCACCTTGCGCATCGGACACCAGATCGTCGTTTGAAGAGGGAGGAGAGGGATGTTTAAAACGCGCGAGGTAATCCCAGTCCCCGAGCATTATCGTCACCCAAGGGACGTTCGACGCCGGGCCAAGAATTTCGCCAAGGAAAATATTTGTCGGGCGTGTCCGGCATCGTGTATAAACAGATCGACGCCGCTTCGCGTCGCTGGAAATGCGATTGTGCCGGAAAGGTATCGGCTCAGTAATGTCCGAGCTCATTGTGCCCTTGTGTTGTCGTCGCTGCGACTTAAACGGACCTTCCAACCTTAAACCACCTTCACAAAGCCACTGCCGTTTTTCGAAATTCGCACGCATGTCTCAGACTCGAATTAATTCGTTTTCGCGAACCTAGGAACGCCTGAAACAACTTCCGACCACTTTCCAAATTGTTAGGTTTGCACAAACACAATTGCGGTTTTGAAGCGTTAGCTTCGGAATACATTTTATGTGGATATATTAGGATTAGTTGCATTTAGACAGTACTGCTAACAAGAAACAGGTGGGACTTCGATTATGTGAATCTCAAATACCTGACTTCTCTATTGCCTGAACCAGAGTCGCTAGATGAGGGGAGGGAACACGAATTGAAGGGAAAAGGTTACCCCTTTCTCTGTGGGGACACAAGTCTTATTCTGGTGAACTGATTTTTCATTTCGATAAAATCATTCGAACTAGCATCTTATATCTTCATAAATTCAGGTAATGTCAAATGAGACTGCGGATCTAGCATTTATGGGTTATGAAAATTTTCGAAAAAGGCTGGGATATAAAATTCGATAGAATTTTGTACTATTTTTATTTGTTTTAGATCTACAAAGGCTGTTCCCATTAAAAATAGGATTTTATTTCATTCCACCTCCTTAGAATTTGTCTAACAAAAATTAGGAAATGCATAAACATCCGCAGTCTAGACATCACAAAACGACGAAAGTAAAAATCAATTTGAACAATAATGGTGAACGGCAGAAAACCGCGAACAAAGAACAACAGTTTGACGCTCGGAAAGCTACCGGATTGCTGGAACTGTGGTAGCTCGAACCTCTACTCACGCAAAGGAATTTTACGATTGCTATGCTAATCAAAGCAATAGCAGCCTCTCAGCGTCTTTGATCCCGGATAGACTGTTTTCTTCGTCCCCGAGGAAGCTTCCGGAAGCGTCCTCGAACGGTTCCGCTGGATCGTTAGCTGGTTAGGCGAGATACAATTGTCGCGTACGTTTTAACGAGAAACGCCCGCGAGATGTATTACGAGGCATCGGGATCGCGCTCCTCGTACGCAGTCTGCGGGACTCCTGAATCCTATTAATGTACTCGACTACCTCGATTATAGTCCCCGCACCGTTCCCGACGATGAATTACAATTATTCCGTGAAAGCACCGTGAACGCGGAACTGCCGCGTCGCGGAAACTGGAAATATAACTGGAAAACCGAAGACAATGGAGATGTTTATCCGGAGGGAAAATTGACAGGATTCTTCGTGCTCGCCCGAACGACTGGGGGAGACCGTACCTGCGATATGAACATATTCTTTCCGAGTAATCGAATCTTTCTCTCGGTGCTGGCAGCTTTTTTCTCGGCTTTTATCGTAATCGAAACTTCTTGTCTTTATATTTATTATCACGCTAGGGTATTTTTACGACGAATTTTTTAATGTTTGCACTATATTCGTGAAAATGACAATTCGATATTGATCACTTCTGAAAATTTTATAATAAATTAGAGAAAATGCAATTGCAGAAACAGGCGTCATATTGAAGTTTTATTGTTATTATTATTATTATATTTATTATAAACGGACCGAGGTCCTTTTACACAAATGTTTACAATAAAACAAAGACTTAACCTAAATTAAGAAGGGATATGCACAAAAGCTGTTGGGATGAAGATAATAATATTATCAGTTAATCCTGCGTTTTTTCTAATTTCTTACGTTTGTAAGAAATATCTTTGGAAGTGCAATTAAAAAACGTGAACGGTGATTGCTGTAGAAACGGTCTGTTTTTCAGGATAGAAAAATCGAGGATTTCACCAGGGGTTAGATCAGTTTAGAAAAGTGATTCGCAGAACGGCGCACGTTTCTCCAAAGCGTCGACGATTCAGTCGCGTCGCGAGAAAAACAATTTCATCCGATTGTCACGGCGGATCGCCTTCAAAGGGTTAATTATCGGACAATTACCAGCGGGGCGATGGAATCGACGAATAAGGCCGAGAAATTCCAGATCGTAGCCCAATTCGAATTCTTTTGAATCGGTGCGCAGAGGAAGCCGGTGGGATCTTCGGAGAGAGAATTTCCTTCCGATGACGATGCGCTCTCTCTCCCGAGGCAATCAACGGGCTGCTCCCGTAGGACACCGCGACCGGTCTCGCTGAATTATTCAGGAGACGTCGTTCGCGAGAGTTTGCCGGATTTGTAGCGCGACCGCGCGCCCCTCACAAAGAGACGAGAAAAGAGGCGGCGGAGGACGCCTAGGAATGTTTGACGGCTCGTCACCCGGCTCACAGATACGCTCTACGAGATCTATAGATCCTCTCGAGTCGAGGATCCTCTTCTCCGGCTCCCACGATCCGATTCGCAATTTCGACTCGCTCGCTCGTTTCCCTCCGATCGGCTCCGATTCAGAATTACTGCCAGGGGAGAGCGGACTACATTATCACCACGATTTTTTATTTCAGCCTGAGGAACGCTCCGCTGGATCCTACCGACGCCATTTTGATGGCGGAGGAAGACTGGTAGACGTAGGGTTGCGTGTGGAGCCTCGATTTCTTTGTATTTATATGGATTGTTCCACAAGATTCTTTCGCAATGTACATGTCTAATATTAAATAATATGAACATGTCCAGAAAACAAGATGCATTTTACGACAACGTTTCTTACAAGTCATACGAAGTAAATAAATTTGTAAAAGTAATAACATTGAATAGAATTCATTATGATAAAATCGATTTTATTCGTCCTCAGGGTGCACGATTGTATCTAGAGTACTTCTAATCCACTAATTCCATAGTAGTCGGGTCCCAGTTCGAATCGGAGGGCACAGATTCAACATAGACGACCGCGACCCTAAGTTATCCATCCTCGTCCATCATCGGCTCGCAGGAGCGTCCAGCAGCGTAGGTGTTCACGCTCCTTTCCCGTTCTTTCCACGATTATCCGTGTCCGTCTCTGGTTCGAGCATGTGTGCGCCGGGTCCCTGGCTCGGTGGAGATGCTCGCGGCATAAGCATGCCTCCCCGAAGGCTTGTGTCCGGCGTATTTCAGCCGGGTTATCATCGCCAGATCTACAGGGAGTACGCGAGAAATTATTTATTAGCGCGGGACACCTCCTTCGTCACCAACGGCCGGGGGAACGGAATTCCCGCGTCGTAAAAAAGATTAACGAGCGTCTGACCAACCCTGACGGGAGTGAAGGAGCGGGGCGACCAGATCGGAAGGGGCCGCAGAAACGCCGAACCAAGCCGAAGACGCGATAATCGCCGCAGGAGGCGCTCGATCTGGGTCCCAGCGATTTCCTGATCCACCCTGCTGAATGAAATTGTGTTACCGAAGTGTTGTGGTCCTCGACAAATGGGACAGGACGCTACGGATTCGACGACACGTAGTGTGAGGGAGTTTGATCGCGTTTGAGGAATCAGAAGATTAAAAATGGTACTGTTGAGGCAGGGTGATGACGATTCTAGGAGCTAGCAAGTTTGCTTGGGGATCAACAGACGTGCTAAATTTACAACGGTCAAAGAAAGTGAGGGCCGGGTAGTTCGGTGCGTCTCGTTGTCCGGTGGCGAACGGGCAGCTTCATTTCCCACGACGTCGGCTCGCGGAGGATCGAAAGAAGAGAGCTCGCAGGATAGTCGCGGCGGTCGCTCGCAGGGTGTGGGAAGAGGAAAAATGCGAGCGACGGCTGGCACCGAGAGAAATACGCGAGCGGTAAGGTGGAGAACGAGGCGAGGAGGTGATTTGGTATAGGGGACAGCGCGTAAAAGCGTGGAGAGAGTGAGAGAGAGATAAAGAGAGAAGAGTGGAGGTCGCGGAGGCGGCTTCGAGGTGGCTCGATAAGGGTGTGGGGAGGGGCCCTGCGGGGCCACAGCCGCCCCGGAGGGCCCGGTATCCTCGGCGGTGGTATAAGAGTGCAATTAAAATGCCGCGCTAGCGCCACTCAACGGCAACCGCCGATAAATAAACGCGACTACCGGCGGCGAACGACGACGACCAGGCGAATAAGTGTGCAGGAGGACTGTTCCGCAGCCAACCAGCCAGTCAGAGGTGGCTGGCTCGCCAGCCTCCTCCGCAAAGTCCTCTTTCTATCGCCATGTCTCGCTCCCTCCACTCTTTATCCGTCTCCCTTTCTCCACCGGGTTTTCCCTCCTTCTTCCCCCCCTCATCCTCTTCATCCTCCTCCTCCTCCTCGCGATCCCCCTCCGATGATACTCGTTCCCTCTCGCGGTGGGTGCCCACCGTCCCTCTTTTTCTTTCACTATACGTTGCCCCAACACGTACAGGGACGCGGCGGTCCGCACACGCGTACAGGGACCAGCGAGCGTGTGCCCGCAGAGACAGACATTCTGCCTTCTGCCTCTGGCGCTCACAATAAAAAGGTGGAGACGTCGAGCCTGTGCGGCCATGTTCCCCATCCCCCTTGTGCCACGGTCTCTCCCCGTAACCATCCCCCAGTACTCTCTCTCTCTCTCTCTCCTCCCCGAACACCCCGAGCCCCGACGACGACGCGTTCCTCCTCGCCGACGCCGATGCTTTACTTCTCCTGGCCACCCTCGCGATGGAAAAAACCGAGTAACGTATAGCCGAGATCTAATTGTTGGAATTATGCCGACCCCCGCGAGCTAAGGACGCCGACCAGGCGCTGAGGGGCTGGGAACCCTGAAGAGGATCTTGGGTGTCGATGCGGACTATGACAGTGAGGTCTGGAACAAGGTTTGGTTTTTGAGACTCTTGGAACCTCTTCGTTGGCGTAAAATTTCTCGCAGTTTAAAGGAACCGAAGCATGGAGGCGCGAGTATAAACGAGACGGACAATAATTGTAGAAATTACGTCGGCAGAAGAAAATGTCGGACAGCAGAAGAGGCTCGGGTTGCGTGGCAGCGATGGAGAGGAATTATCTCGATAGCGAGCGCAAGCTCGAAACGCCGGCCATTGTTCTGCCAAGACGGGTTGCTGCTGGCTTTCTGGTTTCTCGCTATCGGTCTATGAAAGAGTGCGGTAATTGCTGCGCTCGTTACCGTTCCTGCCGATGCAGTGCAATCGACGACCCTCCTGACAGTAAGATAATAAGTGGTTTTCCTTTCGGAGCACCGGCGTACGCTCATAACCGGGGCCATTGTGCGCGCGTCTCTTGTGAGAGTAGCCTTTTCGAGCCGCGTGTGCACGTGAACCGATTGTAAAGCATCGACGAAACGGAGATAATTAAGCCGCGCTACCCGAGCACTCGATCTAATTGGTCGCTTGGTAAAAAGGACGTTTTAATTTTCCGACTGAGAGATAAGCGGGTTTCACAGGCCTCTCCGACGCGTCTATTCCGGCAGATTTTTCTGCGTTACGCACGCCTGTGCGTCAGACACAACAAACGAAATTCTCAATGCGAGCTTCTGCTATTTTTCATATTCCATTAGCGGCCTGATGGAATTTTTAATAGTATTATCTCGCAGCTTGGAATTACGATGTTTGAAATTTGTTTTCATGGAATTTGTAAAGCAAATTTTCGAGGAATTTACGAAATGAATTTATTTATCCGTGAGAACATTGACCTTAGAATTTGGTCAAAGAAGGACGGACAAATGTAGGATCATCTAGACTGTTCAGAAGAATTAAGTGGACTATTTCGAGACCGAGGTTTAATTTCCGAGAATTAATTTGAAGAACGAGCACAATTTCGATATCACATTTCCAATCTCCGATGACTATTTCAGGAACGACTCGTCTATTTTTCTCGTGATCGTCCTCACATATCGATTTGTTCTGTCCGAAATACTTCATTCCACTCGTTCATTAAGCCGATGGATGCGCCGTGCTCATTCTTTTAACGCTTCATTCGTACTTCTACATAATTCATGGCTTTTGACACTTCGCTGCTTACATAAAGTATAAGGGAATTAGTTTCGGAACAGATTTCGTGGAATATGTATTCGGTGTTGACAGACTCTGCGCTGCGGATCGATGGAGTCAGACTATTTTCTAACCAGCTACGAAACTTACTTGAATACATTAACTTTGTCTCAGCCTAATATTACCTGCAACGATATAAAATAAAACCCATGAATTATGACCTCGGATAATCTTGATTAAAATCATTATTATGGACAATAATTGGAAATGGAGCTCTGAAATTACAATTTCATACAAAATCTACCATCATAAGCTAAAAATTCTCAAATGGACTCACATAATTTTACCATTATTACCTACAACAATATATATTACAATCTCACATAAAATTTACCATCATAGTCTATAACAACACCCTCAATCCACAGTCTCACAATTTTACTATCTACAAAAGTACAAAATAAACCTCACAAGTGACAGGCTCATACAATGGTACCATTTTTAAATCACACACACCATCAGCGTCTCAATAAAATCTCACATGTCAACGCAGGAATGTCTCCATCTTTATTACCCTAGATTTGAAATGACCAAACATCAGGAAAAGACATCCAAGTCGCTCGATAATCTCTGTAGGAAAATATCGGTGTCATTCCTATCGCTTGTCCGAAAAATCTTGTCTCTAGATAGGCGAGTATCTAGTTACCATTTCCTATAGAATAGAAAGCGGTCGTTGTTGAGTAAGCGCAATTGGTGAAGGGGGTTCGTTCGCACCCCCGTCGCAGACAGAAACGGAAACGGAGCCGCGCGGAGGGTCGCGGAGATATTTACGAGGCAATAATTTAACCGCCACTTAGCCGGCTATTAATTTCGGGAATCGCTGAGAAAGGAAGACGTTATAAGAACACGATCGGTGGACGCGCGACTCAAGGGTTCCTCGCACGAGCGCGAGACGACGAGAGATATATCGATGGGGTCCTACAACGGCCCCGTTCATCCAGCCCCCGAAATCGTATCGCCTCTCTGTACCAACTTTGCGGCCAATCTTTATAGCAGCTCGTAAAATTCATAGGCCGATTGGTCTCGTTTCTGGACGTCGTTAATTACCGACAAGTGTCTTGACGAGGTCCGAGGAATTTCGTGATCTCTTCGCTTCCCAGCTTGTTTCAAAATCCGTATTTTTTTGTGGGTTTGTAACACTCTTAATTTAATCCTTCTAATCTTCAATTTTTATAGAAAACATTTTCCCATGAAAATGGTACGTTTCACCAGCACCGAACTTTTTAATCTTTCTGGTAAATTCTATTTGGTATTGATGCTGTAGATAAAACTCATTATGGAGAATAACATTTTTTCAACGCGATACACGAGGAAAGTTAAACGCAATTAATTAGTGATCGATGATTGTGGTGTTTCAATATCGAATTGCTAACGAGATTAACGTGTTCGATATTTTATGATATCGCTTGTATTCATGTTCTACATAAATGCATACAAATTGGTTATCATGGAGACTCTGAATTTACAATTTGTTTTTTCGGTGTCTCCGGTAAAAGGAAGATTGTCCTTCGTATTTTATTTCACGGTTAGCATTAGAATAGCAGTACATGGAGAGAGGGTTAAAACTATAGCCTGAAGATATGAAATTCGTTATCGTTTGTCGCCAATCACGAGTTTCCAAGTTCCATCGAATGGTTGCGTCAGAAGGCCTCGCGTCGGCCTCGAATTTTTACGAGCGATCCCAAAGGCAAGGAAAGCATCGCGACAGATTGATTGGAGCACGGCCGATCCCATGTTTGCCGGATGGATTCCAATTATGCCATACTATTTGCGAAGCACTCCCTCGTCCGGCGCGATGATTTCATATCGGCCTGGTGGACGGCTGCGCTGCCTCTGCCATGGCTGTCCGATATGCGATATTAATACGACTGACCCCCCGACCCTTGCTCTACCTACCCCCTTCTCGGCCCCCGTTCCCTTTTTCCCTCCGTAACCGCCTCTTTGTCCGTTCTTCGTGTACTCTCGCCGCTTCTTCCTCTCTCTTTCTCTCTCACTTGGCTGTTGCTACTCTCCCGAACCAGACCAGAGAGAGCACCGGCGCGGCGGTGGCGGTCCCGGGTATCGCGTTATTGTATTCGTTCGCGGTGGCCATGCGGACCGCCCTGCGGTTAACCCTTTAATTCCCACATTTTTCGCGGTGAACAACGATACTTCTGATCCGCGCCGCTTTCTCCGCGCGAGGGAGAACACAGACATTGTGTCTCGATTTCCCGTCGATCCCCGCTTCGATGTATATTGCCTACCGGTCGATGCCTTCATTTTGCCGAAACCTATCCTCTCGAACAGACATTATTTTCTGCTTTGCGAGGCTCCTCTTGTTTTAGCTACCTCAAGCTCCATTGTATTCGAACGCACGATCTAACAAGATTTTTAAAAATATGAAAATTCACTATTTTTCAAAGGTGTACTCTTAATTTGAACCAGCGATTTTAATCAATTAGGAAGAGGAGAAATACCTGAAGTCACAATCGAACACAACTTCCAGGGGTGGGATCGGATCCCGAGGCACTTAATGCGACTTAATGCGCGATAAAAGATAAGGTGAATTGAAGAGGTGGTGGAGCCGGGGAAACGCATTAGAATACATTCGTTTGATAAATAGCGGCGATGGTACGCTACCACCGATTAGGCTCCTCTTCCTCGTATTATCGTGCATCTACTCCGAGGGTACGAACCGTTTCATTTTTCTTTTCCTATTTCTCTACGTTTACGCGTTCCATCACGGAATAGAAACGTTGCACACGTCGTGGCCCGAATATGGCTGAAAGGAGTTTATGCGAATGGGTACGTAACGCGCGGCAGATAACAGGATTTACCACGAGTATCCGTTGATGCGCCGCGGGGAACACGTGAGAATATACTACGTTGCCGTTGACGATTGAATTAACACTGATTTTCAGGAAGGGATAAGCTTCGGGTCTTGAGGAAGACGTTGCCGAGGTTTCTCGACGATTTTGCTATATTTTCGTGAATCCTCTTGAAGGATTTTGGGGATTCATTTTTATTTGGAGAGAGGACAATTGAATCATTGTAATAAATTCTTTAAGACGTTGTGACTCTTGAATGCTCAATATTTGGCGAATGTGGAGCAAATTGTGAATGTAGGTAGGCAATGAAGCAATCATAAGTACTTAGAATTTTGAGGGTTGAAAGCATATTTTGAAACCATATTTGTTTCCGGAATGGAAACAAAAAGTGTGGAATAAAATTTGTGGATAATGTACGAGTGATTTCTCCAACTTTAAGACTGAGAAACGTTGTCAACAGTTTCTCACAAGTGTGATCGTGATTACGTTGAATCTTTGGTAGAGGGAATTTTCTTTTCTCGTGCAGTTTCGCTTGCGCAGTCACGAGAGGCGCGCGTATAAATAATTTTAATCGACGGCATTCCCGACGAACGCGCTCGAAAGTTTGACAAGGCGCGCGGTTCGCCGCGATATTGATGGACGTGTCGGCCGAAGAAACGAGGGGGTACATCTGCATCGTTGTTTCCAGATGAACCCACGCTGAGAGACGTATGCTCCTACGACAACGGCCAAATTTATCTCGACCTGTCGGCGACAGAGGTCGAGAACTTTCGCGATAGGCGCGGATCGAAAAACCCCTGACCAACTCTTCGTTCCTGACGACGATCGAATGTACCTCCTGTAAACTCGTTAGAAACAACAAAACCAGTCAACCTAGACACCGAACCTGATAGAGAAACTCTAGAAGACCAAAAAAATATTGTTATACCTATGTTCCAAAGATTTCTGTTACAATTTTCTTACAATACTAATACCAGAATCAGTTAATTTTATTCTGGTTATGAGAAACCTAGTACACCGACAGAGTTAATATTGATACATCGATGTACGATTAGATTTTCATAAAATTGTTTATCCCGGTATGTTTAATTAATTACTAATTCAGACAATTTGTAATATTTCAAGGCAAAGGGCGGGTTTAATAACGTGGGCAGAAAAAAAACACAGCACGAACGGAATTCAGGCGAGGAAACAAGAAAATCGTTCGATTCTGGATTAGTGGTGGCGCGGTGCGATGTTACGGGGGGGCGTCACGCCGCCTTATGAAATATTGCGGCAATATACGTTTACCGTCTCGTGTGGATTACCGGCTCGCTGGACGATATCTCATATCGGCCGCCGGACATCGTCGATATGCGACGAATGAGACCAAGTATGCCAGACTCGCAGGTTTCAGATGATCGCTCCGCCGTATTATTGCTTGTACCTTCTCCTTCCGCCTCTATATGATACCAATATTCCCAATAACGCTACCTAGCCGGCTGCGCGACTGAGACGTTCCCCTGCTAGCCAGCAGGACCGTCGAATATCGAGGGAACATCCTTCTTGACAATGGGTCCGGAGCTGCCTTTAGAATTTCCAAAATTCCACGTTTAGGGGATGGCTCTTCTTGATCCTTCGATCGCCACCAAGTTTCAGACCACTAAAATCTCTTTAACGTGCACTGTTTTCAAATCTTCCATTCCAGCCCCTCCAACTCCATGGTCCCGACCAATTGCAATTTTTTTCAAAAAATTTGTCTCACGTCAATTTCTCGAAAAAATACAGGTGATTTGATTCAAACAATAGTTATCGTGTTTTTAAAAGTGTTTGAATGTTTTCCAGGTCCTAGAACAGAGGGTTGAATCAAAATGCTAATTTTCCAAATTAAACGCCCCAGCTCCCAAACACGAATCGTGGCTGTAGGGGCGGGTGGAAGCAATCTTGCGCAACAAATTTTAGTAAACCTGACCTAAATCAGCGAATGTCTTGGTCGGAGGGTGTCCAGGATCACCGATGTCACGGGGCACGCGGCGACACCTTGGAACGAGCTGCGGCAATAAAACACAGTAACCCCGTGAATAATCATAACGCGTTGTCGAGCCCATAAACTGCACAAAGGGCCCCGAGCAAGCCACCCTCGCTCGTCGACGGTGGTCCCGGTTCTATGGTGTTTCTGACCCCATGGCGATATCTGTTCAGGAATCGCGCGTGTCCCGCTCATTAACGGCATTCGCCGCGGAGTACACGTTGTTTGACGATCATTCTCCACACGCCGTCATCAGGCGGGAGGAACAAGCCGATCGAATGCCCGTGTTTGTGTACCCTTCGCGGGGGACCTAGACCGCGGCCCTTTATTCTGCCCAGGGTGAGCTTAACAAATGAGGATCGGTGACGTTCGCCTGCTTTGACTGATTCTTCACTGATTGATGATCTAAGTGCATTAGAGGGTGGATTGTAGGAAGTTTCCTGCGAAGCGGAAGAGACGTTTTCAAGTTATGCCTTTGTTCTCGCGGTAGCAGCATTCCGGATTTTTAGCTCGTCGAGCTCAGAAAAAGGATTTCCAAAGTTATTAGTAGACTGCGGATATTTATGCAATTTTCAATTTTTGTAGACGAATTTCAAGAAAGTGAATTAAATTAGAATCTTATTTTCCGTGGTATTAGCCTTTTTAGATCTGAAATAAATTAAAATCGTACTAAATTTTGTTATATTTTATATCCTAGCATTTATAGAAAATTTTCAAAAGCCATAAGTGCATAAAGATCCGCAGTCTAGTTATTAGTAATCTCAATTTTTCAAATTGAATTTATTGATGAAACTATTGACGTCGAAAATGAGATTTATTTATTTAATTTATTCGTAGGTAATAATTCTTGCCTATAATAATGTGTTATGTAAAACGGTTTCGAAAGAATAGATCGAAATATTAAACTTCCAGAGGCGGGTTCGGGTTGCGCCGTTAGAACTACGTGTTTTCGACTAGTGCTTACCGCATCGAAATCCAAATACTAGCAACGTTTCGCAACGCTGCTTCCTGTTTCCTGGGCTCGGCCTCGGGTACTAATGCAGAAACTTGTACTTCCTGTGTAATGCAACTTGATCGTTTTCGGGAACGTCAGCGAATTTCGTGGAACGCGCCGTACCGTTGACACGAAACCGATTTCACCGTCTGCTCCGCTGTTCTTTTAGAAATCGCTCAACGAAACTCTTCGCGTTTCATTCATCCATTCCAGAAATACAGCATCGCGAATCAAACATTGATTCCATTAATTCCAGGATGCAAATATTCTCACTCTTTTATTGAAAAACATTAGAAACGTGTACTAACGTTCTTAAAGCAGCTTAAAATAATGTATGAAATAACGTTTCAATTATTAGGCCGGCTGATATGGAATGTCAGATTTCAAAATGATCTTTTATTAAATGCAAAGTTGTTTATCAGATTCGCATTCCTTCAAAAATTGTACAATTCTTCGTCGATTAATTTTCTAGTGACATATACATAACTCCTCGACATTCAATCAGAAATGAAATTTAGCAATGCTTGTCCAGCAACAATCAGAACATCGAACGGCACAAGACGAAGCGGAGGTTCGGGTCTTCTAAAATCGGTATCAATCGAATCAAAGCTTCATCTCCACTGCCAGAGCTGTCTGCGGCAAAGACCCGCGTCGAATCTGTTCGGAATCGTGGATCGGGGTGGTTCGCGGACGCGACAACAGTAATTTCCCTTTGGATTATCATCTAGCGTGGTGTAGCGAAGCGATTTCACGGGGCAGGAAGGAATCCCTGGGGTTCGGTCATCGAACACGACACACTTAGTGCTGGGACAGGTCTGGCTTGGCCGAGAGCGTTGCCAGAGCGCCGCTCCTTTTAATGCTCGGCCTTTGCTCCGAATTTATGTGCCGTCCCGTACAGTTTAATTCGGATTAAACTTATACTGCAAGGAACGAATTAAAGGGATTTGCGATTGGACACGTTGTATATGGACGGTCGCCGTTCTGTCGGGGCAAACGGCGGGAGGATCGGGAGAGCCTGCTGGATCCTGGCTGCGCCCGACGTCGCACCAGTCAATTTGATTTATCGGCACGACGCCTCGCCTCGCTCCGCGTCGCGACGCCTCTAACCTTCTTCCAGAATGCCTCTCTCTCTCTCTTCCCCTCTGTTTCTCTTCCTCTTACTCTTCTATCGATGCATCTCTTTCACTCTTCCTACATTTCTGGCTGGTGTGTCTCGTTGCCTCTGCTACGTACAAGCCAGTCAGACTATTCGACGTCGTCGTCTACCGGCATATCCGGTTTATCTTTTACTGGTAGACAAGTCCATTTAACTTCCAGGGCACTTGGACCTGCGTTGGCTTCCGCCTGCCACTGATCTGCCACTGACCTGCCACTCCGATGAATAGAATCCTCACGGAGATAGCTGCTCGAGGTCAGAAATCTAAACCAGATTTCGCGGACCCCCTCATCTGGATCCAGCCTCTGAGATCTCGAGTCTCCGTGGATTTCTCGGCAATTCTGAATGAATATTACAATTATTACAATTAGTGGAATGGAGGTGAATGAAGGTTTTCTTCTGTCGAGAAAACACTGGACAATAAATTGACATGACTTACAGAATGGCGTCTAATAAGAGCCAGTGACGAAACCGGGCTCAATTTCGTCTGCGATCCCAAGCGCCATTTCATCCCGACTTCTAATTACAGTAACGAGAAACAATATAAGAAGAGAACCGATACGATGGCAGCCAGCAAATGGGCAACCCGATAAGCCGGGAGCGGTCTTCCCGTTGGACGCCGACTTCTTTCTCGTTCCTCTAATCCGATGAAAATTATAAAGGGAGGCTTTCAAGTCTGGGCGAGCCGAGGGGCATGAAGGCGTGCGAGAGGGGTTTCGAAGCGGGAATTGTCGGAGGACAGAAGTTCCTCTCTACGCCGGTACTCGCTTGCTACCGGTGTATAACGCGTTTTAGAGATGACCCAGAACCGTGGGGGCGGGGCGACTCACGGCTGAGCGCGGATGAGCCGGATTAGCTCCTTACCCCCTTAGCTCGTGCCTATAACTGCTGATGAATACGGATTAAGGGAGCACTGGCTGTGCACGAAGTGCGAAGCTGCTGGTCTCGCGCGACTCCGGCAACCCTCCCGGGCTGATTTCCTACCCCCGTAGACGGAGAAAACGCTCGAGCAAACCTAACCTATCCCCCACTTCCCCTCCTCGTCCACCCCGATAGCGAAGAGGAGCACGTTAATCCCTCTTGCAGGACCAAACACTCCTTAGTTCGAGATTAACTCCGGCCCGCCGGAGGCTGACTATCCTCCGACTCGCTCCATGGACTCGCGATCGTACACCTAATTAATGCAAGAATCCCGCACAAGAACACGCGGATGGAATTAGGGCCGCGACGCAGAATTGGTCGACTATCAAACACTGTGTTACGGAATCAGCCGAAGTCGACTGAAACGAACGTAGCCAGTGAAATCCCTTTTCTCTAGGCTTAGTTCCTTCAGCTGGTGGCAAGCTTAATCCTTCAGGCTCCAAGCTATTGTATCATCAGAAGTCAGGCGTTTCGCAATATCTTGAAATGTACAGGAAGCATATTTTTATTCAAACTCTGTCTTTTGTAATTGATGTAGAAAATATTTCTCCTGCGTAAAGATCCACGATCTATTCACCTCAACTTCTAACCATTGAAATCATCCTCATAGAAGTTGAAGTTCACAGCGTCTCTCCAAAGTCGTTCGTCGCCTCTTAAGTAAGTTCGCCCCGAAAGTGTCGAATTCACCGAAGAGTCTGGTTCATCGGAGTCGAAATTAATTCCGGGATCGTGCAGCAGGAGCGCATCGCGCGACACACGGTCGAGCAGCCTCGCAGGATCCCGAAGGAGGTTGAAAAGCCTTCGGATCCTCCGGGAAAGTTTTCCGGGTGGCAAGTCACAGCTTTGGAAGCAAGCTGTGCCGGCCGGGATAAACACAGGGGCGGGATTCTCCGTTCCAGTTGAGAAAAAGATCGCGTCGTCGCTTTATTTAACCAACGGCTTACTAATTATTTGCGGATAATCCTTGGGGTCTGGGCGGCGAGTTTTCGGACACCAGGTTGATCCGCGACGTTTGACAACCTAGCGGATTAACTTCTCGCCAAGGTACCGGCAAATCTTCCGTAGACAGGCCGAATCTGTTTAGGATTTCGTCTGCAGAGGGCGGGTCTCCGATCGGTCTGGGAATCCTCTTAGGAAATTACTCGATCTAATCGGCCGGCTAACCGGCGTCGAATCGAAAGAGCGCTCTCCCAGTTTCGCAAGAGTTCCCGGCAGCGATTTCATCGCAATCTCATCGCCAGCCTCCCTTTCGTTCTTTTCTGGGTCGCTGGAGGAAAAAGAAATGGCGTCGAGGAGACGCTCCCCTCTCCAGGGGAGACCGCGGGGTCGGCGAAATCCGCAACATTGTCGAGGGGTCGGCTTGGCGGATAGTAAAGAGGAATAAAGCCGCGGAGGTGGCTCGTGCATCCGACAACTCTCCTCGCAGACCAGACCCCTCGATTTTAGCGGAGCGGTGCAGTTCCCTCTGCGCCCGCAATCCTCCGACGGATTCTCGTTCGGCACTTTCCTCGAGCACACCCCCGCAACCCCCTCTCGCCCTCGTAGGGACGAAATGAAACCCTCAATATCGGTGATTGCTGCCGCAAGACGCTTCTTTACCTCCCCGGAACGGGAACGTTCCGAGCGGAAAAAGGATCCGGAACCCTGCTCTCTCTCGCTCTCTCTCTCGCTCTCTTCGTGTTTCTCTTTTCCATCCCCGTTCCCCATCTATCTCGCACTGCCACGATGATACCTATCCACCCCTGTCGGCCCGCAAACTCTCTCCTTCTTGCGCGAAACGAAGGGATGTTGACTCGCTGCTCGGCTCCAACTTTTATGGAGATGCATCCTCTAATATATCCGGGCCCCGCTTGCTCGCGCTTGTGTTTGACGAGCGTACTTCGCGAAGTATATTATCCGCCGAGGCCTCGTCCTCCTTCGGCAACTCTGCCTTCTTTATCCTCTGCAACCCCTCCTATCCCTTCTCGCCGCCACTTTATCCGCGACCGGCCTCCGAACCAACTCCGCAACCAACCCCCAGGATCTTCTTACCGGAGAATCACTCGAACGTGATTTCCGGTGAGGATAGTACCTTCCAACGAAGGTGGGGGTGACTTTGCGCCGCATGCTCCAACGAGAGAGCTATTTCTTTGTGGCCGACGCTATTACTCCGGGGGTGGTTTGCGTATGGCGAATCGGGCACCGTCTTCCGGCCTCAAAGAGAGTACCGGTAATAGATTGGCTGTTGAAGCTGCTTTATGAGGCCGGATTTGTGCCCAGCGGAAGATCGAAGCCTGTGATGCTTCACTCTTTCAGGAATTTTGTTTGCGATTGCTTGCTACTATTTAATTGGAATGGACGTCAAAATTTGTAGCTAAGAATGTCGTTACTAGGATGCGGATTTTATGCATTTATGACAAAAATGAGTAGATCGAAATTAAAATAATTTTTACAGATCGTTTATGTTTCTCACGAATTGAACGAAACGTTTTAGGAAAGCAGTGTAAAGTTTCATAACTAGATTACAGATTTCGACGATGAAGAGAATGCTATTAACGTTGATCAAGATTGATAATGATTGCATAGATTTTCAGGTCGATCAGACCGGAAAAGAGATCCCTTCCGCCCATCGGTGTGTCTCCCGAACGAGATAATCTTTTGCTTTGTCATTCGACCACCAGCACGGCAACTTTCCAGTTTCCGCTCTCGGGGGATTGTTCGACGAGAAGAAATAGGGTCGCCTGGAACTCCGAGAGGGTCGGACTTTCCGTTCCTCCCGTTTTTTCCGATATAAATAGCCTTAATTAGCGGCCGCTCATTGGCTACGGTTAATGGATCGTCAGATCGCGATACGTTTAACAGTTCGCTTTAACGATCACTCTTAAACCGCGTCGGTCTATCCCGTTCTCCTCCCGTTCTTTTCGTAAGAGCTTTATCTCGTTTGTCGAATATTTCGAACGCCCGATAATTAAACTCGAATCGACGAATAATAACGGAGTTTTCAAATCGTGACAAATTGGAAGAACTATTTGTCCTAACTAATCTGGGATTTTTTAGTCCGAGACAATTATAAATTTTATAATCTCTCGAACGTCTTAAACTATACATAGTTAACACTTAAACTATACTAAAAGAATTTCAGAAAATTTTAATTTGATTTTTAGGAAGATCTCAGTATGGTATCTCATAGACTAACTATAAATTTATTTCGACTCTTAATAATTTTAATAAATTAATATTTCGCTTACCAGATTTTTGTCACAAATGTATAAAATCCGCAGTTTAAACGTATCTCACGTTTCTCAATTTTCCGATGATAATAATCAATCGGTGAGAATTGAAAGTCGAATATATCGATTTCGTGGTGCTTCCATTTTCGGTCGCCCTGGGTCTTAAGAGATAATTGCATTCCAGAATTGCGGCGTTCACGTGTACCCACGTATCGACAGTCGTTTAAAGGCGGGGCTCCTGTCTGCTAACGAAGCAGCGGTGTCCGACCAGACATAAGCCGGTTTAATACCCTTAAATGAAAACAATACGATGTCGGCGAGCGGATAATACTTCCGGCCGTAAGTTAAGGCGAGCCGGTCAGACAGACGAGAAAGTCGATGACTAGACTTGACTTCAGGAGTAGCTCCACAGATCTCGACTGGACATGTCTCAGAGAACAACTTCTAAATTACAATGGAGCTTATATAATTCTCCAACTAGCCGCAAGAGCCTACATACCACCAAATATTTTATTATCCCCTTATATTATCCCAAATTATTCTCATGTTCTAAATTATTCTCAATTATAAAGATCATATTAATATTAAAACAGGTTCTATCGAAAGTAGACATCATCGTTAGCAACTTCAATTTATAGAAACATTAATCGACAACTGTCTTGACGAGGTCTAGTTTCTCTCCACAATTACCAAAGGGCCCCAGCAGTCGCGATCACTTCACAATGACCTCCTGCGAAAGTAGAGGGTCCGCGCGATCTACAAGAGGGCTGAAAAGTGGTCCGGAAGACCGAGAGCAAGCGTCCGCGAGTCGAGTCGCTGAAGAGGGTGGGGGAAGACAGGCCCCGAGGGAGAAAAAAGGGGGGAGTAGTCGCGGGCCCCGAGGCCCCTGGGCAGGATTTATGCGGGCTTGGGGCTCGGAGTCGGCGCTGGCGCCAGCGGCGGCCGCTGCCGTTCCTCCGGGCCCGCGGATGCCGCAATAACTTGCATTGTGTACGCAAGGGCCTCCGTAGGAATCTAACCCGGCGGGCCCGCGGGTCAAGCCGGCAGAAGACAGCAAACGCCGAACGAGAAGACATGGACCGGCCGGACATTATGCCGGAGAGGATGCTTTTCTAGAAGGCCGGCTGGCCTGGCTTGCGCGCCGTGTAATCGAGCCGCCTACTACTCTCGAGGCTTCCTTCATCCTCCGCCCCCGGCGTGGGTCCTCCTTCGCGTCGTCACGAGTTCCGTGTCCAGCAACGGGGAGGTTTGATGTTGGTACGGATCGGATATGGGGAAATGGTCAGGTAAACCTAGCTGCCTGCTAACGTGCCGATGGAAATTAGTTGCATTTGTGTTGTCCGCTAGAGTTTATAGAATGGGGATGCTGGGTGTGGGTTGGCTGACGGACGTCTTCTGTCGGGAATGCTGCAAGATTAGCTGTGCGTTTCTTTTTATTGTATTGATGCTTCTTGGCACTTGATTTTGAGGTGCTAAATCCGTGAGTAGTTAACAGACGTCTTCCATTTGGAATACTCTAGAAAGGTGATGCTTCTTCTGCAAACCTTCGCCATATAAAAATCCTATAGTCCACCTACATTTTCCATGGTTCCGTTAAAACAGACCCAGGAACAGTCCGCGAAAGTAAGCCGGTATAAAAGGGATCGGCAGTGTGTCCGAGCAGCATTTGTCAAACCGCGGAGCTTATTCCAGCGAGGCGTACCGCGCAATCGCCTCGGCCGGCCGCAAAATCCAACTCGTTCGCGGTCTGGAAGGAGGCGGCCGAGATGTTGGGGCGCACCTGCAACAAACGATATCGTATTCGCGCGTGGCCGGCGTGGACCACACCATGAATGGAGGCTGGGGTATACGACGATCCAGTTCAGCCGGTAACGGGGAGGCAAAAGGCAGGAAGGCAAGCAGGCAGGCAGGCAAGCAAGCAAGCAAGCAGTCAGGAAGGCAAGCAGGATCGGAGCATCAGCAGATCCCTTTTTGCGGCGCGCGTAGCCGCCGCGTTATTGTCTGTCCGACGAAAAAGGATTTATCCGTCCGGCATCTCCCGCGATCTCTTCCCCTCTGTTTCGCCCCCTCTCTTCATAGCGGAGATCCACACGGTGCCCCATTCTCCGACACGTACTTTGTCCCACCTCGAGGCGAGGCGCTGCTGCATAATGTAACAACGGTTCTTCGCCCGGGCGAAACGTCAAAGCCAGTGTGTTTCGCGAAGATTTAGGGAGGGTGGGGTTCCTCGGGTTATGAGTTATGAGCTCGACTGGTCTCTGTCTATCTTTCCCTCTCATCCGTATCTCTCTCTTTCTTCTCGCGGCTGCTGCCCACACCCTCTCCTCTCCCTCCGGTTTGTCTCTCTTACGCGTGGCCCTTGATCCACGCGATACCACCGAGACTCATTGTGTCCCTGGCTCACTGGCTGCCTCTTCTGCCCGAACAACGACCCGAACAACGCCAAACAACGGGTCGGATCTCTAACCGCGGTTCCTCCCCCGCCACACTAGGATCGTCTGACCGCTCTTCTCAACCGGAGAAGCTACTGAATCGGCCCCGGGGAGATTGCCACGCTTGATGAAGAGGTGGAGAAGAGCCCCGGGACCCCAGCCGCAGGGAGAAGAAGAAGAGTTTCGCCCATTGTCCCGGTGATAATTCCAGTTGCACGCGATACCCCGGAGTTGAAATCCTAGAGGAGGCCCCGCTACCTCTCTCCCACTCCTTTCCTTCATCCTCTTCATCGCAAGGATTCCATTCTCCAGAGGTTCCAAGCTCGTTCGGGTGGTCTCCGATCCGATCCGCGGTGTGAAGCTGCTCGCGCGCAGCACGGTAGCTAACGCTGCAGCTTCTCAACTAAGCCTAAGGACGCCTTATCTGACGCGTCATCTGCCTACCGACTTGACTCTATCTCTGGACCTCGTCTTCTTCCTTCAGCTTCCTCTTTTTCTTCTCCTCCTCTCCTCTCATCTCTTCCCTCGGATACGCTTCTGCCACCCGCCCGGTGGCTTATGGGGGACCAGGGGCCACCGCGTAGAGTTTCTAATACCTGTTCACTCGCGCCGCAAGATATCCGTGAGATATACCTCGATCCCAGATCATTACCGCGATTGATTCCGATGCGAGCCGGCTTAATGGCGTGTCGCTCGCGGACCTATCGCGGAATCTTCACCAAACAGGTACCTCGGTGCTCAATGCAACGGCATTCGGAAAATTTGCTAGGTTCGGCGACGTTAACGCATTCGTTGCCAGCCAGATTTCTATTAGCTTTATACGAAAATTCATGAGGAAGAAAAATTCGAGTAAATCCTCGCTCAATCATCCCCCAATTATCCACTTATCAGGCTCGCCAAAGAATCTCTTCGAGATCAACACCATCTGCGACTCGACCGGAAGTCCTCGGTGTTTGATCTTGATTTAGTTTTCCCCACTAATCTGACTATCCCTGCCGAATATACGTGTTCCACGGGAGTCCACGTTGTCGGACCCCCCAGTAGTCGCAGGCAACTTACTATTCCACATAATACGCGCTCATATCTCAGGATTATAAGGTAGCCTGAGAGACAGCCTGCCTTCACGGTGGGGAAGAAAAGAGACCGAGAAACGGATAACCCAGAGAGCAACGAGAAAAGAAAGAGAGATAGAGAGATGGGGAGTGGAGGAGAGAGTGGAAGACGCATCTCGAAGAGTGGTCCATTCCAGCGTGACTTCGGGACGAGAAAGGGCAAGCGGTGTTCGGCGTGACGTGGCTTTAGGAGGTTCGTGCCCGGCTTGTACCGAGTGACGATACGTCTTAAATCCGGCGACACGAGCTACGAGGACCGAGCGGGTGGAACGGGGGGTGGCTTTCAGCGTGCAACGCGAGCATGTGTAATAAGGGCCGAAGAATTCGCTCGGCTGGCGTCGACGGGAATGCCAACTATGGCGTCCGCGTTCCCTAGGTGCACCGAGGACTTCCGAGGTCGATGCATTCGCGGCGAGATTTCCAGCTCGCTCGAACTGCGCCTGGATTTCCTTTCTCGAATTTTCGATTTCAGTGTCTTGCTTCTCTGATAGTGAAGTCTTGATCCGAAGAGGAGCTGGAGATGAGACGTTTGCGAATTTATTTACTCGTATCCCTTTTGTCAGTTTAAACTTCTAAAAAATTAAATTCCATTTTAGAATGGCCTAGTGTATTTTACCCGAATATCCACAGCGCATTTCCGACCAATAAGGACCCGGCTAACAAAGCACAACCAACTCGACGCAACAAGAAGAGGATCCTCCACTGTGCGAGCAGTTCAACTCCGGCAAGTGGTGCACACATGTAAATCAAATTAATCGAAATATCGGTAGCGCAGTATAGTCGGTGAGTGGGTACAAATACCAGTACAAAAAGGATCCGCGTCGTCGAGTGAATTCGAGCTGGGAAACGGGTTGGGGAGAGAAGGGGCCCTGAAAGTCCCTCTCCGAGGCGGTCGAAACGTTATTACACCGGCGAACCAGTTAGGATACAAGGGCACGTCTGTAAGGTCGGATCGAGGAGTTAAGGAAACTACCGACTACCGAAGGCAGTTGATACGAAACTAGTTTCGCGGCCTAGGATACACGTCGGAGGTCTGCGTGCACACAGAGAAATCCAGAGAGAGAGAGAGAGAGAGGGTGAAACGAGGGTACGGAACAGGGTTGAAAGTCGGTGCGAGGAGCTGCCAAGGGGCGGAGGAGCGAGACGGAAGAGGGACGTCGACTGTTTGCCCTTCGAATGGAAGTTCTGAGGGTTGAGGGTGGCCGTTCCCCGGGTTTCGAGTGGTACTTACCGAATCGACACGGGCCAACTCAATACATCAAAGACCTTCTAGCCAACAGCCGTGGTTATATGGAGCGACGGGGGCTCCGCCGCTTGCCACCTCCGATGTCCATACATAATCATGGGCCGTCTTTGTCCCTCGAAATTGATTTATTATTCAAAGTGACGCGTGTTTCACAATGTGTATTTACCACGATACGGTTTCGGGCGTGAAACACGTCGGGCCCTCTACGGACACCGTTGACCACCTTTGTACGCGTCCGCCTAACCCGCATATACGATGACCAAGCCGCCGCCCACCCCCACGGACGACGTGAAGAAATTTACCTTTAACTTAGACAGCTTGTCCCGGCGACCGGCGCACTTTGAATGTCGATCAACGACCGTGGAATACATTTTCGACATGAGCGCCGATAGTCTTGCGGCCGCCGACCTTTTTCCCTCCGACCAATCTGTTTGCCTCGAGCGCAATCGCTATCGATCGAGATGCTCGCTCGGCGAGTCGATTAACCCGAATTTAGACTTTTCACTCTCGACGTACATCCCCCGGACGACACGATGAAACAATCAAAACACAACTATGTATTATACGTCGAAGTCTGTAAAATGTACTGATCCTGCATTATTTAAATAATTTAATAATATTATGTTTTATAAAACGTTCACCTAATTCATTATTTTCTAATAATCGACTGTTTTCACCGTCACCATTTTTTCATTAAACGGCGCAAATATAAAAACGTTTAGTATAAACAAAATTTCAATGTGATACATTCGATTCAAGTGTGTTTGGTCTTGTATGACAGGGAGGAGGGATGAATCCTTTCTTTTTGCAAATGTGTCGATTCGTCGATCGATCCTGAAGGACTCGTGCACGGAGGTAATTGTAAGGAGTAGGTTGCAAACCGCGGGCCTCGGTAGCAAGCGAAAATATTGACAGAAAACAACCGTCCGAAGTTAATTAAACTCGGTGAGCTGTGTTTCCCGGTGCCTTCGCTCGCCCGGCCGGCATACACTTCGAGTAGTAATTTCCTGATGGTGTGTACGTGGATCCTGGCGACCGAACGAAGTGGACAAACAGTAAGTTTCCCCCAGTGGTACGTGTTTCTGATCCGAAATTGTGTTCTTATATATACACGTGCACGTCCCCTACAACTCCCACGCGCGTCTTTGTTCGAGGCTACAGGACTTGACAAAAGTGCTGGGACGGTATTTCTTTCTCTGTTGTTTGCGTCCCGGAGTTGGATTTTAAAGCATGGCAAAAATGTTGGATGAGGAAAAGCCATCAGAAATCATTAATTTAAATTTTTAATTTATTTGAATTTCTATGATAATATATGAGTATCATATTTTTAATTTGTCTTTAAAACTTCTACTCGTGTTCTTGCTGATAAATAACAAAAATATAATCCATTTATACCGAGATTATTCGGAGATAATTAATTTATACCTTCAGAGAAAATTGATTATGGCTATCAACTACAGTTCAATAATTAAAATGTTTTTATCTAATTGAGAAATGTGCGATTTCTCCGAAAGAAAATGAGGAGGAAGGAAATTTGATTGTAACGTGTTTCATTCACGAGAAAATCGAGTCTGGAACTACGCCCGTTTTTTTTAGTTTCCATTCGTGTTCTTGTCGGTGAAAATAAATACTCTCGGCGACATAATTTACTGTCGGCGTAAATCAGCGAATACCCAGATAAACAAATACATTTTTTAACCTGTTGCGTTATTTTCCACCATATCTGTGTTCACGAGCACAAATAAAGACAACAAACAAATTGTTTGATGTATTTGTAAATGTATTTGTACAATGTATTTGTAAAAGCATTGTCAAGTGCACGCAACTTGTGAAAATATGAAATTAAAAAAATGTACAGGGATTTAAAGTTGTTTTATTACTGCCATTGGGACATCAATAAAAATGCGTGGGAACGTGTAACCCGTATCTAATCGAGCTCTAATTCGGAAGGATTTATTTTCCAAAACGACAGAAATTCACTTAAAACGTGAAGTACACCCTTACAAAAAATAATCTCAATAAAATCGTCAGAGGGTTAGGTTGATAAATATAAATACTCTTACGTGCTCGCGACATAGAGTAAAAATGAAATTGAAAAATCTGTCGCGACATCTGCGAGTCGTGAAGACCTGGTGTCCCGTTCGCCGCATTACACTTGCACCCCCGGCATCAGACGACAGCTTACTAGAAGCGGGGGCGGTTGGCGGAATAAAATGAGAAGGTAACGAACGAGGTGTCGGTTCGCGAGGAGGCAGTTTCGGTAGGTGGTTTTGCGTGATCGCATGCACGGCAGAGAGGCGGACGAGATTGATATTGGTTCCTGAGCGAGCCGAGGAAAACGGTATGGGCTCGGAGGGCGGTTCGCTGATATTGGGCATTCAATCCTAGCCAACCCCGATTCTCTCACGCGCCCCTAACAACGCATTAACATGCATGAGGCCTGCGTGATTGTTTTACCCTAACCCGCCGCCCGCTGCCGCCCTCTCTGCCAACCGTGTGCCCTCTGCCGCCACTGCCACCCCCTATCCACCCCTTCGCAACCCCCCCTCCTGAAACCCCCTTGCAGCCCCCCTCTCGCACACCCCCGTCCTCGAATCTGAGTAGGCAGCGGATCGTTGCCGGCGAAAACTCTGTCGGCTCGCTGTGCGTGCATCCAATGCAAATTTAATGTTGAATATCAATGGCCAAACGCGGTTCAAGCCGCTATCGCCGGAGCGCGGAGATGAAACGGACCCGGCCGGCTCGTTAACGATATTCTCCCCCGCTGTTGTTGACAGTTTTTTGCGCGGAACCGTGATTCCGCGCCGCCGTTAATTTCGAGCACGGCGTAATTTCGACGAAATTTTTATCGCCCTTCACCGACGGCTACGAGGCCGGCACTTTTGAACCGCGCTCGAAAACCCGACCACCACCGCCATCATCGCCCACACCACCACCGTCACCACCACCACCGTCACCACCACCACCACCACCACCACCACCACCATCACCACCACCGCCGCCGCTACCCCCTACCAACGACCCTATGCTGTATCGAACTTTTGGTCGGAAGTATGACACGGCTCGATAGATGAAAACCGGGGGATCAAACAATGATCCTTTGTCGAAAAATGCTAATTTGCCGGGAAGAAAGCTGTATCGCTTTTTGCACGGCCCCCGGGCCAGCCCCCTTTTTCGGCCGGTTTATTGGATGTGTTACATGAGGGAAATTAATGGCGGGACTTCGCCGTGTGTACTCTATTTCGATTATTTTCGTGCCTCGGGTTTTATTGAAGGGTCGTGTGGTTTTAATAATTTTGGTTAAAGGTATATTGGATAAACGCAGGAATTGAAATTCGTATATTATGAGAACATGCTACAGGGAATGTGATTTCTCCTAGAAATCATGTCAACTTTTTTAATTCTTATCTTAATTTAATTAACTTTAATCGCTCTTCATCAATTGCTAAAAATCTTATGACAGCATAAAAACATTTTTACATCATCTGTGACACTCTCAAAGTCGCGAGCGCACTCTCCGGCCTCGCTCCGTCGGATAAAACTTTAACTATACGATTTTTTCCAAAGGATTTTTTCCCGCGAAGGTTCTCCTCGGCCCGGCTGCAGTTCCAAACAGTAATAAACATAAAACAGTTTTTTTTCTCATTCGAGTAGGTAACGTGAGAGAGAATCTATTCGTATACACACGAAGCAGTAATTCCCAGTGGCCGTAATACCCGCAGGTTATCCCCGAAAGTATATCCACGGAATGATAACATGGATTTGCCGATAAACGTTATCGATCCTGGCCCCCCGTGCTAGCCAACCGCTTTCCACGTTAGAACGGGCCGCGATAATATAGTCGTTGTAAAATTATGGCCGCCATCATCTCTCTCTCTTTCGCGGGGGCGGCGCTCTTGCTTCTCCGCGGAGATCGAACCCTCTCGTTTTCGCGTTATAGGTGCTACCACACTCCGAGCCTATGAATACTAAGCAGTTTATAAAAATGTTGATTTAGCACCTTTGCCAAGTTATGCGCACCCGGCCGCCACCGCCGCCGGGTCGCTCGCCTAACCCCGGGACCTTTCTTTCTTCGACGTCTGCGTTGGTGGTTTTTATGCCGGCGAGCGCGATCGCCGTGGTGCTAAAACTTTCAAAGCGCACTCCATCGGAGGAATATGAAATTTCGGAAAATATTCGGCCCCGGGATACCGTTCCCGAGAATCCGGGTCTCGAACCATCGGTGAGCTACAATTCTGTTTACATAGTTTTCTGCAAGAGTTCTGCGATTTTATTGAATTTGTAAAACTGTTGTGGTACCAAGTAAAACATACAATCTGCTAATTAGTTTTCCGATATTTTATTTTTTTATCGAAATACGAGAGTGATCTCGATTTTTCGTATTACAATGAGAAGAGCTAACCTGAACCAAGCGACCAGGCCAAAGGCAAAATCCGATCCGAAACAGCGAGTATCCTCGTCATCCTCATCGCAGGACCTCACCCCTGTGGCTCGATGTGCAATCAATGAAGCGTCGATCGCAACGAGGACCTTCTGATAGCCGAGGATGATCCTCCGCCGGGGTATCTTCATCGAAGAAACCGTATCCAGGGTCCGCCTGTAGGCGAGATCAAAGGTCCGAGGCTGGATGGTCGTTTGCGGACGTTTTTAAGCATGATCGGAGCGAAGGGGGAGAGGATCCTCCTGAACCAAGTCCCTCTGTAACCTAATTTGATGTCCCTTCCCGGGGGTGCGCGAGTAGTCATCGAGAAGTGGGATGGGGATAATTACCGATTAAAGAGATTAAATCCCGCGGCGTATCGATTCCTGGGCCTATAATCGAGCCGAAAGAGGCCTCGAGGAGGTGGGGGGGGGGGGGCGAGGGCGGAGAAAGAAGAGCCGAGAGGTGAACTGAGGCCGTGGTTACCAACTGGTTGGAGGGGGGGGCCATGGTTCAGAAGGGAGCACGGGGAACGGCGGGGTCGCCTTTGTTTCTGATTTGAGGGGCATCCTTACGAACGGGTTAGCCGCACCAGTGATCACCAACGCTAATTACAGCGGATCAGTCCGGACGAGTTTAAAACTCATTCCCTCCCCAGCGTTTTAAGCGGCGCGAAAGGGGCTTCCCGGCTCGCTGCTGATTGGCCGGCCGGGATGACACCAAAGTGCCCCAACATGGCGTCTTATCTGATTTCAACCGGGGTGAAGAGGACAGGGCGGAACGTTATTACGACTTCCGGAGCCGTTTATTCGATTAATCCGAATTCGAGGAGTTTTCATTTGCCCGGAGCTCCTAGCTCCCCCCTACACCCTCATCCTTTAGTAATCTTCTGAGCCGTACGTTTCGTTCGATGATGCGCTCCGCGGTTTGCAGATCCGCGAAACAACGGCTCGATGTCGTCGTTAACTAGGACCGCTCGATTTCCTTGAACATTTTCCCCGTCGAACCCCTACGACACTGGGTCTCTGCGATTCCAGCGTTTTGGAGATTCGATTGTCTTCGGTCGACGATTTTCATGCATGGATTATTCCCTGCTTGCTCCACTGTAACGAAGTGTACATGGATTTTGTATAATGTTGCACTGCAAATTTTACAAATCACGTAAAATACTCGCAAATTGAAAAATCTGAAAACTGGCAACCGCTACTTCAATTTCCAAAAACCGCCCCGAAAGTCAATCGCAGATCTCATCATCACTTCCCACAGCACCGGATCAGATTCCTTTCAACTTTCCACATCCCCATGAAAGCAATCATCCCCAGGACAACGCGACGACTTATACAAACGCGATTAGGCTACAAACCCAGGAAACGAGGTGCCATACCATACGGTCTCGTACGAGCCTGATTTGTCGAGGTACAATTCAGCAGTCGACTTTTCCAGGACGTAGCTGAATCGGATCGCGTCCGCCATTGTAATTGAGCGCGGAGAATGCAACAGAAAAATTCTGCCAGGAGGAACACGGGACACCGATGCTCATGCAGGAGGTCCTATGACAGGACTCCCGTCGAAGGGAACGAAGGGACACCGAAATCGGCAGGACATCGCGGGATACAGATGTTCTACAAAACAGCTGAGCCACCGAGTCGCTTATAATAGGCGACACCGGGTTTATACGAGGACGCTAAGTAGCAAGCCCGCAGGACTGCCGGCACAATACCAGACCCTTCGTATATTTTGACTTTTTGACAGATGGCTGTTGGCTGCGAGCTGCCTCGGATGACTTCCGCTCCGCGTGCGCGCCGCGATGAGAACGCCGAGGACGGGATGGCATTCAGACGAGCACGAAACGCTCCTGAATCATTTATCGGAGGGATTAAAGCCAGGAAAAAACGCCCGGGGGATCGCTGAATGCCTGCAGTTTTTACCTATGGAAAGCATACTGTCATTCCCGGATTGTACAATTTGTTGCTCGCCTTTGTCGCGACGGTGTCCTCTTTTGGGATCTTAGGATTGTTTGGTCGAGATGATAAATAGGCCTGGTGCATCGCCCAGGAATTTCGGGTGTGGGAGTTTATGTGGCGAGTAAAAAATATATGTCTAGTCAGTAATGTTTATGGTTCTAGATAATGTTGATGTTTTCGTATGAACTTAACAGGAACAGGAGAGTCTGCAGAGGGTGTAGATCTTCCATCAGGAAGATTGTAAGCAGGAACCCAGGTCTCTAACAAGAACAATGTCCACATTCAGATTTCTCTGGAAAAGTTCAATGAATCGCAAGTCCACAAACCAATTTTTGCATCATTGAGCAGCTACGCGTCTCCAGTCAATGGTCAGTTCGAACAGCTTAATGTGTCCACCACCTGGACCATCTACGCTGGCCACAAAAGAGGACAACACTGTCGAGGCGAGCCAGCGTGAGCTCGCTAAAAGAGCTCTATCTCCCAGAAAATCGTCTCATGAAGATTCAATTGGCACCTGAGATCCTCCTCCGTCGATTTAGCACAAAGAGGAACCTTGCGGGAGTCTGGGCCAGTAGACGGCCCCAGAATGCTATTCGATGAGTCAAGTCCGGGTCGAACGGGCCCGGTAAACATCTCATCAGAGTAGAATGGGTCCTGCCACGAAGTCGACCAGTGTTTACAAAATCTGGTGGTCCGGTATCCGCTAAACGTGTTCACAGGTAAAGTTTGCTTCGGGTCTCTCAGCACGAGCACGCTCGCTGCGTGTTACCGATTCTTCGCCGGGAGTCTCTGGTCGTTCACAGGACATCCCCCAACTTGTCCAGGGTCCCGGAACACCGGAGCTGGAAGAAATAATTGCCCGTAAAAGCCGCGTCGCCCCGCTAACTTCGTGAGCCGGCTGAATGGCTGCGTGGCAGCGGGGGACGAGCTGTTGTGACCGTCGCCACAATGAAATCCTTCCAACAGGACACTGTGTAAACGCTTCCGCGCGGGAGGTCCGCGCGCTGATGACTCCTTTTGCCCGCGAGATGCTCCCACGAACGAGAATTCGATTCGCTTTTGTTGCCCGATCCGACCGGAAAACGATGACTCTATCCCGATGGGACCCGACCGGCCCCGTTGCATCATCGCTTTCACTTTCTGACCTGGTTCCACCAGGCCCCGGTCCTCCCACGATTTTCCATGATTTTCTGGGACCCTTTCGGCTCTTCCCAGTCTTGGGTTCTAGGGAAAGGGTTGGTTTTGTGGTTTAGCGAGCGAGCTTCATTTCCAGAATTTGTTTAAATTGTAAGTGCATTGAACAATTGAGGGAGAACATTTTTATTTTGCATAAAAATTCGCAGTAATCAGTTTTGTAGCTCTTATCAAGAAGCGCTTAGCAAATGAATTTCACGTGAAATTTAATTTGATAATTCCATTCACTGCTTGAACACCAGGTTCGGTTTGATTAATTAAATTATTATATTTTAGGGCTCGTATATACGGCAGCGAATGCGTCGAATTCGCCGAAATATTTGTCGCGGCGAGCGAAGATTGCGCGGTCTGACTTCAGCGGCATTGCAAATTGGAAACGGAGAGTGTACGATCGTCGGACGTGGCGGTTCCGCTTGGGCCTTGATATTAAATCGCAAGCTGTTCGCGGGAAGCTGAAAGTACCTTTGGAACTGCTCATTCCGGCTCGGTCTCCATCCGGGCCGCGGTTCCGCAAGGTGTTCTCGGTGTAATTCGACCGGCGTAATTCTCGTAAAGTTCAATCGTTCGCGCGGCCATTCCGCCGTCGAATGGCTACTCCCCGCGGGCCGGCGATCAAATATCAGCGTATACACTTAAGCTCTTATGCAAACTGCATCCCGATGCACCGCGCGCGGTGCAATTTCGATCGCGCTCCGCCCGGAAACGCGCCATTACGAGCCACGGTAATGTTTATCAGTCGACGGTATATTAAAGAGTCTAAAGCGGGAATATTTTATCGTGGGTGGCGAAATAGGAGTGCATGGTAAATTTGAAAAGTTGGTAATGATTGAGGAGACGGCGAAATTGAATATTATAATTTATTGCTTGTTGCGGCGGGCAAACTGCGGACCGCCGTTCTCTGGCCGGAACGCGAGCGAGATTTTTGTGTCCCGCCGCGGATATCCAGCCCCGGTAATTTTATTAAATTTTTCGAGCCCTTTGATACCTCGTTATTTCAATTACTTTCCCATTCGTTGGGAACTGCGACCGACGTCCAATATATTAATTATAGTAATAATCAGACTGTAAATTTTCGTGCATAACAATTTTTAGTATTTTCCAAATATGAATTTGGAATAAAAAATGTCGATCTCATCTAATTTTATACATTACAAAATTCGAGGATCTCAATAGGTTAAATTCACCAGTCTTCTTTCGGGTCAGGAAACGCTGTAATTAAACACAAATTTATACTTCTCGATCTCCATACAAGAGCCCAGAAACCCTGCGAAGAAAGAAGTAAGCCGCGGTCGTGTTAAAAACAGTCTTCCATGACTCAGTGCGTCCCACAAAGAGAAGAAAGGCGTTCTAGCAGGGCGTAACAAAACAATTCACTACTCGAGCGTTGCTTTCAGAAAGCTGACGCATGTAGACACATTAGATCGTCATTTCTCGTGGTCGGGCAGAACAATTACGGGTCCCGGGGTAACGCGTATAAGCATTTAAAAGAGACGCGTCCCGGAGATTCTCGGTCCGCGTGTCCCGGGGACTGGTCCGTGGAACCTGACCACCCTGAACGGCATGATTTATGGGGAGCCGTCGTAATAGCGCGCGATTCACCGCTCACAGAAAAATATTTGTGCCGGGGACCCGATTGTGCTCGGCCCGGAGATCTGGCCAAACATTTTCATTTGTGGAAGACGGGAACAGAAAGAGAGATCGCTGGAAAGAAAAAAGGAAGACGAAGAAGAAGAGAGAGTAGTAAGAATCGGAGAAGAGGGCAGAAACCGGGACACCGAGTGGCCGGCACATAATAACGGGTCGAACGATCGGGAAAAGTGAAACGTCACCGATCCGCCATTCTGCGAGGTCGTTCTCCTCTCTTCTGGGTGAGTACACGAAAGAGGACCACCTGTGTTCTGACGTCTTATTTCGTCCGGCGGCACACGGCCGACGGCGATTACCGTTTAACGATTACAACCGTGTCCACGGATACCCGTAACGCCTTCATTCATTACCACCTACCGCTCCGGGGCCTGACGGCCGCGATTAATTAATGCTGCCCTCGCGCTTAACGAGTCTGACTTGCCGACGACACTCGAGCATCGAACGATAAATTATTCAAAATTCTCCGATGCAATATGCGCTTGTGATACCCGAGTCTGCCAGATAAGGTACGAGTTTCTCGCTAGAAGCTTGTGCAAGGTAAGATTTATAATCTCTACGCGGTAATATTCCTTTCTGCAATTTATTTGATACGTTGCGTAGCGGACGTACGAATGACGTTCGATGAAATAGTTCGCAAGTGAAATTGTTTCAGCTTCCTTCGTAATGCAATTATCTCAGCCCATAGTAGTGGCAGTCTTGCACCATGGAATTTTTAGAGATGTTATCAGAATGATAGAAAAATGTCTAACATTTCTCTCTTGCAGAAAATTAAATCTGAAATCTGCTTAATAAAAGATATAAAAGACCTCAACAGGAAGACCGTCGACCGGAAAATCATTGATCCAGCCAAGAATACAGCGATCGCCCTAGCTTCTATCGGGACCGGCGACACCGCAATGAAATTTCGATTAGATCCGTGGCAAGTTATGCCAGCGACAAGGTGGAAAAAAGACGCGCGACAGCAGGAATTAAGCGAAGCGGTGGCGCTCGCGTGCAACTTCCGAGGATCGTCATTGTGAAGGAGAAAGGGACGTTCCCATTGAGCCGGTTCCTCGGACGAGTTCCAAGGGTGGCACTCCTCGGTGTGGGTGGCATTTTCTCACTGCGAGTTTTTCGCTCCTTCGGTCGTTGGAATCGTAGACGATCCGTTTGAATAGAAGGAGCCCCCGTCTCTTTTTCTTCCTTTTCGGTTCTCGCGTCTTCGCACACTCCTCGCTCTCATCTTCCCTCTTCCTCGTTCTCTCTCTTCTGAAATCGCATTTATGCGAGTTACGAGCGACCCTCTTCTGCCTACTCCACTTTTCGTATACCTTTATGGTAGCGCCATAGAGACGTCAATCAGTCGGCGTTGCCTTCCTTTCACGAATAATTCTAAAGTCCGTCCCTTCGTCAATCGATCTGCAACCTTACTCTTCCATCTCTCCCTCTCTCTCTGTTACTATATCTCTTCTTCTATCTGTCTCAGTCTCTCTTTCCCTCTCTCTCTCTCCCCAACGTTCTTCTCTCTCTCCAGTCGCTCATCGCGGAATCCGCAAATCGGAAAATGGGAGCGTCGTCTGCATCTGCATGAATGCAACCGGAGAAAAGGGGAAGGGAGAATCAGAGGACTCAATCGGTCCCGACGTGTATCGCACATCTGCGAGATCCGTTCGCGACGCTGCTGCCAAGAATAGCGTCGCCGCGCTATCCGTATCCGGTCACCGTGATCTCACCCGCCGGAAGATATGCTCGCCGGATGAATTCGATCGGTCGCTGCAGAAAGATAAACCTCTTCCACGAACGCCAAGATCCACGGCCACGATCCGCTGCGATCAATCTGTGACGCGGGCTCTGCGCAGCGAAGAGGGAACAGGTGGATCGGGCTGAAGTTTATTCTTGAACAATTAGTCATCTCTTCTTTCGAACCTGTTGTGTTATTTTACAGCCGATTAGACTCGCGGCGACAACTTTGCATGCAACATTAATGTCAATGAAGAATCGCAGGATATTATCTAATTTAAGAGAAACGATTTATAGAATTTATCGAAGGATGGATTTATTCACGAATATTTAGAAGACACAGTACATTCTTGAAAATATGATGCAATTTTATCCCTGTATTTTCACGATGAACATAGTCGTCGAAACAAATGCACCAAGTTGAAGCAGAAATCTATAAAAATGGGACTTGAAATTGCTACCTGGGGGCTACGAAAATGTTGAAAGAACTGCGACAATGCTGACCGTGCGCAGGGGCTGTCTGGTCATGCCACAGCTTCAGGATGTCTACGAATGAAGATGTCTCAGCTGTAAAAATAAGGACAATAATAATTTCCGCTATAGGAGGACTCGGTTAGGCCACCGTTCGCAGTGGTAGGATCTCGGGGGTTGCATCTGCACCTCCGTAACGCGAAGTTGTTGCCGCGAATCGATCGTCGGGCTTTTGGGGGAGTGGGAAAGCGGTAGCAGGAGCAAGCGGAGAACGCGAAGGAAGAGGAAGAGGAAAAGGGGTGGGCGGTGGTCGGCGGTGGTGGCAAACGAACGAAAAAATGCAGCAGTCCGGTGCAGCGCGGCGGCCGATTATCGGAGACGAGAGACGTCCGTACGGACGTGCGGACGGATGGACGGACGCGGACGGTTTGACTTTGCATGAATGCGCAGATGCGGGTGCAACAGCTTGCGTAACGCGGCCGACAAAGAGCAAAAGGGAGACTTCGCACAGCCATATTGCCTCCTGTCAATCACAACGGCCGCGCGCGTTTCGTCTCGTCTCGTCTCGTCCCGTTTCGTCTGTTTCTCTTCTCTTCCCTCGTCTCCCGTCTCCCGCGGATCGTTGAATTTTCTCTCTCCTCTGCCAGCATCCACCATCCACTACCACCTCCCTCCCCAAACAATTCGCGTGACGTTCATCCCCGTTCGAAACCCTCTCTCGCCGTGTGCAACGAACCACCCCCCGCCCCACACGCGGATCGACACAGAGAACGGGCCGATCGTTGCGGAGGAAACGCGACAATTTCGCCGATTGGACATCCCTGTTCTCGAGGATCCACCGATTCATACGAATGCTGATGAGTCCGTCGATTGATCGGCCCCCGAGAGCCAGGTTCGGCCGCAGGTCACCGACAAAAGCGTGGCCGCCGGCCAATAAAATATATTGCCCCGATCCTCTCGGCCAACGAAGATCGCGAAAGATCGAGCGCCGATTGGGCAATTGCACGGCCCAGCTCGATCTCGCAGATTGATTCGACGAGGAGGTGGACCACTGCATTCCCGCACACTTACAAATGCACACACACTCTTTCTCTCTTTCTCTCTGCCAACGACTGATCAAATTCAGAGAAAAAGTTTCTTCCGCTGATTGGACCTGTCGTTGTTTCGGCGACTACGAACGGGTAGGTGCTTCGGAAAATAATATTATTCTACAGAGATTGCTCGGATGAGATATTTGCTTGTTGAAATCCTACTTTGGCGGTGCAAATTGTGTACGTACCGGGGAGAAGAAATCTGTAAGAGAATTATTGTGTTGGCCGGTTGCAGACCTGAAGACATTGAAGAAAAGCTACGCAGTTTTTATGAAAACGAAAACCAACGTATGAAATATCGAACGATCTAAGGCGATACTAATCAATTAGGACACGCAGAGAATCAATGAATTGATCATCCAACACGACCTAAGACGACCGATAATTTCGCGGTGGACCTCGTTGTAGCGTACACACGGTTCCAGCGAGAGATCTTCGGGGTGTATAGTATATCGTGGCCGGGATCGTTTGTTTCTGCGGACCGTTTAGCCAATTGCCGCAACAAAGGCGCTGCTGGCTCGCGGAGGGGTTGTTTGTAGCCGGAGTAATGGCCGCCGACGTAACCCTCCTCCCTTGTCCCTTCGAGCTTCAGCTCCGGTGAGCTCGTCCCACCCCCGGGCCGAAGAAAGACAGCGCAGCGCGGCGCGCGGAGGGCGAGCCATTGTAGGAAAAAGAGAGAAGAGGTTTGAGGAGAGAGAGAGAGGCACGGCGAAGAGGAAGAAGAGGAGAACGAGGAGGAGGACGACGACGAGGAAGAGGACGAAGAGAAAGAGGAGGGAACCGGGACGAGGTACTCGATCTACCCCGTACGGCGGAGCATTCCGCGCGGCTGCAGGTTTTGTAGGTAGATATGGGGGCGGGTAAATCCGAACAGGAAAGCAGCCCAGCGCGTTCGAGAATCGGGGATTTATTCGGAAACTATTGCACGAGGAGGCGGTAGGTGTAGGTGGCGTAGGAGTAGGTGGAGAGGCGAGTTTAGAGGGCATGGGTTGAACCGGTGGTATATACCGGGGGTGGCAAGGAAAACCCGAAGGGAGAGAGAGAGAGAGAGGTACTGGAGAGGATGAGGGCGGAGGATCAAGGGTGGTTCGGGTATATCCGGTGGTAGCTAAATGCTTCCACCTCTTTCCTGGTCGCGCCTCCGGATCCGGCGGCGTCGTTCACCGGCGGATTCCCTCTAAACAGCTCGAAAACGCTCAAACGTAATATATTATCGGACGTATACGGAGCAGCGGCGTATTTATCTGAGCAACGACGCGACGGCGGGGGTGGCAGAGCAGATCGACGCAGACCGACGCTGGCACGCCGGCGGCCGGCCGAAAGAGGGAGCCGTCGTAAAGCTGCCAGCGCAAAGTATTGCATAAATAAGTGCGCCAGCGAAATATTCATGGCCGTGCCAAACCGTCCTTCCACCCACACTCACCGTGTACATAGATACACACGGATATAGACGCGCCTCTGTGTCGACCAGCGGGCGCGAGCCGACCCTCCCTTCGCCCTCCCACGACCATCAACCTCCGCCTGAGCCGGATATCCCGCGTCGTTTCTATATCACCTACCCCCGAAAAGCGCGGATCTATTCATGAGCGTCTCTATCAGTAGCGCCTCTCGTCGATAAATTTACTCGCGCGCATTCCCGCCGTTGTGCCCGCACCCCCTACGCCCATGCTACCCGAAGAAGGCCCGTATTTGCGTACGGGCCAATACCCGGGTAGCGAAACAGTCCGAGACCCGTCGTAAATTCTCACTGAGAAACCGCTGCTACTGATGATTTCGTTTGATCCCTTCGCGAAATTGTTACGCGATAACCGGATTAGATCATGCTAGTTTTGTAGATGATCGTGGGCTCTTGGTACTCTGCCATTTAAACAATCCACAGATTTTGAAAAAATTCTTTAAAGGATATTTAGGTACAAAATCGTAGCTACCTCGACACGATCTCCACCCGACTTCGGTTGGTAACATCTCGTAAGATCGCGTGCGCCGTTCCACGGTCGAAACGACCCTACTAACCCCCAAACCGATACTCGCTGCGACTACCATCACCAGGAAACCATCGCCCGAACCATTCGCGAAAGAATTCGGTCGATTCGAGGGTGAGTACTTAGACGTTACACGCAACGGTTGCCGGCGTCGGCGAAATCTCGGCGAAAGGGTGCAGGCAATAACGACGAAGGTAGGCAAGAGAGAAGGGCTGCGACGGAAAAAGAGGGATAAACGCGAGGACGGAGGTGGAGGTCGAAAGAAGTCTCCATCAATAACGCACGTCCGCGCCTTGAGACGTGGAAGACCGCAAGATTAATCACCCTTCTTCTCTCGCTTTCTTGCCTACGTTTATACCCGTACGCACGACAATCGGGAGGAGCCCTCCGGCTTCTTCAAACAAACGTAGCCGCGACGCGACGCGACGCTCCGTCGAAGCTTATCCTCCTTTTCTTGCTTTTTATCCGTTCTGCTCGCTCTGCCCCACGGTTTTCGACGCATTCCGCTCGGCGCTCGGCCGCGTGTTCTCCGCCGCCAATCAGGCGAAAGAGAAGATTTTTGCAAACGCCCTTCCCGAGTTTTTTGCCGAACAATCGAAGCCCCGCAGCCACCGATAGTTAATTGCGAAAATATACATGCCGGCTAATCGGGCCGCCGGAACCTTTTTTGCGAACGGTTTGTTCGGAGCGGCGCCAGAAGATGTCCCGAAGAGGAGTGTAATTAGACTGGCTGATTTAGAGAGTACCGTGGAATTCCTCGGGGACAGGTCTGACTGCTAGTGTTTCGTTGCGCGATCGATTCCTCGTTGGATCATTGCGAAACTTCAAATTTTTGTAGATATTTGGTGGATTGGAAATTTACAGTTTTACAAAAATATATACAGATTTAATTAATATTTCAATTTCAGATTATAAGATTTCTGCATCTTCTTTAAAAATTGTGGGAAATGTGTGAAAACAATTTGACCAGTTCAACAGATGCGAATTTAATGATTGCACCAGATGGGACAATGATGTCGTAGACGGAGGAGGCTAATAAGACGCGTTGTGCAACGCGCAGAGCTGCATCATCGGCGGTTAAGCCCATAAACGGTGCCGGTATCGACATCAACAGCTCGCTAGCTCCATTGGGGTGCGAGCTGGGGCCCAAGTTAAACACATGTTACGTATTAGCGAAGGATATTGGGAGCGGACCGTGCACCGGTTGTTTACCTCCAGGAATATGCGACTATTTCCGTTGTGCAGCCGCTTCCGTGGATCCTCGCACTGCGGGGGTGTTTTCTCCGGCAGCAAGGATCGTTGACAGTTCGCCAACTGACGGAGGAAATCCAACGGAGACCTCGTAAATTACGATGTAACGTTCGAGCGGTGAAAATAGCTCGAAGAAAAACAACGATGACTCGGTTTGACACAATTCCGAAAAATTTCGATCGTTCTCTCGTTCTCGACGTTCCTGCTGACGTAATTATTGTCGCAGGGAAAGAGACACATCCGCCTGAATTTACTTCGACTTAAAACAAATGTAAATCAATTTATATTTTACTTATAAATACATAAAACCCATGATCCACAAACATGCAAATGAAATAACAATTCGGAGGGTCGAAGTAATCTCTAAAATTATTCAACGACTCATTATAATATAAAAATTTCCTTTCCCACAAAGAATTATTGGAGCAAATTGCGCAATAAATCCACGAGCATCGAGCGCGCAATAAATCGCAAGAAATAGAGTCGTGGTATTTGAAACAAGAGTGCAATTGATATTCGCACCGTGGCTCGACGCGACGGTATGGGGTACAAGGTGGATAACTTCATTTCCGCGAGGTGGATGCGATCTTTACACCGAGTTACCTCCGATATCCAGCTGCGAGCCGTTGATAACACGCTCTTCTCCCCTTTCGTGGGGCCCCCCGACAGGGACGAAGAAGTTAGCCGGCCGTGAGGGGGTCAGGAGGGGGCTGACGACCGCATCGTTTCTCTTCATCCGCAGCTGTAAGCCGAAGAAAGAGGGGGCGGGCTGGGTTTACGCGGTTTTTCTACCGCGCGTCATTAATATCCGTTGCTGCGACGCCTCCTCGCAATTTGTCAACATCTGATATTTAATTTCACGCCCTTTTACCTTGCCCGTGGCCTAACCTGACCCGGCCCCCGCGACGCCGCTGTGTTCGTGTCTGTTTGTGTGGGTAGATGCAGGTACCGGGATGACCGTTCTTCGAAAAACTTCGCGCCGCGAAGAATGCATCCCCGTTGACGAAGTTGTTGAAAAACCGAATGGACGCTTGTCCTCGCAAATTGGGAACTCCGGGGCCGAGGGGTGGGATCGACAGGGTTGTGATATTGTGGGAAAGGTTTTTGGTTGTGTTCTAGATGCTTTGTTTAATATATTCAAGTATTTATTTTCACCAGAAATGGTATAATCCGACAATCGGCAGAGGATTAAGTGTTCAAGCTGGTATAGCACCACACGGTTATGTTTCCAAAATACTGTTTGTAGGATCGACTAGTTCGTAAAAGGTTCACCACACAACAGGATTAGAAGCTTTACTACAGATCAGACCTGTGAGAAGTAGGAGCTGAGCTTGTAAAAATTCTATTCCACTCTATATTCGTCTCTATTGTCAGCTGGGCTGTTTACTTAATCACGCAAACATCGGTTGACAGATAGCCTCGGCATTTGCGTGTTGGCAGGCAGTGGGTCGGATTAACATACAGGCCATCAAGCATCCCGGACTTTAGTCAGGTTCCCTCGGGAAATCCGAAAAAAACTGACGTGGATGAAGCGGGGTGACGTCGTTGGAATGGACGAAGATGGTTTCAATTTCTGGGTTGAATTAGGAATTGTGTATGTAATCGTGGAGTATAATTTATTCCTTTCTTGTTAAGTGGTTATATCTCCAATAACCCATCAAATCGGCATTCTGATGATCGGTGACCAAGTGCAGCCCCCAATTTCGCTGAAGTCTCCGGTACAAGCAGTTCGAATCACCGTGTAAAAAGTGGAGCACGGGGAATGTCGCGACACCATCCCCAACAATCCCCTGTCCGTCGTTTACCAGCATTTTTCATCGTTCGGCAAGCAAGCAAGCAAGCAAACCAGCAAGCTAGCATCATCGTTTTTTCCCTCTTCCTCTGATATCGCCGCTGATATACCGTGGTAGTAGCAAGTAGATATAAACGCAACGGCAACCAGAAGATAATAGACGCCAGGCTGGCCTCCCGGGTGCCGTTAATCATCGGGGATGAGGGCTGTACGTGGTGCCGGGGCGCGCGCGATGCGAAACCGCAGGGATACGACGTTGCTATGATGTGGGGGGATGGACGGGGCTAGGAGGGCGGTTATGGCGTTAGATGGTCAGTTCCAAGGGAAACGGAAGTGACCGCACGCCCCGAGCAATAGGTATCCCGTGGGGCAGCCTGATGGACGTTGCCGGTCCGCTCATTTCTTCCTCCGTCTTGTACCAGCCGTGTTTCGCACTTAATTAATCACTACAAATCCCGTTCGAGTCAAATGAGCCTCGCGCGCCAGTCATCAACCACCTCCCCGCCTGTTGATTTAATTATCGAGCGCACTGATCCGTGAGTTACTCGCTTCGACCGAAACTCAGAAAATATCAATTCTGATTAACGCTGCTTGCTCTCAGTGTTCCAAATATTTTATGAAATTAACTCATTTTTTGTTTCAAGCGCAATTTCAATCTTGTACACGTTTTATAGTTAAGAGTTGGCCATTTAACGGAGTGACTTTCCAATCGCGAAGCTGACGAAGCGGAAGCCTAATAAAAGCAGAATAACTAAAATTTCACCACAATCAACGCCAATACAATTTCGTTTATTCCGATATGGATACTTTCTGAATGAGAAAGAGAAGGAACGATCGGACCAAGAAGAGAGCGAAAACTGTCTGAAAGGGTATACAACGAACACGAATGACGAAGTTATCTGGCGATTCACGATGAAAATGCGAAATTCGTCTGATGGAGGACACGCGGCACTCCATCCAGGCGTGAACAATGGCGCGAATGTTTCACGAGCCGCTTGATACCGTCACTAATCACGGCGGGCACGCGGTGGCCAGCGAATTCATGCGACGACTAAACGTCCGTCGCTTTCGGAGCAACGGTAATGAGCAGAGCGAGGTTGTATAATCAGCGAGGCATGTCCAGGTTGATGAGTCCATCCACGACGCTTTAGAGTCGGGCCTGGCCTCGTGGCCGGCGCGGATGCGTGGTTCTGTAAACACACTGACAAACGCACCGGCAACAGGCTGCATCGGTGTGCGCTCGCGCGTTGACCACCGACGCGCTGCTGCCTCGTTTCGCCTCACCCTGCCTCGCCCCGACTCGCCGGGACCCATTAATATCCATTTTCCATTCGAATGGAAAAGGAGCAAAAGGCTAAAAGCGAGCCATCATTTATCTCGACCTTATACCACTCCCGCATTAATACCAATTGTGTTTCACACGCTGATCCTCGCTGCCTACCTCGCGCCACGACGCTCGCGCGACCCACCTGAGGAACGGTTTTAAACTTCCACGATTTCAGCCTCGATGGTGCCTCCTCTCATAATTAGTGGATTAAACTATTTAGTGCTTCAAATTTGCGGCGCTGGAGCGTTTACTCGGTTCTACCATGAACTTGTGGTGTTGGTCTCTTTTTTTTATTATAGTTAAAAAACAATTGCTCTATGAAGAAATGTCACGCGATTTCTTGAATCCCAAGGAAACCAATCGTTAATTACGGGCAATCAGCGTCGAAGCGGCTTATCCAGTAATAATACGCAGCGTCGTGCTTGCCGCGCTATTAATTTCCTCGGGAAACCGTCGGTTTCGTAACGTTTCCGCACGTGTCGTCGGATTTGAAGCGGCGGGGGCTTACGGCTCATCCCCGGAGGGCCGGAATTAGCCATCGATAGAGGACAAGCCAGGCAATTACGAAAGCGCCTCGGCTTCATACACTCTAATTAGACCGGCATGGCACAGAAACCAATCGAACGGCTCGCGGAAAAGCAAGCGATGGAAGCTGTCGTCGGGGTAATCCCGTTAGCGTTCGTATTAGGGTCAGCCCCGTGATTCAACGGCGACGGTGGCGTCTCTCTCGTTTTATCTGGTTTTCCCCGCGATTCGACTCGGGTCCTCAGGAAAACAGTGGCCGGAAAACTGAGTTTTCGTTAGAGTGAAAAATGTACCCTCTCCACTGGGAGATTAAGAACGCGAGGCGACGAGAGATTGCATGGACCGGATCCTTACAGTCACCGATTACCGAGGAAGTATCTGATGATTCATATAATTAATTTTTTCTGATAAAACAAAAATGTAATTCTTTTTATAATTTTTGTAGAACCAGGTGTAGCGTGAAATTTTTAAGTCCTTCTGCAGTTTCTAGTTTTAGATCTAATTATCTATAAAAAATCTCTATAAAAAATATGAATGAACGAACTGGATGTAAACTGATATGGAGATTATGCTGTTGGGAATCCTTGGGACATCCGCTAAGCTGCTGAACGTCCTCGTGGGTCCGTGGGATGCTCGAAGGCGGCCGTCAGGATGAAAAAGGGAGGATCGTGACGGTGAGACAGGAGAAAGCGGAATGTCCTGCGGTGGCGAAGGACCTTAGGTGTATATTAGGTGGCTACCGGTAAAGTAGGTACCCAGGCCACCGCGCGGCGATAAGCTAATGCGTTTCGTGGCTTTAATGAGGTTGATTGGCGGCAATGGCGGCTCGCCGCTTAACCGTCCTCCCTATCTCTCAGCCGAGTGTGTTCACCTCTGTTCGGGACCAGCCAACAGATTATTACTTACTTAAAAAGCTGTTAGCGACGGTTTCGTACCTAAACTGCCCTGTCCGCTCGGATAAGGAACGGCTCCGCTCGCTCGGCCCCGATCGTAACACGGCACGGCTACAAGATCGAAACGACCGGCGAAACTTTTCACGAATCACCAGCCTCCGACACACGTGTAATTACAGGTAACCCTCGAATTATACGGTTAACAGTTTCAGCAACGCGTCCTTAAAAAATAGAAGACGGAATCGCTTGTTCAGATTTAAAAACGAATTCTTTTGCCCTGAAATAAATTTTACGAGGATCTGAAAATTGTTAGAAGGCTGAAGGACTCACTTCAATTTTTATTTCGTCAAACTAATTGCTTTGATCTTGTGGAGTTTTTGCCTGCCGAGGTGGCAGGCAAAGTGTTGGAGTATTTCTTTTTTTTTTCTCGAGAACGAGGAGGATTTGAAGGCGCAAAGGTGGTGACAAACGGCGATGGTATCTGCTTCTTGGCGCGCAATTACGATCCTGCTCGCTCTTCGGAATCTACTCGGTCGTATACATATCTCACGAGGTCGGTTTCTTGTTCGGTCGACGTTCCTACGCATCAACCACGCGGTCATTTTTACAATTGGCCAGAAGCACGTGAGCACGGGCGACAATTTACGATTATTGCCCGGTGTTCTCTCTCGAATTAGTATATAAGCGTCATTATCAGGCGCATTCGTCACGCTAGCACGACCGGTGCGGTACTTTCGCGTGGGCGACTTCCAGCGAAAGGGAGAACGACCAACAAGAACATTTTCGTTCGAGGCTGCTGTTCGCAGACTGTTTTTCAATACAACACTTTCATTCGATCCGTATTTATTATACAAATACTATTATGGTCAAATCCGGATCTTTATTGGACGTTCAGAATACTTTTCACAAAATTTATATATTATGTGGGAAGTGTTTCCAAGTTCCATTCAAACCGATGCAAGAACACATTTGAAGAAAGAGAAATGTCAACAGAATAATTCTTCAAGCTTTTCTGTTTCTAAACAAGAGAAACTTTCTTATCTACTTCCATATCGGTATGTTTGAAATACCGAACGAGTAGAAAAAATGTTCAAACTTCGAACACGTCGCAACCTTCAAATATATTCAATAAAACACTTCTTCAAGTCTCTCTACTTTCCTGAATCTATGCATCTATCAATAATTTATAAGAAAACTGTTCAAACGTCATTTTCAATTGATTCGAACTCGTTCAAACGTATTCAAACTCTTTCTTACTCCGTACAATATAAATCTTTGTAGAACTTGAACATGCTGAAACGGGGCGACTCGTTTAAATTCGAGGGTTTCATAATCTCGTTGGCATTCCCAGTTTGGACGGTCCGGAAAATATTGTCGCAGCATTACGTTCTCATTCCCATTAACTTTGATAGATGACAGAGCGACAAACGGCGGGCAAGAGTCCTTTCTCGATCCCATTCTCGCTGGCCACCATCGATCAATGTTAACCCGAACGATCAACAGAGACAGTGCAAGTAGCCTATCACCGTCGGGCAGCGTCCGCGTTATCGCTCCTTATCTGCTTCGGGGAACAATGAGGCAAATGTAATTAAACGGCGGAGCCTTATATCGCGTTGCGTGGAGTCCGCTGTCTCTGCAGAATCTGGCTTTCACTTCGCGGACGATAATTTACCGGAAGCGAACCTGTCCACGCCGCGTTTCTCTCCTCAATCTAATTACCGGACCGCACTTTCGAGAAATTAAACAACCGCGATATATTAATTAGGTCCTCCAACCTGAATATTCTGCTATCCACTCTATGCGATAAGGAACGGATACATCTGTACGCGAAAGTTCGTTCGAACATTGTATCTTCTAGTGCCCTGGAAGTAGCCGCAAATTTCACTATTAATTAAACGATGGCGATAAGGATGCTGCGATTCACGTATGCCACGTGAAAGCTCGATCCTCTCTACCTCTGTTCTCCTCGCATCAGAGATGCATGAAGTATTCATGTTGAGGGTATGTACTTGGAGAAGTTGTAGAAACATTTAAAATTTCTTTTTATTGAACATGAACGTTCTGTCTGTTATTCAAATTGCTTGATATATTCTTTAAAATTCCGGTTTCCTATTTTGCGACTGAAAAATGTAGCACCACATGAAAAAAATTATAACTCCGTTGATTTTTGGAATTTCTGTACGATTCTCGGCTTAAATTCTACCGAAAACATCAACCTAAAGAATTGTGTTAAAAAGAGACGATTGTTTAAAGAGAAAATTCTGTCAATTGAAAACGACTAAAGCCAGTCTCTGGTGGGTCTACAGTAGACTTCCTCAGCCTCTTCAGGGGCGAACGCTTTGTTTAATCCATTAACGGTGAAAATTCGTTGGAAGTAGGAAATTGGCATCGCCGGGTTGTTAACTATAGATAAATTCCCAGCCTATCGACACATTATGGCCGGATGCTTATCGAATGGTCCGCGGTCATCGTCTAATGGCCACGTCGGCCAACTGTGCCGACCTCGGTATCGCGAGCTGGCACTTCTATCGGCCGAACTTGGACACAGCCGTGGTCGTTAGAGGTATGGTTAACGTCCGCAGTCGCATTTAACGCCCATTGACTCATCCGCTGCTTGGGGGCACTGGAACTGCATTTTCCATAGGGGCATAATTAACCGCGATAAGAATTTGCTGCCCAATAGAAATCCCCTCCCCGAGTCGCTACGAATTCAATTGAGTGGTTCGCGTTATGGTTCCGGACTGCGACAAATGTCTGGGCTGGGGAGTACGGAGACTAGTCCAATCAATGATTGATGCACGACTGTGTCGCTTTTATTACGGACCGTTTACTGCAAATCATATTATTCAATTCTGCTTGAAACTGGGGGGGGGCGTTAGATTAATTAAATGAGCCTTAAATATCGTTTAAAAAGGCATTTCGTTAGGACAGCCATTTATGCACTTTGCGAACGTGACACTGCAGACCGAAAAAGTTGAATTTATCTACATTTTTCGCCATTTTCATTTGTTCAGAGTGTTAAACCATGCAGAACTTGGCTTTACAATTTTTGTTCTATCTTCAGGTAACTGGGCGCACTCTGTATAAATTTATTTTCCATAAAAATGAATTCCTAAATCTGTATGTCAGCCATGCGTGACGCGAACGTGTTAACAAGTCAGGTCGTTTCGTCGCAGCACAGCAGGAAATTCAGCTCGCGTCGCGTCGGTGGTAGCGGATTCCATCGGCCGACTTTCCGGCACAATGGTAGCGATTAGGGTGATAGGAGTAGGTTGGCTAGAGGCGTGATCCAGGCCCACCGGAGGAGCAATCGCATCCAGTAGCCGGTCTATCAGCCATCTCCCGGGCATAAATATGTAGCGCACGAACGCATTAGCCGGCCGGATATCGTGCGTGCGAGCCCGCAGGAGCACGTAGGACGAGAGGAGAGTACAAGCGGGTGCAAGCAGTGCAGCGGTGCCTGTGCACGTGTGATGGTAATGCATCGGGTGTGATGGGTGCAACGGGGTCCAACCGGGGGCGCCGGTAGGTGTGTGTTGTGGGTCGGCCACGAGATAGCCCGAATAATCCCTCGTGATGGATTACCGTGCCTAAGCGCTAAGTGGAATGAATATAAAATTAAATTGTGTTTATTGTCGGAGGTAATTGGCCATCTGCGACTGTTCGACCGTGACGGAACCCCCCTCACACAGATTTTTCTCTCGCCTCCCTTCTTCCGACTGGTCTCTATACTGTTTCTCGTCTCTGGAGCTTGATACCACTGCATGGAAATACGGTAGCGTCCCTTCCTTGATGGATCGCAGTTCACTAATTCTCCAATCTGATATCCGAGTAGGTTGTTCAGGCTTAGATCCTTTATTAGATGGATGCTATTCTCGGGATTAGAGTGCGGATTTTGGAAAGTATCGGTTGTCGATTAACTCTGGTGTACTTCATGGGTCTCGTATTTATTAATACGAATCCAATCAGCATTTTCTACAAATTCTACAAATCGAAACAAAATTGAGAGAACCTCCTGCAAGTCGTAATGGAATGATGTCTAAATACTGAACGAAAGAAGAAGACCAATTCCGGGATGAAATAATTTCCAAGCTCAGGATTTTCCGGGCGTTGCAGGGCTTGGCAAACTAAAAAATCCTAAAGAGCTGGAAGCAGGACGTTCTAAGGCGAAACGACGCCCGGCAGCAAACAGAATAAAGCAGCGACGGTCTGGAGACCCTTCGTCCAGCAGGTGGCAACGATTCGCGCGATCCTAGGGTCGCGTGGGTGGAGAACCAGTTAATTTCGCGCACTCCCGAGAGAGTGGAAGGAAGGCATCGAGGCGCGTCGGTGCGCAAAATGTAAATACCTGAATGTATATAGGGTAGGTCGGCGGTGGAAAGACGTAAGGGGGGCCGGGAGCAGAAGCGTCGCTTCTTATGCAAATCAGGCGGAAAAACTCGCGTGTTTTCACCGTGTTTTAATTATTCAAGCGACAACTTTCCGCAATGAAATTAGAACTCGCGCAAGTCGTGACTCCCGGCGACAAGTGTTTTGCTTATGGCCGCCGCCCAGCCGGCATAAAGCGGGCTGCCGGGGGTGTATCTAAATCCGCGGCAAGAAACAGAGAAACTCGACGATGGGGGCAGGTTGAAGAACGTTGGAGAACAGCGCTAAAGGAGTGGGACGGGGGGTCCTGGGGGACGGAAGAAAATTAAGAGAGTAAGGAAAGCCCGGTGTACGTTATCCCCGGCGGGTAGCGTCGAGCTCAGCTCGCCGGGAACGATGTCAACCGGCTGTCTGCGAAACTTCGAAACAAAACGACGCCAAGCCCGGAATCTAGGTTGACGCCCCGTCGTCCCTGCGGATCTACCAAGGAGATTCTTTGCAGCACTGAGAAAATTGCATGATCCTGACGGACCCGACCCTGCCGCGTTTCCTTGCAAGCGGGTCGTGCGAAACAGTTTTTGGTTCCACGATGCATCTTTGGGATTTTATTGTGGGAAAACTAAACGATGCAGGCTCACGAAACTTTTCGTAGTGTGCTCACACATGATTCAACATTGTATAACAATTTTCGTTAGGTGCTGTGTTCTTACTATGGACACTATCGTATTCCATCGACTCATGTAAAATATACATTTTTGGGAAAAATTATAAAAATTCATCTACAATCTTGTTAGCCCGTTCAGTTCTCCTGTAATAAGTTCCTAAAAATGACGCAAGCAAGAATGTATCAACAAAGAGGTACTGCCTGAACACAGCAAATTACTAAGTATTAAATTAATAAATGTTTATAAGCAGGTACTGAAAGTGCCTGCACTCAGCACAGTGAAATCAAGTTTCAGTTCGACGTGTGAATTCGTACGAATTCGTCGTACGAACTTCTCGATCCGGCACGGCAGTAATTCCGTCGATATAAATTTCGGATCGGTGCTCGCACTCGAATTTCACGCCCTCGGCGTTGAAGTCTGCCTGGCAAATATAACTGGCGGCGCGTAGCCTGTACGAGCCGCTAGTTATTCGGCAGTAACAATAGCAGTCGTGCCACCCGGAGCATACAGGCCGTTTGTATGAATGAAATTATTCGCTTCTAGGAATATATAACCGGATGGGGAGGACGGGGATGTGAACCAGTCGAAGAACCTCGCCGGAAAGAGGAAAGAGAGTCTCTGCCACCCACTCCAGCAGAATTCTCGTTCGGTATATAGCTGTTGATTGCACGGCGGCAGCTGTGTTTTATGCGCTCACGAGTCGCGACTCGGCCTTTTCTTATATTATATTATATCGGTGTGTTAAACGCTGACGCGTTCCTGTTCCTACAAACTGTGAATATTATATTCGAGAGCTGCCGGAGAACGGTGGCGGCGCTTACCCGGTTTTTACGGAATCGAGACGAGCACGGTGCTGCCGGTGTTCGACAACGACCCGCTGCACCGTTTTGCATCCCCCGGAAATATCCTCGAAGTCCCGGGACCGCGGTAAATTTTACGAATTTTCTTTCGCTGTAAATCTCCGGCTGCGGTCGAGGGACATCTATGAATTTAGTGGATTCTGTTCTGACGAAAAACTCTGCGACGATATTATACGGTCTGTAGTTGATTTCGTTTATTTTTATATCTTCACTGGCGACGCTCGCAACGTCACGATATTTTTCTTTAAATGCTGTGTTTTATGCTCCTTTTTAAAATTACGAGTAAGGATATCAAATTAAAATGGTCTTTATAATCGATGGGGAAAAGTACCATTTCCTGAGAAATGAGATAAAACGACATTAGAATGTTAGTTCGACACTCTGAAAAGTACCGTTCGTTTTATTCGCTTCCTTTTCAAAATAGATTACATGAAACTATTGTGGACAAGAAAAAACATATTTTTAAGTTTTTATGCACATAAAACGTTCAAATTGAAAACATGGTGATCAACTCTGAATCCAATTTAACCGAATAGGGAGCACTTTGACTGAGAAGCGCGTCCTCATTGTTAATCAGGAACGTATAAATTATGGAGCAACCTTCTCGATCGAATTCGCCAAACAAGCACCGGTTGCCAGAACACGGCAGAAGGGTTATCGCCGAGACAAAGTCACCGTTTAAGCAACAAAGTTCCCGGTACGGTCTCCACATTCTCCGCGTCCCCGTCAGAAGCAGTTCACGTTGGACGAGAGGAGCAACCAGAGGAAGGGAGAGAGAAAAAAAGAAATAGTCCAAAGAAAGGGATTCGTTGGTGGCTGGAGCTGGCTCATTGTGCTCCCAGGTCTGGCAGCAGTCGGAAAGAGACGATGCCAGGGAGAGAGTCAGCCTTATTTATGGCTATATTAATCCTTAAATGGTATCTAATGTCACACCGGCACGGACAGATCTATCTGATGGCAGTGAGTACGAGGAGGTTCGAGGGAGAACGAAACAAGAAAGAGCAAGAGATAAACAGAGAGAGAGGATCCCATCCAACAGTTCTCTGTAGGACTTGCTATTGTCGTACGTATTCATACGTGTGTTTTTGTGCGTCCGTGCTGCCGCTGCCAGGCACTCCTATACCACACCGGAGTACAAACGACGGTGTCGAGTTACCGGATGGTACACCACAGGGTGTCCGTGACTTATACCCTGTTTGGTTACCCTGGTTCTCAGCTCCGCCTCTTTCTCACTCTTTCCCCCTTCAAGCTCTCTCTCTCTCTCTCTCTTTCTCTCCGGAGTCTCTCATTCCCTCCCCCTTGGAACCCCCTTCTCGCACCATGGAGTCCGGCGTGCACTGTGTGCCCCAAGGTTCGTGCCGTACCGTCGCTCCTGCGACCAAGATGTTTTGCGAAACAAACGTTTGCATCCGCACGCTCGACCGACCGAGAAACCCCATCGACTATGGGGGCCTCGACGATAATAGGCGACCGACCTTTGCCATTTTCGCAATTACCCCCACAGACCCCGCGGAAACTATCCACGTCGGTTCTCCTATTTGTTCCATGATTAACCACTACAATCTCTACATCCTCCGAGGAAAAAGCAGACTATTTTCGTTTGCTGGAAGATGTATAAATTTGAAAAATGTGTTCCATCGTTTAGAATTTCGTGCATAACTTCGAGTGAACTCACCACACTGAAACTTGGACTCCTCGCACAAGAATTTAAAGTTTTATCATTTTTTCGTCGTATAATATTACATTGAGAAAAGGGGAAAGTTTTTGGTCCCCTCAGTGAAAGTTTGACCAAAATTTAAACTAGCACAATTGCTGAGTAACTGTATCATCCAAAAATCAATTCTTTCGATTAGTTTTCATAGCTGAGATGTTACTGAGCAGTTGCATAAAATTTCGAAGGAATAAATTCGTGATTGAACGAAGAAAATGAGAAGCGACAGATGAGCATCGTCCACGGAAGGAGCACAAAGGCTGCTGGAAGGAAAGCGAGCACGGTCTCGAAAAATCGGAGGAAGGAAGGTTCGCCGCGGAATAATGCACGGCGGGGTGCACGGCGCGCATTTAATCCAGCAATAACAGAAATATCAGTAGAGGAGCACAATGGCCGGCACAGATATATCTGTTATATACGAGGTACGATGCTACCAGGCGATCCACATGTACACCGTGGCCGATGGTGTGCGGCTATGGCGGGATGTCGTGTCCTGTAGAGGAGAGCGTATAACACACAAGGTAACGGCAGAACTGGTAGAGGCCAGGCTGGTCGAGTCCGGGTTATTGAGGTGTCACAGCCAGCAGCACCAACAACGTGCGAACCAACCGAGCCGGGGCTAATGAATGGCATCCTCCCTTTTCTTTTCTGCCTATGAAAAATTATTGTTGTTGCTAAGCGTCGTACAGGGGCCCTCTCACGGCCGACCCACCGCCGTGATGTCCCCTCCCTCGTTCCTTCGCCCTAACTGTGGTCCCCGATACTCTGTACCCGAGTCCTGTCATTGGTAGATGCTTCATAATAGGCGATTCATTCGATACTCTCAGAAGATCGGTTTTGTGATAATCGGAGACTGTAAGAAACAAAAGAAACATTGCATTCGGATATAAATTATTCTATCTAAAACAATTCTTATTTTGTCTATTCATAAATGTACATAACCGTGATTGAAAGAAAGCTACTTGCAGTAATTATACAATTGATTGGATATAATCTACGAATAACCTGAACGTATGTATTTATACGAAAAAAATGTCTCAAATTGTGAGAAGCGAACGATAAGCGAAGCCGATATCGATTTCCGACGGATTTTTTCAAGGAGTCGAGAGCACAGTGCTGCACCATAGATGGTGTTTGCGATGGTGGTGGTGGCGCCCCGCGGAGAAGCCAGCTGGAACCGTTCCGCCGCTCCTCGCCGTTTCCATTGTCGTCGCACACGCGTCTCTCGTGGTACGTGTTCCCCGTCATCCTCTCTCCTCCGCTCCTCTCTCCTATTTCTCCTCTCACCGGTGTGTTTGTCTCTTTCACCGGTGCGTGTTTCGCGCGAATTTAAAGCAGCTTCGCGAACGGGATATGGGGCTGGGGCCGGAAACGAGCGCAAGAGTTTCAACGCGCGCAGCGTATAGCGCGTGTGTACCTACACGCGTGCGAGAGTTCGATTGTTGGCCGGAGCGCATTTGTCTTGATAAAAGGGACCGGGTAAATTAAAAGTAATGATTTGTAGAAATATTTCGCTCCCCTTTCCCCCTCCTCCACCTCTCTCTCTCTCTCTCTCTCTCTCTCTCTCTCACCGACCAGGTTTCCAGCGTCTCTAGATTTCTCTCTTTCCCGCAGATATTCGGCTTTCTGTCTCGCTCGCTTCCTCCAGGGAAATGGAGCCATTACGGTGCCTAATGCCTCATCTGTTAGCCGTGCGAATCTGGCCCGCTCCTGTGGGGCATGCTTACAACGCTCCATTTATATAAAACGAAAGGATATTCTCTCGACTGTGCTTACACGGCGAACAGGATGCCAGGAATTGGGAGCGAAATATCGCGCGGCTGCCGATAGTCATCCCTCGACCTGCTTTTCCCTCGTCCCGAGCTTCGGGGTGGTCTGACGTCTGTTTCGGCCATTCGTTTCATTACGCTGGGGATTTTTGCTCGGGTGCAATTGTGTTTTGGGAACTTTGCTGGAGTAGTTGTGCGAGGTGCGATGTCAAGGAACGAGCCACCGAGTGATTTTAGACACTTGCGTTTTCTCTCGTATACATATGTATAACAGTTATTGACTATTGAGGTTTTAAACTATCAAAGACAGAGAAGAATCGATAATTGAATAACGTGGGACCACTAAAAAAGGACCACCGAAAGACAAACAATAATTCAAACCCATCAGCACAATGGTACCAGCATCAAGGATATTCAACAGCAATTCGAAGACACCGAATGATAAACCAATAGCAGGGATAAACCAGGCTCGATATTCAATACTCGGCGGGCTTTTTGCTTCCGGGGGAACGGTGGCGCAATAGCTTGGCCAACGATTTACGTTCCGGGAAGATCGAGCCGTTGGCGAACAATGCTAGCAGCCGCGATTTCTTCCACGGGCCGTACTTAACAAGAGAAATTCGCGCGTTGCTAGTGACAGAGGGCCGAGCGCCGTTGGTTTTCTTGCCTCTGCGGATAGCCAGCGAGCTTCCGGCGGAACTGTAACGCGGATCAATGGCACGGAAAGAAGAAGAAGGAGCCCGAGAGATTCGCCTCGTCCCGCCTCGCTTCGTCCCCCGCCTCGCTTTGCCTCGCCGCGCGGCGACGGAATCGTGTATACGAATGCCCTATAATCAAATAAAGGGGAACAATGTTGGCGAACGATGCGAGTCAGCCAGCTCAGCACCGCGATTCCGAGCCCGCCCGTTCCTTGTCCTGGACACACCCCCACCGTAACCGAGCGAACGCTGTTATCCGCGTATCCTGCGACTCACCCCCGACTACACCCCCTTTTTTTCCAGCCCCCCACAGGATCCTCGAACTATACGCTCCTACTATCAGCCGAGCTCGTACCTCATAGTCCTGTCTATAGGAGGTCCAATGGATGACTCGGTTCCAACCGAGAAAGACGTTTCTTGAATAGGGGATCGGTTGTTGGGGACGAATCTCTGCCAGCAGTTTTTATCCGGAAGAAAAATTTCGTGAACCAACGGAAAAAGTTCGATTGCGTGGGGCTGTTCCACCCTCAAGGAGAATGATTTTTGTTGGTTTTGGGGAAAGGATCGGATAGTGGATTGAAGAAGAGCTAAGTTGGAGAGATTGTGGAAAAAGATGCTGCTCGGCTTCTTAACTTCTTCTACTGAAATTACAAGTGATGTTAATAATAATAAAATGATGATAATAATTATTAGTTAATTATAATTATTAGAAGAAATGATTTTTCTATAGTACCAGTAGAGTAAAAACTTGTATCTTGTACCGAAGGATGAGAAACATGCGAAGTTGAAAAGTCCGTGGAAAAGTTATTGTTCCAACCTTTATCCAGATACGCGAATTTCAGTGTTTTTGGTTAGGAAAAAGAAATTTCGTTGGAACGCTTTTCATAACTCGGCGGTAGATGAATTTAAACATTTATTCTGCTGTATTTTCATAATTCCGTACGAATTATTAGAAAATTTGCATGCGGAAACAGTCTCGCCGTGAATTTTTAACAAACGAGTGAACTATTTATAATACTCTGAAGAATTTTACCATTGCTGCGGATCTGTCCAATTTTTTTATAAATAAATTATTGTAGTACCTGTTTATAGTCGATGGTTATATAAATACAGTTAATGAATAATGTAAATAGAAGAATCGTTTCTAGAAGAATCATTTCTGAGAACCTGTCAACCAGTTGTTGCTACGCTAATATAGAATTTAATTTAAGTTTTGGAACGATGAAACATTCATCAGGACTCGATATTATAAGACAACGGGTTAATTCCGCTTTTATCTCCACCGATCCAAAATAGAAACTTCGTAACGATGACCTTTCTGAAATAAATACAGACGAATGAGCTTGCCTAAATGGAAACGGACAACCCCTGTGGCAGGTTCAACCACGCAGCAGTCTGGCGACGTTTTCGTATAATTTTTCCACTCTGAAATCATCAGAATGGAATCTCCACTAAAATTGATCAAATAGTGACCTGTAGGCAAATTCAATAAACTCTTCTTAATACATTATTAAAAAGAGTGTATAATTTTTTTAGCTACTCGCAATTAAATTCAAACCAAAACACACTTAGACTGCGGATTTTATGCATGCATGGCAAAAACGAGTGGGTGCAATTTAAAACAGTAGAAAGGTTACAATGATATAAAAATGCTGATCTATTTCTCTCATCTTGTTAAAATGATTAAAGTAAGAATTAACTGTTTGTATGGCTCCAGTCACTCGAAATTAGTGCAAGCAATTTTTATTTTGCATAAAGATCTGCAGTGTAATAATTACTTACGTTCAATTAAATTGTACTTCCCTGGCAGAGGTTCAGCAGTACTGCAGCTTTATAAATAGCATAATAGACTCGTTTTCCCCTTAGTTCGGACAAAAATTATGAAAACAGGTGGGATCCGGGGAGAAAGTCCATTGAAATTGAAATTCCTTCGAATGTACTCGGTGCATCGGTGCACGAAAAATATAGTCGTCGAGCGCATCCCCCCGGCTTCGTGGCCCGCGGAAGTTCACTGGTCTCTCCTTCGTTCTCATCCTGATGAATATTCCCCGAAGAGAGTCGATGGGGTCCCGGGTATATCAGAGGGGGAAGGGGTCGACAGCAGGAAGCTCCCGATGGTAGATAGCGTCGGTACGTTTGTCTTCGTAATAATATTGGCCCACGACCCGGCCGTCTCACTCGGCCGAGTTTACAAACGCAAACACGCCGGCCGAGCCGGTTAATTAATGTGCGAGTTGTTACGTTGTTAATCTACAATAACGGCAACAGGGAAACGGGCTTGATGTATCGCGACCCCGTCCGCGGGAATCTATTCCGGCTGCGCTGGGGATTTCGCGTGTCCGCTAACCGTGGAACACACACTCGCAGAGGCCCCCGGGAAACTTTCTGCTAGGTACCTGTGCAACTCTCGTCCGGTCTGCTCTATCCAGTTCGCTAAGGGCATACGTGAATCCCGAATGGCGATACCGCCATGCGAAACTCACGACCTTTCCGCGGAAACATCATTTTCTGAGGCCCCTCTCGTCCCTCTCTGCCGTGTCCATTTTTCTTCGTTTTTTAGTTTAGTTCTCTGGTTGATGCTGAATCCGCTGCCATTGGTTTTTAGCATACTACTAAGTGTTCATGACAAACGTAGTGAAACACAAACTGTGAATAACAGGAATTTAAGACTGGTGGTAATTTCTGTTCTTTATAGTTAGCTCACTCAGACAATTTTTATTTTATACGAAGATCGGTCTATAGTTATTAGTAGACTGCAGATCTTTATGCAAAATAAAAATTGTCTGCATCGATTGCAAGGAATAGAAACTAAACAGAATATTATTTCTTCCCTCAATAATTTTAATAGATGAGAAATCATATATTGACATCTCCAATTTTTAAAATTTTCGTACAATTTTCAATTTCATCTACTCAATTGTGTTATAAATGCATAAAGATCCGCAGTCTAGTTATTAGCAACCACTTTAACACATCATATCTATTCGATATAGGACATATGAAGATTGCGTAGATCTACAGTCTAGCAAACTTGAATAACGGATTGTTTTTAATTCCTCGTTATCCCGATTCTATTTCCCGTCATTCTGGTTCTGTCTAATGTCTTCGGGTGTACTGTTTCTAGATCTCGGTGAGGCGGAGGAGTCCATCAGTGCGGTGCAAACGATAAAAAATGCATCCCCAGTTGAGGAGCAGGCGAAGACGATATGTTTCCATCAGGAGCGGGGATCAATCTTGGCGAACGTGGGTCTGCGTTACTCCTCTCCTTTGCCAACAGTTGAATTACCTTTTCGTGGCTACGTGGGAGTCGTCCTCGACTCCGTGGAGGTTCGGGGTCTGGGGTGGCAGAGAAATGTCCACAAGAGGTCGGCTCTTTGATCAGACGCCGAAGACGTATGCGGTTTAATATTGCCTGACCCGGGAGAGAAAGGTCAGCTCTCTCTCTCTTGCTTTCTCTTGGTCTTGCTCTTCCTCTCTCCGTCTCTCTTGGCCACGGTCTCGACGGGATACACGTACGATCCGTGGCACGGCGGAGAGGAGGTCCGGTCCACTCACCGCTCGTCTCGTTGACAAATGTCTCGAGCATCCCCAGAGCATCCTCTCCGGCGGCCTACGGTTCCGTCGTCATCCCTTAACTCGCGCCATCGAGCCACTCTCTACAGAGTATGGCAACGCGACGGCAGCCCCGTGGACCGTAGCCACTCTCTGTAATCCCGAGGACACCAGTCACCCTACTTCAAACGCGTCGAGGGCATTCAATTACTGATGGACGAACCTCCGCCGTCTCTTATTTCGCTGCATGCGAAATTCACCGTCCCCAAAACTTTGAAAATTCAACCCTTAATTCCTATGACTCCATTTCTATGTCCTTTCATTGTGGCGCATATGAAACATTAATCCTTAACTTTTTATTCAACAAGGGTATGTGCTAGTCTAGACGATCATTTTTAGTACGCTATTTAAGAATTTTTTAATTGTAAGAAAACGATCAGACCTAGTTAGCTGAAACTTTGTATATATATTTATACATATCTTATTCAACAGCTCAAATTCTTATAAGATGTTTTATTAAAAATCGGAAGAATTATTAATATGGCAGGCCACGTCGAAGAACTGTTAAATGGGGTGTATTGATTACAACTATTCCAGTCGTCTAAAAGATACGAATGTAGCTATCACAAAACAGATCGTCTCTCTTACGAATTTTTTTATAAGGATGACAAACAGAGTTAGGGACATTTAGGCGACATTCCGCGGCAGTTTCGTAGAAATACTTTAGGAGGTAAGAGCGACCTCTCGAGTGTCTTAACTGATATCTCCACTGTGATCTGACATAAACGAAACGAACTAAAAAGAGCACAGAGTTTGCGCACAACAAAATTAAGAGACTATCACGATCTTATCTGTCAGAGAAATTCAACGAAAAAATACTGTTTACTTCTTACCTGTCTCGGCATATGTTCTTGATTTATTGACGATCTATCCGTCTCGGAGATTCAACACGAAATAGCTGTTAGCCGATTTTATTTGGACGGTATACAATTTTTTGAAAGTATCTCTGCCGGTCGCCGATTTTAGATCGTGTGTTTCGTGCTCCATTAGACGGGCTTCGAAACTCCAATTTTCTGAAAGGAATACAAAGTGATCGGCGTTCATTATCGCTGAATACATTGTCTGGCGGAGAAGGAGCATCGGTAATGATTTCTGAATGGGTCTTCGATGCTTGTACCATAATAGCTTTCGACCATTACATACGGTGCATATAAAACAATAGAAAAATCTTTAAAACAATAGAGTTCCTTATCTAAAAGTACGTTTTAGAATTTATGTTAATTTTTCTGCTGCAAAGTCTTGAAACATATCGGAGCAAATTTTGTTTACCTGAAAAACTGGGAAATTCCCAAAAAATCGCGGCTATTTCAGATTGTTAACCAGACACGATAACTTTTAACTCCTGTAACAGTGCCACGAAGTTTTGTCAGACAATACTGGCTGGTGTCCGGGATTCCGTGTTCGCATCCCCGCAACCCCCGGCGATGATTTCATTGTACCCCCGACGAGAATGCCATCGATTTGCTGTCCGTTGACCGGGCAGCGACGCCTGCCATTTTTGGCGTCGTAATTCTATTCCGTTACAACGGCTCCGATATTTTCGCGGTATTACTGCCGCGGACACGGCCGAAAATAAACGGTCGGACGATTAATTTTTGTTTGAGCGGGACGGAAAAGCGATTCAATTACGGTTTGTCGGGCGCGGCCGCGCGCGCTTCAATTTCCCGCGGACCCCGTAAATAGTCGAGCAGACGGCGAAAATATCGGAGCCGAATTGAATTGCCAGCCGGAGACGATATCGAAGACGCGTGCAACCTGCGTTGAACACAACCCCCTTCTGTCCTCGGTCCGAAGACGGAGGTAAATTAAATACACGCCCCTCAAACGTCAACCGACTCCGTTCCACCGTTTTATTTGTACGGGAAAAGTGTTTCCTCATTCATTTCTGTGATACGTTAACCATCCGATTCGGTGTAATTGAAGTTTGAATATTTGAAGACTTCTGTTAATTATTATGGATTTTAAAATGAGTGGATGTATTTTAAAACAGTGGAAAGATTCAAATCATTTAAGAACGTGTATTATTTTTTTTAGACTTGGAAATAATTAATGACTACAAGAAAGCACGTAGAGACTGCTCGAATATATTGACATTCAATTTTCGATGGACCCGCGAGGGTTCGATCGTCCGCTTTCCCGAAAGTCGTTTTTTCTCTTCGACGACCATAAACCAGCTTTCACGTATTCATGCTCGTGCAACGTGTCGGGGCGAGTGTCCGTGCGTCTAGGGGTTGCGTGAAGGAGTAAGAGCGTTCTCGCGGAGGAGTGAGATCCGAGGAAAAGTTTAGAGGCCGTGTGTCCGAGACTGACGTCGATAAAAAATGTTCCACGGGCCGAGATAATAAAAGAGTGCGAATAAACGGAGGGGCGAGCGCGAAGGAGGGCGGATGTTTGAGATATTCGCCTGGGCTCTCTCTCAGCACTGGAAGCTCGCGATGGGAAATCTTTATTGATTCGTAGCTGTCGGCCGAGGCGTATATGCCTCGGGGTCAATATGATTTCTCTCCTCTCTCGGCCTGGTTGTTCCTCGTAACCTCCCTTGCGTCCCCCTCCCGTTGAACACGCGCGCACACGCTACACGGCCTGTTTCGCTCGCTCGCGGGGGTGGTTTCCTCGTGAAATGAAATCCTGTCTCGGTGATGCGAGCGCAGCCAAGACGACGCTCCAGTTGATACAATATTATTGTCTTCCCGCTTCGACACAGGCCACCGTCGAGCCCTGGAAATTTTATTGCCGACAAACGCTGCTATTCGATGCTGCGCCTATGCGGGGATGCGGAGTTTGGAGATTGTTCTTTATCGACGCGATTTAGGGGTATAGGTGTGAGCTGGCGAATTTCGATCGGATATAATAAATTCAAGCTAGTTTATAATCGTGATGTCTTTTTCGAAACACACTCCATTTTATTTATTTTGTTAAAATTATTAAGGACAGAAACAAATGTTTTTAATCAAGAAGTAGACTGCGGATCTTTATGCATTTATGAAGAAATTGATTGGGTGGGATATAAAACAGTAAAAGATTTTAAAAATTCAAGAATGTTGTAATGTTGCTTTTAATGTAACAAAGTCGTTAAGAGATGAAATCAATTTTACCACGTTTTTATTAACTCGCTTTCTTGAAACTTTAAATATAGCTCAGAACTGGATGACAATGCAATATTAACTCGCTTTCTTGTCTGTCTGTTCGTCTAAAAATCAGAAATGAATTATTTAAATAAAAAAAAATTAGCCCTGGAAATTTGTGATCGTGAATTTTTAATAGCTATGAAAATACTTGTAAGATTTAAAACGAAAAACGTGGGGCGCAAGATAATAGTAAGGAGTGTAGAGAGTAGCTGCCGTTGAGAAAACTCACACAACAGTTCATATCATTTGCAGTGCAATAAAATTGTTAGTGACTCAGGTGAACTATTCATGCATCGATTATATGTATTGCATGCGCTCCACGTTTTTCGTTTCAAATCTTGCAAGTATTTTCATAGCTATTAAAAATTCACAATCACAAATTTTCAGGACTATCTGTATGGAGCTAGGAAAAATTATTTTATACTTTCTACTCCGTCTTAAAAACGTGGTATATTAAAAATTTTCTGTTTATTTAAATAATTTTTATGTTATTCCTGCTTCCCACAATCAAAACATTTTCAGTTTGCATAAAGGTCCGCAGTCTAATCGTGAGTAATATACCCCTAACTCTGTATGAAGATTGAATCTGTAACAAAAAATAAAATGAAATAAAAGATCGATGAAAAATAAAAATCTAACAAGAATTGAATGAAAAGCAGAAGTACAAAAAGAGCAGTGTGATTCTCATTTCATCGTTCCCAGACTTTATCCATCACATCCCGGTGATCGAGTACACGGCTCCACCCCATCAGGGCGAATCAAAGCCGGCTAAACCGTTGTCAGAAGAACCAATCGGCGAAGTAACGTCTCGGCGAGAGATACGCACACTTCAGACGTCAAATTAGCGGCGCTATCGATCCTGAAGAGCGAGTTGTTCCGCGGGAACACCCTCCGGTAGCCGATGCCACGGCGTGTTCCTCTTCGGTCTCGCTGTCGAAGGGAATGCTGCGACATCCGCGTTTGCCGACCAAGAAGGAACCTGCTCAAATGTTTGCTCCCCGACGCGAGCCGGTGCATTTACGCGGCTCGATATATTCACCGGCGAACGGAGAGCACAGGTGAACACAGGGGTGACAGTCTGTGTTGGTGGTGGGGTCGACGGTGCGTTCTTGTGGTCAACGTAATGATGGAAGACGTGTACGGTAGCGGCGGACCGAGTAAATATTGACGATCGAGTCGAGCCACGGGAACCCGCCGCTCGATGTTTCTTAGAATTTTGCTTATTTTACCTTTTCTCTGGGGTTGGAGGTCGATGGAGGGGGTGGGGGTTCTGCGGCGTGTTTCTGTCGTCGATTAGAATGTTGTTAACGTTTTCAATGGGTCAGACAATTTTAACAGACAAAATAAAATTTGATTTCAGGGTTGATTTTCGAAAGGACAACCTGACATAAGGGATGAGCGAGGCCTAAAATTTTCAAGACAATTATATTGTAATTATATCTAGAACTAAATGCTGTATTAATATTACCGCTTACTTCCCCGTATTCGAATGCAATTTTCCAAGCACTACGCAGGGGTGAAATCCGCCGCCGAGTAAAACTCACCCCCAAGTGTCCAATGGGTCTCGGCGGGGCAAAGAAACAGTGTTTACCGAACGGCAATCCGGCGGGGCTAACTAGCTGGCAAATCTTTAAGGGTAACACGCACAATCTCGCCGAGCTCGGGTGTCGAGGGGTGGGTTTTGCTGGGCGTGTCTCCATCTGGCGACTCGGCGCGTATTAATTAATCGACGAGCAGCCGAGACTAACTGCGAGTTAATAAGCAAATTGCCACGCAATAAAGTTAGTGCCGAGTGGAGCGAGGAGGAAACTAAACTATAGAACAGCGTAGGAGAAAGAGAAAGCAGAGAGAGAGAGAGAGAGAGAGAGAGAGAGAGAGAGAGAGGATGGAGGAAAAGCAGCTAGTCGGCGTCCCCGTCCCTTATAACAGTTACACCCTTCGCGGGGCCACAGATGTGGCTTGCTATTCGCGAGAACCCCTCCTCGCCACCCCATATAATTTAATGCCATTCATCCGAGTTGCTTATAATGCTCCGGTCGTATTAAAATCTGGTAAAAATGCCGCCCACACCGATACAAACTCCGAAACGCTCGAACCATCGGTTTAATTAATTCGCGGCCTGGAGGTGGACGGTGTGCACTGTGTCGCAAGAAACCTGGTATTTATTGGCTCGATACGATTGGCGACGCCTCCTTCAACCCCTCTTCTTCCACGAACTCGTCGAGAGCTCGAACATTCATTTAAGACTGAATGGTCCGCTGTTAACGAATGCTCTGACCTTCAAACGAAAGCGTCAACGCGAGGTTCGACGATTAATGGGAGTGGACGGTCTGAGGTATTTAATTTGGGGTGCGAAACATTTTGCGAGAGGGTGGAGCAATGTGAGTGTGCAAATTTGTTTCTTATGGGTTCCGAGAGAGAGAGAGAATAACATATACCCTCAAAAATAAAAAATAAATAGTTTACTCTAAAGCTAGACGGATAGACCAAGTGAGAAATTAATTATTAAACAATATTGTAGCAATTCAGGGAGATGTTGCGGTAACGAACACAAACGGATCGACGAGCCGGGTTGATCGTGACCCGAGCCCATCTCTGCGATCTTTTCGATCCTTATGCTACCACTCGTGTATCGTCGGATCGATCATAATATCCCGGCAATTAAATATCGCGAAAATTAGCCGACGAAACACGGAATCGCACTCTCGGCTGGTAGAAAGCCGACAAGCGGATCCGGGCTGTCGAATAAAATTATCGTGCCGAACAATACTGCGCGGCACTGCGCCCTCTCCGACGGATACGTTCGCAATAACGATAATAATACTTCATGCAAATCCTTTAATATCCGTTGATGAAGCTGCACAGACATCCCCCAACTCGTGCTCACGACACCCTCGGGGATGTTAGACGCGGCCTACCCCGCCTCCTCCTGTCCAGGGACAGGACAGAGAGCCGACTGTCCTTCGATTCAATGCAGTTGACACTCTGAGAAATGACTCGCTTCGTTATTATAATATCGTACGCGCTCGCATAAGCGATCATCTCTCCTGCGCGAGGCGACGCAACGGTTCATTGTATTCCCGCGCACGTTTCTGCGTCATTAGTTCCAGCTCCAGACGCTTCTGATTACTTGTCGCGGATGGTTGTGGATGGATTGGTGGCGTGCTTCTAACTGAATTCATCTGGTTCTACAAAAGGACGTTCTTTAATTCCAACCCTTTAATCGGTCGAGTATTTATAATGTCGGCGATGGACATTTATCATGGATGCACTGAGGACATACCAAGGTTATGAAGATGATTGAACATCAATTCAAGAGATTTTCGCTTAAGAGACATTCTAATTTGAATGTCTGCAGATTAGGATTTTTTAAAATGGAATATTAATATGCACGTAATTAAACTTTTTATCAGAACTGCAGGAATTAGATGCGTAGTCTTGACGATGTTGTATACGTATGTCAACGTTCTCCTCAATGCTTCCTCAAAGGGTTGAATGTCGAGTTGTGGCTAAAATGATTAATTCAAGGGATAGTTAGAGTTACATGTCGAGTTGTGTTCTCCCATTGTATCAGAATATTTCATGAACTAATAGTTTCCAGCTGCAAGTGGTACTTCTTTAAGCAGAATTACGAACAGTAGTAAATAGTGCTGAAGAGCTACTTAAGAAAAGATCAAGGGTATAAACCGTTCGAGTATAAAAATGTATACTTCTTTACACAAAAATTACACAGCCGCGCAGCATCAGACCAGAAGATGAAGAAAGAGTATATCGCGAGGCAACCACGTCGAGGCGTCTGGTGCAGCCTAAACCGGAATCATTAAGCTCGTCGTCCGGCGGATTCGCCATCTACAGGCCGACTACCATCTACGTCTCTCGTCAACGCGTCTGAGACGGTGGTCCGGTTGGCAGCTCCGGACACGGGATTCCTCAGGTTGGCATTTGCTAATGAGCCCCAACGGGCGAGGACGTGATACGCGAAACGTCGCAGCGCACACCTGGCCGATGTAACGCGTGGGTACCGATCACACCTCGCGGCGTAAGTATGCCGATGGTTTATCGTCAGGGGGGCAGAAGGGAGTAGCTAGGCCCCGAGTAACAACGCCGCTACGAGTGTATTCAGGTATTACATCTAGTAGACGAGTGTTCGCTGGCTTATACCAATCGCCCCCGCCTCCCCTGTCCGCCACCCCGCAAATCCAGTCCCTTTTGCCCTATTCGGCTCTCTCTTCTCCCTCTCACTCCCTCTCGCTTGTGCTCTCCGCAGCGCTTGCGTCTCGCTCGACAACGCTTCGAACACCGGTTTAATTAATCGGGCAACGGGCCCGAGTTTGCCGCAATCTGACGACTGCTTAGCCACCGACCTGCCACCTAATCTCGCTTAGAATCCTGCACCTTTTTTCTGGATTTGCCGAGCGACTGGATTGTTGCTGGCTTCTGAAAATTGCTCGATTGGACTTACCTGGATTTTTCGCGATTTTTGTAGAGGATAAAAGTGAGTCTATGAGAATTGTTATCTTAAAAATGTTTTGGATAAATTGTGTGGAGGATAATTGTTATTAATATTCTAATATCTAACTTGTTTATAATATGGGAACATAAGCGTTATTAGTAATGCTTTAAATATACGTATATATCACGAGATACGCCAACCTCATCTTGAAAGTCAGAGAAAATTTTGTTCGTTAATACAAGGGTCGACAAGCATTCCCAAGCAAAGAGACAAAGCCTCGAACCGAGACAACGTGCAAAACCCACTCCCTCGGCAAACAGCAACGTCAGCGATTCCCCACAGGCTCCGCGCTAGCCCGGTACAGATTCGCGGCGGAATTTCGCCGATTTTTTTCCAGCTCCCTCGTGCACCTTCCTAGAAGAGAACCTACCCTTAGAGAGGGGGAGAGCGAGGGGGTGGTTTCCTCGAGCGGCAGAAGCGTTCCCCCGATTCGGCTGCGTAGACTCTCGTAAAGCTTAAATAAAGATAACCGAGGCTTAGGGTTGATATCATGCTGAGGGGGCGTTACGGCTGGTTGGGTCAACGAAATCAATTTATTCTCCCCTCTACGCGGCCACGGCGAGTGCCACCCCTCTCTTCGGGGTGTCTCTCCTTTGCTCTCCCTTTCTCTCTCTTTCGCTCGGTTGCGTCGCCACCGATGGAAGGGAAAAACCGGTGGAGTGGGGTGCAGAGCAGGGGCTGAGAGGAAAGGGGTGCCAGGTCGAAACAGGGTGGTGCACGGCGTATACACGCGTACAAATACGTCGCCGTGGATCTCCACTAGTCTAGGCCGGGGCTCTCTCGCTTACATGGAAACACGGCGTGCAGGTATAGGGGTGGCTTCGAAGAGGGAGAACGCTGGCACACGGACATTCGCGGAAACGTGGAAAGGGGGTTGAAGTGCGATCGCGCGGAGACTCATCTGGTTTAATGGTGAGTTTATTTGGGTCGATGCCCCACCTTTTAATCAACAGGATTGCCTCAGACCGCCTACCGACACGGCCACCGACTGCCGTGTAGGCCCGCGTAAAATCATCCCCGTGAACCTACCCTCCGTTTCTCTCATCCCTCTCTATCTCTCTCTTCTCTCCACCCCCCGCCCTCTCATCTCTCTTCTCTCGCGACTCGGTTTCGCCACTTTCTCCCGCAGCGTTTCTCTTTCACGAGGGAAAGAGGCGAGCTTGCGGCCGCCGGTTGGCGAGCTTTCGAAACCGCGGAGACGGTTATTACCACCGGCTAATCCCGGGCTCGTTTGCCGAGCTCGTTCTCCCTTGTCTCTGTCTTTGTTTCGAGAGAGAGAGACAGGCTAGAATGTTTCTTTGGTTCGGCCTGCTACCGACAGCCCTTCTCGGCAACGACAGTCTCTTTTTACGGGAACTGCGGCTAAACGCGCGGAGAGTATCTTTTAGTCCCGCTATAGGGCGATCTAGTTGCCATTTAACCCTGCAACGATTTGGGAGAGCGTTTTTAAAACCTGCTGGATGGAGAATATTGAAGGAACGTTATCTCGGTTGTTTTATCTCCACAAAGTGGTTTATTGTCGCTTTTATCTTCGGGATTGTTACTGAATCGATGAGGACTCAAATAGATTTTATTCAGAAATATATGAAAGAATAAAAGGCACGTCGTTGGCGCCACTCAATATCGTTATTTTTATAAAGTAATGTTAGTGCTTCGTAAACCTAGCGTTAATAACAAGGATCCTCGGTCTACTCGCAGAACAGGGTAGCAGATCAGTGTCCCACAGAGTAAAGAATGTCCTCAATTTCGAGGACCCGAGCGATTCCGAGAGGACCCCCATCCTCTAAAGAAAATTCTCAAATTGAGATCGATGATCCGACTGCGACCCCATTGAAATTTGCATGGGATCGTCGAGCGGTCGCGCAAAAGTTGACCGTAGCCATCGGGTAGGGTCCGAGGATGTGTCCAGCAGGAGTCGAGCGTCTTACACCGATCTTCACTCCGTATTGTCAATAATAGATCGGGTCCCTCGTATCTCGGCCGGCGTATAATGCGGCCACGTGTCGAAACAGTGTCCGAGATATCGTTGCTCTTCGGCTAAGCCTCCTTTTTCCCCGCTGGAAGCCAACCCCGCGCTTTAGATCCCGTGTCGAGACGCGACGGCCGCGCTACGGGAACCTCTGATATCGTGCCGGGGCTCGATCCAATAACATATTTGACGGTCGACGGAGGGTCCCGGCGAAATCGGATTGACCAATGTCCATATTGGCTCTCCTCTTTTCTGACCGGACACTTCGTTCCCACACCCCCGCGGATTACCTCGCCGGACAGACGTCCGACGATCGTCGCGAGAAATATGCCACCGATACGGATCCGGGGGCTGGAATTTATTGGGCCGCCCATCGGTTTACCTGTTACCGATAGCTACGGATTATCATGCGAAACAAAAATTGCAAGATTATTTCTGACTTCAATTATTACGACTTGGAAATATTAGTATTTTCAGACTTTTTCAATAACATATTTTTTCAATTGATCAGAACAATAATTAATTTTACAGATACAATTTTACATTTTAGAATATACAAATACTGCCCATTCAGAGTAAAAATGTTAAAATAATCGATTTTACTCTATACTCTCGATTCAAATTTTCATTCGACAATGTCTCCAAGGCGTTAAGAAAGTTTGGCAAACATCTTCAGCAAAAAGATGCGACCTCCCTGGCAATTCGTCTAGGATTATTTTTCGAGACCTCTCGCGTTGGAATCCAAGAAACAGTGTCCTCAAAAAAGAGAAAGTAGAAAGGGGTAAAGAAGAGAAAGGGGAGGACGACCTCCGTGTCGGTGGTTCCGCAAGCAAGCAGAAGCAAGCGCTAGCGACCCGGTAATTTGTGCTTGGCTCCAGTCGTTGCTTTCCGTCAAACGGGTGCGGTTCAGAGAGAGAGAGAGAGAGAGAGAGAGAGAGAGAGAGAGAGAGAGAAAGAGGGGAAAAGAGGAAGAGAGAGGACAGCAGCAACAAGGGCATTCTCATTACACGCGGCGCATTCTCCAGAAGGAGGAAACCAAAGAGGGCTTGGTGGAGGAGAGCAGAGACGAGGAGAACTAGGAGGAGAGAGGATACAGGGCGTCCGGTGTAAGCGACTCTCCACCCCATTGTCAGCCGGAGCCTTTTCAGAGACGCATTTGTTATCCTTTGAATGAGGAGCAAGCTATTATTTATTCCATTCTTATTTTTTGTCAGCCGCCCGTTGTGTAGTAAATGGATATAAGTCAGCGCGGGCGAGCAGTGGCTCTGTCATTTTTATCGCCTCTCCCTGAATTAAGAAGGTGGAGCCCGCGACTTCCTCCTCCTGTCGCCTCCCTCTCTCTGTCGTTCTTTCTCTATCTTTCTCTATCATTCTCTCTCTCTCTATCTTCCTTGGTCTATCTTTCTCTGTGTATTTCTCTCTTTGTCGTTCTTTTTCTCGTCTCCTTTCTTCCGAACGGTTTCCTCTCGCGTTCTCGGTCCCCGTGTCTCTCCTCGCCTTCTTTCTCTCGTCTCCTCGACGTCCGGCTCTCCCTCTTTTCCACGTTTCCTCTTCGCCCTCTTCCCTATCTCTCGGCTAACCGACACGAGCTCTGAATCGAGCAGGAGGACCGCCATATTTCTGCCCCGTCGGTAGGGTACACTCTCCGCGTCATTGTTCCGATTGTGACCAGACCGAAACGAGCTGGGCGTTACTACTTGCTGAACGCACGATTTATAGGATCGAGTTAGCTCGAGAGACCGCGAAGAGAGAGAGAGAGAAGAGTTGCAAAACTGCTGGCCTCCACCCGATTGGCCGACGCCGCCGCCGTTTTTCCTTCGGCGTCGAAGAGACCGTCGGGAAAACGTCCGCGAACGATCAACGGGCTGACAACCACTCTTTTAATCCTGCTCGATTGTTCTAGTGAATTGCTAGGATGTCGAAGACTGTCGAGGAACGTGACATTTAGGGAAGAAATGTCTTGCAAAAGTCCCAGGCGTTTGTCTTCCGAAAATGAGTCCTTTACTTGCCATTTCGTATTTTTGTGAGTACATACAGTACCCGGCAAAAATTGAAGTCTGATTACAAAGGTTCTATTCACCGAAAGAGCACAAAGAATGGCTCCTGGTTCAACGATAATAACTAAATAGTCTCCGCACAAAAAACAATATTTCCGACCACTTCACACGTCAAGAACACTGAACTGGCGCAGACCGCAGCGAAAGGATCAAACCCTCCGGAATCAATCATCGTCAGACATCATCTCGGTAAAAAAAGGCGCGGAAAAAAGGGGCACAGGGTATCCGAGGGGTTCGGGGGGGTATTTAAGTCGACAGTGGCAACAATGAGCATCCCCTAACGCGATCTCGTCCCACGAAAGGAGCATCGGGCTCGCATCGCGTCGACTTATGTTCCTGGTATGTATGGGGCAGTCGTAAAGCGACTAAACCCGCGTCACCGGTCAGAAATAGCGAGAGGGGGAACGTGTATTGGGGTTCTAGGACACACGGTGTGTACCCTCTTTGCCAAGGGTCGAGTCTTTTCTTCGTGGAGGGGGCAAGGTGGGCCAAGGGATCACAATGAGCCGCGGCTGCTCACGCATTGTGCCCCCCCTTTGGTCCCGGGCCTAATCGGATTAGAGCGTGCACTAAAAAGAGCAAACGCCCAAATCGCATTTATATTAGCTTCGTGAATGAGTCGTAAATATTTATGTTGCAGAAACCCGTGGAAGTGCGGCCACCGCTAATCGGTTCACGGATGTCCTTACAATCGCAGACCCTTCCGGAAAACTCGCTCCTTCCGAGCTGGTTTGGTTGCTCGTAGAAGCGCTGACAAGTTCGAGAGTGTTGGCACAAACATTCTCTGTTCTCGCGACGTGTTCTCGAAAATTTTCGAACTTGCTGGTTTGGTAATCTTCTTTCCATCATATATCCTATTTTGTCGATTTCTGAGGCGACGGTGTCAGTCTTCGTTCGACAGCTTGATCACGGATTTAAATGGATTTGTATTGTGGAGATTTAGGGGTTGGTTAAACACCGAGGCTGGAGGTAGTACGTTTCAGCGAACTTCATTTCGCTGAATTGGTACACCGTTTATATGATCATTCCTAAAAGAATGTTTACAGAAACCGGAGGGCTGAAACAGTTTCCCAGAAAAAAACCCACCCTTCCTTCGGCCTCCCCAATTTACCCCGCCGAAAAATCGCAAGTTCGTCGCTTAATCGCCATTGTGTACCGACATTCTGCGACAGCTCCCGTGAAGTCTCGTCATCGAGCGTCTCGGGGTTCCAGGGGCGGCAAAGAAGCGAAAGACGACGCGACGTGGCGTGGTGGGGGCGTTGGCGTGAAGGAGAAGGAAAAAAAAGCCAACACCTCCGGCGAAGTGTCGAAGAGCCGCCCCCTAATTATTCGGCATCAGCGAGTCTTTAGTCCGTGGGACGCATCAATCACCAGAACCTTGTCATCCAGCCGCGGAACTCCTGTCCTGAAGCAGCGAAGCAATTCTGGCGGAGCCGGGTCAAAAGTAGTTCGGCTGATGGTGGGTCGCGGCTGCAAATGAGTTTATAAAGGCAATATCTTCGTTCGTGGTGTAGTTCGTCGAACCGCCAGGCTGGTCGACGTTGCCACCCCTATCGGGGGATGGGCGGCGCTAATAATAAAGTTTCCTCGGGTGGTTCGACAACGCGTAGACAGATTTTTAAATTTCCCGTCACAAGAAAGCCCCTCCAGCCCTTCTTTCACCCTTTCGGGGTCTTTCTCGCTCTTCGGCGGTTCCTGCTCGCCTCTTTGTCTTGCGAACGGGGGTGGCTGGGTTCTCGATATAACCGGGCGAGGAGCTCGGAGGGGGGCCGGGTCCCCCAAGACCGAGGGAAAAATTAATAAAGTTGAGGAACAAAGTAAGTTGAATGGCGTAATGCTGCCGCTGCCAAGAGAGGAGGAGGGCGAGGGAGGAGGCAGCAGAGCGAGCGGAAGGCTTCCAAGGGTGGACTTTATTATAACGGAGTGTCGAGTCTTTTATGCTCCCTCCGCCACCCTCGGCTCTCGACCCTCTTCTTTTTCTTCCAGGTTCCCTCCTTCTCTCTCCACCTACGCGATCCTCCCTCTCTTTCTTTCTCCTCTTCTCTGTCTCTCTTCCTCCCTCGTTCTCCAGAGGTGGTAATATACACGCGGCAGTCTTACTCGGCTTTGTCGAAGAGGCCACGCTGCCTCCGCTCTTTTTACTTCGTCGTTTCCCGGTGGTGGCAGAACCTGCATGCCACGAACCCTGCAAACCTGGGCCCCGTCACTTTTCCTCGTCGTCGACGCCTCCACGGTGTTACGAAATTGACTTCGGCTCCGAGAATTCACGGCAGACGGAACCGCTGCTGGCAGCCGGCCAACCGCGACATTGTTCTACGCGTGTAATCATCTCGCGCCGAATATTGTTTCGAAAATTTCGCCGGGACAACCTCGTTCACTCGAGAGAGGAACGTCGTCGCTTGTCGCTTTGATGACTCCCGATGCTCGGTAAAATATGCGCCACGTTTGATGGACCGTTTTGCGCGTCTGGATCTGCAGACTGTCTTCAAGCGATTGATATACGAGGGGTAACAGACTTTATGAGAGAATGTTGTCGAGGAAATGTCTGTGTCTCGTAATATTTATATTGGTTCGTAGTATATTCGTATTATATTAGTGCACTGTAAGTTACATTCGTTTTGTTCTTAATTCATAGACGATCTTTTAAAATTGCATTCCTTAAAAAATACGATCGACCTCAATCCCCGAGCCAGCATCTTCCGCGACCAAAGGTATCTCAATTAAACCACTCGCTTCGAACGCCCCCTCCTCCGCCAAGGAACCACCCCCGGAGCAAATCAACCCCGCCCCTTGATCGATCTAGATCCCTGCAACGAATTTCCGGCCGCGGTGAGCCCACCCTCGCCACACCCTCTCCCCGTCTAGTATTTATGCGACAGTGGAAGAGGAATCGTCGGAATAAAAACGCGCCGGTGCGCGATCGAGTCCGAGGTAACAGGAGCAAAAGGTCCGGGCGAAACAGAGCGACACCGAAGAGACCATAAAGAACGAACGGGGGTGAGAAACTGTAAAAAGAGCAAAACGCTCGGGAAACAAAGGTGTATGTATGGTCGGCCGTGCCGAAAATCGGTCGGACGATCGGCTCTGGTAGCCGTCGGAGCGGCAAGCGACGGAATAAATAATTCGCTCGTATGCACGGGCCCGTGTAGAAGCGCGGGGTTGGCTGCGAGGGGGTTGGAGAGGAATCGAGATAGAAAAAGACAAAGCAGCCGACGCATCGGGGCGGCCGGATCCTCCGCGCACTCTCGTACACATAGACACGGTATAATACGTAGGTGAACGAACTGACGCGCGGGAGGAGACCGTATAGCGATTTCATTGCCGGCGCGGAGTGGCGTTTGACCGACGTGTGATATGCAGCGACGAGCCGTGAGGGTGGAGGCTGCTCTGCTCCGCTCTGCTCTGCTCTACTCCTCTCCGCTCGGCTCGGCTTGGTGAGAGCAGGTGCTGCACCCCGGGAAGCGGGGGTGGCAGCGTGTGACGCCACCCAGCGTTACACACCCTGGCCACCCCCTGCCTTCTCTCTTTTTCTCCTGCCGGTTGCATCGAGCCAGGCCCACCCAACCCCCGAACCACCCACACCATTGCAGGTTCGGTTCCCTTCGCTGGACCGTTCTCTCGTCGTTGCAACGCCAGCAGCCCTTTCAAACGGCCGATGCAATATTCAGCGGCTCTTGGCAGTCGCCCGTTTGAAGAGGGTGGTTGCTCTCTATCTCACTCTCTCTCTCTCCTCTCACCAACCCCCTATCCACCCACTCACTCACCCGCCCGAAAAAAAGAGACCCACGTGGCCACCGGAGCCTCCGACCGTCAAATTGGCGCCGCTGTCCATCAACCGGTGCGCGAGAGCGATCGCCTCTCTCTCTTTCATTCTCTTCCGCGCCTCTCTTCGCCTTCCGTCTCTCTTATTTTCAACCATCCCCTTGTCTCTCCCTCTCTCCCTCTCCTCTCCTCTCTTCTCGTGCAGGTCCACCATCGGCGAAACTCGTCTCGCTCCTTTTTTCCTCGTCCGTTTCCGCGTCCGCCATTCGACCATCGTCCATCCTCGCACTGACTACCCCGGTAACGAGCGACGACCGGCTGCTGGACCATTCCTACGTTTCGCTGACTTTTTCCAGCCAGCCTTCTTTTTCGGCCTACCGATCCGTTTCGATGCCAGCGAGACACTCGCTCGCGCCAGTTCCCTTTACTTGCGATGCTATTTGCTCGCTTTCGGCTAGGGAAGCTATATGATGAATTTCGAGATCGGTGGATTTTGTTGGAAAAGTCTGTTGCGGTTTGCAAGGTTTTCTTGGTTTTTAGAAGTTGTTCCTAGAACGTCTTCAGCGGAGGTTTCAGGTCCAGTGTCTTTACGCTTGCATAAATTTTTATATGACACTTTAGTGACGTTCGCTTTTACGAGAAGATTTTGTAGCTTCTTGAGAGTCTTACTATAGACTCCACATCAAGTAAAAAAGTTCCTTAACCACTATATGCTATTGTATTGATTTTCAAGTTTGGTAAAACATATCACTTACATGGCTGGCGTTGCAGCCAAAAAGCGTTCGAGAATTACAAAAGAATTAATCGTGGCAATTTCGATCGCAGATTCTACTGTAGTCCGTGCAGCAATGGCTGAACCCCTGTCACAGCAGCCGAGAACCTGTTTATCCTCTGACAGGGAGGATATATTTTCCGGGGGTGGCGATAATATTGCTAAATTCTCGAGCGGCCACCGAGAGTACTTTACAGCCGTAAAAAAGAAGACGACGACGAGGCGCGAGAAAATTAAATGTCGAATCTCGGAGGGGCTGGCGTCCCTTCAAAGGCGAGGCGTTACCAGCGAGATGGTATAATCGCAGTTAGGCTCAATTCATTAAGGAGTTTAAAGGGGCGAGCGGGCAGAGAGAGGATCGTTGGGGATGTAACAGGAGAACGAGGTGGAGGAGAGTTCGAGGGGGGTGGTAGGGAAAAGACAGAGAGCCCTTAATGGTTTTCCCAATTACAGGGGACGAAGCCGACGAATGACGAGTGCCGAAGCTGCTCTAGTCAGCCGTAATGAAAGGAATTAGAAGGGAAAAATAGTGGCAATTATTGGCTTGCCAATCTTTGCTCGCAACGTTCCGCAGTGCCGGCTGGGAAAATCGGGAGCCAGGAACGGCGAGCAACGTTGTTCGTCACCGTCGCGGCGCGATTAAGCGAAGATGAACCATTATCGGATGAATTTGCCTGGACCCCGTGAACCAGCCCGGTTTGCTCGTCCATTCTTTAAACGCCTGCCATCGTTCATTGTCCGCGACGCGGACGTACCGCGATTTCATTCGACTGCTCCAATTCCTTCCTCGAGCGCGATGAATCATCGATGCTGCGGTTCAACTATACACGGACCGCGGGGAATTAGTGTCCATTCGGAGATTCTCGCTACGGAGCAATTCGCGTGCTCTCAAATTCGAGCATTTTAAGGTGGGTACGCGATATGGAAGAACAATATTCAGTTATGCATTTTTAAATATAAGTTATACGAGCGACTTCATTCGAGTTCCGTTGCAAAGTGAAACACGAGTTCGTAATTATACTGCGGATTTTTATTGAAATTTTTATCAAGCATTATAATTCGGAGCACAAAAATTAATCTTTCCACCATAGTTCTGTTAAACATTCGGTGTATATAAAGGTCTATATCCAATTGAAGTTATTCACAGCTCTCTCCATCCCTTAACATTATTCATCAAGTCCACTCATGTCCGCGTCAACCGCCCGAGATTAAATTAATACACCGATGGCCGACGGTAGCATTTCGGACCATGGTCCTTTCATTTGGACTTCCCATGTACTTCGTCCGCGACATTATACCGGGGTTACGACTATCGTGAGGATCTAAGGGCGTAATTGAGGAGCGGCGAGTTTCCGAATCGTCGCCAGCCAATGCCCAGTCTAATCACAAGTCACCGAGGAGGACACGCGTCGGGCTGATGGCTTCATTAGGCGTCGGAGACGCTGGCCGCATCCAGATCTTAGTTTTCCGCGGATAATGGCTCCTCCTTCCTCGCCTATCCTCGCGGGATTGCTCCAACTTGTACGCGACCGGATTGCTCATCGCGAGGCAGTGCCATCGAAGGCGGGGAAGAACACGGGAATATTCCCGCTGGATGATCAGGACTGATTGGCTGGCATCACGGACCTCCCCGGAAACTAATCCCGAAAGATCCAGTCCTTGCGCCAGTAGATAACTCCTGATTGTTGGATAGAAAAATTGAAATTCGCGAAATAATTGTAGTACCTCTCCATCTATTTATTTTATTATTAGACTCCCAATTATTACCTACAACACAAACGCAAAACACAGGTACACAAAAGGTGTACCTGTCAAACAACGCTTAGAAACATTCGACATTTTCTCTGCAGTCGTTCACTCCCTGGATCGCATCGATCACGTCGAAATAAGCTTCCACCGTCAAGACACTTCATTTTCCCCAAAAACCGTGGCAAACTCGTGTACTTCCAGGAGTCCCACACTCCTCCATCACCCCACTAAGGTACCCGATCCCACAAATGGGGTCTAACAATACATTCTGTACAGAGAATCAGTGTTCGATCATCCCGAGGACAATCGTATTCCAAATATTGACGCGAGTGGTCCACCGCAATTCTCCTTTTCCAAGCTTCCTCGAAGGAGAAAGAGGGACAGATCTATCTGTTAGTAAACGCATCGTGGTGTGACTGTGAAACACGAGCGTAGGGGGTAAAGGGGAGAGAAGAAAGGGGGCCCGTGGCGTGGTGGGGAGGTCATTCGAAATGTGTTTTCACGAGTGACCGTGTAATGACGAATAATGGGGCCCTCCCGGCCGGTTCGTTCCAGGATTCAGCGCAGCATGATGTACGAGAAAAGCGATCCGGGATGACTGATGACCATGCCGAGGCCATCTCCGAGCCGAGGAGAAAAGGAGGGAGCCGGTGGAACAGGTAGCGGGGAGCCCGCAGGAGCTGTGTCCTGGATCCTGAATGAAGAAGAAGCGTCCTTCCATTCCCGGAACGTGGACCTGCGACTACTTCGCGACCAAATACGCTCCGGGACGAGAGAGCTCAAGAGAAAAAGCCAGAGTGACTTTTAGAAAAATGCTGCGGTCTTTACGGTATTTTTTCAAAATATCCTCTAGATTTTTTTTTGAACATTTTTACGACCATTTTGTAGTACACACATATTTGAATCGTCAGGCGATCGAATTTGTTGAAATTTTCAGAATGTGTAGAATTGTTAATGTTGTATCAACGATTCTGATTAATTTTAATTTTGCAATTTTCGAGAACGTATTATCACTCAATACGTGAATAAGTAATAAAATCAATTTTTGGATGTTGGTAGTCCGCATGCGTCCGAAAAACGGGTAAATAAAAAATGGTGGGGTCAAAGGGAGAAGCAAGGGCCACCAGAGGGCGCAGAAAATCGCTCCTCAGCCCCGGTGGGCCATCGCCTTATGCCCGAGGCTTTTCGTAGCTTGTAAATACACACGCACGAGGGATTACCGGTGCTCGCGACTCGCGCGCCGGTGTCCCCGTTGAATGCCGGGTCCCTAAGTCCCCGAACGGGGCCCGAGGAACTCCTCTTCGCTGCTAATAGGCTTAACGAACGACCGGAAAGCGGGACCCCGCCGATTCATTTCGAATCAAACCCGTAACCCTGTCCCGGAGGGCCGCGATAAAGACTGGTCACGTAACTTACGCGTGTTTACCCACGCACTGGCTTTCCCTGCGGCGCGCACGCCTAAGTCGGGCCCTAAAGGCGAGGTCCCGAAGCCAGGGCCTTAAGGTAGAACCTTAAGGTGGGCCATGCGCCTTCGCCGCTTCCGGTAATAACTAAGGACTAAAGCTGTCGCGCGTATTTTACGAGATAATCGAGCCTGAATGCCCCAAGCGACTTTGGGACACGGGTTCCCGGATCACTGGACAATTTAACGCGATTTTACTTCACGCTGGATGGGGATGTACTAATATTTGACTCGTATGGGAGTTATGCTCGCCACTCGGGCATGGGAATGATGTATGGGGTTGCGAGGTTTGAGCCGGCTGCTTGGGAAGTGGTGCGGCGTGATTTGCTTGCGTTAAGACTTGTTTCTGTGCAAGATCTGCGTACGTGTTGGTATGGTGAACATCAAAACGTTTTGATTTAACCATGTGCGAACAAAGTGTACAAATTTTCATTTATTTCTTATTCTTTCTGGTACAAATCACTTCAGACTCAATTTTGCGAAGATTGGAGTAAGATAATAATCGTGTTCAGTGACTAAACGATTCTTTTTAAAGATTTTAATAAGTTGCATAAAGATCCGCAGCCTACTTGTAAGTAGATTTAATTTTGATCAATGGACAAAAGTGTGAATAAAGTCTAAAAGTCTGTGAAATCAACATGAATGGAGCATCGCGAGCTGAAATACACCCTGCGTTTACTAAGAACGACGTGATTCAGTAGTGGACGATTAATCTGCGAATAAGAAAGGAAGCTGGCGATTATGACCAGAGACAAATACGTCGCCCGAAGAGCATCTGTTTCGTTCTAGGGATGGTAAACGATGGTGGCCGACGATATTGGGCTTTAAATGAGCAAACGTGTATCGATGATCGTCGTGGTGGTCAGCGTTCTGTCCTCGCAGCTGTTGAACGTCCTTTTGTATTGTAATTCGGTGTCCAATATGTCCCTTTTCTTGGCGGGGGGCTCCGGAGTTGGGGTGATCGTTTGAAAGGGCTCCGGGAGTCGCTACGGGTTCTCACTGCTACGGATGGAATAGTTAGTCTTTGTGTGTTATTTATACGCATATCGATTCATATAATTGTCCTCGGCCAGATATTTATTTGATATTTATTCGGTGGCTGACGTGGAAACTGTTCGCAGCATGCTATTCATCCTTATAGCTCACCCTTGCAGAATCCGACGTTTGTGATAGGGAAAAATATTTTTCACCTACTATTATAATTTCGTTTAGAAATCTGTGTGTAAATTTGGATTGAATTTTCTAATTGTTATTTTAAAGAGTACCTACGGTCCTATTAAAAAGGGGCAGTCTTAAATGCAACCATTACTTTGCAATCGACAGATATTTTCAAACAGAAAAATTCTGAGACACTCCCCAAATCAAGCGCATATAAATACGAGAGGAGTTTTGAAATGGATCTCGCAGTCTCGATGAAAAAAATGTTCAAAAATGACTTTGTCTAGCTTTCTGCCGAAGCGTGGATCTTTGAGGAAAGAGCGGAGGATATCAGTTAATAATTAGTTTGATCGAGGACGTATGGAGTATTCTTGGAGATGAGGATAGAGCGGAAGTCCTGTGGTCCGTCGTGTCTCGTCCGTATCAATGTTGAAGCAGGTCGATCTATTATTTACGAATCGTGCTTAAAATATACGACAGGTGTTTACCAGCGGTGCTCTCCTCGCGGAGGCTACAGTTAATTAATCCGTGGAGGATGTCTCGCGGCACGGACACCCGTGAAACACTGATTCGACCACTCCGCCGGCCGTAATCGATGCGGTACGGTGGCTCCGGGACGCGATATTTAACTTTCATTACCACCAACGACGACGCCGCGCCGGGCTCTATTGATACTGGCTTAGAGAGAGAGCCGGGGATAAGATATTTCAGTCACGCGTATATACCGGTTTTATTGTTCGGCGGAGACGCGGAAATATGCGGCGAGGATATTCGCGGCGGAACGTACGCGCGACCGTGTCTATGGAAAATTCATTTCGCCGCCGAGCCAACAATATCCTCCGGGGACGCCGGAAGTCTTCGGTTAACGTGAATTAGAAACCGTTCATCCAGAAAAGAAACAGTCGAGTAACCCGCGATCGATGTATTTTTATTCCACCGCGAGCGTATTTATAATCGCCGAAGTCTCCTCGTTATTTCCAGTTTTCCCGCGTCGTCGCGTCGAACCGCGATCGACACCGCATGCACGATGGCGTCTCGCAAACCGATCGATCGAGCACTTATTTATTTTAGCCGGCGAATTCGGTGAAATATAAACGAATTCGAGTGGATTCAATCTCGGCAGACTCGATTCCCATTCTTGTTTATTCGAGGAAAGAATACTTGAATTTATAAATTATCGCGCGCTCCTTTCTTGGATATATATGCTTCTTTCCTGATTTCATTCAGCGGTTTTATATGCGGTATAAATTCTATATTTGTGAGTTTTTAAATATTTCCTCGGTGCGGAGAATTGAAGGCATCGATATTAAATTCGGTGCAAATGACAGAAATCCTATGTGAATTTAGAAATCGATTTCGTCGGAAAGGAAGCTCCGAGTATCTTCTTGAAAGGTGGTTTTATCTGTTTGGGTGGAAGGTGAGATTATGCTATTTAATTCTGTGGAATATTTTTGACACTGTAAAAGGGAAAACCTTTGTAAATTGATTGAAGAAAACGCTGGAACGTCTGCCCATGAAGAAGATTGAATTTTTCCCGGTCGGTATCTCGAGGTAACCGGACGATATCGTGCAACAAAGGGTACAACCGAGCGACGATCAAATGATCCCAAAGTCACGGAGGCGAATGGAACAACGGGTCTGTCGATATCACTGGCGAGCATCATTTACTCTAATCCCAGGGCGAAACGAACGTTTCTTTGGCGGTTGCTTTCTTCTCTCGTTCGCCACCCCTACGGAATCGGCCGCAGGGCGTCGGCCCTGAACGAGTATTCTCGTTCCCGAAACGATTCGACTTTTACGGCCGCGATGATCGCGGGTTTCGCGTTAAAAAGGCGTAGTCGACGAAACGAAACGAATGCAGCGAGGTTTATAAGGGTTTTCGCGGGCCCTCGGCCACCGAACACCGAGAGACAAGCGAGGGCGCCGACTTTCCGCTGTTTTTACGATTTGTTTACAGCTGCTCCGCCATTATGCCATTCAACGACTGCGTTCCTGCCGGTTTAATCTCGGTTTGATCGGCTCGCCGCGTTTTTACGCCGTCACGCGACGCTAAACGCGAACCGTTCCTGCGGTTGTCATCCCTTAAGAGCTCGGATACGGTCGGGCATTTCTCTGCGTGACGTGTGACGCGAATTTTTTAAATTCTGATCGAGCGCACGTTCATCTATGTACTAGAATTTTTTTATCGGGAACTGAACCGAAACGTATAAAAGTATATGGATGATGTAACGCATTGGATCATTTATTTGACAATTCAACATTTATTTGGCTAGATCGATCGTTATCAAGAGATCGCTTTCTCTCGAGAATTTAGTTCAGAATTATTCCGAGTAGTCAACACGTATTCATACCGTGATAAGTCGATCACGCAACATTTAAATAGCCTCCCCATTCGCCCCAGGGATCTGTTTCTTATCGAAAATCATTTCTGCTAAATTTCTCGCATAATTTAAGTCAATCTTATCCAAAACAATCCCTCGAGGTTATCTACCACCTGGCTCTGCCATCTCCTCGAACATTATCGAGCAATCTGAAGACGAATAATCTACCCTCGTCTAGGAAATATGGGGTTAGTTCGACTTGTTCCTCGTGTATAAAGCACTAAAAACTTCTTCGGTAAAAATAAGAATCTCTAAAATGTAAATAATCTGTGTCAGCATGAATTGAAGAAATTCTACTCGCCGAGCATAAATAATTGTGTAGCCGTACGATAAACATAAATTTCCTTTTTCCGCTATTAATCTGTTAAGGCCGAAGGGGCTTTAATTCTTGCATCTAGGAAGAAAATTAAACGTCAAGGGTTAAAGATACGCGGTATCTTTTCGGCGTGGGATCTTATCAGCGCGCGTAAATCAAAGCGACACTGCGCTCGTCAAATTATACGCCTGGGAGGTGATTAACTCCGATATAAAAGACTAGTCGAAGTGTAAACCAGTACTTGCGCAGCGAGGTTTCCCCTTGGTACCGGTCGGAGCCGATTCTGGTATGCGGCTACATACGCGCGAACCTTATCTTATCCGCGGGATGGTTGCTGGTCACCATGGGGTATTCGTACTTAATTCCTTATCTTGTAAAGCAGCGCACTTAAGATTGCCCCCCTCCAGAGCTGGTTCCCGTGTGCATCGGCCCCCGTGTACGCGCGCATCACCGACGCCGATGCATTGTCTCTCGAGATGCACGATCCAAGAGAGGACATCGGGAACAGGTACGCGTGGGCGAACCGGGCGGTCGTTGCACAGGTGACCGTCGGTCACCCTGATGGCAGCACCGTTCAAGGATCCTGTTTTCGACAGGACGACCGTTTTGTCCGCCCGAGCCACCGAGCCCGCTCCAATCCCGACGCGACAGGCTGCTGTTTCGATAACTGCGCGCTTTCGATTCTGCTCCTGCCAGCCATTCTCTCTCTTTCACGCCCACAATCTACATTCCTTCTCTTCATCTACCCCGTTTCCTTGGAAGATCATATTTTTCTTGGATCCGGGAATTGCCTAGAAAATATGTCAGATCCTCCACAAGACTATTACTTGATAGATTACTGTTAAAAATGATAACAAATTCAGACAAATATAAATTCTAAACTGTAACTCGTGGTAAGAATTAAAAATTGTTTGTATCAATGGTAAAAATCAGAAGTTAAGTACAATCCTCCAACGTCGTCTACTAGCCACAAATTTTGCAATCAGTTTCATATTTTACATCAAATAAAAATTAAATCAAATAAAAATTGTTGGCACCACATGCAAGGAATAGTACCACAGACCTATTTCTCCTTCTCCAACAACCTTAACAAGTCGGGGACAACACATATTCGCATTCCTCAAATCTTCAGATGCAGATACAGCCAGGAATAACAATAACGGCAGTGGAAAACGAGGTAATAACAATAACAATGACAAAGTACACAGCGGGATTAATGCCGAGGACCCTGCGGAGCACCCTCGATCATAAGGCTCGAGCGCAGAGGAACTCTGTCGTGACCGGTCCCTACATAGTGGATGTAGACATAGCGCCTTTAAAGAAACGGAGACGACAGCTCTTTAGGTACGGTGCACCGTCGAACACGACTTTTCCCTTTCAGACAGACGATGCCATTTTGCCCCTTACTGCGAAAGCGACGCCGGTGTATAAAACCAGAAAAGTCACCCCACCAATTTGTTGGCCGCCCAGCGGTGGACGACACTTTCGTGCCGAAGTCGCCGGGGCCTGCATATTTCCACGTTGGCCCTGCACAGAATGACAACAGTCGATCCGGTATTCCCGTGTGTCGAAGGAAGGACTAAAAGGTTTTGCCTGCGGGAGGTGATCCCGCGGCAAGCTGGACGGTTGGTTCTGCTTTTCATTGTGCAATCGGAACAACGACCCGCTGCATCGGACTGCAACGAGTCCTCGTGTACATGCTCTCTCGCTCCTTATCACCGTTGCCATTGTCGCCTTTAACTCTTGTTGGTTTTTTTCTTGTGAAAGGAATTTTCTTATGAGTCAATTTCACGCACTTGCGCTTCACGCATAAAATACCATTAAAAATATATTGAAAAAATTGTATAAACAACTGTCTAAGTGGAATCAAAGATTAGCATCAGTACATTCATCAAAACTATCCTTCCGAGGGCCTGCTGTGAGTTCACAGCATGTTGGGTAAACCTGATAAATTCATTTCTCCTCGAATCGCAAACGTCCTCCCTAACTCCGGACAGATCGAATCCACGAAGGTGTACCGTGCAGTTACTCATTGCGAAGCCACTTACGGAAACAGGAGAACCCGTTGTCGCGCGTAATCGCGGTCCACCCGGTGACAGGTCGTAAGCGAGATTCGTTGTCGCGTTGGAAAAAATGTCCGTGGAGAATGCGGCTACCGGGAGCAAATGAAAAATCGCTCGACGAAGGAGCCGACTAGCCGAGAGGAGACGAGAAACCTGGCTCGACGGACAACCAGAAAAGAAACGTCGGTCGTGGCTGTCGCCTTCGTCGTCGGCGCGGATATCGTGGCGCTTGGACAGAGGCAACTCGTTAGGTTCGAAATAGTTGGACCACTACTAATTCAGGCTGACATAATTGGGGGTGTTTGTTACCTGCACACCCTCGTACCACCGCTCCTCGTACAAGATCGTATAACGAAGAAGAACATGGAAAACCTCTTCGGCCGATCCTAGGGGTCGATAGGCGATGCTATCGTCGCCCGACAGCTTGTAGCCCGGCCTGGCCTCGTCCTCTGTCTTTCTCTCTTTCCATCCTTCTTCCTACAGCCGACTTCTACCTCCCACCTTTCCGCTAGCCTAACCTCCATCCTTTGCCCTCGACATGTACACCGTTGTTCCTCCTCGGATCCTTTCGCCTCTCCTATATCGGACACTTTTCCTTTGCCTTTCTCTTTACTTCTTCGGCTCCCTTCCCCTTCTTCTGCTTCTTCTTCTTTGTCTCTTTCTTTTTTCTTCTCCCTTTCCTTCACTCACTCGGTCACCTCTCCTCCTGTTCGATGCACACCTTGATGTATACCTATATAGGGAACCTAGCCGATGACCCTCCGATAGCCGGCAGATAGCCGCCAGATATTCGCAAACTGGAGACAGTCCTCCTGACCCGTTCCACCGTGAAATTCATGCGTGTCTACAGGCCCCGTCAAAAGTGGTCGCTGTCGTGCTGGTGAATCCTCATCCAAATTAAAAATTGTTTCGGTCCTTCTTCCTCTAATGACTTCAATAGTCTAGAAATAATACATCCATATTTTTAAATTCTTTTAATTTGCCTCTTCAATGATTGCTTCTACTTATTTTTATATTGATTCGTAGCTCTTTCTACGAGCGATCAATGAATTCTCAATATGATTGTTGAAGGATTTGAATTCAAAATTAATCAGTTCACCTGCTGATCCTATTTGCCTAGTCATTCTAGAATTACCATGATCTTGCTAATAGATATTCGTCAGATATTTGCAAACCGGTGACAGCCATCTAAATGTTCCACCGACTGCAGTGGTCAAATTCAAGTGTGCGTCCCGTGAAACGTGGTCGATTATCGCGACTACTCCGAGTTGCATGTTGCGTGCGCTTTGTTGCGAGGCGAGTTTGTTGCAAGGAAAGTAAATGGAAAGGGAATTTCTGCTCCGGGTGGCGATTTTAATGAACCTTGTTGCTACCATGTGCTCGCCCGATGTATATATGCATATGAATAATGGATTTCCGTCTTTGTATTGTAATATTTCCCTGGTTCTACTCGAGGAAATTAATTACTCTCCTCGCTACACATTTTTCTAAGATTCCGAGACTCTGATTACCGTTATCGATCTCGAGGGGACAGGAGTATCGCTTTGAATCACCCTGTAGGTGCTAGCTGTCAACGCAATCTCTTATCATTCACTCCTTTTCACTTAACGGGGCGGTGCGTTCCCGGCTCTGCGTAAAATACTGTCGGAACATGAAACAATTAAATTATTAACGTCACTGAATAGTTTATACACCGCTAGTATCTACATAGTTTATGTGTTTACAGTTTCTGAAGAATTCTAGAGAATTCACTCAGTACTTCATTTTATTTTCAATTTACTTACGAGTGAGTTTGATAGAAGTGACTTTTGGAAATTGCTTTCTCGAAACCTGTAATATTCAAAAATTCTTTTCGTGATTAGAATGGTTTATTTTAAACAGCATGTTACAATTCTTTAATTTAAAAACACTTACACGTTACAAACTAATCCCGGAGATGCTGTCAACAATTTTTAACAGAACCCTCGAGAAATCAATTGTATTCATGAAGCTAGGACAAATATGAATTCAATTATCGAGTCGAAGAGATGGTCGCATAGTCGCAAAGGAGAAATCGATTCCGTTGAATCACCCTGTACAAGTCACCAGGCCGGTTCCTCCATCTGCCGTAAGTTTTGTTCTCGACGATTACGGGCGGTCTGAATCAGAATGCTTGTGCTTTGTATTTCTGTATCGTTGGTCGCGGTCGCCCGGTAACCCCGGCCTGATTTACCGCGCGGCGTGACCGTAGATCCTGTCTGATATTTCACGTATTGCACGAGGCGCATCCGCGCTGCATTTGCTTCGGAATCATGCCACGACCCCCTCCCCGATAATTGATTTCGATAAGCCCTCGATAATCGTGCCCTGTCCCCCAAACGGGCCTCCGATCGATCGCGTTCATCCTACGCTCAACAAAAGTTGCAATCCCGAAGAACAGCTTCCACTCTCGCGATATCATTTTGACATAAATTACCAGAACTATCGGATCGGTCAAAACGATCTTCTGATCAGCTCAATAGTGGTAGTGAACGTGTTTATCGTATGGATATGAAATTGTTATAATATTTACAAAAATCAATATTATTTCATTCTCTTCAAGCGTAAGTGTTCTTAGCAAGGAGTAAAATTGAACCTGCGAAATTACCTAATATTGATAAAATGTTTAAATATTTTACACCTGAAGAGAATGAAATAAGATTGATTTTTGGATGGTTGGAAACGAGAACACACAAAAGTGCTGTGGCATAGCTCCCTCAGTGGTCCCTTAAACTTACCCTAGTCGAAGGCAAAGGTTCGTTCGACTTTTCCGTATCGGTGTTCGAAAGTTGCTCCGGAGGAAACTCCGAAAACCGGCAGAAGTTTGTCGGTTGTTTGTGGACGGCACACGAGCCGGAGATAGCCGGGCAAATATCTTGATCCGTGGGCAAACAGGCGGTCACACGTAGATTCGGTGGAAAAGCGACAGTCCGAGACAGTGGGACGTGTTGTTCGAGTGGGGGCCCGACTGGAAAAGGGGCCTGTTTGCGGGGACGGGTTCGGCCCGTCGGATTTCAGCCCGGGTCAAGTGTGTGTCCGCTGATAAAGCCTGGAAACATCGCGTGCGTGTAAACGGGCCGAGCCCACGGCCCACGAGTGTGTTTCGCCCTTATTGTTAGACCCTACTCGAGTCTGCAACAACTTCTCCGGGGCGAGTGCACGCGCGAGGGCGTAAGAGAGAGAGGCGGAGAGAGAGAGAGAGAGAGAGAGACGGCTCTCTGTGTAGACAAAACGTGGCGGTTTCGCGCTGGAACGCACGGCTGTCTCGACAACTACGGAATTCTCGTAAACGAGCTCCGCCATTATGCACACTCGTCGCCCAGGAGTTTATTTTTGTAATGTAAACGCTCCGAGTGCTTCGCTTTTTGTTACTCCTGCCGGATAGAGTGGACCATGGGGGTTTACGCGCACTGCTCTATGGCGGTTTATGGTCTTTGCCGATGCGCCCCTTCGACAAGTGTTCCGCGACATTTTTTTAAGGGACACCTTGGATTTGTATGTTGGAGCTTTAACACTAAACGTACCAAGCACTAAAAGCGATTAAAATATTTTTCCATTTATTTATATTTTGTGCAATTTTTATTATAATATGTGCTTAGATAAAGAAATTTATCGGATCAATTAATGCATGGAATGTAGACCGTTATTCTTAGGTTTCAATTCAGTTCTTTCAATTTATTAAAAATAGATCTCAGTTGAGATCTGAAATGCTTAATAAAAAAAAAAGATTTATTTGCCGAGTAATTTGAGTTGGACCTTTTCAAATATTTGTTGGAATTCCTCCTTTCCTAATTAATTGCAAATTGTTTTACGCTTTGAGGCGTGAAAATGCACGTTGAAACTAGGACGTACATTGTTATGGATCGTCGTAGAAAATGTTTGAACATGGACATAATGGTTAAACTGTATGGTTCTGGTTTGGAACGGCACACTATGAGTGAACTATGGAGGGCTAATGTAGAAAGATCGAGCCTCGTGTGCGATCGTCCATGTCACAGTTAGCCGTGTAATGATCGCGAGGCCCTATACGAGCGTTGACAGACGCAGAACATGCGTCCCCGGTTTTTGTCGGTTTTACGGCCCCGGGGCCCCGAAAATATGGCCATTAAGCGTCGCAAGAGAAACACGCTTGTCGCGAGAGACCCGTAAACACGACACGAGAGACCCGGTCAGGGGCCATCGGCTCCTATTACACGAGTTTGTTGCTGTACGTCGTCAAGAGTCGTTCCTCTTTGTAATTTCGAGCCTCACTGCTGTAAGCCATCGGACGAGAGCGCAATCATGTTTAAAATAATATACAGCGTCTGGAATCAGTTTCAATCCTCTGGGATCAATGTGGCTGGAGCTATGATGGATAAGGCTATATGGAATTTTCTAAACTTCGTCCAACGTGTCCAGTTTCGATAAAAGTAAACAAATATAGTATTTCTCGTTGGATAAACTATAAAATCAGTCTCAAGTCTCTGGATAGGGAGTCACCATAAACTAAGAATAAGCTAAACTAAGAATTTTGAATTCGTTGATTATTAAGGAAAATGATCTGAAATAAAATATATATAAAAAAAACTTTTTAAAAACCACGCTTATATTAAAATGCACTAAAAAGGAGAAAATAATTTTTTTTCCTGGTGCTCCATAAAATACCGAATCCAGTTAAATAATTAATAATATTTTTCCCCAAAATTTTAAGCAATTAGTTCAAAATTTCTTCTGTTATAAAGCTAGTGTCGGAATAGATAGAAAATTTTAATATAAATTTAAATAAGATCATGACATTTGTGGCTATAAATAAAAGCGTGGAACGATAACACGGCAAGTTAATATAAGCGTGGTAAAAAAAGCCTGCAGTTCATAATGATCTAAGTTGCAAGTATAAATAAAAGTATATATAAACTTGGATGATTCACAGAAATACAATACATGATTGAATAGAGCTTTGGCTAACTGTAAGGTTCATCAGAGTCGTAAGAATCTTTCGATCACTCGTTTGTTCGTTTCGAGGGCACAGGGTCGTTTGCGTAATTAATTCGTGAAACAGTGTATCGGAACTGGCAGACATTGAAACCAAGGACATTTAACAATGCTCAACGATTGTTAGATACTAATTATAAAAGCATAAATAAAAGCTAAATTGATCAAAATGTCCGGGAAGAAAAATATTTTGTTATGGCGATGTGGGTATTCTGAAAAACTTGCGGAACACGTGTATCCTTATGGGTGGCCATATCGTTTTGTGTAAAGAGAAACATATCGGAACCATGGAGTAGATCGTGTTACATAGTTGAAAGAAAAACACGTGACCAACGTGGTCACGTGCTGCTCCGTTTTGGTATCGTTAAGAGCACTTTTATCAAACAATTAGACATTGTTCATATCAATTTACATTAATTTCCGAGAAGTTCTTACGCGAAACTCTTTTAATATTTCCAAAAATTCTTGTCTTGGGTCAAATAACGGTTCGCTCGGGGCCCTAACAAATAAACAAAGAAATACTGCACATCATTGGATGTTCCCAGCAAGGGTAAATCGCGGGCAAAGGGGGGTTGGTTTAGAATAACATCGTCGGTATGGTCGCTGGGGCCCGTCGAAATGCAATTTCCTTGTAAATCGCGGCAAACCGACCGGGAGAACGACAAGGAGATAACATTAGATGTCCACGTGTACACGTGTATCGGTATACACGCCTCCTCATCCCCCGATGCTCGAGTATTTTGAGACGGCAGTCGTAGAAACGCGCGCGGAGCTATTCGTTTGATGCCGGGAACATAAATTCGGGACGTGCCGTGATTTTCTCGCCTTGTCACCTTTGTCATTCGCTGCTTATAAATACCGTTCCGCGACGCTTTCTTTCTGGGGACGCGGCGAGATTCTGCAATAACCGCTATAAATAACCGCATCGGAAAGCATCAGGAACGGAATCGAATTTTTTTCCTTCGATGGAATAATCGGTCGAGGGATGCCCGGGATTGTTATCCGGTTCGCGAGCCTGTACCAGTTTGGTCGGCTCCATCGAAATGTTTGTTTGAACGACTCTTATTACCGCGCCGGAGTGTTTCCAAGCGCACGAGGAAAATCTGTTGCGCTCTGTCCTCGAAACTTTTAGAACAGGAGGGCCCTCATTGCGCACCGCGTACACAGAAATCTGGAGCACTCTGTTCTACTCACATTTTTATTATTATGGCATTTTGAAGCGTGCCAAGTTGAAGGTAGATGTAGTAGAAAAATTCTCTATCTAAATCGCAACAGACTTGGAATAGCATTTCTTTCTTAATTATTTTGATGGGCTGAAATGAAGGTAACAGAATTAAAAATTTTTTAAAATTCTTTTACTATATTGTGCTTATCTAAGATTATGTATTATATAAAATTGAATAAGAGCAAAATGCTAAGAACATAAAAATCACAGACAATTTGTGCGGCAAATTTTTATCTCGCCAAAGAACTTCCCGAATTCAAATTTCCACCCTCAGAGACGTTTCACATTTCAAAAATTGAAGTGGCTGTTTTATTCAAACGAGAAGACCTCAGAAGGTAGCGGATCTCCGAGAAACCACCGAGCGAATCCGCAGGATATGAAAATAAGGGTTGAAAACGATCATCCACGCTCACGAATGATTAGCATCCAGCCTCCCATGGTACCCCTAACCGATTTACGACATCTTTCGCAGGGGGCGAGTGAGGAGGCGTAAAAAATACGAGATTCGCGCACGGTTCCAGGAAACGGAAAATCAGTGAGCGCAGATAGGAGAACAAAAGGCCTCAGGGATTAGAGGGGTTGTGCCCGGGGGTCCAGGGTCACCGGACAGATTAGAAGGGAGGGCGGAGATACACTCGGAGTCCTTCAAGGAACAATAACGACGCGAGAAACGCAGCCTCTTCTCTTCGGCTCGAGGAACGGTGAACACGAACTCGATCTCAATGGGCCCGGCCACTCTGGACCGTGTTATTTATCGGCGAGATAAACCGTTCTGGCTGTTAAACGCGTCGGTTTAACATAAACACCGATAAGTTGGCCGCGAGACGACTCGGGGCGACACTAACCAGACGCGAAAAACCGAAGCGTCACACGGACAGCCGGAGTCGGAGAACTTGTCCCTTTTAGCCCCCTTTCGTAACTATTCTACAATCCTCTTTGAAGTCGGAAAAAACTGGGACTCCAGTTCTGAAATATTTTGCAACCCACAAAGAGATGCTTTTGATGAAATTTCAAGTCTTTAAAACTTAAATGAACGTTGGCCTCGCGAAGAATGTTGCATGAAATGCAAAAATAAAACTGATTAACAATAGGTTCAAGTTGAAAGAGCAAATGTTGCACTTTGATACCCTCACCGCGTCAAGCAACGATTAATTATGAAACAAGTTCATTATATGTAGAACACGTGTAGCAAGCAGATGCATATTCTACGATGTCAGACAAAACCTGCATAAAATTTCGGATGCGTCATATACGCGTCCCGTTGTACAGTATAATTTTTCCAATTGAGTCCCGGTGGAAAATCATTTGAAGAGTTGCTGTATAATTGCAACATCATCCGTGAGCAGCGAATGAATAATCATTTCGGGGGAAGAACGCATTCATTTCCTGGCAGATTTCTCTGCGAGTCTCTTTTTCCCCCATTTTCCTCATTAGGAAAAATTATGCGAAAACGCGTTAATAAATCAGTCGACAAAGGGTTCATTAAAAAGCGCGAGCCGGAGTGGAATGAAAAGATCAACACTCGGCACCGAGGCGAAACCAGCGCGTAATCGCCGATTCGAACAAAGTAGCTGCGCGTTCCACCCTCCTCGTTGCAAAACTCAACCGGCCGATAATAAGCGCTCGCCATGCCCCGGAGCTGTTCTAACGAGCGCGGTTTGCAAGCGACCGGCCGTTTATCAGCGCACCGGCTGGAAATTGATGGCTGCTATTCATGCATCCTGCGTAACGCAACGGTATTAATAATTAATTACCGGGATGCACGAGCGAACAGCACAGGAAACTCCTCGTTTTTCCTGGACGGGGCCGGACGATTCCCGCGGGGAACGTAATTTGCAGAAATCGCATTTCATTTGCGGAATTATCGCGACGACCCCTCCGTCCACACGCTTGTCACTAAATCGTACAACATTCGGCGGATTCGACTTTTTTAAATTAAAAAGCACGGGGAAAAGATGTTTATTGAAATTGATAGACATCTCAAAATTTATAATAAATTATGCACAACAGGTTAAGAAGAATATTTCTTCCTTAAGGACAACCTCGAATGCATATTACTTGAATAAATATTCTCAAGGTCGCAGCGTATTTTTTCTTATTTTTCTCTGGTTCTGCAACATTCCTTGAACTTAAAAGAGGTTTCATATCTGCATCTTAATTCTGTTAGAGGCTCTACGATTTTATAGTGAAAATGACCAAACGCTACGACCATGCGTCGACGAGCGTGCTGCGTGGGTGCGATATCTGATCGCGTGCACGCTCGACGATCGATATCAACCGCGTAGATATATTCGACGAGCGGATGAGGGATGGCCGGTGTCACGGACACGTCCCGAACAGCTTCCAGCGGCTCGCGAGTCTTGGATTCTTTCGACGGCGTTCCGCGATCGACGAGCACGATCGATAACGCGAGCGTTCCTCATTGGGCACACGCGTTCCTGTCACAATTTGTCAAATTAGCATAACTGCGCGTTGGCCTAGTTGCCGAGATCAAGTTTGTTTCGCTCGTACTGTCAGTCTAACGCAATTTTCACTGTTGCTTAATTAACAGGAAGGCGAAAAAATTATGAAGCACTCTGTAAAAAGAGATCTTTTAAATACCAAAACTTTTGTTCACTGAAATCAATTTTTGAGAAGAAAAATACCATCGGTCTGGAGACGAAGATTTCATGAGATTTCAATGAGAATTAAATTCTTCTGTGATCAATATTTCTATAACAGAGTAAACTCGCATAAAACGGAAACATTTATTTTCTTCGAAATATCTGAAAGGGTCTGCGTGTTTTACGCAAAAGCGTGTATCCCGCGCGTTCACTTTACCGGTGGAAAAAAATTCAATGGGCAGTTTCGCAGCGATTATATCTTCATAGCGCGTCAATGGATGTAGCTACCGTGGCGTGCGCGTAAATCGAAATAATCGAAAGGGATGCCGGGTTCGCGTTAATGGGCAACCGCGTAGGTGGATCCGCGTAATGTGCATCGCACGCGCGAAAATAGCCACTACACGCGTTCGGTAACGGGTTTCAACGCGAGCATAATTCACGGGAGGGTCACGGTCGGAAATATATTCAATTATCGGCGATCGAGGAACGATTATCGACGATTGCCGGCGGCCTCGTAAATTTTCGAACGGAATCCGTGGACCATCCTCTCGCGCGTTCGACGATCTTCCACGCTGACCTCTCCGCCGATTACGATCGTTCTACAGATACGTACGTACAACGTGCATTCTTGTTCCCACTTCCGGGAGCCGAATATTTCGCTCTGGGAATATTGCCGTAAACGACCGGTCTTGTTCGAGTCGATATTTATCGAATTTAATGAGGGATCTGTGCATGTTCTAGAACAATAAAATTGCACTAGATGCTATTAAACTTACTTTTATACGATATATTGCTTATTCGCGGCTTCGTGTCACTGTTGCAACAATGTGAGGAGACCTTCACGGCGGTAATTTCATGCGTCGACATTTGCCCCCGCAGTTTGCATTTCCTATTGCGATCGCGCTACATTATTTCACGAAATCAATTAGATGACATGCAGTGTTGCGGTTTTGCGCGCGTCATTTTTCTGATGGCATAATTCGTTCGTCCGGCGAACGACCGGCGCAGGATTTCGCAAGATCTCGATCCGCGTAACGTTATAAAACGATCTCGGAAGTGATCTCGTCCGCGATACGGACGGTTTCATTGCTTATGCCGCTCAGTGTTAATAACTTAGCACTCTCGTTCGCCGCGTTAACGAGTACACGATTGCCCGGATAACGGTACGAATTCATTAAGATCGTTAATATCATGTATACATCGTATTTTCTTGAAACAATGTCGTAATTACGTGTTCGAGCGCGACGCGTTTGGTAACGGGCAGTCTAAAAAAAGGCGCGAGCCGTCGGTTCTCACGGCCGATTAAAAATCACGAGCGGATCTTTATTAACCGCGACACGGCTCGCACAAATTACGCAAGCCAGTGGCTTCTCTCTCTATCTCTTCCTTTTCTTTTCCCGGTTTTGTCTTTTTCTCTGTGCTGATTCTTCTTGCCCCCTACGACCGGTTCGATTTCCCATTCTCGCAACAAATGGCGGTACAAGCGATTATGCATGTGCATGGCTAAGCACGACGGACAAGGGGGCCTCCTCTTCCTGTCCGCTGGCGAATTTGACTTGCCAAACGACCGCCGCGATTTTCTTACAATGTAGTTTACGCGGTAGAAAAGAAGTTATGAGTGTTATCGTCGAACGGCGAATAATTATCGTGCAATAATGGAAGTGTTGACTCCGCGGAATTTACAAGCCTGCGGTCCGGTGCTCGTTACCATTCGATTTACATTTGTTAGCCACACTATTATTACAATCGGCTCCCAGAGAGTCGCTTTTCTTGTTCAGAGAATTCCAGATAACTCGCTAAACGACGCGCCCACGCTCGTTTTAATTTTCTCACAGCCTCATATAAATTTCCAGATGTCAATAGGGGATTGTCGTGTAACACAATGTAAAAGTAAGCGATATCTATGGTTTTTTTCGCAGGAATCTTTGTTCACTTGTGAACTTTCTTTGATATAAATGCATGATTAAGCCACGTGTAATCATTTTTTCCAGTTGCAGTTGCTTGGCTGCGTATTCTGCGTATCCAAAAAATGAATATTTTCTGCAAAGTCTGATATAGCACCTGGTCAAGCTTACGAAGACCGTCATACACAGATTTAGGAAATAAGGTCTATTATATAAACAGGATACATGACATTAAAAACCATAGATTCAATCGACGCACATCATTTTCATTTTGAATAATAATCCACAATCTAATTATCACATATTTCTAATGCATTTATGCCACTTAGTGTATCTTCGGCGTTCAAACGTCACCTCATTTGCTTGTAAATCGCGAAAACAATTTTCTAAAAACAGAAGTTTCTTGAAATAATTTTCTTTGTGAAATGATTGAAATTAGTAAATAAAAAGATACTAGAATATGTGTACTAGCGTAATAGAAGTTTATCATTTGAATATATTTTAAAAGTTTGTGCAAGCTATAAATACGATCTACAGTGACAATCTAAGGAACTGAATAAATCATCTTGTTGGCAAATATCTGGTCCCGATAGAATCACAGAGATTTAACTAAACAGCCTGATATATCACTAGACTCTGGTGACCGTAGGAATAATAGAGAGTCTATATTAACTTTCTAAATCATCCGCCGTGAAATTACGATATCGGGGACAGGGACGCTCTATAAATCATCCCGATGCGTTTACTTATAAAATACAATCTGTCGAGGAAGAGATCAAGAGAGAGAGAGAGAGGATCGTGGATTAAGCTTGAGCAGTCGCGATTTAGCGTGCGTTAGTCACGTGGCAATATATTACGGGCAAAAGCGGCGGTCGTTGACGCTCGCTCTTCGAGTTTGTTTGCCCGAAGCTTAATGGATACACCTCAAGGACCTTCGCGGGTGCTTTATAGCCCGCAGAATCGTTTGGACTTGGTCCAACGTCCGCAGCACTCGCCACTTTTGCTCGCCAGCACCCTTCCGCAGGCCCTTTGATAACGAAAATCTCGGGAATCATTAACTTCCGGCGCGCGAGCCAAGCTTAAGACCGCCACTATCTCTCGCTAATGCTAAACGACCGCACTGCACCCGATCCTGAGTGGCTCTATTAACCCATTGTAGACGGTGAACACCGGTTTTCGGCATTCTGTCCCGAGCGACAAATTTTTTAAACCGCTTTATCGTCCACTATGTCCTCGAGGCTCTGCATTTTATGTTTTGTCACTTCTAACTAGTGGATGATTTTCTGTGACCGCACTTAGATTTATAAGAAATATGGATAGACCAACCTTTCACTTATGTATGAAAATTAAAATTGTGTATGATTTTTTAAAAATACATTGTACAGAATGGTATAGCAATTTTTAATGGTGACTCTGAGTCACCCCTTGACCACTAACAGTTAATTTCCAGCATTTTGCAGAAGGCCACTCATCAAAATCGCTTACGAGCCGGATAGGTTGCAACATGTAGGCAGCGAGGAGAATTCGCAAGAAACGGGGCCGACAGGAGTCGAATAGCGATAAGAGACATGTCATCTAAATCGTGCAGGGAATCGACGGACATCCTCTACCCGAGCAACCGGGGATCCTTAACAAGATCATTTTACGTTTGCAAGGCCGATGGATGGAAGACACACCACCGAAACCCGGTGTCATCGCAGTCAGAAGTGAAACTGGTAGCGATAAGAAAGTCGAGAGTGGATCAGCTCAGGATCGACGATCGATATTTATGCGAACGGGCATTCCAGCGTTGCATTAGGATCTGCGGGCCCAACGGACCGCGACAAATGGCGTAATTAACAGCTGCTGGCCGGCACGATGTCTCGCGTTAACCAGATAAGTGTAGTACAAAGTGCGCGGGACTGGGGCCGAGCGTTGTAACGATGCGTGCAAGCTCGAAGAAGGAGTCCGGTAGCCAAAAGCAGCGTTCTCCACGGGTCTCCGAGCAGAACTGGCTCTATAAAGATAACGTGAGAGCTCGGAGAAGAGAGAGAGAGAGAGAGAGAGAGAGAAAGAGAGAGAGAGAGAGAGAGAGAGAGAGAGGGCGAGGTGCTAGAGGCTGGTCTCGCAAGAACTCACCTCGCGGTTTCATCATCGAAGAGATATTAAGCGAGCGAGCACAGGTCTCGACGCGGATTCCGAACAAATCGCGCAATTAGCGATCGGACCGCGATCCGCACCGCTACATCGAGCGGAACGGTGCAACACGCATCGCGACATTGCATTGCCTGCAACCCGAGAGATCGGGGATTAGGCTGCGGTTACGGTGCATCTCTGGCGGACCAATCATCTGACGAATGCGGAGGAAGAGCACGCTACACCAAAAAATTAGAGGAACGAATTAAGACCGAGATCGAAATTCATCTTCGGAATCCGGAGACTTATATTCTGCCTATGTTGGCGAACATTTATCGGATAGTGCATGAAATTGTTCCAACCTTATTCTTGAAGTAACATCATTCGCTTGCTGCTTTAATTCTCTACAAAGTACAGTTTTCAGAAATGAATTTTTTAAGATATAAAGATCGTCGACACTGACCCTGGACTAACATTTAGTATCCTTTTTACACGCGCATTTAGTTCATCAGAAAAGGTGTCCACCGTAACCGCAGCCTAAGCCGCGCCATTTTTACCCGTACCATGGGAAAGCCAGTGTCCAGGTATGTAACCGTGTATCCGCGATCATCTCAAAGGTGTTTCGATTACACAGAAACTAATGCAACGGTTAAGGAGCAGAGGAATGGATCGAGGGGGACATTTAACTGTTTCTGCGGACGGTTTCTCACAGTAAAGGTGGAAGAGTTAGGTGACGATCGGTCGCGCTAATTTTATCACTGGCCGATGTGTGAACCGATGCCGTGGAATTTAAATCCGGAGGCGATTTTTATTTAGCTTTATTGGGTATCTTCAGAACTAGATAACCAATTTCTGTTATGGGTATCTTTGCTAATTATTCATGAAAAATGGCTACAAAAAAGGCCAAGACTCACCCTAAGAGACCGAAGAGCAAATAAACCTTTTAAAAACAGGTTACGAGGCAAGTCATTTTGGAAAAGGACGAACCAATATATAGCAAGGGGTAGTTTTTGGACGCTCTGACGTCGGAGCTGATCCACAGTCGTCCGAAAAATACCGCGACACTTGAAACGATCGTGAATAATCGAGAGTGTCCCGAATATAAACGCGGTATTCGATAAGAGGAAGCTTGGCCGAGCGAGGACAGAAATTCACCGGGCCAATATAAAGCGCGTTACAAGCAGATAAGCGGGGTATCAGGCGAGAAAGTTTCGGCTCGTAAACGTGGAAGACGGCGAAAGGCTATCAGCCTCGAAATTAACGGGATGGAGGATGAGGAGGGGTGGCGTTCGGCCCCGGTTAACTCAAGGAAGTTTCATTATACCGGCCGGGCTGACTGAGAAAAAGGGTGAATAAAATCGACGGACGTAAATAATGGATGTTTGAGCGATCGCCGGGCGCGTCTTGACGGGGACACGGGAAGCCACGAGGAGCATAACCTGCCCACCGCCCTCCCCCGTGGAGGAGGGTGAGCTTTCATTAGGAGCAGCCTTGTCAACGGCACACCCTCCGCGGAAAGTGCCACGCCGGGGGAAGAAACAGTACGGTAAGGGTTGCAGGTCGCGCGCGATAAATAACCCGCTGTCCTCGGGGGTGGCTTAACGCCCTCACAGAACTTCTTTCGATCCGCCTGCGGAGGACCTTACCCTCTCTCTTGGCCGCGAACCCTGCGTTTTGATTCGCCTAAACGCCACTTTGCGGAACGATCCCGTGGAAAATCGCTTTCCAATCGGCCCGCTGACGTTTCCTCCGCTTTTGTCCCATGACCCAGCGATGACACGGTCGCTAAACACAGGTTTTCATTCGCTGAAAGCGTTCATTCATCGGGGAAGTCATTCTATTAGGTTGAACACAAGTGCAGTCGGTTGCTCATAGAATATGTCAAGAGTACCGATCAAGATTGAATAAGAAAACAATTGTGCCAAATTCGAAGAAAAAAATGTTTTAGTTTCCTAAAGCTGAAACGAGGCAGAACAGCCTATTTAATGCTCTCTTTACGAAATAATTAATATTTTTTCTACACGGTTCAAGGAAAGTTGAATTGGATGTCCAGTGGATGAATGGACAGTTCTTCGATTCGTTTCGAAACTCGTCCACTCCGGTAGCGATACCAGCGAACGAATGTCGCGGGACGTCTGAATAAGGCCTGTTGTTCCGTAGAACGCGGTTAAAATTGATCTTAATGTCGCAGGTTCCTCGAGATCGTTGATTGATCATCGAGGTTGGTAAACAGAGATGCTTTATGCCGCCGCGATGGAAATTATGTCAGCGGAGGACTGGGGTGCGCGGGAAACGAGAACGTCGGACAATGCGGTTACTGTTGATGGCGTGCGTGGATTATTCAACGCGTAAATGCGTTCTACGCGTAATTGGAGAAGCTCGAATCATCTATGTAAAGATTAGTGGCAGTAACTATGAATCGTAAACTAGATTCAACCCTGTTATTTACAAATTCCAAGTTGCAAAATATAGAAAATATCGTTGGAAATACGAAAGAATCGCATGTGTTTTAACACTTCTTGATTCGTGGTTCGTCTTCAAGTTCACCCGCTTCGGACATTCCGACAGCGTTGGCAGCGGAAGAGATCCGCAAAGGTTGAATTGAAATGATCCCGGTGGCGTATTAAAAATTAGTGGATCACCCATTGGTACACCAAACGCAGTCACAACGAATCCGTTTAAACCGCACATTTATTCCCCCGACTGGAAAGAAGACTCCTCTCTCGTTGGACCCCGGTAAACCATCCCGACAGCAATGGCAGACGATAATTAAGTTCCGGCGAGAGTTTGCGGAGAGTTCCTCTCTCTTTCGAATCTTTATCTCTTGGCTGCCTCCTCCTCCTTCCCCGTTCCCTTTTTCGCTCCCTCGTCCCGGGCTCTCTAGCCAGCCGGTGCGGGTGCTCCGCGGCCGGATTGTTACGAAAGGATTTGCGGTAATCCTCGATCTAATTTGCATGCTGATGGTAATGGATGTGTATCTTCCCCTATTCCTCCGGTTTTGTCGCCGCCTGTTTTCCCTCTCCGTCGCTCTCCTTCCTCTCTTTCTCTTTCGCCCTCCTCGGCCCTTCGCTTGTTCACTCTTTCACTCTTTTACTCAGCCGCTCACTCTCTCAATTTTCTACTCTTGCACTCGGTTGTTCTCTCAGTCTTTCTCTGTTCTCTTATTTCTTAATTTTTCACTCTCTCACTCTATCTTTCAATTTTCTACTGTCTCAGTTTTTCCTTCCCTCAGCATCTCGCTCGTTCATGGCTCTCTTTCATCCTCTCACTCTCTCGTACTCCCAATTTTTCTCTCGTTTCCTCAGTATTCATTCTTTCCCTTTCTATTTTCTCGCTCTCTTGATCTTTCAACGTTTCATTCTACGTTCCTATCGTCTCTTCTCTTTCCGTCCCGCTCCCAGTCACGAGGACTCGCTCGAGTCTCGAAACGCAGCTGGTTGGACATCTTATCTTAAGGTTAGTCGCACCTGCCCCTACGCAGCGAAAGAGAGAGAGAGGGAGGGATCCAAAGAGGATCCTGGAAATCGATCGAGCCAGGATCGCGTGACCGAGCCTCGATCCCTGTAATTAGGCCGCCGATTCCCGGGACCCGGCCTCGGGGATGACGAGTTTGATATACGATACTTTAATGTATCGCGATCCTGCGATTAGGCCGCCGAAAAACCGGGACCCCTTTTACCCGCCTCGCGTGCAGCGAATTATGTTAATCGCGGTAATCGGCTGTTTCGATCGGCGCGGGATTCCTCGATCTCTTCGTCTCCGCTCCGCAACGAATCTCCGAAGCCGAATGTCCCGACTGCCTAATTAATTCAATTTCAGGTGTACAAGCTACTTGATCGTCGTAACTTCTCGAGGAGGTATCTGGTCATTGCGAAAGAGTACGCTGCGAGAGATAAACGGTCTTCTGATTACTGCTCGGACGGGAACGATCGTGCGGCTCGTGAAATTAGCATGCGACTTTTCATGGATGTATTAAGTCGCGAGTACGGTGTTTACGAAGAGCGATGAGGTGTTTTAATCAGTCGGGTGGTGATGAGGGATACTTATGTATACTACCAGCATGAAGCTGGAATAAACTGGATGTGGGAAATCGTACGTCAATTTTTATTGGTTCGCAGCAAACGGAGATCTTGATCTTTCTTCGAGACAAATTTTTTCGACTCTGTAGAGACGTCTGAGTTCGGACTTTTTTTTATAGCGTAACAAGAAGGTTTCGAAGTAGCTAGGTGATTCTTATATCAGATTGTGGATGATGATTAAGGAAGAAAATTCAACCTTCGACAATGGAGCTTCCTGAATTTATACGAAGTCTATGATCGAAAATCCTCGACCTTTCACCTGAACAGGAGATCCTACAAGGCTGGTGGACGATGTTAGTTAGTCGTCGGAGGGATCCAGGCCGGCGGTGTCCGGCGGGACGAGAACCGGTGCCGGTGCAGCCGTTGGCCTAACAAACCTCGTTAGCCGATGAACAGGTGGTAGCATCGGCTTGTATCCGTGGCGCTGGTTCGATCACAAGGACGTGGTCAAAGACGTGGTCGGAGACGTGGTTAAAGACGTTACCATGGGGCCGGTGGTCGGTATCCTCTCGGATCGGCGGGCGTATCGGAGCGTATAGGGAACGGATGAGAGGTTCTCGCAGCAACCGATCACATGCGCCGGAGAACCGAGAGGCTACCGACTCGCGAGGCGGAGCATGGGCGAGTGGACAAAATAGGAAGACGAGGAAGAACGCCCACCATGGTCCCGCAGGCCTATCGGAGCCGACGCCGATGGGAAAAGAACTCGACTGTTAACAAGATGGTGCTCACTCTCGACACCGTGGCGTGCTCGCAGCAAAGTCTCTTCGTGGTCCCTTTCCTTCGAGGACGCGACCGACCGGCGCCCTTCTTTCTCTTTCATTCCATCTAGCTTCTCCTTTTCCTTCTCTCTCTCTCTCTCTTTCTCGCTCCCTTGCTCTGTCTCCCTTTCTTTCTTTCTTCTATGTCCACCCTCTTTCAATATGGCCGACTTCCCTCACCCTTCGCCGACCTTCTAGCCATCGACGCTCCTTTTCGCTTCCTGTGTCCACCGACCATGCCCTTCCTCGCCGCTCTTTTCGAGGATTCGTGTAATCGGGCCCCGCTGACAACACTTTGTCCCGACATTATCGAGTACACGTCGCTTATAGATAGCCAGCCCTTACGGATCGGCTCCCGGACCCGGCATCCACCATCAGGACCCCAGCTCGAAACACTGTTTCATCCTCCGCGATGTATGTCTCTGGGAAATTGCTACCTCTCCACCCATTTTTCTTCGTAAATCCACAGCATTATTAGTTCTCTGTGAGCAATCTTTTTCTGAACATTCTTATCTGGTAGTTCAAAATTAGATCGAACCTATGCGCCGAAACCATTAAATTATTCAGTAATTTACGATCGACAAAGAAGAATTTTTATCTGATACTGTTTGGGGCTGGTATTTTGGTATTTGGAATATATCTTCGTTCCAGTGTCCATCAGTATAATAATTTATTTATCAATTTCTATAGCATGAGAACATCTGGAAGAACTCAAATATCTATTCTCGACCAGACTGCCTTAAATCATTGAAAGTTGTGAAAAACTCGTTTCAAGAAGTTTATAATCCATATTCGGTGTTTGAAGAAGTTCATAAGCCATTTTTAAGTTTAAGTCGTGCAATATCGATTGGATTTTGTGTACTACACTTAATCCTGCAGGGAATGAAAATCCTCTATTCGACACGTGTAAACTCTTCTTTACAGGCGCTTTGAAATTCTTCATCTAAACAGGTTGACACTATTGCTCTCCAATAAATAAATGAACAAGAGCAACTGAAAAAAATGTTATCTTGTAGTTCGAAGATGTACCTACACAGCCCAGAAAAGTTAGTCCGCGAATCGTGAACGGTTTGCTGGGAAAAAATTGCTAAAGGTTCGCTTATTCTTTGTTAGAGCGATTCCGCGTTCGTACCCTCTTAAAGTCTCCGATCCGGCGGTCCGCCATTTGTCTGGTCGCCATTGCGTCCGGCGACGGGTAAATATTCCGTTCGTGTCGTTATTGATATCCGCGGGCGTTCGCCGCGATACTTTTCCGCCGGTCGCGAATATCGGGTGGCTTTAGTTACCCGATACGAATTATCGGCCGGCGCGGCAGCCAGTCGCATGTGAACGTTGTACTGATTACATGATAGGTTTAAAGGTTGGGAAACACGACATCTAGACATTTATAAGTGGGTCACGATATCTGTATCGGCTTGCAGAACGCGGACGTGGAAGAGATTAGAGTGCTCTGTAATCTTAGCCTCTGGTTTCCACCTAACGGCCGCCCCGTACAACATCTAGGAATGTTCGCATGCGGATTTTCAACTCGCCAATAAAGAAACGAAAAAAACAAGGAGAAACGAAGGGAAAAGAAAAAGAGGGGAAGAAGGTCCGCGGGATATTTCATTCCAGGGCCCGTTCCCGACGATCCCAGATTAGCCCGGTGCGTTGCTTGCGCCGCCAGTAATTGCGAAAGGAAATTATCGTTCTTGCACGGCAACTTATTCGTGACCGGAGCTTCGTGTACTTTGTCGGTCGTAGTTATCTATTTTATTTCCTTGATGCTCCGCTCAGATTAGTCGCACCTACGATCTCACCCCTACCGAGCTCGCGCGACATTCTTCCGCGAAATGGTTAATGGGGAGATTTACTTTTCCTGTTGAGTGATGTAAGATTAATTAAGAAAATTCTACTCGAAGCTTCTCCGTATTTGCATCGAAATGTCTAAGTCAGTCCATAATGTCAAGAGTTCCATAGCAATTTTATGTAAAGCAGCTTTGTTTAAGATATACATCTGGATACATGAATAATTTCAATGTGAAGTAACTTCATTTCGGGTGCTTTAGATTAATTTTTATCTGGAAATTGTGTTTTATAATATTTTTAGAAGAACTATTTTTTAAATTAAATGTAGAGTTCTTTTAATAAAAATTAAGTCCATAAATCTTACAGACAGACGCCTCTAATAAAAATTAAATCTACAGCCAATTTCATTTTCATTTGTCCTGCCAGTCTTGAAATTGCTGGGCCAGTTAGAATGGTAAGAAGTAGAAGAGGCAAGTTTTATTCGGAGGAGCAGAATGACGGTCCATGTTGTACGTCGGCATGAACCGAGGCATAACTTAGGAAATTCATCGAGCGGCATGCGGTCGAATTAAGCGTATTTGTAGTACAGGCACATTTCCCGGTTCTAGGTCCTTCTTTTCAAAGGGAAATGGCGTTTGGCACTCCGACAAGAGGCTCGGCCGTCGACGATCCTGGATCCTGGCCATGGCCGCGGCTCGGGTGGGGCACGCGTCGACCCTCATGTAAATTGCTTCATACCACGAACGGACTCACGCCCGACTCGAATACGAGGTAGGAAGGCTCTTACAAGTTCGGCCCGAACGGCAGAAACGGCAAAGAGAGCCGTCCGCTTTACGACCGCGATATGACCAAGCTCTAGACTTTATATTACAGTGCGCCATTCGACTCGATTCACCGGCCGTCCATCGATCCGACGTCCCAGAACCGTTTCCTTCCGCTTCGAACATCTCTCGACATCCAACACTTTCTTCTCAGGCGCCCTCAATTTTCAGAAATTTTATTTTCATTTTTCAGAATTTCCTCTGCTTTAGTTGCGAAAGATGTGCGAATGATTCTTATGAGGGGCGATTCTGCAAACTATATTCTGGACACAAGGGTGTATTTTTTTCTATTTTAGTATTTTATTATATTTTGTATTAACGTGTACCAATTTTGCTATACAAATGTTTTCATGAAATTTTCTGAATAAATCTCCTTCATTATAATTAAAATTCTTATCATTATCCTGAAGAGACATGTATCACTCGCATTCTGTGCTTGGTAGTTGTATGTAGAAAATAAAATAGTTCCGATATGAACATTTGTAAAAATCGTCGAGTTATTAACAGCGCAAAATACAGGTTGAAATTAGCATAACGCATTTACGATAAATTACCTTCCGAGTAATTCACCCCATTACACGTTGGCTTCGTCGGCGATTGTGGTGCATAATCTGTAACTCTTTATTCAAATACCTTTCGCTTCCCAGCATTTGTATTCAAGAAGAGCGGTTCTACACTATCTTCCTCCGAGTCTACACCTGTAGCTATTAACTTTTTCTTGCCACTGAAGTTCCTTTGCTTTACGCCGGTAGTCTACCTAGTAGAAAATGGCCAAAGTGCATCGCTGCTGAGTCGTGCACTCTGTACAAATTAGACCGGAAACATAAAGAAGAAACAATAGAAACTTTTAATGGAAGACTTTTATGGTCCGAAGTAACTCCGTATCAAAACTCATTCGTAAATCCTGTTCTGCTGGTCTAGAAATCGATATACGAGCTGCAGAAAATAGAAATACAAATAAGTTAGTATCCGGCGTCAAGGACTGCAGAAGTAAGACATAGATGAGATAACTGTCATAAAACGGGCACAAAAAGTGGTACATCTAACTAGATTGGCTCGTTAGAAACTGGAGACACCTGGTTTCTAATTCATGATGCTTTCAGACAGAGAAAAAAAATTCTTTACACTCCGCAGGAACTTCTCAATTTGTACAATGACAGCGAGAAAATGGTCCAGGTAGAATCATCTGTCGAGAACAATGAACAATTCCTAAAAATTATCAGTGTGACGTCAATGGAGCCAGTGAGGAACAGTGAGAGTCCATTTACCTGCTTTTCAGGAGGAGGAAGAAACGAAGGAGCCGAGAAACAAAGAAGTTGAATCTGGCAGCCAGAAAATGGCCCAGGGGGGGAATCATCGGTCCAGAACAATTAACCATTCATCGAATGGTCTTCTTCGCATTCCGATCAACGATGGGGCGAATGGCGTCGGTCCGATCTCTTTGAAGGACGGTAAAGACGCCTCCTAAGATCGTTACGTGGTCTGGGGCGGGTTCGTTGTAGTTTGCGGCGCTAAGGGGTAAGAGACGCGGGGCGGCATGGAATTTATTGGCGCGTCGGCCGCGTTTCGGGCCCGGCGAATGTAAACGAAAATCTGTAACGCCCGGCGTGGCCGTCGAGGCGTGCACGGGAACGCAGTGTCCTCCCCTAAAAGGGCGCCTATCCTGTCGATGGTAGAAGAAGAAGAAGCAGCCCGCGAGGAGGGGAGCGGTGGCCGGCGATCGGATTTAAAGGGGGCCGCTGATCGACCAACAAGTGGTGGCGGCTCCTTCAAAGGCTCCTTGCTCTCTCGCTTCTGCCTTGTCCTTCTCTCTCTTTCTCCCTCTCTTGCCACCGGTCGAGTGACAATCGGGTCGCCGTGGTATTTTCTCCTAAAATGCCCACACCTCTGTCCGCCGAGGCTCTCCCATTAGATTAGATGTTCGGTGCAGGATGCCGCGGCTTTTTCGAACGAAAAAGAGCCTCGACCGACCCGACACGGCCGCGAAATAAGGCAGTGAACGGAGAAGAGAGAGAAAGAGAGAACCAGGAAAAAAGGAACGAACCGGACCCCGCGACAAGACTACTCTCGCTTAATGATGTGCCGCGCTAGCGATCCGCTGCTACGAGCCCCGCGCGACCAATGATTCTCTTCTCCTCCTTCTTCGCCAGCTTCTTCAGGGCCTTCTTCTTGTTCGCGCGAGAGCCCGCCTGAATTTTCTTCCATCGATGAACCCAACACGCAACGCCGCGCGCCGCGCCGCGCCCGGGAATTAATTCCGTATGCGCGGCCAGTTGCTATTCGCTGATCTGGTTGGATCCTTGTCCGGCTTAGGTACTCTAGTCGGAAAGAGGTTTTGTGCATGCGCTGCTTTTTAGATGATGCGCTCCTGCAAATAGCGCATGGAACTTGCCGACTAGGGTGGAGATAATTCCAGGACTTGTGGGCATCTTTGTAAAAATTTGGAGTGCCTAAGGATTTCATATTCTTTTCAACTTTTTACTAAGATTTTATTACTGTGATTTTTATGTTGGCGAAAAAGGTGCAATAGTCATTACATGATGAGATAAAATTTCTATCCAACGACGATAATTCTACCAAACAATTTTAGATTTGACTATGCGACAGAACCTAACAAATGAGTATTACATACATGTACACAACGCAGCTCAAGCACACCTACACAAATTGTAAAGATAACCAACCACGGTAAAAGCTTCTCAGAATACACCCCATTGGTTCATCTATCATGAGAATTGCTATCCAACATTTAGGTCGTACCAAGCGATCCTAGATCCCATTACACGATCCTGGAACCCGGCAAATGGTTGTGGCTCCCATTACATGATTCTAGAACCTAGCAAATGATCGTATAGCTTCCGTCTACCTACTGGATGTGCATCTAGACAAATTAGAATCTTAACTAAGCAGCATAAGATGAAAAGTCCAGATCCTGGTTCCAGGTCCTATTACAACAATCTTAGCTGCAACTTACCCACTATACTAAGCCAAAATAAAAAAATGTTTAAACAAAGTTAAACAAAATGAATCTGTTCAGTATCTAAGATCTAGATCCTCCAGTACACCTCGCACAGCCAACCCCTACCCATGCACCCCTGCACGTCAATTATTCCTCGAAACCGCCCGACAAAAGTAAAAAGTCTGGAATCGCTCGTAGAACCGAGGGGGACTAGGTGGGCGCCGGAAGGTTAGTTTCTACAGGGGGCTCCATAAATTGCGCTCGGTTGCCATTAGCAGGGCATTTAGTGATAACGTTCGCGCGAGGGGTGCGGGTGTGTCGGGAGGGCGTAAAAGGTACAACGCCAATCGCGGAGTACGCGGGATCCGCGGGTCCGCCTACATCTGTTGGCTCCATATAATCGTTTATACGGGCGAGCCAGCTGATGCCGGCCCCTGCCATATAACCAACTTGTATGCAAATTATATTCATGCAATGGGATCTCGTACGATTACGTAGCCGGTACCCGGGCGCGAGTTTACAGCGGCAACACGCGTATAAACCTCCGCCGGATAGATAGCCGTGTTTCCGTACAGGTGTAAGTGAGCCTTGCCACCGGCTCTGTTCGCGCGTGTTTGCGCGTGTGTGTGCGCATGTTTGCACGTGTTTGCGTGCGCGACTCGGTGTTCCCACACGTCCGTGTCGCCCCGTGAAACGTTTTCTCTCGCTCGATCCATCCCACCGTCTCTCTCTCTCGCGTGCGCTCTCTCTCTGTCTCTCTCTCTCTCTTCGTCTCTCTGACGAAGGTGCGAACGCGAGAGAGAAAGCACGCTCGCAAGCCGAAACGATGTTGCTCTGTCTCTCGTTATGCGCGCACACGCCCGTCCGCCCACGGAATAGTATCTGGCCAGTGTTCAATTATGTACCCGGAGCCCCGGCCGCTCACCAGTAATTTCCCGAATACCGCGATAATCGGTGTTATTATCATAGCGCGATACCTGCGACCCGACTCCCACAACCCCACCCGTTTATCGCCGCTTTCCTCGTGTCGTTCGCGTTATTGCTATATCGAAGCCGACGCGCCGACCCCCGCCAGACACCAGCATCCACCACCTTCCTACGTTAATTGGACGAGACCCTGTTACGGTTTAATTGTCGCTACTCTTAATTATGGCCCGTGTTGCGGACCCGACGCGACGATACGTCGCGCGCTCACATTATCTTCCGGAACCGATTCCTCGTGAACCGGCGCGGCGCCGATAGCTCGTGCACAAGACTAACGCGAGGGAGTGATTTTGGGGATGTAATCCGAATCATTACATCCCGGTTTTCGATTTCGAAGACAGTTTCAACGGTTGATTCAATTTTCGCAAGGTGGGGGTTGGTGAGGAAAATTTTCAAAAATTTTATACAAGGGTCTTCAATATGTAGGTTGAGTCTATGAAATTGGTTGGATTCACTTCGTTGAGATTAAGGTTAATCTTGATTGGATTTAAGGATTCGGGACCATTATCTTCAGGAATCCAGAGAGAAACGTTGCCAAGTGCAAACCGTGTCGCCTCCATCTGTGGATACGCAAGAACGCCAGAAGCAGAGTTCCACGGGGGTATGTTATCGCCGGGGAATTAATCCGGCCGAGGGTGATGCGTTCACGACAGAATCCCGCAACAATACGACAGATCCGACGATCTGCAAGACTGCAGTTTCCAGGCGGTGTATTAGCGCTCGGCGTGTTCTCGCGGTTAAACGCGGTTGTAATCTTAGAAATTGCCGTGACGTAGATCCATCCGTGCGCCCCCGTGTAATACGCGACCCTTGCATACGCCTAATCGTTGGGGGATGTTATGCAGTTGGTATACTGTGCAACCCCTTTGCTTCATCATTACACTTTCGCCATTTCATTCGAGCTGCAGAGTGAATTTTTTCAACTGTCATCAGTAGACTGCGGACTTTATGCAGTTATGACAAAAATGGATAGGTATAATTTCAAACAATAATGAAATTACAAGAATGTAAGTGTATCAATACATTTTTTATGACATAATAAAACCACTAAAGAGAGATATAAATTCCTACTTGGTTCCTATGTCCTGCAATTAATGCATACAATTTTTATTTTGCATAAAGATCCGCAGTCCAGTTATCAGGCATCATGAAAGTTAAAAAAATTAAATAAAGTGATTAACTATTTCCTTTTTCAATTCACAAAAATTAAAAATTCCTAGATGACAGAAGGGGTTAACTATTACAGTGGACGTATCGCAAAACAAAGTATGAGCTAAAAGTTCGTCTCCGAGCAGATCAGCCATTTTTTCCAGCGAAGCATCCATTCGAAACGATTTACGGTATTCGGTCATTCGGCGATGAATGAACAGTGACTCCTCACGCGAGCCCAGCCTCAATTAGGCGTGCACACGCGTTCAACTTGTTGAATGGGCTACTGCCTCTAGAAAGAAATTTCGCCGGCTATCGTTCCTGCTAATCTCCGTTATAACTCGGCGCGCTGCGCGGGCGAGCTCGCTACCGAGGAACGCTCACTTTGCTTTGTACCATTATCATCCCGATAAACATACATCATCGCGTGAAATACGATGCGGCGCGTTGCCTCACGTGTCGCATTTCTCGTTGCCGTTATTAACCTCCCTTTAAAAGTGCTCGCACGGTTTCATAAAGCGGGGCCGTTGAAGCTCGCGGTTGTAACGAGGAAATACGCTTCGCAGTGTCCTCTCGTACAGGGTGTCCCATTTAAATCGGTCTCACAACATTTTTACAAATCTGTCGGACAAATGCTACAAATAAGAATTGAACGATTTCGACGAGTTAATTCATTGAAATTTACCTATTGAAGTAGACGCGTGTGATGAACATACAGAGGTCATTACGTTCCAGACAATTATTTGTCTGCTTAATCGAACGGAATATTTTTTTATACATGAGTGGGCTGATCGAGTTCTACATTTCCTACAAGGAAGTGTTAAGTATTCTAATCTTTGACGATTTCGTTGCTAGAATTTTCTTCGAAATTTAATTTTCTGATTAAAATTGAAATTTCTCTCGAAAAACTGGTAACCGAAGTGGACCCAATTCCTGCCACCCATTAATTAATATTAATGAAAAATCATTTCTGAATGTTCAAAGTATAATGTCTCTGTATTTCTTCTAAAGAATAATAAAATTGCATCAATTAATACATTGAAAATAATGCGCTCCTAGTTTTTGGTACCATCAACATATTCGTACGCGTTTGGAACGTAAATAAACGGGACACCCTGTATTGAAGTGACACGCGAGTACCGGCAAGCACGGTTGTAACGCAGCCAATAATTAATATTTCCTTCACGGCTGTGCACGGTCCAGTTATCAGGGAACATTATTACCAGGCCGCGGACGTCAGTGAACGTGCAGCTCTTGCCGGAAACGCGTTTCGAGAAAAGTAACGTTTCCTGCTCGAAGGAAGAATGCTAGCTGATCAAACTCGGTGGAACATTCGGGCGAGCGCGATGTTATAATTAGTGTAACAGGCTAAGGATCCCGCCGTATTTAAAGTAACCGGCAAGTGCCAACTTGGCACGCGGCGTTCGCGATTTTCATGCTCGCTTGCCGGCCCGCAATTTGTCCTTCCTTTGACGATGTTTGTCGTTCGCGCGGACAGCGGAACCAATCCAATCGGATCCTGTCTGCTACGGAATGTAACGTGTAATGAGCTTGACGCATTCCGCTGTCAGGTGAGAGGCAGTCGCTTTTGGACCTATTTGTCTCCTCTTTAGACGGTGCTTCGAGTGTTGCAGACTAAGATTTACACGCAAACCGAGTTTCCAGAATTTTTGTTCTCGACGTTCATTTTTGTTAAAACGGTGAAAAAGTATTTATAAAATTTATAAACTACGGGTTCACCTCCTATTTCGTGTATGACCAGTCAATTACAAGCTGCGAGTACATTTCAGCTACTAATGAAATTAATGAATGAAAATGAAATGCATATTCGATCGGTAAGTACATAAATATTTACATCTGTGTGTTTGAAATGAATCGAATGCGATGTTTAAAACAGTGTTTATGAAAGAAATGAGACAGTCAATTTGAAAAGGATTTTCGTACAAAAGAACTGTATAAAGAAAGAGACACACAGGCAAGTCCGTCCAATAAAAAACTACCAAAAGTTCCTCGGAGGACCAACATGGCGGCAATGTCCCGCGCGGCGCCGAGCGTGTTAAGGGTACCGCTAATTACCTCTCGCCCTCAGCCTCCTCTTCCTGGACCAAAGTCACCGAAATATGCGTGGTTTCGCCGGAATGCCACGGAGCCTGGCGGAGGAGATCATTCGATCGCCATGCCAGCGATCTCTCGACTTCCCCGGTAATGCGTCTTCCGCGGCGGCTAATTGGACGGAGGTCGCCAGCGTAGGAGATAATGGATATTAATTACCGCGTCTTACTTTCCGCGGCATTAAACATTTTCTTGAAGACGGGTGGACGGGTGGCCCGAGGGGGTGTTCCCTGTTACCACGAGAGGAGGATGGGGGATGGTTACTCGGGTAGAGGGGTTGGATTGCGGCTACCATCCCTCATTGTTAGCCCCTTTAAAAAGACGCCGTTCCCCCGTTAAGTATAATAAGTACGAAGTCTCTGTCGCTTTCCCGTCCCCGTTTCGTCCTCGTCTTTTCACAGTCCGGCCACTCTCTCCCGTTTCCTCTCCAACCCCTTCCTCCCCGCCTCCAATCCGCGCGTTCCTCTCCTTATAATCCATCTAAATTTTAAGAGCGGATCAGGGAAAACTTTGCCACGGAGTTGCCGCGGTAATCCATTTAAATAATTCCCGTCGAGGCAACAGCGCGAAAGGGGTTTTCTTCCGCGTTCGGTGTCGATCGTCCTTTCCCACCCAACCCCTCCCGCCCCGTTCGAAACCAACCCCCGACGTCACGTTCAACGGCGGACACCCTCGACAGAGATATCTCCCGAGCTGGAAGAAAGTCGCGGCAGATTCGAGCCCCGTCGAATCCACCTCCCATCTATCCCGCGATTCTTCTGTGGCTCACCAACCTCCCGACAAACCCCTACCCCCAGAGCGACGGGGTTCGTTGCCCGGATAAACAGGGACGCATTGCGACGTCCGGGGAGATGCCGCGGAAACCTGACGGATGGTATCTGTTGGAGAACCGTATACTTCATATTTCAGCTTTGTCGAATTTCCCCGACGCGTCGCGCTTTATTTTTAAAAGGTCGCTACAGAAGAATTCATAAGAATTGACAAATCTGATACCTTTGCGTATTCTACGAATCCAGATACACATTTACATTAAGTTTCTACCAAACCCAGACCAAATATGAATTTTATGAAGCATGGGCCAGTGAACGTCACCTAAACTTTTCCTCCGACGAGTGAGAGTAGCAAAGTAGAAGCTACCAAGATGCTTCGAGCCGGTAAACGATTCCCCGAGCGGAGTCTAGCAGCACCGAGTGCAAAAGGTGAGTGAAGAGAAGCGGGCCCCGGCGATAGGGTTAGAAATTCATTTGTCTAGCCTTGTATCCAGTGGACGTGTTACGGCTCGTCTCTTATTCCCGGTCTAATGGATTGCGAGGCTAGGCACCAGGGGAACGAAGTTGTCAGCGGCTTAGCGCGCCGGTTCAAAGGCGATCTCGAAGAGCAAGAGAGAGAGAGGGGGATAGGTCGTTCGAGCCACTCTTGTCTCCTAGAAGAAGGGCTCTCCTCATCTCGCGGTATGCTCTTGCTACAACGGCGACCACCGATAACTCATCGAGACCTCTGCCCTTACAACGAGGCACCACCGTGAGACGCATCCAGCCTCGCTCCGGACCCAGAATGATTAATGAACGGCCGCGAAATCTACTCGGATTAGCGTCGTCCGGCGCGGCGTTGGCCGGGCTTGTTTCTCCGCGCAACTTGTTACAAAGATTCTTTTCATCAGTCATCGAGATATTTCTTGGCCGTTTAATGGACCGGACACGCTGCAGAAAATGTAACCGCGCTCGAGAGGAACGCTGCCCGCTTCTGGTCGGCTAATAATCCGCTGACCGCATTGTTCGGTTGCTGGCTTTGTCTAGAATCTAATAGATCATTTGCTCGATGTCCACTTTGGGTAAACTGCTTGTTAAAATTTTGTGGGGGTAGTCGAGGACCTCGGAGACCTGACATGTTTTAGTAAAATTGTTGCATTAAGCTCTCTAATTATCTTATGATTATCATTACTCAGTCACTGCGCTGCATCAGAAAGAGAATTAAGCAATATTTTTACACAACAATCCCGAAACAAATGATTCCGGTGGCTTCTTGAGGCTTGTTGGTTTACGACCGGAATGAATTTTGTCTACTAAAAATAAAGGAAACTATTTTCCCAAGAATGTGCCAGGTATTGATCATCACGGTAGCCGGATCGTCGAAAGGCGAGTTTCAAAAGGAATTTATAAATTGAAACAGAGGTATTAGACTAATCCAGACCCGTCAGATCGGCCGCCACGGAGGCTCGGTCGGCTCTAAACGAGGCGAAACAGGGAACATCTTCATCACGGTTGGCTCTGGTTCCATTTATAGCGTTCGTGGAACGTGATAGGCCACGATCAGCCGGCATCCCGATTAATCTGTATCAAACGGCCACGTGAGCCTCGATCGCGATCGTTTGAAATTTGCCAGACAAATTTCGCGGGGTTTGTCGAGCGCCGTCGTTTGATCTCCGCCTGTCCTAATCCCATAAGCAGGCACCCGGCAATTCGTCGACGTTCGTTCCTCTCCACCTGACTTCCTAACCTCCGGGTAACTGGCGAGCCAAAGCCTCCCTTCGCCGGTTGATGGATGGACCACGGTCTCGTAAAATATACGCGTACCAGCGTCGCGTCGCGTCGGCCTGAGGGGCGAAAGCTCACTCGAGCGTCGCGGCGCTAGTTTACGCGGCGACGACACACGTTCCTGATGCCATCCGAGGCTTCGAAATAAAAGTGGACGGCTAGCGACGACGTCAACCATGACTCAGATACGCCAGACTACTTTTCTCGTACTCCGCAATGCCAATTATACGGGCTAATTAGGTCCGACATGGTTCGGATAATCGAACCGTGTGACACGACCACGGTGACGTAGGAAACAAAACAATTTAATTATTGTAGCAGCAAATGATGAATTTCGTTCATAATAAAGTTACTGGAATAGAACATCATTGGCACTCGCACGATCTAGTAGAATTCAAAAAATACTCCCTGTGATAAGTTTTAACTCTCTACTTTCGATTGCGATATTCAAATTGTTTGAATTTTGTGGGATTTTTGGGAGAGGTTGTTCAGCAGTGAACGTGTTAATATCTGTGGGATTTTTTAGAGTTCAGAATAGTAAAGCGTTGAGCAATGTATCAATCGCTTAACACGGCCGATTAGCGAAACAACGATCTCCCGAATCAAGCCCATCGCTAGACGTCTGTCTTCAAGTAGAAGCAGCCGCGTAGCTTGTCGCGCGATGAGACCAGGAGGCGTCGCGCGCCGTCGTCGAAGCCGTCTCGACGATGGAACTATTCCCGTCCGCGGGTCCCATGAATCTTTTCCACGGTCTTGCCGTGCTGAAGCGGCACAAAGCCCGCACGGGCCTCGACCGGGCCGTCGATGATTTGTGATCGAGGCGTACCACGGAGGCGTGAGCGTGTCGCACGCTCGGTCTACGCGCGTCGCAGAGCCGAATTCCCGCTCGACGCCCATCCGCTCCGAAACGGCGCGGCTGGTAGGTATACCTCGACCCGGTGTGTTTCGCGTGCTCTCGTCACGTTGAAAACGCGTCGCGTCGCGAGACAGACACGTGTTCCACGCGCCTCGTACACCGCGTTCCGTGACCGACAAGCCTCTCTAGCCGCGCTTTCATCGCCAACAGTCGCGGACACCGCGATTCTTTGATGTTTCGGCTAGCGGGCCGATCCGAGCTCGATTTTTTGTCGTTCGAAATAGGCGCCGAACACGCGAGCACCGGGACGATGAGAGAGCCTAGCCCAGCCGTGTCGATTTTGTAATCTTGGGCCGCCGAGATCCGTCCCGATTCGGTTATATTTAACGACGCGGTGATTCAGAGTGTCTCGAAAGGCTATTTAATCCCCCAATTGATTGTTTCGCAGTTAAAGGAACATTTCTTTGCCCGTCTAGATCCAGGACCATGTCTAAGTCTAGATCAATCAAGAGTTAAGAGGACTAGAATTGCGTCTGTGGATCTCCTACATGACTTGAGTTTAGAGCTAGGTATGGTTCTAGAATTAGGTCTTGGTGTCTATGTCTAAAATGTAGGAATAATCCCTTACAAAATAGTGCTAACATAGTCTGACGAAAAGTTAGAACTAGCTTAGATCCAGCAGGTTTAGAACTAGGTATGGTCCTAGAATTAAAAAGTTAGGATTAGCTTAGGTGTAAGCGGGTTTATTGATGTAGAGTGAAGTTGAAGAGAAGAGTTAGAAGCAGTTGAGCATGACTAACGGTGCCGAAGTCGACTAACTTCGCAGCTCTTTCACCGTACCTAAAAATAGTCTGATTCCAAATGACAAGGAAAGCATCCAAATGGCTACCAGGTGATCCCCGGCACATTTATATTTGCCGCGTTCTTTCCGCCTAATGCGACTCTGCTTCGCACTTAAGAGGACCCTGTCGTCGAGCTGTAAGAGCGGTATTTGACCACGACGCCGCGTAAGCCGTGGCCGCGACCCCTGTCCTCGAGGATTTGCCGCGAGAACCCTTCTTGGTTTCGTAGGTGATCAGTCACCGGTACCCTCGGATCCCAGATGGAGAGCAAACAAACTTACCGGGAAGGCTTGACCAAGGTGACGGGCCTCGCAAACGATGTGTCGAGCCTTTGACGAATTCGATGCGGAAGTTGCTCTGGTCGGAGGGTCGTCAAAAAGCTTCATCCTTGCTTCACCTTCGTGTCCCTCCATCTTGTCATTTCGTCACACTTTGCTGAACTGCCTTGGGGAAGTGGATCCTTCTCACTTGGTCATTTTGCACTTGGTGAAACCTGCATGGACAAAATAAACTTTGTTAATAATTAATAGATTACGGATTTTATGGATTTATGACAAAAGTGGATGGACGTAACTTAAAACAATAAAAATATTAAGACAATTTAAGGAAATTGTTAAAAATAGAAACAAATTTTTATATGGTTTCAGTGTCTTGTAATTGACGAAGAAAATTTTCGTTTTGTGTGTGTAAGCATGTTTTGGAGATTTCACGGTCATCTGCGGGTATAAAATACGCATGTACATAATTTTCAAACGAATACCGTACAAAAGACGCTTAATTTTCACGGTGTTTCAAGAAACAGCGAGCACAATTCTCCGTCGCGGCCTGATAGCGCGCAATCGTTTCTAAAATCTGACGTTGTTGCGGCACGTGCTCGGAGTATGAGTCCGGCCGGGTTTCCCCGGACGGAAATGCTCGGTAAATGTGTCGTCTCGTTTCATCGGGCGCATTCTACGGCCGAATCGCCGACCGACACGCTTCGCAGAAAGGAAAAAGGAACGAAGCTGCGAGAGACGCGAACGCACGGCTCGAAGAGAGGGGAGGAGAGACGGCTCGCGAGTTTTCGCCGCTTCTTTCGTTTCCTTTCCTCCGGCTAACGAACCTATAAATATGCATCACTTTGAACTCCCGTGCGCACGCGATTGAATAACCGGAAAGGCGGTGCAGACCTCGCGAGGCGGCCCGTTTATGCGCGAGGAACGATGTCCCGATAATTACAGGGATGTACCGGCCGATAATGAGCACGCCTCGCGACAGAAATTTAAACGAACCCGGCCACGCCTCGTGCGTGATCGCAATAAGAATTTTCCAAGTCACGGGAAAGGCTGAAGAATGCTCGCTCGAGGAACCAAGTGTTTCTTCATCCCTCGACACGTTTTTCTCCCCTTACTCGAAAGCAGTGTCCGCGCGTTTGTTCGTCAGTTGCAAATAGTCCAAAGGTTTTTATTTCTACGAATTTAATTTTTTCTTTGGTCACATTGATTTTGTTGGGGATAAATTAAGAAAATAGGGATTTATCTTCTCATTGTTATATGATGTGCAGTTTGATTTTTGCAACTGTAACTCCTGAAAATCGACAGAAAGAAGAAGGAACAAAAGTTTGCGACGACCGGGGGGATGCAGGAGGGGATGCAAGAGGAGAGGCACTTCCCGATACCGCCACTTAATGCCGTGGCTCGAAATTAATTAAACTTTTGCGTTCGCCGGCGGACTTGACCCGACGCGAGACGCCAGGCTGCTGGAAATAAAACGTTGATGACACGGCAACCCCGGTTCTGCAAAGCTCGACCCCGTCCAGCGTCGTTGCTCCTTAATGGGGAAAAGGTAAACGAATTCTCACGCTGTTCCATCGGTCTGATAAAATAAAACGGACCGCCTCCCTCTTTCTCTCTCACCCTCTCTCTCCTCTCTTCTGCTCGGCGACGACGAGCCGAGAACGAGCCTGGTAAACACAGGACACCGAAATAAAGGTTGCGAATCGCACCCTGCTGCCTTGTTTTCCCGCGACCGTCAACACTTCTCGCTAAATATTTTCGCTTCAATTTGCCGACATGCTGTCCGACGCTTAATGCCACACTCAATGCTCCATAATTTTTGTTACCTCCATTTGACACTCCAACCCCTTGCTCACGCGCGTCTGACGATGCGCAAGCAATTTTACTGCTCTGTGAATGCGATTGAATTTCTGCCCTTCGGTGGACCTGCAAAATGAGCTTTACGATGCAATTAAATTATCAAGTATCGAATACCAATTTTGAAAATCGCTACAAAATCAAACGTATTATATTATATGTATAACAAGTATCGAATACCAATTTTGAAAATTGCTACAAAATCAAACGCATTTAATTAATGACACCAAAAATGCAGAACAAAGAATCTTCAATCCCTACCAATCCTGAACACAGCACAATCCAACTCGACGAGGTTATCCATTTCCTCGCCTAGCCCCGACGCCATGAGGGACTTCCCCGCGCAAATGACCGGGCAAAAAGTAGCATACGATGTCGAACCATCGGCAATACTAAATCGTCGCCCGCCGATCTTCACGGAACCCGTTCCCGGTCGAATTATACGCGGCCGGATCAGTTGGTTTCTTTTCCCGTGGAATACAAATTCCCAGGGCCATTCTTTGCCACGGTCTCGGGGATCCTTCGCCGGGGCGGTCGAACACAGGGATACGCAAAACAATACACACTCGGACGAGGTGGTTTTTATTTTACTGAAATGGCGTGACGAAGCTGCACAAGAGGAAGTGGGTACAGGGAACGAAAGGGGTACGAAAGAAAAAGGAACGAAAGGAGCACGAGGGGTACAGCGTGGCGCCACCTCGGCGGCGGTGCCGGCCAGCATCGGCGTAAAAGGCGAAGAAAACGAGAGTGTCGAAGAGCGAGAATGGGGCAGGGGAGCAGGGGTCCAGGTCCGGGCGGGGCCCGAGAGGGATGTGGCAGAAGGGAACAGGCTATAAAACAATTGACGCGCGCGCAGGGAATCAAGGAGTATCCGGTAAACCTGTTCTCCACTTTCGACGCTCGAAAACGCTGCTGGATGCTGGTTGGCGAGAACTTGAATGGAAGAGCTTCTTCAGAGAGAGAGCGAGAGTGAGAGAGAGTTTGTGAGGAGTAGGGGGTGTGGATTTCTGATCCCAGCGAAAATTAATCGAATAGACCGCGTCGTGAATCGTTGGCTGGAACAGGAAATACGACGCTTATTGGCGGAAATAGGGGGGACAATGGGCTCGGGGCGGCTGCATGAGCCCGCGAGATGCGTGTCGTTACAAAGAACTCCGCTCGGTGGAGTCGGATCTCATAAACTCTCTTCAGCCCGTTTTGTGATCGCTCGACGCCGCTCGAGCCCCCCTCTGTTCCCCTCTTATTTCCTACGGGAGGGGCGGTGTGGAACGGGGAGGCAAACACAATCGGCGGCGAGCAATTTTTGCGACGGTTCGACGGGCTCCTCTTTTGCGCCTCCCTCGCGGCTTCCGCGCTGGCGCGTCCTTATTCTCTAAATTGTTCCCATTCGAGGATGAGCCGGTGGCTCGGCCCTGAAAGACTCGTTTGCGCTTATAAATCTCAGCCGGGTGCGGTGCCGTCGTCGCCGTCGCCGAGCTGAGAAAGACCGGCTCTCGCTATAGATAGAAGAGATAGAGGAGGATGAAGGGAGAAAGAGAGGGGACGGGGGCAGAAACGTTTCCCACAAAGCGTTCCATCCGCCTCTTTCGCCGCTCTCTGCAAACCACCTCTTTATGGAGGCAGCCTCTGATCCGCGGATACGGGGGCCTAGAAAGAAAGAGAACGGCCGCGAGGGGGACCCGGCCTCGGAATTCCTAATTCTACGAAACCGTCGGAGAATTCCCGAAAGGTTCCATTCACCAGCCGGGGCCCGGGCATATCATTAGCACCGTTTCCAGGTACTCCGGGGGCCCGCAGCCTCGCGTGAATGGTGGGTTTAATGACTCTGCGTGCCCCTCTTCCTCTCCAAGCCCCCTTACTCTTTCACGCGGCCCCCGTGACTACCTACGAGCCTCGCCGGATTCCTCTTGCTCCTCGTTTCGAGGCAGAACGGGTTCCCTGCTGTCGGTCCCTGCTTGTGGGGGTGTCAAGTGTTTACTACTGTGGGATTTATTGTGGAATTAATCCTCCCTCCAGCAAGGTACTTTCCCAAATACGAATTTTCAGGGACTGGGCATTTTGAAATTCTTCGTCGTTTATAAATTCCTGCGGGAAAAGAAATATTGTTTGTATTCCCATGTTTTTCTTATCATCTTGAATCTTATTTACATGTAAAACCAAAATTTTCCGTATCGATTGCAAGATACAGAATAATCGCAAGGAGCTGAAAAAAATCCAGTAATCTTAAATTTTTTAAATGCCTCCATCGTTTTGCATTTGATCTACCGATTTTTGTCATAAACGTATAAAATTCATAATCTAGCGCGACTGTCCGAAGTAGCTCAACGAGTGGTGAAAGACAGTGTCGTTCATGCGCGATTCACATTGTATCCCCTTTGTCTCTCGGTGGATCGTAACGAACGGAGTGAGATCGACAACCAGGATGCCCGATTCGATCGATCGAGCGTAAAACTCGGTTTCTTCGGCGCGTAAAAAGCGGAGGAGCGGAGAGGCGCAGTGAAAAAGAAAGAAAGAAAGAGAGAAGAACTACGAGCCGGCTGGAAGTTTTCTGGCGCGATATCAAAGCGGGCATCTCGAACGGCGCCAAGGCCATAGTTAACGAGGTCCTCGTCTGGCCATTCAGCAGCAGGGTTCCTTGTCGTCGTCGTCGTCGTTGTCGTTGTCGTTGTCGTTGTTGTCGATTCGGTATGTACCTGTGCGCTTACCTGGGGCCCCGTTCATTGCGTCCTAACCCGGAGCAGAAACGACGTACACTGTAAAACCGGCGGGTTTCGCCGGGGACGAAACCGCCCACTCGACGACCACCGTGCTACGCTTTCTCGTTTCTTTCTCGTTCGACCACGCTCCGGACGTGTTACACGCTCCGAGGAAGAAACGAGCGGGATCCGCTTCGTGTCGCGCGCGCGGATGTTACTCTCGCCCAGCCTCCGTGTCACCTTTCTTCGTCAAAAGTCCCTTGGTTCGGATTTCAATTCCAGTGTCGCGACCGTGTCAATCGGATCGGCCGTTCGCCACGGACGAGTATACTCGTCGAGTACATCGTTCTTGTATATCGTCGTCATTCAATCTCTGTACAGCATTTTATTCTTCACTGCCCAACAAAATTTCCGTACACCGACTTCGAACATTTTCTCTCTTTTCACTTCGAACATGTGGATTAATTGCATTACATACTTCGTAGTCAAAATAAACATTGCACTACTTAAGAGTTGAGCGGTGATGGAAGTCTAGCAATGATAGAATCTAGTGAATGATAATCTAGTGAAACTGGCTTGATTTTAGAGTAGTCTATTATTCGAGTAATTTTTGTGATTTTGAGATTAACTCCTTATGTCAATAACCGGCAGACTGCAAGGTCTAATTATAACAATATCAACGATGCTTCTTTTTCGTAGAAGCTTCAATTTTAATTTCTGCTTTATACTTTATAATTTCTACTTTATTAGACTGTGACTTTATATGAAATTAAATTCCAACCCAAAGGGCAATAAATCGAAGCTGTAAATACTAAATTCTTTTGCAACAACTTCTCGCGAAATGCTCGAGTGTCTCGCGTTTGCGAAGCTGTTTGCATAAACACGATAGATTGACAAGAAACAGTGGAAACGTCGTATCGTCGCCGGCGGGAATACCGCGGGATAATCGGGGCCGGATATAAACCGGCTGATAAAAAGGATCGTTTTATATTTGTTAGGTAGTAATCGAATCGCCGGGATATTTGCAGCGTCCGCGGCCGGCCGTATCTGGTTGTATCGGTGCTAAATCGGTGGGCAGCTCGCGTACCCATTTGCTCTATATTTGCTCAATGAGTTTCGAAATCTCCATTCAGTTCGGTTCGACACGGATAGGAGCGGCGCGGGCCGGCTGAATGATCGATGTCGTGGGTGGTCAACACCGAGGACAGCTGTGTGAATGAGTCCAGTGTTCGATGACTCGTTTATGTAGGTCGTTATCAGCTTACACGCGAATATCCGAATGACCCGAGCCCCGTGCCCGGACAAAAACCATTTATTGTTACGGCCGTTTACGAATTCGCCGATCGACCGACCAATGATACCCGTTACGATACGATTATCAAAAAAAAAAACGGAGATAGAAAGAGAGAGAAAAAATAGCCCCAGGAGAATAAAATTTTTTAGCGGAAAGTCGTCGGAAAGATGATCGATCGATGACATAACGCGTCGTCGTTTAATTCGACGCGTTCGAGCGATAAAGCGATCGATCGATCGGGTGCAAAATGCACTTGCGAAACACGCCGCGCCGAACAATTAGAGGAAACCTGTCATTTCGAGACGTTACACACGCCGCTGCTCGATTATTGATTCTTTAATCATTTTGATTGCACTGACACGGTCGGCGCCGAGGCCCGCGGCCCCCAGCCCCTGGCCAGGCCGCCGTCGAATTCGCGATAATTGCGCCAGATAAAAAACATGTTCGATATCGCAACACGTTCGATGCAAATTTATTCGCTGTCGCGCCGCCGGAACCGTTTAAAAATTATTTCAATATCGGCGAACATTATTGCCGTTGTGTACGCGTTTTGTTCACTGAAAACGTTTACCAGCCAGCTCGACAAAGGGCCTCGCGACGCGAATATTAAACGAGATCCGCGTTTTTACCCCGCAATTTGTCGGCCGACTCCGCGTTCGAATTATTTGAATGGACGGAATGGACAAATACCAGGAACGGTTACCGATGAAAATTCGTTCGAGCGACATGCGATATTTTTAACGCGCAATTTGTAGCTTGTAGTCCATCTCCGAGTGGTTGTTTAATTTTAGTCCATTTTTTCTCCAATTAATCTGGATAGTTGCAATTTCGGATTTCGTTCGGAACGTGCTGCGCCGCTGGTGTTTCGTGTGGGATGAATGAACTGCTGGATCTGTATGTGAAATCCCATATTTCTGTACTTAATTATATGAAAACTAAAATAACAATTTCTTTATTCTGATGAGAGTATAATAATAAATAAATTGATCCACAATCCAGTAATAAATTAGAAAATATTAATGTACATTTAAATATACAATATTCACAAAGTCACAATCAGTGTGGCACATCGCTCACGCAAAAAATTAGAATTGTGACGTTTTTCTTGTGCACGAGCGACATCAGCAAAAATGATTTTATAAGAGGATCTTTCGACAGAGTAAGAGACAATTTGCAAGAGGAACTATTACCATCTGTCAGTAGCACGTCCAAGCGATCGCGGTCCAAGTGGCCGTCGAGGATCCAGAAGATCTGGTGCCAGAAGATCCGCTGTTGACAAACCGGGTCGTACGTTTCGCAAAAGACAATCCCGATTTATCATCCGGCTGCCAGCGTTCCCCGGCCGTGTACTAACGCGTGTTTGTGGGTTCTAGAGCGTCTTCTAATCAGTCCGCAGGATGTGCACGCCCTCGCGAGGAATCATCATTACCGAGCAGCTCGTTAGTAGCCACTTGTTCCCGATCTCTACCGACGACTACGTGATCAATTATTAATAGCACTGTTCGCCATCGTGCTCGCATTTCATGCGACCAGAACCGGACTTCATCGCGACTACAACCGACGACCTATATTTCGGTTCGAACGAGCGAATCGCTAGATTGTCACGATGTCGGACACAGACCTACAGTGATATAAGTAGGCACGAGATGCACCTTTCGAATAGTTGGCAGGTGATTGTCGTTGAGCGGCATCCAAAGACCGTGTTGAAACCGGACGATAAGTATTAATAGGCTATTAAGGTAACAAGGTTAGGGGCTCTGGCGGAGGGGAGTGTCTTTACTCGAGACAGCAACCCTAATTTCTTTGTGGGAAGCCATCGGGCTGGCACTGGATCTCTTTTGACTATATTCGAGACTGAGCTTGTTGCGTACTCGGAGATCAATGAGAATTTTGTTGAACTTGTTACTAGAGCTACGTACAGAAAACGGCTTTGCTGATCAAATTGACTGAATTATCAACAATGACTTCCAACTTTCTAGCTTCAACTTGATACCAACTTTCTAGAACTTGATTACAGATGAATATTATAAAAACTCATGCTATGCAGAGCTTAGCTAGCTAGCTTTAAAGAGCATGACTATCTAGTCGAGCTAACTAAGGGGTTAATTGTTCAGTGTTCAACAAGTCACAAAGGACCTAATCCTGAATCTAGCTAGTGGATTTAGCCAACTCCAAAAAGTGTACCTGAGGGGTCCAGCTAATTCTAGAAATTCCCAAGATCCATCGAACACCTCCCAGTCACCTATAATCCAAAAATCTACCCGGAACTACCTCCCACCAAAAATCCTGATCGCTACCCCCATCGCAGGACCTCACGTGACCCGAACACACCTTGTCCCACCCCAACAAGGTAAACACGTTCGCGCGAGGCATTTGCTAGTTAACGAAACGTTGGGTAGGGGCGGGCAATGACGTGGTCGTGGTTTAATAATAATTCGCGGCCGGGTCGGCGGTGTTCAGATAAGATAACAGGAAAGGCTGTTGGTAATAGGTGGTAGTAGCTAGAGGTGGTCGTCGATGGATTGTGGAAAGAGAGAGGATGCAAGTATCGACGGAAAACGGTGCGGCTCGGAGGACTAGGGCCACGAGAAGAGGGGAGAAGGGAAAGAGCTCGCGAAAGAGGAGGATGGAATGGAGCTTTCGCGAAATGGCGCGAGAAGAACGGAGAGAGAAAGGGGCGAAGAGAGGAGAGGAGGGAAGGGAAGAGGGTAGAGAGGAGAGGAGCTAGGCGTGTGCGCGGCGTAGAACATACGCTTCATTAACGGATCATCTCGTGTTAATATCTACTTTATCCCGGGGCTGACCGTATCAGCTCTGGCCAGGCGCACGGATACCAACGGATACCAGCAGGACGCGCGGCAGGCCTGCAATCTACCCTATCTCGCCGACGCATCATCGTCCACAGCTACACCCAGCACTGTGCCAACAGGGACAGAGAAACCTGGGGACAGAGAGAGACCATGATCTTCCCCTCTGGGCCGGTTCGACCTCCGCCACGATCCTCTTCCTCCTCTACGCCGAGTTGTTCACCGGTGTCCTCTTCGTCCTCTGCTCCACCGCCGTCCTTCTTCTTCTCTTTTACTTCGTTTTCTCCTCTCTCTCTCTCGTGATCACCCGTGTCCTCTTCGTCCTCTGCTCCATCGTCGACCTTCTTCTTCTTCTTCTTCTCTGTTTCTCTCTCTCTCTCTTTCGGATCGCCATCCTCCCCATGTTGAACCGGCAGAAATGCGTCGAACCGTCAACACTTCAACTCCCACGATCGCCGCGCGCGCACACACAGATTTCCTCATTAACGCGCGAGTATGTCGCCGGAGGATCGATAACGGAACCTCACCGGTGGCGATCTCGCCGCGGTAGGCGGTAAGGTTGCGTGTAATTGGACATTTTCGTCCCGGGGTCTATCTGTCTCGCGCAGAACGTAATTGCCGTACCCGACGTCCCAGGGACCGCTCGATTGACGGTAGAATGGTTTCCCGGTAGCCTGGTTTGACGACCCGGCGACCGGTCACCGGAGTGTCCACGTGACTGGGTTGTCCTCCGCGAGGTATCTAATTTTTCTAGATATACGATCGGAGGTGTGTCTTTGTTAAATTCTTTGCTAAAAGCGTCGACAAAGTTACTAAAAATTAACTGCAAACATCAATTACACGTCTCGGGAAAGAACGTCTCTTTCTCTGGCTTGAGAGCTCCCCCGAATAGTAAAACAGCAGCATCCCCTATCGCTTAGACAGGAAAGAAATGAAATTCCTGGAAGATCTCGCGATTCTTTATCCAGCGGTGGCGGTCCGATCTCTTATGGTAACACGCAATTCATCGAGGCAAGCATAAACCGAGGCATCCGGCCGTTGAAGTGAAATTCCATAAAAACCATCCCCCGTACGAACCACCGCGCGAAACTCGCTGCTAAAAGGCCTCGACCGTTGAATTCAATCAAGCGCGTACAAGACCGAATTCGAGGCTGAAACGCACGGCGCGGCGGTAGACAAGACGTTGAGCGCGAGACGGGGGTTGCACGGCGGCGGCAAGGGGTTTCAAGGGGTTGTGCGTGGGTGGTGGTAGGAGTTACGAGCGCCTCGGGGCTGCGCGCGCCCTGCGGCTCGTATAACATCGTAATCGCAACGACGGTAATAACGTCCCGTAAAGTCTTTTTACATAATCAGCATTACTCACAATTTAGGGGCGGAATGGGCCACCGGGAAGATAGCGAGTTCCTGGTCTCGGTTAGGTGGCGGTGGTAGTGGTAGGTTTGTAGGGGTGGCTTGCAACACCCCTCTTGCCTCTTCCATTCGTGCCTTCCGTGGCCGATGACGAAGTGGGCATAACCACGTGCTCGTGGATACGCTACGGCACCCGAGACAGGGTGTGGGGTTAGGTTCGGGAAGGGGGTTGGTTAGACAAACGAGCCCCTTGCGGGGTGTTCCGAAGGATATCCTACCAACCGTATCGTCGGCGCTTGGCCATTGCCGCCAGGATGTGTAATAGTATGTACGTACTCGCGTAATATTAGACCTCCCTCCGCAGTTTGTCAGCCCCGATGACCGGAGAACGGGGATGATTAGCGAGCGTTACTTCTGTTACTCGTTCTATTTCGGGAACGACGACATGCCCGGTCATACTGACCGCGTGGCTCTTCCAGAGATTGATACACGAAAATGGTTATTCCGCACGATATTCTCGACGATTGCTAACGCTAGAATTACCGGACCCTTCAGGTTCATTTCACTGGCATTTGTGAGGCATATTTGTTGCCCGTTATTTTCCCTGATCCTCTTTATTTCTATTTCTATCTTATTTTAATGTATTAGTATTTTAATACAATTTTCAATTAGTGTGTTATATCCAAATTCAAATAAAGAGCAATTTCTATTCTATTTTCATCAATGAATAAGATTATTATAAAGTATGATATCTAGTTTTATTTAGTGCACCTAGTTTTAACTGATTTCTAAAAACAGGGTTTTTGTAAAGAAATTTGGTTCATTTGATGCTCTTGTTGGAAGGAAAACAATTTATTGTACAAACATTTAATCGATATGCTAGATAGTTTATGAATCCCAGAGCTGAAGTCCGGAGCAAGTCGTAGATCCAGCGATAAAGTACACGAAACAGGAATAACGTCTCACGAGAGCATCGTATCGCCTATTTACAATCTCGAGCGAGTCCTTGATTCCCTCGGTTGATCCTGCTGGCAGTTTCGCCGTGGCTAATGCGAATAAGGAATAATTACCTGGAATCGTTCCCGTGTCGTCTCAATTTCGTTCTTTTGCGCTAGCTCTCGCGCCCGCACGTGATACGCCAGCTATGCCGTGGAAGCACATCGTCGGTTCACTGGCACGGCACTTTATATAACGCGGCGTACGTGTAATGGTATGTAGGTATTCCGTAATATTACACGCCGCTTGCAGTTTCTATGCCGTTAGCTCGCCGAGGGGAAATGATGAGCGAGTGTTACCTCCATTACACGTTCAATTTGACTACGCCGCTGCCGCTCGTGTTAAGACCCCGTCTCGCCCCCTCGCAACCCCCGTTGGTCGAATATTTTCCGCTGGTTACGTGGAATTATGCGAGCCGCCTCGTCCTCGTAAAACGCACCGGGAAAAAAAACTCCTTGCGAACCCCCGTATACCGGCAATATTATTCCGTACAGCGTGTTCTCTCGCCGTCGCTTTTTTACATTTATTATCATTTCAGACCGTAGCGAAGAAGGGCGAGCATGGGGTGGAACGTTAGATAAATTGACGGAGGACCATAATCGACTCGCGACCATGGCGGTGTTTTTCTTAATGCGCCACTTCTTGAATCGTGTCTCGTAAAACGATTTCATCGAGTACTATCCGTAAGCGAACTTGTCGGATACTAAATTTTCATATAATCTAAACACAACAATCTCGATTCTCCAAGAAGCAAAAATTCCTGCACCCCTAACCACTCTTTCGAGACCCTATTAGCCCCATCAGCGTCGATCATTCTCACTGGAGGAATCGAATTCTAGCGTCTATCCTCTATCAACCGAGTCGAATCTCGATAGAGCGGTATCGTCCGAAATTTTCCAATTAGCCTGACCGCTAATGCGAGTACAGGCCGGGTCGGTCCGATTAACATACTTAACTTCTCAGCCCAACGGACCGTCTCGAACTACCGGGTACACGGTGCCCTAAACGCGGTGGACTACACGCTTTGGCGATCGAACTGGGCGAATCTGGGCACACAGAGAGAAAGAGAGGACTTTGCGAAGGTGTGTGAAGGTGGCGTAGGACAGAGAGAAAGAGAGTGGTCGGAAGGTAGAGCACAGCATCCCTGGGCGAGGATGTTTGTCTTGGAGCCGATGTAGGAGAGCGTCGCCAAGTTCAGGAAGTGGGATTGGACGACAGAGTAGAGAGAAAGACAGAGAAATGGAGCTAGAGAAAGCAAGCCGGAGGTGGTTTTAGGGGTAGGGGGTTGGCCGAGGTGGTAGTCAGCTGCTGTCAGTCGAGTCTGTCCGTCGGTCCGTCCGTCGGTGTGTCGGTCGTGGTCCGCAGTCCGTTACAGCCAGACACAAACCCCACCGCCTTTCGAGGTCGGAGGTGGATACACGCTTTTCTACTTAGCGAGCGGGCACCCCCAAGGGGGTTGAAGGCCGAGACCCACCCTAATTGCGTCCGAGAGACCGGACAAAGCGCGACTCGTGTATGTGTGCGCGCGCGGGCGAGTCCAACGCCGCAGCGAATCCGAGAGAGACAGAGAGAAAGGAAGAGAGTGAGACGGCGAGGGGGTAAGGGAACTGTCGTCGAAGGGGATGGCGGGGGTGGTTATGTCCGGAGCCAGCCGTTCGGTTCCGGTTCCCACCCCTTGTCCTTTGGACTGCCCTCTGGCGGTCGACACCGTGTACTACAAAGTTTGGCGGACTGAATAAACTTGGCCACCCTCCGCGGTGAACTTGGAAAAACCGGACAACCGAGCCTGCCGGTGAAAAGCTCCGCGGAAATAACGGCCGGGGATGAACGTTCCCGTCTGACACTCGCTTCTCTCTAGCTTTCTCACCCTCGATTTAGATATCTCTCTTTCTCTCTCTCTTCGTTACATTCTTCGGTAGCGTCCGTTTCGTCGCGATGAAACGAGGGGCTACCGCTGTTTGTTCGCGACGACGACGCTCAAAAGTAAAAGTTTTCCTCTCGCTCTCTTGATACCCCCTCGTATTAATGCTCGATACTTTCCGCCTTTTACAAGCCGGTCGGCTTTCTCCGAGTTTTTAAGAGCCACCGCCCGCTCGCACCCCCGACACCCACCCTCAGAGAAGTTTTAATGTAAGGAAGAGCGTTCCCGCGCCGAACCCCACACGCTCCGATAGCCAGGAAGCTGACTCGCCGAGTTCTTAGCTGCCCCGGATGGCCGAGCTGTTAAACGAGGGGGTGGAGATTACGGACCTGCCCTTTTTCTTTTTTTTTCTCATTGACTTGCGGGCGTCACTGTCGATTTTATAGATATCCTATTGTGTATCTCTCCCGACTCTCCTCCCAGTAAGTCCTACAAAGGCAGTCATAGAATCAGGTTCATACAATTCAGGGTGCGTTTAATATCAGATTTAATATCTAAACAAAATCATTATTTAGTTACTCAATTTCCGGCGATTAAATTAATAGCTGCTACAATAGGAATTACAGAGTAACAAATCTACAAGAATCACCCTCAACAAAATTTTTTAAAAAATTGTAACGTTGATCTATGAACAGCGAAGAACGAAATCCTTCTTATCTCTTTCAGAAGAGGCCTTCATTCTTTTTCTATAATCATTACATCTCACAGTGTATGGGAATGCGTGGGTTAGGAACGCGTTACAAGGTTCGTGCGCCGTTTACGTAACGCTGCTATGAATATGCATATTGATACGCCAATGTAAGTCCGCGGATTATGCGACGTTATAGCCGAGTGTATTAAATAATGGCGGGTCTCGATACGCGCAGCCTGCCGGCAGCGAACTTCGTTCGGGTATTATCGTAATAGCGGGCCATGGTTGTTTGATAAATGCGTCGGCGATAAAGTAAAGTGGCTTCTCAAACGGCCGATAGAACGGAAGTTTCAGACTGTGGTTTTTGTATCGGCGAAAGGGCGAGTAGGGGGGTGGATTGATCTTACGGGGCTATATGACGCATCCGCTAACGTGATTTTCGGATTACACGGTGCCCCTTGTCCGAAGGTCTTCGTCTTATTCCGGAGAATAAATTATATTGGATAATTAATCTTTTACCTGGTACTAATTTTTGTCCTTTTGTTCATATTTGAAAATATAGGATTTAACAATTAGGAAATACACATATTCTAGCAATTATTATTCTATCTCCCTACCTCCTAAGAAATAATTCTCTTAAGAAATGGAATTAAGAAATTAAGAAATTAACTAAAATACAAGGTGCATGGTTTTCGAATGGATATTTGCTAGTGGATAATGCGTTAAAAAATGCGATTCGGCGACGATAAATCCATCTACGCGGAACAGTGGAAGCAGGGGTGAATCGAGTCGTAAAGGGTAAATGGCTGGGAAGGCTGGAGCCGTTGCGCGAGAGAGGAGACAGACACCGTGGCGGAAGATCGACGTCGAGTGGAGCTCGCAGTCGGCGAGAGCGGTGCTCGCAGCGCCACCTGGAGCCCGTGGAAAATCCGATAGAGGCGGAGCCTGAGGTGCGGCCTAGCACGCCCCTCCCATCAGCCAGATAGCTGCCCGCGGGACACAGTCACCGAGCGGCGCCTATGGATCTCAGAAGTGAGCGCGCCAGCCGGGACAACGTGGCGCTCTCTACCGGCGCGTTTTGCAACCGGACAGGATCCTATTCCGCTGCCAGGAGCCGAGAACCAAGGACCTGTCGTCCTTTGCTCCCAGAGTACCGCTCCCAATTATCCGAACGATAGAGATCCTACGATTTACCCCATCTTTCACCGGTAAGTACCGTGACCGATAGAAAATCACTATTGGCCCTCGGAGAAATTTTTCTTTAATTTTTAAAAGGATTTTGGCAAAACTATTGCTGTTTCGTGGGTGGAGATTTTTAGTTTAATTTAATTTTAAGTTTTTCTATTATTCTTTGCCACGACATTTTTTCCTTCGAAGCTGTAGTAGTGCTATTTTACAGCAGAGTATATTAGAGGCTGTAACATGAAAAATGTGGAAAAATATATTTCTATAGAATGCTCGGGAAAGAGATGGAGGTTTTTATCGGTTTTTGTATTGGTTAAGTTTGTTCCGGAGCAGTGGTAATTTTTAAAGTTGATATCTTCGGAAGGGAACAAATGAGAAGTAGACACGTAATTGGTCAAGAACGGCCGAGCGATGAAATTAAGCGAATTAATACGGCTGAAATTACGAGCTCTTGATACACACTCATCGTTCCATGAAACACGATACTGTTAGGTGCTGCTTTTCTCTCTCTCTCTCTCTCTCTCTCTCTCTCTCTCTCTCTCTCTCTCTCTCTCTCTCCGCCTGCCTCGTACACCTCCGACGTTGTTTACATCGACGTTGTTTTTACGCGAGTTTAATTACGCGGCTGCAACGAATTCAAATTGAACGGTAATGTATAATACCCGCTCGGGGTTATTATCACGTGAGAGCCCGGGGCTTGATTTTCCGGAGCTCGGCTACAGCCCCTGTCCGCCATGTCTTACATTTTCCACTTATAAACAGTCAGCCGCGTCTACCAAGATAGATGCCTACCACCGTCTGGAACTTAATCACTCTAATTAAGGACTTCGCCATCTTACCCTATTATTCATCTTCCCCTTGGCCCGCGGTGGATTGCGTTCAGCGCCACTGGATCTCGGTACACATGTTACTAGGCATTACCCAGGCATTATGAATTCCTCCGGAATCTACAGTGACTACCATTAATCCTCGTACAAACCTCCATTTTTATCACTAGATAGTCCACGATGTTTGCAACCATTTAAAAATCTGTTTAACAATTTTTTTGAACATTTCGAAGGAATAACATATTCTCTCAAATTTTTTCCATCTTTTCTTTTAACCCTTAGCAGTCGAGGGGTGATTCAGAGTCACCACTAAAAATTGCTGTACCATTATTCACAATATTGTTTACATTATGAAATATGTTATTTATAAAAGGAAAAAATCATATACCATAGAATTGTGCAAAGGGTTAATACATCCTCATTTCTTTCATAAATGCAGAAGACCCGTTGTCTGATTCGAACGGGAGCAGTCGAATTGTTAAGAGGAACGTGAAGTCGTTTCGTGGAGGGGATGCAGATCGTTAAACAACAATTCTGTGTGAAACGGGGCGTCATAATACACGTTGTATCGACGCTCGTCCGGAATAAAGATTTAGGTGGTCGGATCTGCAGCTCGGGCGAGGTCGACAGGCGGAATCGGCGTCGATCGCCGTTCTAAGGCGGCAATGAAAAATAGGTTACCTTTTAGTAAACCGTTTTAGAGGGCTGTAGCCGGAGGGAATGAAGATCAATAAAACAGCGAGAGAAAAAGGACGATTCCGAGGGTGGCTCCGATTTCAAGGCGACGTCGACGGTTGGACGGGTGGCGTACGGGGGTGTGAGCGGACAAAATAGGGGTAGTAGGGGGGCTACGGGCGGGGGTTCGAAGCGATACTTCATTCAATTTAAATGAAACTCGTATTAACGGTGTGAAATCAGCGAATTCAATTAGGCGAGCTTTTATTAATACAACATGATTAATTAAACAACACCGTGATAGAAAGTACGAACTCGAGAACGGGACGCGAGGTTGGGCGAGGGGGGGGGGGGGGGGGGCGGCTGCCATGGTTTAGGAGCTCGCAAAGGATTGTCGGGAGAGCGGCAGATGTTCGTGGCGTCAACCAAATTATTAAATGTCGTAAGTTTCACACCCTGATCCCAACCAGGATTTTTTCAAATAAATTCTTTCGCTTCCGGGAATCCAATATGAACACCCTATCGCGATACAATAAAAATCTGAAGCGTTCGAAATATTTCCAACGGGTACATGCGCGAAATTGTCTGTTTAACCAGGTTTCTCTCTGTAGCGTCGCGTTTCTGCCCCCTCTACTTTTGGAGACTCTATAACCAACCAGAGCGGAGATGAAATTATAGAGGGAAAATGTTAACCTCTTAAATTCATCTTTTACGTAGAAATTTACGTTTATAACAATTATTAGCTTAACAATTATTTCGGAATTATATACTTGCTAGGCAAGTTTGCAGTTTGTTCGGAATATAATGTTTATTCGTTTCCAGAGCGGTTTAAGGGCCGAGGTTCGACGTGTTCTCCAATTTTAACTGACCACGGTAATTTGTCGGAGGGGTTGGTAGCTAAGCGAGTAATTTGTATGTATGTTACGCGAAATACACACCCTTGCGGGGCACATTATTCCTGAATTATGCGGTCGGTCGTACGTTCCACGACCTTGACTTCACGGGGTCGAATCCGAACACTTAACCGGCCGCTCATTAATGTGGAAGCAGATGTGAATGCACGCGGCCCTGCCGTGCACGCCGCTCTCCGTGTATCGCGTTCTAGCTATTAGTCAGCCACTCGAAATTTCATATAATGCCTGTCAATCAACCCCCGGAGTTATTTGTCTCAGGCAATCGAGCCCCGCGTCGTAACGAGTCGGAACCGTGACCGATTATGCGCGGATTTTAAAGGCATCGATCATTCAGTCACTCCGATTTTCAATATTCGCCGGATGAGATCCCGATTAATTGGAAAGTCTCGAACCGGTCGTTCGCGAGAGAGAAAATCCGCCGAGGTATTATTATCGGATTAAACAAGAGAAAGTTCTTGTAAATAAAAGTGAAGAAGGCAAATTTTTAAAGGATTCATTACTTCTGAAAAATGCTATTTTTCATGACTGATCTTGTTCCACATTCTTGCAAAAATTCATTCGAAACAGTAATTTTAATTTTTTTTATATATTTTGCCCAATAAAAATGTTGAAGCGTTTCGTGTGTTCGTCTTCTGTTAAAAAATATAATTTACCGAGGACACTCGAGGTTCCCTGATAAAAGAAAAATACGGTGGTATTTCCACCTGCAGCGAGGCGGAAGTCCAGATGCAACTGGTCCTTCTCCTCTCAAAGGACTCGCAGCATTTGTTTACGAAGGGTTCGTGAGACGTGTTTATAAGTGGAGCAGAATTTCCCTTTGTTCTCGCCGACGGGAGCGGAGCAGAGACGCGTTTCTACCTGGGCGAGGAAAGTGACACGAAGGGAATTTAACCGAAAAATCACCCTCTGAAAAACGAGCCTCTCCAAACTCCGCGATACTAGGAAAACTTGGATTGTATGCCGATGGATTTAGAGATTAGGGAGAATGCAAATGGCGCAGCTGTGTTGACACTGTTGACCCCGTAAAATACCTTCCGAGACCAAATTCGAGATGTCGCGTATAAAATATTCAATTGAATAACATTTAAAATTTTATCGCTGATTTGAAAAATTTTAAATAAAAATTCTTGTACCATTAAGGGGTAAAGTATACTATCCACATTGAAGATTGCCAACGAGCGTACAACAAAAAGTCGTATTTAACAGAAATATCGTAACCGAAGGCCGGATCCTAAACCTGGCCATTTCTCGTGGCCTAAACTTCATAGCGTTCGACTTAGGTGGTTCCCGCAACGGCGTTTCCCCGGAAGATAGCCACGGTTTGGCCCCTTCATATCCGGCGAGCCACGCAGCGTTCTAAGGTTTGGACAAACTTTTTCAATGAAGATTATTCCGAAGTTCGCTAACTACTCGCCGGCGTTCCCTTGAGGGCTGTCCGCGAACTTTTTTCATTCGCCTAACTTTCGCCGGGGCGATGGTCCGGGCTCCATCCGAAGGAGAAGGAGTGAGTATACAGACGCGCGGAACACTGGAGACGAAGAATCCCGCGTAGTTACACGAGCATGTTGCGTTTATTGCCATCTTAAAGCTGTGCTCCCGCAGTCGGCGCGAGTAGATATTAGCCCTTGAACGCGCAATATTTCCGCCTGCTCGCGCGCTACGCTTTGACCAAGTGACACGGAGGATGTTTGCTCTTCGGGGTGGAACGCTCGAGGTTGGGTCGACGTGGGAAACAGCCGATCGAAGTCTACTTATTAAAAAAGATCCGCAGGTAATAACGCAACACCGACTGAACTACAGCTCAGCGGGTCTCTGTCCACAGTTTCCTCGATCACGGTGTCGATTCGCAGTGACCTCGATTGAAATTGGTTTTACGAAGATAGCCGGCCATCGATCTCTCGTTAGCGTTAGGTGGACCGTTGCCCGAAGAAGTATAATGATTGTTAAAGGAATGCTGGCTATTCAGGTGTCAGGTATTCTGAGAGGGTCTCGTAATTGGTCGGTGATTGTCCGCCGTGTCAAAATACACACCGGTTAGAAAGTAGACACGCACAATGAATAAAGGTAGAGCTTCTGAAGGATCTGATTAGCAGCGTGTGGATCCGTGCGATCAACGAGCCCTATGAAAAGGAGGAACAGGGTCCAAGCTCGAGAGGATCCGGCCGATCCTGTCTCGAATAAGAGAGAGACGTTTGACGTTCATTCAGGCTAACCTTCCGAGGCAGCCTCTTTTCAGCGGCCGAATGAAGGCGGCCAATGGGCCGTGACGCGGCCGGCGTAGATAATTGAACGTTTCAGTGGCTGGCTGCCATGAGTAATAACGGTATACATACATGCATACACCTGATTGCGGCGGATTCGGCGGAGGCCGAGGGTCCCGGGGTTATCCAGGCACCGTACATCCTCACCGAAACGTCTTTATTATCCAATGACAGGTTCGTCGACCTTCGAACGATGGACCTGCACGATGAATTTCGGAACGGCCGGGTCCTCTCCGGGCTGTCGCCCGGGGAACCGATTGTTACGGCGACTTCGAGGATGACTCGCTAATTCGACGTACCTGCGTAATCCTTTCTTAAATAATTGATTTCGACCGTTCCTCGTACTTTCTTTAAAACATCCTTATCGAAAAAAACTGTTTCCTTGTTAAAATGTTTTATACAGCGTACCCAGGGTTGCGAATCCGAACTCGGTTCGGGTTACAAAACCCATCCTAACCCGCCTAACCGGGTTACAGAAGACTTCTTTAACCCGCCTAATCCGGTTAGCCGTACTGTGGTACGCTGTGATCCTTAGCAGTACTGGTACTGTACCCGGTTATACAGTACCGCGATATACAATCTCGGACGGCCGAAGAACACAGTGGGCTGGATCGTAACATTTTACTATGTATAACTCTACAACCATAAGAGATATCGGGAGGAAATTTCCGCTAAAAATCATTTAAAAATCAATCCTATCTACTTTATTAGCGAAAAATGTTTTTTAACTTACGGAACTTATTTCTTTTTAATTGTAGATTATTTTGCAAGATATTCCATATATGTGCTCTTTTAAAATCTTAAAAATTTTCGGGTTCCACTTTCTCAAGGGTTAAGGTCTTATAAAGAGAACTGCATTTAAAAAAATCCTGTATAATGGACGTTAAATAAATAGTAGCAAATCCATGGTCTGAATCGGCCGGGCGAGGCAAGCAATGCGATAACGTGTTATTTGCCGCGGCGGCCTAGCGAGGCAACCTATATTGTTTGCCTCGTCCGGAAAATTTCCTCGGCTAGCTCAGGCGTTTTTTGTAGGTAAAAACCTCGTCCCCGTCCCCTGGTAAGATTCGCCCCCTCCTGGAGGGGTGGAGTCTTACGCGCGGCTACGGGGAGTGCAGTTTTCCTATGTAGAAAAAACGTGAAAAGGTCGCGAAATATCGGTATATTTGGCAATAGCGAAATCAGCCGAAATAAACTCGCGACGGGACATTTTGACCGCTGCGCGAAGAGCCGACGCGTGCCTCGGGCTTGCTTCGGCCCGAGGCGCAAGGGTGGGGGAACAGCTTTGCGGAAGGGCAAGGGGGGAGTGGGAATCTGGCATTTTACTATAACTTTTGAACCATAAAAGATATCGAGATGAAATTTCCACTAAAATTCATTAAAAAATTATTCCTACCTACTGATAACTATCGTAACAAATATATTCTTTCTAATCATTTTTTAATTAATTCTTTAAATTTTCTTGTCTTAAAATAAAATTAAAACTTGTTCATTTGTTACTTATTTAGTTTTCCAGATCATTTAAATCACCGATGTCTTTGGTTATAAATTTCTCTGTATTTCTTGAAATATTCATAATATGAAGAATAAATGTTCAGTAGAAATGAATCAATTTTTGTTGAGTACTCTTATGTTTTCACTGTAAGCTCCTAAAAACTCATTGTTCTCGGTTTGCTAGTTCAGCTATTATAATTTCATGGAAAAAATGTTGCTTTTCCGCGATTCGCAACCCTGAGCGTACCTACCACATGAAATATTGGAACAATTTACCAGGAGAAACGGATTCCGTGGATATTACGCTGTGCAATACGACTTTAAACCACAAAGTATACAAAATCAATTTGACTAGATTTATAGGTCGCGATATTGGTCGAAGTCTTTGTCGAATGATCTGATTACCCACGGCGAAAGTAGTCGGGATCAGGTGGGGTAGTCAGTATTAAACACAGGTGAACGACAAACAGTTTGGTTCTGGGTAAGAGCGGAAGTGGTGGTCAATAACTACATCGAGTCGGGACACAGTGGTACAGAAAGCGAGTGGGAAGAATGGAGTACGACAAAGCGGGGTCCGAGTGGAAAAAGACCGGGACTCTGGCAACCGGGGGGTGAGTAAAAGAGAAGAGAGTGCAAAGGGGGGTGAAGAGGTTGAACCTAGGTGGTACGGCGAGAGGGGGAGGATGTGAAGGGGGGACGAGCGCCCCAAGGTATGCAGCCCGGCGAACTTCGGCGCGCGGATAGTAGCAAAACAAGCATCCCCCGGGTCTCTCTTTCCCTCCTTTTTCGTCTCGGTTTCGCTGTTGTTTGCCGAAGCGACAGAGTTGTTTCGGGGGGCCGAAGAGAGAGAGAGAGAGACAGAGACAGGAGAGAGATAGAAACAGAGAAAGAGAAAAATAGAGAGGAAGAGAGAGAGCGAGCGAATAAGCGAGTAGGCGGCGGCGAGCGAGCCGGCTCGGGCAACGAGTGTTTGTCAAATGTTTGAACAAAATGTTTGTCGTTTCCTGTGGACGCCGGGAGCCCAAATTAAATGCGATGCCCCCGATTGCCAATATTCGGAATGTGTATGCACCGTTGCGACGTGGCTCGCGTAGACAAAGTCGGGGAGTGGGCTGTGACAGCCCGGCCGGATATAAATGCGACGCTGTAATCACGCTCGAGTATCGCGCAACGCGTACGCGTGCACACACGAAACCGACCGGCTACTAGCCATGAGCAAAGCAGAGCAAAGCGGAGAGTAGCAGAGCAGAGCAGAGCAGAGCAGAGCAAAGCGGACACCCCCTTTTTCGACTTAGCTCGCTCGAATCGCACACGCTCCGGCGCAGATAATTATTCGAGCGTTATTCCATTTCCATCAACGCGCCGCGCCGACTCTTCTGTCCCCGAAGAGGAGAGGCGAAGAGATAACATTCTCTCTCCACTGGATCGCATTCGGCTCGTGAATTATACGAAGTCACGCTGATGGAACCTTTTATACAGCCACGCCGTTGGATTTTCTGGCCGAGCTGCGCCGACCGACTCACCCCACTGTTGAAGAAGAAAAAATTCACTCTGTGTAAACGGTCACCGATGAAGCCGTTCTCTGATGAACGCTGGAATGAAGGAGACGGCGAAGTTGAAGTGTTGCGTGATCGTTGATAGGGAAGTTTGCCGGGGGAATCGGTTGGGAGTTTGTTGTTGAGTGGAGAATCGTGATAATTAACACTTTGTCTACCTGCTTTTCGCACCAAGGTTTTCGATCTGGATAAATGTCTCCATGCAATAAAGGAAATTACAATTAAAGTTGAATAAATGTATCCTAATCATTTTCAGAAGGCGTATCAACATTCCCATGATGGATCGAGGTGCAGGCAGCTCAAGTCCCGAATTTCACGGACCCCCGTTGCATTCGCACCTAACGTCCGAGGGATCAAGCCCACTCGAGGTAGGCTATGGTTAATTCCCCGATGCTCGTTTCAAAGAGCAAATAGTCGACGAGCTGCCCGTCCAATTTCGTACGCAGATAGACGACGACGGACGGATCCGTGAAACACGGGTGTCGAGAAGAACAGGATGAAAAAAAAGGTGAGAGCACGGGAGGAGGTGGTGAACAAGGATAGAAAGGGGATGGGAGCGACACGGAGGTGAAAAGACCGTGGTGGTAGCGTGTAAACATGTTTTTAACAGATCGATCCACGGGACCCACCTCCTGACAGTCAGACAGTCTTTCAGCTTTCTGAGTGACAGTCTGCCTTCGACTTGACAAGCTAATACCAACCTACGTCCGTACGCACAATAAAACGTAGGGGAACCAGGGGGTGGAAAGAGGGGCTGGGGCGAGTCAGGTCGGATTTTGCGATCCGCGAGGCTTCGCTCTTTCTGGCAGAGACGTGTTAATCAAAATGTTAGACAAGCCACTTACACGGGCACCGTGACGTTCCCATTTAGCCCGAGGGGCACGCCTTGCCCCCCTCCTCCTTCCCGCCCCTACGTTGCCCCAGTGACGGAAAGATAACGTCGCGGACGCCTGTTAATTAATAGTTATTACAAATACCTATCGTCGTCTAGCGCGTCCGAGGATCTGCACGCAACTAACCCCCTTCACCACTGATACGTGCCCCCCTTTGTTCGAACGTCGGTGCAAGCGATTATGATGTCGCTGGTAATCGGTCTACAGCTGTAACTACGTGTTCCTTCAAGGGGTCGGAAGAAAGTGACCTTCGGGAATTTCTTTCTCGGAAACTGTAACAGTTTATCTAAAAACTGCTTTCGTCTTTAGACTAATATATTTTAGAGAGTATTGGCTTTCTTGTTACGATGTTGTGGTTAATTTCCTGAGGCATAATTTTTTCAGAAAGAAATTGTAATTCTTTCTAATTTCGCATATGTTCTAACAACGTTTACAAATTTTTTTATTAAAAGGAAATAAAAATGTATAGCGTAAAGTTGGGAAAGGGAGGGGCAGGTAACAGGATTAAATGCAATTTAAAGTTTCACCCAGATGCCCTCGACGACATACAACCTCAGAGGAAGTAAACTGATAGCATAATAAGACTGTCATCAATGTATTGAAAGTTTATCGAACTGTAAAAGGGATTCCGATTTTTGTTCGTCTCCCATACCCTAGGAACTCTCCATTTCGAAGACCCATCGGCCCAACGAGTGTCTTAGAAATTGATCGAGCTTCTTGCGGGACGCAATTACCCCGACACGCAAGGAAATATGGCGCGCGAGGCTTACTTAACGCCTGGGACGCTGGTGCGACGTCAGTTCGATGGATCGTAACCGCGTATCGTAATTACGGCAGTTCATTTGGTATTCCCGCCGGACGATCGGTTTTATATTTCGTCGCCGAGAATTATCATACGTTCACCCCGCTTGCACCCAACGACCTGCGTGAAATTTTCTGGCTTGGCACTTTCTGCAGGGCCGCATCTTGATAGCCTTCGAACATACTGAGGACTTATCCACCCACGTAAAAAACGCGTTCACAATATAAAATTTTATGAAGCAACCTGAATCAAGCGTAGCACATTTTCATGACTTTAAAAATATTATTGTTTTAATGATTGTTCCTTTGATCTCTCTGCAGTGTTAAAAACTTATCAAAAAGAGGCTATTAATTTTGGAAACTCTTGAAGTTGATTTTCTCCTGCTTTCACAGTCGCAAAAATGTTTCCCTTCCGATTCTCAAATTGTTTGAACCTCCAGGTGTGGATGGACCAAGTTCCGTGGACTGATGCTAATTTGCAGTTGATTTTAATAGTTCATTTATACCCTGTCGTAACTCCTGATCCTCTCAAATAGAATATCCGCGTTTCGCTCAGCTCGTAAGCCGACGCTTGTCGAACCGCGACGATCCTTCCTCATTACCCTCGTCTAAAAACGCCTAATCGCCGGGGGCCTCTGCAACCTCGTCGACTCCTTATTCATCGATGAAATTTTCCTGTTTCACGGGCGAACCAGTTCCTCTCACTCTATCTCACCCTCCTCCCCGTTCACCGTTTCCTTCTCACGAGATTCCTGGCCAGACTTTTCCCGCGGAATTTAAATTAGCCGCTCGATCTAACAGGTGTACTCCAATTAGTGACATTCTACGCGCTGTAAAAAGCTGGTTGCGAATTTACCGTCTGCGGGTTGCTATTAAAATTCCTTGCTACGTAGTATTCCGTTAGTTCGACGGTCACAGTAATCTTAATGGACGGGGGTGGATCTAACGGGAGGAGTATGCTAGTGACTAACAGATTAGAAAGCGGTCGAGATAGCGAGTGCTTTTAGTCTCCGGGGTTTTTAATTGTCAATGGGAATCTGCTCTATTAGTCTGATGTCATGTTAGTGCTGCGATCCAGTTTATAGTGTTGCTCGTTTGCAGTTCACAGTTGTGAAACATACAGTTCCAACATTTTGAATGTTCATTATTTTTCCTGAATTTATTATTACGTTCCATTGTTCGCCAACAAAATCAATTTGGTAAGAACGAACTGACTTGAAGTGTGCTTCCCTTCAGCATCCATGTCACTTAAAAGGATATTGATACAGATATTATTCAGTTTGCATCAATTGATGGGGAATATTATATTACTCTTATGAATATTGAACTTCCACTGTGAACATTCGCCTACGATGAATGTATAATCTCTTCTTCTACACCAGAGAATTATGAATAACGACGTAACCCTTGCAGACTTTCATTTATTCACAATAGATCTTCTATGATCTTCTTGATATGCATAGTGCACTAATTTTTGCAATAATTTTATTTACAATACTTTTATTTTATTTTCGCGACGTAAGATTTCCTGGCTGACAAAGTAAATTTTTCTCTGCCCTCAATTTTTATAAAGCAACCTCTGCAAATTCGATGACGAAGCAAGGGGTTGAATACTCGAAACTTATAATACGGTAATTTCCCCTTCTCAATTTTTCTAAAGCAGTTTCTGAAAATTGGATAACGAGGCAAGGGGTGGACGACTCGAAATTGCATTATAGAGTGGCATTCCGTTTCAGGGGTTGATATGGTCGTTTCATTGGATCAGCGGTGTCCTATTCTAATCGGGGCAGCTCCGACAGTAGTTGTCCTGGCCCGTCGACATTTTTCAGCGGAACAAGTGACGTGCGCTCGACAAATGGTCGTGCGCCTATTTTCAGGCCGAGTTCTGCCCGGGCAAATAAGCACGGTTTACTGTCGAGGGGTCGAGGGGTTCACGGCGTTACTTATGCAACGCGAAACAGCCTGGTGGTTGAACAGAGACCAAGAAAAGATAGAGAGAGAGAGTCATAGGCTCGACCAAATTCATGCCCTCTTAGAATACAACCCTTGTGCGGAAGGGTCGCGAGCACCCCTATATTACTTACATAGACCCTCTCGCCCCCTTTTATGTACGCAGAGTCCCGCGTATAATACTCCTTTCTACGTTATAAGGCAGTGCCACGGGGGTGGCACCGTTGGCTCGTCGGATCAGTCTCTTCTCAAATTACCCATCGTTTAGAACTCGTTTTCACCCGCGCAGCGCAAGTGCATACAAATATGTATGCTGATCCAGTAGAGGAGACGGTTCCGGTTGATACGTGCTGTTGGGTCTGGATCGAGTCAATTTCGCCAGAGGTCAATATTAGTGCTTGTCAGAGTTATAGATGACCTGCAGATTTTATGCAGTTCAACTGTGCACAGTGTATTACCAAATGAGCGGTCCTTAGTTTGTTTTGAAGTTCCTGATGCAGACTAAAAATTTAAAATGAAGAATTGATCAGGAACGTGACTGAATCGCGAGATCCTTAAAGGACCGAGCGACTCAAAAAGAATCTGAAGATCGCAGCAGGATAAACCGAAGGATGCACACCGTGTATTGCGACGAAAACCACCCAGTCACGACGGTTAACTGGAATAATTGGATGAGTGTAATCTCCGATAGCCGTAGAATTCTGAATACCTTTGCGAGGCCATTATTCGGGAGCGAACACTCGTAGGACTCGCGTCGTGTTTGTCGAGGCTGAATGAGCCCGTCTATCTGTCCGTCCCTTCTAAATACCTTTAATCGCGGTCCCTGCGGAGGATTGCAACGCGAAAGTCCTCGCCGTGGATCCACGTCGATCTCGCGATCTCGCGTTCGTCGTGCGACGCTCGTTCGTTAGGTTGTCTGTCCGCGGGACGACTTAACAGAGGGGATTAACGTTCAAAGGATTTCTCGGTCGGCGACCGATATAATCGGATGAACCTCGACGGTCGACGAGCGATCAAGCCAGTTCCCACATCGCCAGAATCAAAAACAGGCGCCCAGGGCTCGGTACCTGGGCCTGAAAATCGTTTCCAGCGAGAGGGCAGCGTCTCTCACACCTGTCGCTGCGTATCGCCTATTTACGTTCAAGTTCATCGAGCGGATTGAGTAATACCGCGTCCGTCATTGCTGTCGATCGGTAAGAAGCTTGTCCCGGTCTTTTATACGGCCGAGCCGGTATGTTTGTGGGAACGACGAGCTGTTCTACAACTTCGGACGCTGTTTTTCTAGGCTGTCTTCCTCGGTCAGACTGGCGGCAGCTAGACCGAAGGTAAACAGCGAGCAGGGACAGCGCGCGGACTCTGCGAGGATTGTGATCGCTGGAAAATCATGATTATATTGCTCCTACGATTCGTGAAGTAGATTGTCGATATTAGACATACACTGAAAAATTATAATATTCAATAAAATTAGAATTGTTAATACTATTTCTTCCATTTCTGATCTTGCGTGAGCTCGAAGGTCATCATGTCGTGTACGAATGAATTCATCTTGGCACACGCTTTCATATGGCATAAGAAAAATACATAACATTCCATTTAAAACATTGAAGGTCACCTTGATTTCTACAAAAAATAAGCCACTAACATTCTAATTACCCATGCTTCGTAGTCCGACAAAATCTGATGTTAGTTTCCAACAAAATTGCTCAATGTCGGCAGGATCGTTTGAACCTGGAGAATCTTCGAAAGCGAAGTATGCTCGGTGTACATTCGAGTACGTAGTACGAATTGAAGTATGTTCGTGAGACGCGTCAAGGTCGTCGAATTTGGAGAAACGAAGATCAAAGGGTCCGACGGGAGTGTCGCCTCCGCAAGAATGCATCGCGACGGTGTGCAGTGGTCGGGAGGGACGCTGCACCATCCCACTGACGGATGCAAAGTGGGACACACGGAGGGAAGTTCATTAGCATCGGACACGCAAAGTCTCTTGGATGGCGAAGACACGCGTGTCCGGCGACCGACTGAAGTTGATAACCGCTCCACGGAGCTTGTATCGCTCTTACTTTCCGATGTTCCGCTGGAAACGCAACTGCAGTTGGGCGGCAGTTGCAGCTGCAGTCCCTACCCTTGCGCTTTCTTCGGGCTCCGCGATTCCGGGAACAGAAACTCTGGACGGAATACTGATTCCCATGGTGGATCTTCGCACTGCCGCAAGTGTATGTGCGTTTAGTCTTCTCGTTTCAATAAAAATTGTTTTAAAAAAATCTATTTCATCACAGTATTGAATAGGGGTTAAAATCTATGACATTCAGTACCTGAACATTACGAATTTTCGGGCACCTGCCGACCTCTAGTATTACAGCATTCCACATAATAAGTCTGTTTGCAAAAAATTCCTGGGCTTCGTCTTGAGAAGAATCCTGCGCGACGAAGTCGACAGCTGGTTTATTCTTCGAATCGCGGTGGGCGGGGGTTCGGGGGGTGTAAGACGGGCCTCGTAAAGTGCTATCGAGAGCCGGAACAGAGCGAGAAGGGGGTTAGGGTATTGGGTGTGTTGACTGGAAAGCATCGCGGCATAAGTAGGCAGAGAGACGGCGTCTTTGACAAATTCGATTCGCGTGTCACGGCACGCGGGACACGCTGAGAGCCGGAAAAGTGGAGGGTGTTCCACTCTCGCAGTCGCTAAATCAGCTAAATGGCTGGCAGCCAGGGGGATGGAAACCTGTGTAACGCGAGGTGTGACAGGCGTGGCTGACGCCATCGGCGGAACCTTGAATATTTGATGTTCCGCGTCTCTCTTCGGTCGTGGTGAACGTCGCCGACGACGAAGAAGACAACGGTAGACGACAACGCATAGAAGACGAGCCAAGACGTGATAAAGAGGACCCACGGATCTCGTCGTTACTCGCGAGGAAGTCTCTTCCCTCTCCTTCCTCATCCTCTTCCTTTGCCGAAGACGTCGCGTCGCGTCTCCGCGAGCCTGGAATTCCTCGAGACTCTGCCCGTCATTGCTTGTCCTCTTGTTCACCTCGAACCTGTCTCCTAAGAATTTAAACGCGCGTGACGCGATGGGGAGCATCTTCCCCACGCAAGAACGATGAGTCAATGTGGGCAAATTGAGGGCAGATTGATTTATACTAGCAGCAACGAGAAGCAGATGAAATAAATCATGCTTCTTTCGAGTGGTTCGATGGGAAAAATTGTGTTAACAGGTGGACCGGACACATTATGGCTAACCGTACCTAGTGTTCTTCTCACTATCCATATTCGAATGGTTCAAAAAACTAATTTATTTGACAAATCCATTACCTTTCTATACTCCAGTTCATTGCAATTTAGATCGAAAGATTTTACTCATGAATTATTCACTGCAGAATAAAAATGTTCCAAACAGAATGATCGTTTACAGTCTCATCGCTAATGGCTACAAACACGCATTTGTAGTATCATACATCACCTTCGACTATCTTGACGGGATAAAAGTCGGCGTTTTCGTCGCAGATCGCGATCTACTCCGGGAAAGGACACTTTCCGGCCGGGGTTATGAGTCATTTACGATCGTGCGTCGGCTAGGAGTCGCGTTAACGTTTTTACGACGTGTGTTCAGGACTCTGGATCCATCGGGACCGCTCCAGGACGTCGTCCACTCCACGGCCGATTGAATTAAGCGTCTTAAAAGCGGCATGGTCGTCTGCGAATCATTCTCCGGCCAGTCCATTTCGAAACGGTGCAAACAGACTTTTACTACCCTCCGGAAAACAGAACAGAAAACTTGCGCTCGATCCTCTCTCTTCCTTTCTCTCTCTCTCTCTCTCTCTCTCTCCGCTCGTCCCGGAACTCATCCAATTAATCATTTTACGATCCATCGGGTTTTTCTCGGGTCCTGCCACACCCACCGGTCGCGCATTTATTCTCCTCGTTCCCGACCTCGTCTTTCCGCGGGATGAAGTATTAAAACAAGCTTGCTCCATTCCCGCCTCTGCTATTGATTTATATTCACGCCGCGTTCTTCGACCACTTACTCCGACGGTCCGCGGGAACTCGCACCGACTCGATAGCAGCCGAGAACTCTTCAAATTTCGAACCCGGTGACCAAAGGCTTTCGACAGCTCTGGAAGCTCTCGTGACTTCGGCTGATAGACCGACTCCCGATATCAATGCATATTAATGCCCCGGATATTTGCTTCTCTATCGCGTGCACCGAGAAATCCACCGACTTCGAACACGGTCCAAGATTCTAGAGTCCCAAGTCTAATCGATTTACAAGAGCATCGAAGATACTGGTCTCTCCCTCTCGATGGAACTTGTCGGTTCGATAGGCGAAAGAGGTGAAAGGATTGTTGCGAAGTTTCCGAACTGCAGAAGCACGGGAGAAGTAATTGGCTGGTCAATATTACCGGGCAACCGCGTTTCCTGTATAGATAAGATGCCTGTTCAGCTTACTGTTGCGATTCGAACGGTAATGGCGGAGTTATGTTACGCAGAAATGAGTATATTTTAATTGTGCCCGCCTGGGAACGAATGCAGATTTTAACTGCGGAGTTCGTGCGCAGAAAAATCTAGCTATTCTCCATTATCGTTCCATACGCGAGCCGCGCATTTATTCGAAAATAGCTACTTTTCGGTGGACAAAGGGCGTTCGCTCAAAGTCCGCGAACACAATGACCGAGCTGCGAGAAACGCCTCTAATCAACATCTCGTCAGGAGGTTTGAAAAAACTTTCATTTAATAATCGAAACAAAGGGCGCGCGCGAGATAATAGAGAAAAAGGGTTGGACAGTGAGTAAAACGCGGGGGTGTGGGAGAATAACGGGGAGCGTGGATCGAGAGCGTGCTCGTGAAAAGTACGAAATCGTCGGTTGATAATGGGCGCAGTTTATCAGTCGTTCGCCCCGCGCCCCGTCCTTTCCACCACCGAAAACGAAATCCACCCCCGCGCAGACCGGTTTTCCGCGGGAAACGGGGGTGGGGCGGGACGGTGGGCGACCGGCCGGTTTCATTGTACACGCGGGCTGCAAACAATAATCATGACACGCCGGATTGCCCGGCAATGACAATGGAATTGATGATATATCGATTGGCGCGGCCGACGACACCGTATAATTGTTTTACAACGGCGCCGCTTCCGATAGAGAGCCCTGCGGCCACGTAAAACCGCAGCCGAACAGCTACGCGCGGGATGTATGCACGCCTACACAACCCTTTTCAACGATCCGACGCGCAAAAAGAGGAACAGAGAAAGAACAGAGGGAAATGGAGAGAGGGCCTGCGGCGAACGGCGAGACGAGGGGCCACGATACCGGCACGATCATTCGCGAATAATTATTATTGTCCGACGCATCGAACCGGTTGTTTACGAGATACGCGGCCGGATACGCGTTTCAGAGACATCGAACGACTCGCGCGAGAATCGAATCGCCGTCGATACCCATTGCAACGACGATTCTGACCTATAGCGGCAGTTCGACGATTTTTCGAAACCGATCTGCTCGGATTTATTCAGGAAATTCGAAAATCGATTTTAAACGACATATAGTGGAGCATTTGGCCCGAAAAGTCGGGATAAAAACTATTTTACCATTAAGTTTACCGAGCAAATTGTTTTTCTAATTACTTAATTGTACGGTCAGTAACATTTATGAAGTTGTTCGATCCAGAGAAAATGTCCAAATGCGATAAGAAAATTGTCCAGATTATTGTAATAAATATAGTTGTATCTACTATCTGCTGCGCGAAGGTTAACAGCACGATAAGCAATGTACGGTAGAATGTCTTGCCAGCGTAACAGAGGTAGTAATTATAATTGGTATCAACGTCACGCGCCGTGAATCAAAAACGGCGCGGAGCGTTGTAACGAAGAAAAGTAGCTTTCCTCGAGGCGGAGTATTTTCCAGGATGCACCCATTAATGGATTAAGATGGAACATTCCGACTACATATTCTTTTAAAAACGCAATAACAGAATGTATTAAATTCCACGGACATTAAATTCTCATTCATTCATACTCGCATCCTTCTCCATTAAACCCGACTTCGCTTTAATCAACGTCTCAGGATATTCACGGAAGAACGGAGTCGGCTTCTTCGGTGACCAACCGGCTAGAACTCGAGAGAACACTGTGCCATCTTGTGCGATGGGCGTGTTAAATCTTGTAGTTAAATATTTATAAAATAAAGAAGAAAAAGAGCTCTACAGTGCTCTTAGATGTGGTTGGATAATCATCTATTATCATCTATACCATTATTTTAGATACTAGACTATATTTAGACTTTGTTATCGATGTATTTTCACCAAATTCGCAAGAATAATTTAGTAACTCGGAAGCCACCGAATAAAGGCATTGAAAAGCCAGCTCAAACCATATTTAAAAAACATCCAATGCTTACGTTTTCACAAGATTCACAGCTGATGATCAGAGAAGCTACGCAGAAGAGTTTAATTGTACGCTACGTGAAGATAGAGGACGATGGCTTGAATATACCCAGGGCCTACGAACACCACGATGCGACCCTGTCCAGTAAATTAAGCAGCCATTCAACCGGAATTCGACGCCGAGAATGTTTCTCGACTTGTTTGCTTAAACGCACAATACGTCGCGAGGATGAATCGATCGAGCAGCGTAACGAGGCGCCATGAGGATTCTGACGGTCGAATAGACGATTGCTACACGTCTGATCACAATGGGACACGGGATCCGTGCTGACCTAACGCGCATCTAACCCTTGGGCAATTGTATCCAAGTCTGCATTCACCGTGTAGCTTAAAACTGTTTATCGTGTTTCAAAAAACCTTTATCTATTGACGGCTTAGTTGGAAAGTGTGCAAGAATAGTTGACAGGTGATTTAAGGATCCACAAGATCAAACAATCCGCGGTCTGTTGGTAAAACAAAAGAACGGTAAACAGAAGTCTGTTGGTAAAACAGAAGTCTGTCGACAGAAAATCGACAATCTTACAGCAACACTTGCGAAAAAATAAATCTAGAAGAAGCTCTCGAGTCTAGTTTCGCCGCAGAGTCTCCAAAAGGCTCGGCCGCTATCGAACCAAATCAGAGACTCCTCGGGGCTCTTCAAAATCAATATTTACAGAGCCAAATGGTTCTCGCGCAGAGCCGAATGGTCCACGTCATCGAGATAATGCCCATTGGATTCGACGGGAGCCCACGGCATCCGCAACAACTCAGATCTCCGCGCGAGGAACATCGTCACGCCGTTAATCCTTGTGTCCCGGCTCGGGACTCGAAGGACACACGCGTTACAACGGGTCCGACCGCGTCACGGTCCTTTCAAACCGTTCGCAGGATCGTTATTCCTTCCACGCGGTTCTCCTTTTTTCCCCTGCTCGTCCTCTCTTTCAGGGGGGAACGTGCCTCGGTGTCTGATCCGCGGATCCGACCTTGTGTGACGCAACCGGGACACTCGAAACGCTCTCAGCGGCGAGAAACAACCCCGAGGCTCGTCGCGCACTCCTCGGTCGGCCCACCCCCTATTTTAACGGGGCTGATTGACTCGACGAGACGGGGAGAAGTGTCGGACGTGTTTCTGGCCGAAGGCATCGTAATTACGGGTATCTTTAATAGGCAGGAAGGAGATATTTATATAGCCGACGTACGGGATGATCGAGGAGGCCCCGGGATGACGGGACCCTTTGCCATATCCCCGGAGATCCGAGGGATACCTCCAGCTCTCCGGTCCCTCCTCCCGTCTGCTCTTCTTCATTCTCTTCGGCGTCGCAAGCTTGCATTATTTCCAAACCAGAACTGGTCGCACCTTTTATGTCTTAGCAATAGTTTCAATGTTTTACCACGCAGAGCACAAGCAACGCTGAACAAATTCGTGTCAACGACACCGGTCCGAAATTTTGCCTACCAATTGGTCGCGGGTTGTCGCGAACGAAACGGTTCTTGAAGACGCGGGTGCGTCGTCGGGGTGCCGAACAGCCCGAGAAATAATCCCCAGCGATCATAAGCAGCGTGTCACATGCAAGCGCGTTGTTGCGGGAGCGGATGTGTTCGCTAAGAACAGGTGGTGCCTAAAGGGCGGAGAGATTTGTAGTTTCATTAGGCAGCGGCTGCTGCTTATGACGCCGGGACCCGGTTGTCTACAACCACTTACATCGCTACTTACCTGCGTCGTAAGTAACCTATTCCCCCCAGATTCTACAGCCCCGTCGCGCAAAAACTCCACTTACGCAAGGCTACGCGCACACCTAACGCTCTGACACTGTAATTTAGGGACGGGGTGTGTAGTCTGCTGGGAGATCGTAATCAACACGCTGCTGAGTCTTGGAATGGCGATCATGGAGAAAATGGTCCTCTGTAAATGAGAACGAAAATCTTTCTTGTTTGAGAATAATTTTTTTAATGATATCCTAGTACCTTTACGATTTGTCCCATAGAGATAAATATAACAATAGCAGAAATGAAACTTGAACGATTCTGTTACATTCCCCATAAATCGTGGTTCTTCGAAAAGAATATTTGAACTTCCGGAGGAGCAATAAACGATATTATACCGCATCATTATCCTATATTTTAGCAGAACATTTTTCGGCATCTCGCTTTGAGGGTCGCCGATCCGAGGAAGATCCCGCCGAGTGCGGTGCTCTTTATTATTTCCAGGTTCGAGCGCAGATCAATTCCGGAGATCCGGGTAGATCCTCAAAAAATGGCGGTTCGAAAGTTTTCAGCTTCCCGGGGACCGCAAAATTGGCTCTCGAGCGTATCCAGCTTGGAAAAGTTCGTCCAGGATTGGCCGTGGAGCGGCGGCTAGGGTCAGGTGAGAGCGCGGGGATGAGATCCCGAAGAAGTTCGCCAAATTGCGCGACGATCTCGAGGAAACGACATTCTCCTCGCGTGTTCCGCACCTGAGCCCCCGCCGCCATCGTGGAAACTTTTTGATGTCTGTGTCACATAGGCCAGCGACTCCCGCACACCCCTTGCGGACGCTTCGATTCCGCATTCATGCATTCGCACGAAAAAGATGCAGATGGTGTTCGTATAATACGCGACGGGGAAAGGGCAGCTGCTACGATCCGGCCGATTTTGCGGAACGATCTGAATAAACACGGTCCAGCCTCTTCTCACGCGTCAACGAGCTCGAATCGCGCCGTCATTCTGTCCTCTTGTCGCTCAATTAGCTGTGCCGCTAATCCGTTGCCACTTGTGCATGCTGGAAATATTTTCTGCTGATATAAATATTTTCTTAAATCGATATTTTCTATTGATATAAAACATTGTATTTTGTAAGTAACGCAGACAATTTTTATTTTTCATGAAGATCCACAGTCTACTAATAACTGATCCTTCCACAGTAAACTGCTGATTGGACACAATTTAGAATCCGCCCTTTATCTTTAAATCCAAACGCAGCATTGGATTCTCCAATTCCCGGTTGAACCCCCTACAGTAACGTCTCTTTCTTTAATTGAAGTTCACCGGAGAGGTCGCGATCTTAATTCCGAGCAAGGTCGTCCGATTAATCGGCCCGAAGAATGTAAAATTCGCCGAGCCGGGGACGATACGGGGTGGGACGGGGGTTGGGGAGGCGGCGAGCGAGTTAATTTCATAGCTGATCACCCCGGGTAATCCGAGCAGGGGCGGCACCAGTGATGCGGAAAACAAAGCTGCAGGGTGCGACGAGTCACCCTACCAAGCTTTTCCGAGTCGTATGTCATAAGTGCTTCCGCGCTAGATTCATCATCTTAGCCGCTTCCACCGGGGTTATCCAGTTTTTCCACCCTTGTCGACGATGCTAGACGCCCGGTGACGGGGATTATTCTGCTTGAACCGTCGCCGAACCTTTCTTTGCCGTGTGTAACAAATCTTTCGACCGAGAATCTCTTGCTTCCGCTTTCCCCATTCTTCCAAGATACAGGGCACTGTACTACCCTTCACAGAAAATATTTGATCAAATTTCTAAATCGTTGTAGCAGTTGTTTAAGTGTCTATTAACTCTTGGATGGCAAGACTTCACTCTCCTTTTACTGAATATTACAAAAGATTAATCTGAGCTATAATTTTTAAGTAGCCAGTTGGAATAAATGGAATATTTTTTAAAAAATACAATATCTACATCATTATTAATTTTCGCGATAGTCCTTCGAAAATTTTTTTTGTCAACTATCCTCCAGATCTTACATAAATTGTCATGAATAAATGAAGAAGAAATTTCCTGCAACACAGAAGCACGTGTACACTTGGAGGATCGCGAATGACCGAGTAGCCGTCCATATTTCCCGGCATCCGACCTCGATTTTCATCCCCGTGTGTTCGAATCGCGACGGGGGTGGCAGCGGCTGGAGGGGTTGCAACGGGATTGAGGAGGGTGAGATTGCCGTGCGAGCGGATTGACCTCGCGATTTGACGCTGTGCAAACGCACCGGCCAATTATCTGCAGCCTCCCCCTTTTTCGGATTTCATGCCCATTGTGCGCACCCACCCCAGCGCCGACTCGCCTCTGTCCACTTTTCCGCGTCCCCGTACCGTCCTCGCTAGTCTTTCGCCATTTTTTTGATGGATAAAGAGCTGCGAATTCTCGCCGAGCCGAGCTGCTTCCAACGAACGTAGTGAATCACGTGAGTATTCGTACAGTCTTTAAAAACAAAAATTTTTCTTGAAAGTGGACCAGACGACTTTTTTGAGAAAATTAGATTGCACTAATTACGGTCTGATGTCAATTGTATTATTTCTGTTAGCCAGTCGACTGCAGATTTTATGTATTTATGACAAATATGAGTAAAATATAAAACGGTAAAAAGATTTAATTTAATAGTGTTACTATAGAACCATCACATTTGTATTTGGTTTCAGTAACTTGCAATTCATGCACACCATTTTTATTTTGCACAAAGATCCGCAGTCTAGTCATTAAAAGCGTTTCCACATTTTCCACTCTGCGTTACGAATTCAGCACAACCCCCACAGATCTACACAGGAAAGTATGTTTACAACAGAAGCAACAGAAATAAAGAGAACAATATTCGAGACATCATCGGCAACCTCCAAAAAATTCATAGCCGTCCCGAAACTGAGAATAACAGGCGATAGGCCAGCAACTAACCGTCGGCCAACAAGACAAGTATACGTGTCGCGCTCGCATAAGCAAATATTAACAGAATGCTTCACCCTCGCCGGGACACGGTGATGCTTGCACATTCGTCACTTCTCGGGGTGCATTATGGGCCCGGCACACCACGACGTCGATTCTCCTCGATGGGACACAAGGAGTCGTTCTCTCCTCTATCACGCGTGTCTATTATGCGTCCATAGAGGCCCGCGAGAAAGATACACACCGGGTCCCCGGTAATCTGGCGTGCTCTTAGGGTGGATTCGTCGTGGTATTGCCACTCCGATAAATAAATCAACTCGTAAGCAGCCGGCATTAGGGTGCTGCGGTGTGTACGCGACTCACGCCCCACGAATCCACCCCCTGCAACCCCCTCGGTTTGCTTCTTTTTTCCCAAACATCCACAGCGAGGAGCGACAAAATCAGAACTAATATTTCTGAAGAAACTGATCAAGATAAACTACCTCTAAGAAGACGACAGGGTAAGTTCAAGTTAATTTTTCTTTTTCTAATTAACTCTTCATTAATCGAGTGGCGCGACCAGCACTCCAATTTTGGAGAAGGTCAAGGCCTAAGTTTGTTCGATCACGAGAACTAATAATTTTTTATACTAATACCAGCAATTTATTTTCAGCTGGCCACTCGTTAACGCGAACGCTGCTCGTTGCCAGGCGGACAAGAGATTTCAGCGTGCGGCGGGTACGGCGGGCATATCTCCTCGCATGTTCATGAATAAAAGCGCGAGTAGACGGACAGAGCACGAGGCATTAGCGGAATAAAACGGCCGTAATACCGACTGTGTTCAACACGCCCGACGGTTGTGCGGAATTTCGTTTCTACAGCGGTCGGTTACGAGCCGTGGTAAATTTTCATTTTTCCACCTACCGCCCCCCTCTTCCGCACCCCCGTAGCGTTTTCGCCGCGAATAAACGCGCGTTCGTTCTGTCAACTGGCTTATTGTTCGGCTCGCCCCCTATTCACTGCCCACGCGTAGCGTGCAGATAAAAAATACACAAAAATTTTACGAAACTCGAAACGAAAGGGCCGGGAAAAGAACCTCGAACGTGATCAGTCTGACCGACCCCGGAAATTTGTTTAGCCCTTACGTCAATAAGCAAAATTTTCTATATTCTATGCTGCTGCACTTGATGGATATTCCATGCATATTTTCATGCCTCAAATATAAATTAATATGCGGTCATGCGAGGACAAAAATGTACAACAATTTTGCTATTTGTCAAGAAAAATATTAAAGAAATTGTAAATAAGTATCCGAGTACCGTGTAAATTCTGAACCAACAATTTTATGTAAAAGAAAAATGCTTCCTCTTGGTGCACCACTGAAAATCCTGTCAGTTAGGATTCCGGTAGGTAAGTGTTAAAAGAAAGTGTTGCCCGGTGTGTTCTGGATAGAATTTTGAAAGGGCGGGTCAGAAGGACCCAGCATTCGTGTATCGCGGTTGCAAAATCGTCGTTTCGTTGTACCAGATAAAAATGTTCCCGCAGAAAGTCGACGTCGACCGGTCCACTGTTGCAAGCCCGAGGACCGAGAGCTTAATCGAGAGTTAAAAATACACCCAGAGAAGAGCGAACGTGTCGCTTCACCTGCCTTTAATGTCTCCATCGCGTTGGCCTGGCCCGAAAAATGAGATACGGGGGCCGGCGGCCGCGCATAATTCGATGATAAAGCGACACGAGAGTAGAGGCGCCAAGCGGCGCCGATCGCGTTGTATTCCCGAAAGCAGGAAGCTGACAGTTAAGATAGCCAGCGGGGAACCGTTAAGTGCAGCGCGACATAAATTAGCGGGCGAACATAACGGACGGGACACGGAAAAATATTATTGCAGCGCGTCGGCTTCGGCCGAGTTTCGCCGAGGCAAGTCGAAGCAAGACGAGGCAAGGCTCGTCGACACTCGATAATAAAATGGTCCCTTTGTCCTCACCACTCGGACAGCCGTATAACTTCGTCGACTGAGTGGTCCCCTTCCTCTCTGCCACCCTACTTCGCCGTTTTTCATCCCCCAAGACCCTTTTTCTCGTATGTATATATTGAAAGGATTCCGACAAGAACTCCGACTGCTGTCCCACGGAAGGGAAGAAAGGGAAAAACGAGGAAATAGGTTGGCAACGATCGAGTCACCGGCCGTGACGCCTCTCTTACCATGTAGGCCATTGTTGACGTGTGTTACCGAGAGTATCATCCATGCTCTGAGCATCAATATTGTTCGATTCGACGTTCCCGAAGACGGTAAAAAGCGAGTGTCGGATTGCTTCCGAAGTGGCGATTTTGACTGGTAGAGGGAAATTTTTTTAATTGGTATTGCTTCTAATTACATATTAGATAATATTCTAATGTGTTCCTATAAATCTTTACATTAGTGTTCCTAATATGGGTTATAAATTATTTAGAGCTGTTTTTGTGAAAGATGAATGAATTAAAATTATAAAATTATAAAGTAAATGAAACTAAAGTGATGGTTAAGTAATTTCATGTTATAAGCTTCTCGAGGATCGAAAAAGACTCGTGTGTGATGTTTATTCATTGCTGACAATAAGCAGTGGCTAATACAATGGGTACGTGTTTTCATTACCGCGTGCGGCATAGTAATCGCTCTTGGGAGCGAGCCACTCGGCAGCAGAATCACGTTGCCCATAATCTCCGGTAATCTCATAAATAATGCGTGGCCTACGTGAGACGTGTTCGTCGGTCACCTATGAAAAGCCCCTACACGTTTTTGCGCCCTAAGTCTGATTGATTCGTTTCGGAATCGAAACGAAATTTCAGAAAGCTTCCGATTCCAGCCCTTCACGTTTCTCCGAGCGAAAAAATCAAATACGCACCCCCGTTCATAAATTCACAGGACACCTGAATCTTTAAACTATTATAACTTTGTGAAAAGAAATCGAGAAACAATCTTCCTGAGCTCATTTTGAAGCTTGAATATTCTACTTTCAGAATCTCCTCGTATTCTTTTCTGTATGCATCAATTTTCATTTAAAAATTGATTTTTTGTCAGAGAGCATTTTATTGTCGTTTTTAGTTTCTAGTTCGCCGAATCATCCCTTAATATTTTAGAGGATGAATATTTTCGTAACACCGTGTACAGGGCGCGTCGGTGGAGGGAGAACGTTTGTTTATGGCACACACGAGCATCGACTGAACTTTGAAATTTCTCTGGGAAAAACCGCGACGATTCAGCTGGAAGTTTCCGTCAGATCGCCGAAAATGTTAAAAGATCCGCGAAACGACAAAACTCGGAAAGTTCGCCGCCGGATCCGTGGCCGAACTGCCACGCGCTTATCGTGTAACAGCCGGGGGTACGTAAAGGAAGATTCGCCGGGCTTGCAATTTAAGTTTAAAGCTTCCTCTGCCAACCGTGGAAGGAACGACGCGACGCCGACTGCGAGAGCTTGGCCGAGCTTCGCCATTATTCGCGCGTTCCGTTCGTTAGCGCCACTTAACGTTTTACTTACCCCATGGCACGCATCGAGCACTCGTTTCCCCCATGGCTGATTTTTATGCGCGCATAAACCACGGGGTCGTTAAATCGTCCGCGTGCGAGCGGATTCCGCCTGCGGAAGGTTGCACTGTACCAAAGAATCCCGAAACCCTGTCCAAAAGTCAAAATAGGCTGACTTCTTCGAATTTAATAGTTGAACAAAATTAATTGTCCGTTTACGAAATAGATTGAAATCTTAAAAAGAATGATGAAGCGAGTAATAAATTTCAATGACAGCAATACCAATAAAGCCTCCGCAATTATCACCAATTATCCAAGCTGTAATTATCAAATTATTCCTGATTGCGAGTGCTACGTTAATATTATATTATTACCTTCGAAGCTCGCCATCTCGCGACTGTAACGAAAATAAACTATTGTAAATTACTCAAGGTGTTCGTCTCCAGCAAATTGCTTTTTTATCGCTTTCGTGATCGCTCTCTTCTTTTTATGGAAATTGAAGAGCGCACGCTCTGCGTCGCTACAAGATCAGAGACTATATGTAAAGTAAATTCCAGTCTGAAAATTAATTATAAGTGAGGCTGTTATTAAGGTATCACATTTCCTAATTAAATGTTCGGTAGATAAGCGAATCTTTTTAACTACGAACTAAATGTTTCATTTCGAACTTCGTAGTCGAATTAATCAGTCATCTTTCCTAAGGAAAATGATTTCTGCAACAATGTTTGCGAATTTTATTAGTGCAAATTAAAGCAGTCATCTCAAACAAAAGAATGTTTCATAAACATCTAGATAACATTCAAAAAGAAAATTTGTACGAGCCGAGATTAATTTTGCGAGTGCTCTAGATGGTCGTACGATATATAAAAATTCGAAAAAGTCTGTGTCAAGTCGTTGCAAAATAAATGGGAGAAATGAGTTTAGCGTTTCCACCTCCTTAAAGAATCCCGTTGATGGAAGATGCGCATGCACCTGCGAATCTCGCGCAGTTCGCGAAGCACCCTGTATTTTTGCAGGCGGTTCAAGAGGCAGGGAGCGGGTCGAGCGGGGGTAAAGGGGTAATAATAAAACCGAAACCAGCCGCGTTGTATATAAAACTGAAGCGGCCCGTTTTCCCGGCCGCGCTGTGTGTTCGACTCGCTTTGAATACAGCGTCCGGAGAACGGCAATAAAGAGTTTTGACAAACGGGGGTCGTGAGGGGGCGGGAGAGCGTGAACGCCTAGCCGTTGCACGGTCCGCGGCTCGGTGCACGGTGCACGGTGCAGCTATGCATCGCCGGCTTTTTCATTTGCCTCGGAAAAACGAATGAACGTCGCTCCCGGCGACAAACGGCGGGAACACGTCGCGTACACTGTACACGAGCACACGGGCCCGCGTTCACGCGTTTTATTCGCAAGCTGGCACGCACCGACCGAAATTATTCACGACCAGACGAATGCGATCCTTGGAACACCGTCGACCAAGATTTTACGAACCAACGGGGTCCGTGATTGATCACTGTACTGCGGATCTGCGTGCATCAATTTCTTCCTTTCTTTAACAGTTTTGTGGAATTCATATAATCATCTTTAAATTAGACATTGTTTGAGGTGCTTTAAGCTCGAGAGTGTTTTAAATTTCACCTACTCATTTTTCCTATAAACGCATAAAGTCCGCAGTCCATCGACGATAGATTCAAAAACGGAATTTATCGATGATAACAGGGGAGGTTGAAGAAAATTTTTGTTTGATCTTCCTTTAGAATCAAACACCTGCACAAATGCTCTAGTTAGAATCATCGATCCGTAGCCAGCGCACCAATTAACTATTTCACAGTCCCAAAGCCTGTTCGGCGCGTACGCGTATTAAAACAAATCATTGTTCTCTGGACGAGTAATTCCGCGGCGGATCCTGTGTTCCAGCTGCGAAAACCTGTCCGCTTTTTCCGTTCCGCAAAGCGTCGCGCTATGAAATTTTAATATCCGCCGGAGCCCGCCCCCGTTGCCCCCTCCGCCGCGACGGCGCTCCGATTTATATTACAATCACGCGTTGCAACGTTCCAGCCCCCCGAGCGACTAAATAATAACACCGGCATTAACATTTTACATCATCCGCGGAGCGTTTTCCGCTGGTTCGAAGCGAGTTCGTCGGCGTGGGAGGATGGATCGGGGGTTGATGGAGGAGGGGAGGATGGCGAGCGGTGCAATAAGCGGGAAGGACAAAATTTCCATCGGCGGCGGGCCAATTACACGACGGCCGACGACAAAAATTTCCCCGCGCGGCATCAATATACACGTTTGGCCGAATGACAACACGTTGTATCACATGCTGGGTATACACACCTGCGCCCTCTCATCATCCCGTGGGTTTATCAGTCTCTCCCACCCCCGGTGTCTCACCCCCATCGACGATATTCCCGGTCGAATCATCGAACGATGAAACACTCGATTACTGCATTAACAGTGCTACTAATTCAGCATGTGTCCCCCCGATCTCCCTCCTCTCCTCCTCCTGGTCGATTCGAAAGGTACGAATCGAAACAATCGATACCGGTGACGCATGCACCGATTCCCGGCTCTCGATCGCTGCTGGCCCGGCTGTTTCTCTTCTCGCGCGTGTACACGGCTTTCGGCGTGGCTGACGACACTCGTTCCCCGGCGGCCGTTAAAACGGCCGAAACGACCGCGCGACCGATACGTCATTCCGCGATGTTCACGAGCGAGCCGCGGCGAAACGGGCTGCCGACACCGACGATCCTATACCTGCAGCCCCTCTCTACCCTCTTCTGTGTACGCCAACGCAGCCCACGCTAAATCGTAATCGCCCTGACTGCCGATCCGACCGCGCGTAATCGAACCGATCGGCTTCGTTACCCGCGATCAACGGGATTCGATCGATGCGTCACTGAAGGCACTCGGGTTTTGCCTTTGTAATTGTTGTCTCTTGTGGCATTGTTTTTAACAATGCTTAAATGCCTGTGGTGGTTTAGATAAATGAAACCTGATCTGAAAAATTTGATTCACCCTTAATACAGAAACCAAGTGATGAATGTTAAAGGGACTTGACCTACTGGTGATACCAAGTAATAAGTATCAATTCGAAGCAAACCAATAAAATGATCGGCAAATTCGATCTTTCACGGTTGTCGGTCATAATCGTTCCGCGAACAGGCTCGTTGGAAGTGTCAGTTAAGTACAAATGATCGACTCGCTTTAACAATATCCGATTGGAAAGCGCACTTGCGCGGCGACATCAATCTTGATCGATCATCGGAATTGCTTTTCGACACAGGTTATCCACTTGCCTGTTGAAAACCGTTAAAACGTGTCGCATCGCGACGCACATGAAGCGCCGAGTGCCAGAGAGGTGGGTGCAATGCCGAGCCGACGAATGTCAAATCTAAACGCCGACTCCCGTTCCGACTCCTGTCCACCGGTGGGATTGCATTGTCCCGTGCTGGCAATCATCGTGTCTGCTCGGTATGCATTAATGCAGACTGACGCGCGTAATAAATTCTATTAAAGGATCGTACAGTTTTTCATTATTCCCGCCGCCGTAATCCGCGCGCGGATTTCCACCCGAAACGTTCGTACGTACGTACATCGTTCCTACCCCGCGATCACTTTGTCTACGAACACCATTAAACACTTTTCGATATTTCACGCCTCGAACTTCTATGAAATTTCATTCGATTATTTCTTATGTTTCTGAAGCCATTCGAAAACGCATTCGATCCTGGTCGAATCGAGGTTGCACTTAACGAGGGCGAATTGCATTTTCGCGTAGTCATTGAAACGATGTTTTATTGAAAATGGTTTTCGCTCGATGGGGCACGCTGCAGAAAAGCTTCTGCGGATTAGCAGTTCTTTATGCGCGTTCATGCTAAATTTCACACGTTAACGTTCACACGACGTTCGTTTTCTATTGACGAATCTACGGTATTATCTGCAACTACTTTTGAGATCCCACATTTCTAAATATACAATTACTGAACTCATAAAAGTGCCTTAATGGGAATTATTAAATAATTTCGATGAAATCGGTTTGGCTACAATAATTTTGCAAAACGATACATTTCTAACTAAACGGCTTCACACGATTGCATAAAAATTTCCGACAACACAGGAAATGTAAATTTAATTGGAATTTAACGAAGCCTCGTTCCATTTTTCACCGGACCCAATTCCCGCGGGAAATAAAATGTTTCTCTCGCCTTGGGTCCTCGAAATTTGCATAACGATCCCGGCTCCGCTAATATCTTTCGATGACACCCGAAACAGAGAGCAAGCTACAATCATAATTGGCAATCGTCATTTGGAACACACTGTGTCTCCGCGGATCCCTCGATCTTTGAAAAGAAGATCGGCTTCATAAATATTCAGTCTCTCGATACTATTAAAAGGAAATAACACGACCGAATCTCTGGCGACTTGAGAAAATAAATGCTGGCTGAGATAAACAAAAAAATTAATTTCCAATTGCCCGGGATGAAGGGTTTAAGACCTGCGGTGCCCGGTTTCCCCAGAAAACTCTGTCCGGCGTTTACGCGGCCGGTTCTCGGATCGATTTGCATTGTGCAACCTTGAGGCAGGGTGTAATTAAGGAGCCAGCTAATTCGCCGGGAGCCCGTCGAAGATTATCGGTCCCGATTGGCTCGCTTTCGCCCGACGTGTGTACCGTAATTGCGAACGGCTGTATCAGTGACCCGCAGCCCGTTCGACACGTGTCGACTCGTGGCGCGCTCCTCTTATCTCGCGACCGGTTCACGTCGAACCCGCTGTTTCCATTATCCGTAATAATATATTCTTTCGAATAACTTCCCTTTTTATCCTCCCCCCGCTGACTCGCTCGGTTTCGCGCTAGATGCGAGAGAGAGACTAAACGAGAGACAAAGATCGCGAGGAAGAAGGGGAGACAAAGTGGCTGCTGCACACGCGTTTGTCAATGTTTGCCGGTGTCGACACCCACCTACTTATGCAAATCATTTAATTTAACCCCTCCAGAGCCGGCTATCCCTGGAGAGATCGTATCTCGAAGCCTATTCGTATTCATTGGCTGAGCGATGGGGAGACCGCGCGCGGCCCTCGATCCGCAGAGCAGCCATACGATCGCGTTTCCTCCTGTCCCGATGCTACCACCAACCACCTTTATGTCAAACCGAAACACCACGGACGCTCCCATATCTGGACCAACCGATGCTGCCAGGAATTGATGCGCCTAAGACTCCCGATCTGATTTCAGATAGCGATTTCGGTTCGGATCAGAGAGGTTTTGTTCGCTGCGAGCCTGACTTGCTTTTGTTGCAGATGCTGAGGACAGAGCGTAGAAAAATGTGTCGTTGCATTCACAAGGAATCGATAAAAGTTAACAATATAATTTTGTTAAAAAATGATTTGAAGATTGGAGCCGAAGTGCGTTTCTCCTGTCACTGATTTTAAAGCATCGACATTCCGGCAAAAATGATATCAAATTCACCCGCGTGTATTTTGATATGAATGTAATCTCGTGACCAGTATCATTGAAGGGATATGAATATTCGCCTGCTGAGTCGCGAATGACATTTCATACGGTTTAATTTAAATTTCGTTCTTTGGTTATTGATTTTCCTCCCAGTGTTTCTCAGCCATACGGACTGCTGCCGTCCGATCAATTTATTGTATCTCTATTATTTTTATTACTGGATGTAAATGTAATTGTATAAAATCGTTGGATTAAAATATTTGAAACAATATACGATCGCAGAGAAAGCTACAGTGGTGCCATCTCTTTTTCCCTAGTAAGCCGTAAAAGTGCGACTTGCTTCCATGCTAACTCCTTCAGAAAGATTTTATTCAATCCAATTAAAGTTATTTTATTAGCCCCGCGTCACGCCGAAGTTACATTTCTTACATTTAATTCCCTCACTACCAGTAAAACAGGTTTTAAATCCAAAAAGTCGAGTATGCAATTTACGGTCCTGAATGTCTTTAAACAACAGTGATTACATTGCAATGCACGCCGGGTCTGGAGCAGACCAACCGAGTGTTCTGTTCGGATAATGCTGCTCATATTTCACAAATTAAATTGAATCAAATCTGTAATGTATACAGACTCTTAGCAATCGTTCCAACTAAAAATAATGCAATAACAAATTCTTCTAATGTCATCGCTACACTGCGGATTTTTATACAAAATAAATTACAAAATAAAATTTTTCTGTCGTTCTACATATTTAAATTGCACCTATGCAATTTAGTCCCAAAAATCCGAACCGACGACAGAAAAAGAAATCACTCACGACTTTCCTAATGTAAAAGATCGAGAATCTGTAATCAGTTGAAAACCTACAGATGAAAGCAAACAAAAATTCATCTCACCCGTGACAGAGCGATCTCGGTGCATCGGTGCATCCAGTCGCAGATGATATCGCGCTCTCCGTATACGACTTCATCCAATAATCACCAGGGGATAAATCCGCGGAGATAAACAGCGAGAGAAAGAGAGTGAGAGAGAGAGAGAGAGAGAGAGAGAGAGAGAAGGATTGGAGCCTCGGGGAATCAAGACGTAATGCGATCCGTCACGATGGATGGAGGAGATAAAGCCGTTGTCGCGGCCACGGTTATCGGTCGCTCGCAAGCAAAGAGTGTACCGTAATGCGTCCGCGTGGCCGTAAATCGTGGTGTTTGCATAAAATATTAATAAGTGACACGAGTCAATCCCGGATTAAGCGGCGACAGGAGACGACGCGGCTGCCGGAGGGGTGTGGATTCTCCCTGCGAGATCTCTAGCGCCACTTTATCTATCTCCATTTTATTCTGTTTGTGTTGGCCTTTCCCACGAAGGGTCGGTCCCACCCCGTTCCGTTGCTCCGTCGACGACCGACGCTCTTCGACAAATAGTAATAATGCGAATCGACACGTGACGCCGTTGTCGCAACAACGACAAACACTCGGGGGTGGCAATGGGGGGCGGAGGAGACGCGTCGAGAGATCGATGTTTACAAACCAAATGCTTCGAGGACAACACGTTTGCCGTCAAGCGTCATTTCTTCGATGATCACCCTTCTCGACCATGATGAACCCGACCGGTCTGGAAGAACCGAGCTTCTGATTCCAGCCTCGGGGATCACCGCAATCGATCTACTCGTGACAGGTTGCTCGGAGTTTAGGAGACCGTGTGAAAATGCGGAGAGAAATTTTGGTTGACAGAATTGTTGAATTTCTGGACTTATTCTTTCTATTTTATTCGAGACAAATGTTTTAGTTGAATTAGATCGGGTTGCGATTTTATAAAAATGATTGAACGTAGAGGATTGAACAACTCGAGGAAGACATGATGAAGTATCGTTCTCAGTCTGTCGAGTGGTTTCGAACGGCCGTTCAGCTGGCCTGAATCCCGGTCGATTTTCCATCTACCAAGCCGTCAAATTATTCATCGCGTCCATTACGGAGGCCGTGTCCCGATACAAGTGTCGTTTGCATCGAACATAAGCGGATCGGGGCTCTATCGTCGGCGAGCACGCGGGGGGCGTTATCAGCGCCGTCTTTTCCCGGGCTTCATTAAAGACTTTTATCGGGAGAACACAGTGCCGTCTATGTACCAATTCACTTAACGTAACCAATCTAAAAATGCTCATCAGCAATTTAAAACGACGAGGGCTCCCCGAAGGACACCGTCGTCGAAAGAGGGTGGGGAAGAAACGTAGCCTCGATGAGGACGGGGGTTGGAGAGGGCGAGGAAGCTGGTTCGTCGAAGAGTAGGTTGACGGGAAGAAGACGCTGGTTGGAGCAGGAGCAGCAACCGGAGAGAACCGAAAGAAGGACGCTGACGAGGAAGGATAAAGCCGTAAAACGCGGAACGGAGCGGAAGATGAAAAAAGGGGGGAAGAAGAGAGTAAGACATCGGTGGTGAACCGCTTCGACCGCAGCGCGGACAAAAAAAGAGACGAAACAGACAAGAGGGATGACTGCGGGGGTGGGAAAAGAGATAGATCCATTTGCGAAATGCTCATCGACCGTCGTCGGCCCTTTCCCCGACGCGGGGGTGCTCCTCACCCTCCACCCCTGCGCGCAATGCTCTTCGAGCAGAGCGGTGCAGAGCGGTGCAGAGCGGTGCGGAGCGGTGCGGAGCGGTGCGGAGCGAGGGTTTTTCGAGAACGCGTCGAGGAGGATTACTCTGATTCGTTTTGGCTTGCAGATTTCGCCTTTCCCGGCCGTCCCGTCCCCATCGACATCCTCCCTTCCGCGATTTGCGCGCGCGGAACAGAAACGGAATGGAACGGGAACACCGCACCGTCGGAATGGAAACCGGCCCGAGAACAATATGGCTGAGACAAGTCCGGGACAACGCCGATCGAAATTGCCCCGTGTCATCGGGGGAAACAAGCGAAAGCAATACCTTAATGAAAACAAGTTCGATAAGACTCGCGTTTTTAGCGGAATTGGATGCTAGCCGCTGGTCTGAGTACGATTTCCGGAATTTTCCTGTAATCACGGGCTACAAATCGCAGGGATCATCGGGTTCAGGAAATTAAAATTTGTTTATTGTGACTCCGTGTTTTTTTATTTTCTGACAAGATTAAGACGGAGTGATGAAACTTTCCTTAAATCAAAGCTGAATTGTCACAGAATAAAGGAAAAATCGTAAAAAAATAGCAAATGAGTTTGAAGCTTGAAAATAATGATTGAATTTGATATTTCTTAGAGAAGTTTTCAGCGTACTTGTATTTCCGCTTACTTCTGCGTGTTAAGTCTATGTTCACTGGAACCGTTTTCCAGGTACAAGGATGCCTATAAACAGTGCCCGCGAACCGTGGCCTCGTACACGAATGTTCTACCAAACAGCCTTGCTTGCGTTCTGGATCGAAATCCATTAATCGCGCGCCTCTTGACAATCCTTCGCCGGTGCGTGCAGCGTGAAGGGAAACGGAGATAAGGTAACTAGAACTAACCCGGAATTAAACGCGATAAATCCTCGGCCGTGAACGCGCTTCCAACCATTACGCTAATCGATCATAGTAGAACCGCGGTCCGCGCCTCGGATAATAGTTCCGTGGCTTTCTGGTGGTCCCTGCATTTCTCACCATCGAAATTCAAGCAACAATCGCTCCTCGAAATTTCGAATTATTAGCTGAATTATGACTGTAGATTAATTTATAAAACTCTGTATAAGTTGAACAGAAATGTTTAGATTGAGAATTTTTATGGAAACTCTCATTAATTTAGAATCTACTATTAATTTTCATCATTTTTTATCATTTCCCACCGGGACGTTAAGTAAAGGTGCTACATCCACGCCAAAAGGACCGGATCGATAATCATATGTGCAAACATTTCCCAAATGGTACTCGACCAACAGATTCCGCAAAGCTGCATCGATCACGATATTTCCCATGGAGCCGACCCCAGGAAATCCCGTTCCAAAGAAACAATCCCGATTTCGCGTGAACGGTATTTGTATACATCCCCGATCGGCAAGCGGATCATGAGACAAGGTTATGCAGAATTGGGCCGACCGTGAGATCATGGGATTACGCGAAATCGCAATGGGGTGGTGGCCGTGCAAATTGCTCGGAGGAACGGACCCGGGGCACATTGGACCGTGATCTTCTTCAGACTAGTGGAGCCGGGGACTGAAGGGACATAGTTCGAGCTTTATGCTAGGCTATCTGGTTCTTGATGCGTAGATGAATTCACCAGCGAAAATATGTCAATCACTCAGCGCGACCCTAGAGCGCGTGCACGCTTTGATTGACGTCGTTTCGCATCTGTTGCCGAATGTATACGGCTGGCTTTGTTAACGAGACAGTGGCTGACTTCTCCCTTCGTCTCTCTTTTTTATCTCTTTCTCTCTACAGTTCGTTCTTTCTCTATCTCATCGAGTTGTACATCCTCGAATAATGCCAGTTGACACGATTATTCGAATCGCTACTAGAACCGCAACAGCGGCTCGGTTATTGTCTAACGCCCGGAGACCTCTGCGTTGACAGAGACGCCATTGAAAGACGTGCGTGCAGTTTACTGCCTTTGGTCCCCGGTTGCCGTGGATGTCGCGCAACCGATCGTAAAAGGCTGCCACGGGAGTTCGAATCAAGTGGCACGCGACGCCGATGGAAAATTAACTAGATGGAAGGGTAATGGCGACGAGGAGAATGGATCTCCCCGATCGAGGGCCGGTCAAGCACTACTCCAGAGAGTTAGCTCGAGCACTTTCTAATGGAACGCCGCGTGTATTCTTCTGTTGTGACACTCGATAGCCCCCGCGCCGCGCCTCAAAACAACTTTTGAACCGTTGCGTTAGTCTCGTTGCGCGGTATCGATGGGTGCTATCGGGAAATTATTTTGCTCTACTACCATCGCACGAAGAATGTGTATTATATAACCCTCTTCTGTTAGAGAGTCTACCACATTGTTTGAACCATTGGTAATTTGAGTATGTGCATTATGAACGGAATTTTAATGGGTCTGTTATTAGTACAATATGCACCAGATTGAGTCCAATGTCGATATTGACCTTCAGATGACTAATATCATACATGATTTTATACATTTATGAAAAACATTAATAGATCAAAGTTAGAGAAGCTAAAAATCCTGCCGCACTGTTTTTAATTCTATAAAATTATTCGCACAAGAAATAATTGTCTATGTAGTTCGCAGTTGATATAAACAATTTTTATTTTTATTCTTGTCGCCAATTAAAGGTAGAAATTTAATCGAACTCTTTTTATTTAGACATCAACAATATTTTACGTTCTGAAGAAACGTGAAGTATCTAATACCGCAAGATTCACGTTATATCAATCATCATTTTTTTTGGCAAATATTATTTCCCATTGTTAACCTTTAGTAATTTTTTTGAAAGAAGCTGTGAATATCTCAGTGATTCGAACGATGGCGTTTGTCGCTGTAGTTCATTGAGATTTTTCAGCGAGCGAGGCCTGTGCACGGCGCAAGGGGTGTCAGCCAGCACTGGCAGCCCTCCCATCACTAACTCTTACATTTGTCACTTTGTTAATCCCTATTAGATCAGGCCGGATTTGAAACCCGGCCCAGCCCCCTCCGGGCGATGTGCTCTTGCGTGGCAAAGAGTAAGCTCGTTTGAAAAGTGAGCACGCCCCGCGGTGCCGTGTCGAACACTCCGGAAGAGAGAAGGAGCGACGGCACAGAAGCGAAAGAATTGACACCCCGGGCCCCGCTTTTTGCATCGAAAACTGCTGCAGATCTATCGAGCTTTTGTGTTTACGGCAGATACCGTCGACGTGACGTGCGCGACGACTCGTGTGATCGCTGAAAAACAAGGGTACGCAGCCCTGTCGGCTTGATTGATCAAATGGAACCACGTACGGTTAATCTTGGGCCCACTGCTCGGTGACGCCCTGAAGATTCGTCGTTTATTCAATAAACAATTCTCCGGCAATATTTTCCCGTGGTTCCAGCTATGGTGAACCACAAAAATTAAACCCCGAATTTTTCAAAAACATATTAGACGATTTTTAATTCTTTCCTTGAGATTCCGCAGCCAAAAAATTCCTACAAGTAATACAATATGTGCACCTTCAACTAGGGTACTTGTTTAAAAAGGAAGTGCACAAATTATTCCAGAAAAAAATCCCCAAAATGGCGTTTCCGGAGATCTTGCACCTAAGCCAGAGAATTAATGTCTGAAATTGCTAAATTAAATTCGCCCGTCAAAATCGCTCGAGGTCCTCGTGAGTGGCCTTCGTATTATCCGCTGACAGGCACTGAAAGCGAGATGCACGCGTCGCGTTTTGCATCATAGTGCAGCAGATGGACTCTAGCCCAATGCTGGTTGCATTCAATAATGCACCCTAGACAAATTCTGGCTAACGGGAATAACGAGTTAGAGGGTGGCTGGTGTCCACGAAGGAGGAAGGAGTCAGTTCGCGTCTGGTCTGGTCATGGACAGTACAGGATAGTACGGGACACGTTGGGGTGGGCAGTGTCGAGTTTCGCGACGTGACAGCGAGTATGCGCGCAGCTGCCAAGCGAGGCGCATACTCGCTGTCGAAGCGGACCAGCCTGTTTCAGATTTGAAACGTAACACCCGTTACAGCGATCTCGCGCGGCGCCGACAACCTCCGACCACTTTCGCCAGAAAACTATCCCCCTCGGAGACGAAACTTGGCCGAATCGCGTCTCTCTCCCTCCCCCCGGTCCGCCCGCCTACGGAACAGGGCGACACGTTTAATTGGTAATCCGTTTAAAGGATTAGTAACTCACGATGGGTATTAGGACGTGTCGCTGGTCCGCCTGCAGCTTGTCCGTTTCGCACGGACAAGCCGAAGGACACGGCCCTCGGTCACGTCGATGCTCTCTCGATCCGATCCCAGGTTCCCCAGGATTGGGACCGAGAGGTCACTGGCCCTTTTGAAGACCGATTCCTCGAAGATCGTACTCGGGAACGCCTTTGCTCGTTTTTCGCTGGCCTTTGATGCCTCTCGATTGGGGATCCTGAAGAGTCGTGTAGAACGCTGGAGGAAGGTGAACTTCACGAATCTTTTTCTAGGGAATTGGAAGAGTTTGCGGAACCAACTTATTGGGGTTTCAAATGGTGTACTGTAGAGAGTATGTCGTAATTTTTTTAGTCAGAAATGTTTATCAGTTACGAAGTTCTGATAAATATCCTAGAGGACCTAAGGACTCATATTCTGGTAGGAAGCTGAAAGAGACTGCAGCTCCTGACAGAAAGTGATCATTCAGAGCTTCTTCGACGAAAATTATAAACTTGCGGGACGGTCGGTCGTGAAAACGTCCAACCGGATCGGCGATTCACAGCGGTAGGACGTTGGCAGTTTTCCTGGGGACAGCGAGTCGGCGAACGAAAATACCGCTGACACACGTAAATACCGGGGATGAAAGGGGGAAGATAGCAGAGGCGAGTTAATTAAAACCCTCTCGCCGGCATTAGAGTGAAATCGCGGGCTGTCTCCCCCTTCGCCATTCTTCGTCTCTGGCGGGCCTTTCTTCCGGCGAACGAAGGGACAGAGAAAATCGCCGGGACATCGGGCGGCGGTGTCTGCCTCCTGGCCTCATCCGATAAAAGGAGTAGCGGGTAGCCGGCCGAACGCGTCCCGGGGCCGAGCAACAACAATAATGTCGTCGTCAGTTCGTTAAGCGCTTCTTTCAGACCCGGCCCTCGTCTCACCTCCGGCTGGCCGAACGGCCAGAGAGAGGTGCAACCCTCGAGATAACTAACCACCTCGTTCTCTGCTTTCTCTCTCCCTCTCTCTTTATCTCTCTTTCTACCCGTCGCGACCCATCGTCAGCCACCTACACTCGAACACAGTCGCGTCGGGTACCATCCGGTCGTTACGACATCGGCACGCGTGACTGCGCTCGCCCGTGCATGCGTGACTTCGTCACCTGAGATAATATCGGACGGACGACCATCTATCATCCCCCGGATTCCCTGTCGCGGGAGGAGAGTATTACTCTACGTCGGTATCTACCCGCCCGGATGACCGACGACGCACCGTCTGAGTACTCGACGAAAATGCACCGTGACGAACCCGCTGTCTTCGAGTCCTTGCCTCGGAGGTCCTCCGACTGATAGAGAGCTTCGAACCTCGAACTCTTAGGCCTCTGCAGGAGGACACGTGTCTACTTTCCTATCTCAAGTTTGACTACTTCAGATGATCGTTAACCCTTCGTAGCCCTATGTCGATGCAGACATCAATTTTTGCACCATTAGTTATATTTTTTTATCTGCATTACATTCGTCAATAATGCCGCAGTTGCATAGTACAGTAAGTGTCCCAGTAGTCAGCCTCTCATTTTTAGCCTTCTCTCTGTGCATTGCTGGTCTAATGCTTGCCGTGTACAGGGGTTTAATTGGATCCTATACGTTTTTGAAGCAGAATGTAAAGAAAAATTTGTCTGCATCGATATTTGTGAGATTTTACACAATTTCATAGAATTAGTACAATGTTTTATCCTTGACTAACGCAAGCTCGCGCGTTGCTGGCCCGCGGGAGCGTTCGTTAAAATGGCTTTCCTCGCGGAGGAATTAAATTGGCCGGCAAATGGCGGCGGGTTAATTATCTTCTGTTAACGATTCGTACGCGTTTCTGCTCGCGATCCAGCAAACCGTGACGTTTCCTCCATAAACCTTTGACCGAGACGCCCGGCTCTCCTAGTGGAGAGGGTTGGTTGGCTGTGGCCGCTAAAACGTGTAATAAACGCTACAAGGAAGGCCGTTCCCGGATTCTATTCACGTACGCGCAGAAATTGATCGTTTAACTGCTCCCAGCGTTTCGAGCAGTCCGGCCGCGGCTCTATATTTATATTCTTATGTAAGATCGGGGTAGATAGACGCGAGGGAAGCGGTTAAACGAGCTTGGGGGACTCGGCCAGCGTCAGTGTTGCAACCTGCTTTTTCGAGAGAGACTATACTCTCTCTCTCTACTTCTCTCCGCTGGCCCTCGGTTTTTCGGATTTCGTTCGACGTCGAAATTGATCGTTTTTCAATCGATAAATCCGTTTCGGCACGACGGCACCGTGTCGGATCGCTCTCTGATAACGAACACGGGTTAGGAGCTGCAATTATCGGCACTTCGGACGCGCTAAACTTACCACACGCGCCATCAATCAGCTGATCGAGACACCTGGCCCGACCCACCTGTATCGATCATCTCTAGGGACCTACGATCAGAGATTTCGGGTAATAATAGACAAACCAGGGCGGTGGCCTTTGTCTGTGGAGCACCGGTTGTACTGATTCTTGGCGATCCACACTTAGCTTTGGTGGTCTACTGTCTTATTATGTCTTTTCGGTGGAAATTGTTAGGGTGGAATCGTTTTGACGATTGTGGAGTTGGTCTGGTTTGATGAAAGGGGTCTTGTGACTGTTGTTAGGTTTTTGTGGAACTGCTGGAGCTGTATTTTAAATAAAACTGGCTAAATTTTGCATTTCTAATGTACAGTTAGACTGTCCCTCATTATTAGTCTGTTCCTTCAAGTTTCCAATAATTGCTGTCTTTCCTTCAAACGATTCTTAAAGGAGAAACTGTTAGACATAAACGTGCAGCTGACCATAGAATGAAACATTTATGTTAAAGATTAATAAAATACATATTAACTCAATAAATGGTTGAAGGATGAGAACATTTACATGTACAAACATTTTCCACAACAATGGTAATATTCCAAGTATCAACATACTCACAGTCCTCAATGAACTCCGAAGAAAAACTTCACTGTGCTTACACTACAGGAACATAGAGTACCACACATAAATAATAAATACATAAATCTAATCATCCGTAAAAGGCCCGGATATTATCGAAAGAACTCTAGGAACACAAATGTCCAGCTTCTGCCAGCAGAATCTCCGAAAACCACGACACTTTTTCTGCCTCGATCGAGAAATCTGCGAGCGGAGACGAGCGGAGACGAGCTGAACGATCTTTCCGCTCGGAGCTCGCGCACGTATGCTTGCCGTGGACACGTGTAACGTATGATCACAAGCGGACAATGAGAATGCGAGTGATGCGACGCCGGTCGGCTCGGTTTTGCACAGACGATCCGTCGTCCTCGTCGTCGTCGTCGCAGCCGTGCTTGTCGTCGCTGGCATCGTCGCGAGCGGGACACGCGGCCGCGGGGAATGTTATCGCGGCTGTATCGTCCGCCGGTTTTCATTACCATTCGTGCCCAGCGCCGGCCATTGCCCTGAAAAACTCGATTTGATTTATTGCCAGCCGCATAGCCGGTGTCTCGTAACGTCCGCTCGCGGATGCCTGCCCTTTCTGCATTTTCGAGCGCAAAACGCGTCCGCCGAATCTGATCGAGCCCCCTTTATCATTCCGATGGCCCTTCGTTTCGATAGATTATTGTGGCTTTAAGCAATGCTCTATAAGCGATGCTCCTTTTTACGATTTTCTGGCCTGATTCTGTTTTATGGAGGTATTATGCAGTTTTGAATTAACAATCGTGGTCTAGGTTTCTCCTTTCCACGATTTTCCGATAGTGATTCTGGTTTGTATTAATTATTCAAGAAGGTAAGATATTCTTGAATGGCTCTTGAATGTCCCTTCTAACAATTTTCATTCTGCATAAATTCCGCAGTCTATTAATGACTGCGATACACATTATCGCTCAGTATCCTCGTCCAGTTAAAGGATCTTAAACCACCCCGAATAAAGGCAATGGTAACAGGCAAGAATAATGATTCAGGTCTGGAAGGATTAACTCGTAGATTGTCTCGGGAACCAGTTCTCAGAAACACCATCTAATCCCTCTTGTATGGCGATAAAATGAAATATTTGAACAAGATGCATTAACAAGAAGAAAAGGGATTCAATTTAAATAGATCGACTACTTCAGTACATGATAAATAAATGCGTTCGAGTGCGAAGAATTAAAAATCACAAAAGCAATTTTGCAAAATGTTTGCATTGACAGGAGCCAGATAGAAATTTCTTCTTTTAATTATCTTATTAAGCACAAATTAATACATCGATGTACTTAAATCTTTTTAATATGTCCAGTGTTTTAAATGCATAATACACAAATGCATAATCTCTGCAGTTTTGTAGTTGCCCTGTCTCCCACATTTTTTAATGGAAAATTGATGAGAGAGTGAGGGACAACGGTGCAGCGGTATAAAACGTGGAGTCTAGTCATTCTGGATCCGGATGCGATGAGAGAAAGAGAGAGAGTTCGAAACGCGTGTCCCCATGTGAGAACCGACTTGTTCCTGCTCGGTCCGGCTGGTATGTAAATACCCGCGCCGTCTCGTGGACACCGAGTTACCCGCTTATAGGGCACGCCGATATTAATGCCCGTCGCGGACGTCGCTCGTTATCGCGAGCAAATACGCTCAGCCGGAGCGGATCGACGCGTTCGACGCTTCGCTCCGAACACACGAGAGACGATCCTCCGGCTTCGGGTTGAGAAAAAAAAAGGAAAAGAACCCAAGTGGAGAGAGGAACGAGAGAAAGAGAGAGGTTTAAGAGCGTCCGACCGACTGACGCTCGACTTCATTTTCACGAGGAATTTCGTATTACGCTTCATCGAAGTCGTTCATTGGAAACAGGTTTCTGTCGGGCGACCGTTCGCCAAGTGTTTTGCGGATCCGATGGCGCAGCTGATTTCTGCGCTGCTCTCTCCGATCGATGATAGACGAATTGACATTGAGACGGGCAGCGCTGTCAAAATAATCCCCCTCCAAATTCTTTCTCGTGATTATTAAAACGAAACGATTTTTTCGAGTTTGATCAAGCCGTTCGCGTCTTGAAAGTTTCACTGTAGAAAAGATGGTGGTAGAATCATAGAATCATGAACTTTTGTGAGGATCTTCGTAAACCAGATAATTTTTCTGAATTTTCTCTGAAGAGTAGAGAAGTTTCCCCTTAGAGTTGAAAAAGAAATTATTGTTGGATGTACAACTTTCTTCATTAATTACGATATTCACATTCCAAAAATATTAATAAATGGAGAATACATAATGTAATAGAATAAATCAATACATGTGACTAATAATCAAGGTAAGTAATCAAGGAAATGAAACTTGATTGGCTCAGAACAAATTGGCTCGGGCTCGCGAGTAGGTGAACTTGCTCCCATCGCTACCGATGACGAACACATGCGATCCGCCGGCTTTTCTTCTTCTGGACCGCGCATTAATTATCCGTAAGGAGGGCCGAAAGGGCCAAGAACGAGATCTCCGGTGGACGCGACGAATATTCAAATGGAAAAAGAGGCTGCACCGAAAAGAACCCCCTGGGGACGTGTTTTGCATGGAAGATCCGCGTGGTTTCGCGGAGGAATTTATTCGTATACCCCATGTTAGGCGAATTTGGTAGGGAAATGGTTGCATTAATGAACCGGCAGGGAAATCCACATTGAAATAGCGTCGGCCGTCCGCACCGGCCGACTAATTATAGGATGTCATAGATACCGGCATTATTGACGTAACACGCCGAGCTCGTTACGTTTATCTTGTTCGGCCCCGATTGGTTTAATTCGTACCTGCGCGCGGACGCGTGTCTGATACGCATTGCGTGTTTTTGTTGGATTAAAACCTAGCCTTGGAAGCCTTTTTTTCCTCGATTACTCTCCGGCCTGCGCTACTTTGTTGTTAATCATTTCTGAGAATGGTGAGGAAGCGTACCCATCTTACAACAATTCGTTCAATTCCTTTTTCGCTGTAGTAATTCGTGGGCTGATTCAGCAACCACGAAAATTAGGTGAAATCGAGCCCGCTTATTTGATTAGTTTTTCTAGCCTCCTGTATTTCGCAAATTATTTAAATTGTTACTCTCACAGTACGAAAATTAATTTTCAAATATGGATGAATCTCTGTTTCTGTCACCACAAAACAATATTTGACCCAAATCCAAAAATTCCTCTTCACATTGAAGAATCAGATTCCAACAAAATTTTACTCTGGTCTAGAAGATTCGAAAAAGATAGACAATGAATACCTATAGTAAAGTAGCAACATGAGAACAGATCACCGATACGGATTGTGAGAAAGAATAAAGATCAAGATTTTCTCAAGCCTTCAATCTCCTTCATCAACTTCATGACTCATGACATAAGAGATACCTTCAGTCTCGAATCTCTGTGCAACATCTCACTTCAAAAAAGGAAAACAATCCTCGGGGAATGAAATACTAAAGAGAAATTTTCAACAAAAACGATCGACCTCTCACCGAGCAATGCAACATTTACATACTCGCAACCGTCCCAGAGAAATTAAAATTACCTCCGCAGAAACAGCTACCAAAAACGTCTCGGAAGGGACAAGCAGAGTAACGCGGAATGCGATGGAACCCCGATCGGAATACCTTCGGGAATACATCATAATATCGCGCAGAAATCTTTAATTTCGAACTTGTCCGAAAGAAACGGTCCCCGCGAGTGTTTATGGCTATCGTGACGCGGAATCTCTTCTCCAAAATCCGGCCCGCGTTCGGAAGAACCCTGCGATGCGATTTCGCAAATTCCCCTAACGATCCTCATCCCCTACTTAAACCTTCATGTGGGTTGTTCCATAGTCGACATGGTGGACTAGGAAAAATGTTGAGGACATGAGAAGTGTGTGTTAATATCAAGCTAAAATAAATATAAAAACGTGAGCTGCTCGATTGCTTTTGTGGCCCAATCTACAGTGGACGAGCAGGAACGATCGATTGCAACATACCGTGGACGTTAAACATTCGCATAAAATTAAATTGAGAACCTTAGCCATCCCGAAATTAGCTTCCGCAAGACCAGCCTCGATTCGCCGAAACACCGACCTCGACAGACTTCATAAAACTCGGCATAACACGGTCCGCTAATTGCAGCGGGTTCTGCGCAGAGGTCCGGATCAGATAGGGGTCGCGGTTAGACTGGTCGATCCGCATAATTCGCGTTATCCGGGGATGATCCCGGCCGCAGGAAATATGCGTTGCACCGTTGGCGGCGTCCGGTACCCGCGAGCGGCAAAACCGCTCGAGATTTATCTGATCGCACGGTCAGAAGCGAATAATTCGATCGCCCGGGCCCGTTGTCCCGATGCGACGACTCATTAACATTCCGACGTGTATATATCGAAGGAAGAAGAAGAAGAACCGGAGGAGCCAAACGAACGAACGGGTGGCGGGCCAGTGGATCCGCCATAAAGGACTCTCTCTCGCTCGCCGTCGTCCTTCCTGCTCGCCTTCTTTCCTCTACTCGGCCCGCAACAACCCGTTCTACCGTCGAGCACTCGATCCGCCGCGGTTTCAGTGCCCAGATGCTACCTGCCCGCAACCGACACAAGTGCGATCCGCTCGCGTCGATTCCCGAATTTCGGCGACCCGCGCGAAACCCGCCCGCACCACCTGAAACCAGACGATCAGGCGATCCGTCGCCGACCGACTCCTGCGCCCAGTGAACCGGACCCTGTGCACGAGAGACTTGGGAGAGACAGCTATCCTATGGATTGTCAGTGTACCTAGCTGGCAAAGTGAATCCTCGCGGATGCTGCCGGAAAGGACTCGCGAGCTGCGCAGGATAACGATCGGGTGAGATTGATCGTTGGGTTTTATAGTTTCTAACCGAAAGATTCAACGCTTGGAGGGTTTGATCGTTGTGTCTTGTTGTTTGATGTTGTTTTCGTGGATACAGGCTTGCCTCGGCTCGTTGTGAGGGGATTCTTACGGGTCGAGGGTGTTTTGTTTGTTGCTACATAGAGTGGAAGTGATACTTGCTGATGATGATGGCGCCACTGTACGGCATCTCTGATGTTACCGTTGCTCCGCGGGATTGTTTCTCTGGTTTGATGTTGGGATAGGTCATTGACAGTGTTGGGCATTTTTGTTGTTTCCGTGGTCGATGTTGAGGTGTTTTGAGATCTTCGAGCGCTCTTGAAGACGACAGTTCCAATCATTCAATGTTGAATGTTGAATCTGGATTGTGACAATCTCCGCGATTCAATATTCGCTGCAATATTGTTTCATGTGGGTCCATACTGTCGAAAGTACGCGGAGGAAGACACCACTCTCACCTACAAGGTGTTCAAAAATATCAGAAACAAAAGTTCGAAGCTCTTAAATTTGCTAATAACTTCCTCGACAATCTTTGAATCCGTGTAATTCTTCAATAGATAATTTTTGGATACGAGTTAAAAAAATCTACATTGCAGTTTCTATAGATTCGTGTGAAAAATAAATAAATGAGGCGTAAAACAGCTGGAAGATTAAAAGAATTTGAGACCACCAACGTACTATTATCACCTCAATAAAATTATCTAGGGAATAAATTTTGATCTGGTTCTAGTATCTTGCAACAAACCCAGAACACTCTAATTTCGCAGAAATTAAGAAGCCTACTTCAATGCAAAGCATTGCAGAATTGAATCCGCCAACTTTCAGTTTTATTCACCTATCGAACACTCATCGACGCGCACCGCAATTTTAATCCCGACGATTCCAGCCACCCAGTACAAACACTCGGAGACAGGGAACAGGGGGCAAAGGCTATAGAGAGATCGCAGACGAGATTCCCGTCGTCGGCGGAGGGCCGCGAGGAATAAAATCTGGCCGCATTATTCAATCGGTGCACCGCGCGGCCGGAATGCGCGCGGATCAAACTTAATATAATGCGAGCGGGGCCGGACAAAAAGCGTGGGCGCGTGCGGTCTCGCATGCGGAATCGCCGGCGAGGACGCCGGGCACCGCGACGCCCCGCAAATTAATAGAAACGACGCCGAGAACCATCCCCCGGTGCGACGTCGACTCGGTTCATCGGGTATGCGTGCCGTGCGAGCAATCCGATTGCCTCGTCGTCCTTCGAAATACCTCGCCGGGATCCCGCGCCGCATCCTGATCGCCGGATTTTCCCTTCCGACCATTTTCTTCCATTTTCGTCGCCCGGCACGCTGATTGAACGTTTCGTTAACCGACCCGCTCGCGGGAACCGGAAATCGACCGTCCAAGTCGATTTTCTTTTGTTAGAGAAATTAGCAAAATGGAGGTACCGAGATCATAAGATCATTCTATTTTATTACGGAAATTGGCAAAATGTACTGAGAACTTCATTGTGGTTGATCATAGGGAATTGTGCCAATGTATTGAAAACTTTTTCTTAGAAACTTCATTGTGTCTTCAATTATGCATTTTCCCAATGCAGACAGGGGAGGTATCTGTGAATCTTACTGGCAATATACTGAGAACATGCTAATATTCGAGGAAGAATTATCAACTACATTTTTGAAAATCTATTTAACATGTTTTCGCGCGATTCGGCGAGTTTGCAACATTCTCAGAAATTGATCGTCCTACCTGTCCGTTCATAACGCATGAAAACGGACCCCCAGGGTGGCCATAATGAAGAGATATGTAATCGAGGCGCGCTCGCAGCTTCGATCCTCGAAAATTCCCGGATAATCGGTTCCCGATAATTATCGGCCGCCGGTTGTTTAAGGGGGACGAGGGCACACGGCTTCGGGGTCCGGAGAAACCTCGCCACGGATGCTCCACACGTTCGACCGTGTGCCGGAAGCTGCGATAAGAACGGATATCGGCCAGGGATGCGTTCGACAATTTTAATTGACGAGCCTCCGTCGAAAAACCGCCCTGACGCATACATTAACTTCCTTTATTTTCAAAGCAAGTCGCGCGATGCTCATTTTTTAGAACGTCCGACCAGTAACCAATTCTGCTTTCGATTCTTAAGTATCCATTACCGGTTCTTACCGTGAACGTGAAGACACAGTTACAAAAAATAGTTACACAGCCACTTCGTTAATTTTTTTCGTCGCGTCTAAGTGCTTTTGAAAATACTTGGAATCTGTAAAATGATGTCTGGACTGTGAACCATGTACAAAATAACGAGTAACGAGAAAAAGTTCGTTCTTTAGAACCTCTTTAGAGAAATTAATTTCTTCAATCCAGCCATTCTACTCTTCTGCCATATGTTCCGACGATTTCCCGCGGGCTCATGAAGTCATCACTAGCCATCGGCTATCGACGCGTACGATAATTTTAATTGCGGGTTCTCTGGGTCTTTCGCGACGTATTTTATGACGAAGCGGACGTCGTCGCGGATGCCGTCGCGGATGCCTCGGCAAATCGCCGGGAGGAACGGCCACCCGCCACGCGATAATTAAGCCTCCGCGGTTTGTCGCGCTAATGAGGAGTTTATCTTACGACCCTGGCTCCCTTGGCCACCCCTTGCACACACACATATACATACGCCCGCCCGTAGGCTTCCATTCTACGCGCAAACAGACAGCCGTCGGAGAAAATAAAAAGACGCGCGCGCGGGCCCCGCGAAACAACTCTTTTTCAACCGTATAATTAAGGTGACGGGGACCGATACGGGGATCACGCTTCCTTGGGGGCATCCGAACGCTTCCGTCTCTCGCGAAATCCTCGGACGAAGGCTTCTTCAATTAGAGTCATTCCGATATCCAAACCCCTTTTACGATCCTAAACGAATGAATCTTCGACCATTCTAACAATTTTTGCTTTTCAGTTGAACGGATTGTGTTTTACTCAGTATTCAGTTCGTCACCATTTTGTCACTAGAATTGTCCTTCCCTTTTTACTCTGAAGTTGTTAAAATAACTTCTAGAATTAAATTGAATAAATTTTACTTCATTAACTTTTTAGTAAGAAATTCTCTTCTATTTGCGATTGGAGCTGCTCAGAAATTGGTACTCTCTTCCATCTTTTCTGCAAAATCGTTAAGCAATCGAGAAATGGCGGCCACTGAAGGCTCCGGCGCGCAACAAAGAATTCGCGGAAACGAAGAACTCGGTAGCAGGATGGCGGAGTGGTTTAACGCGGTGAAGGAGGCGAAATGAAGAGTGCCGGATCGATGGCACAAAGATACAGGGCAGGCCGGCTCAAAATTAGACTCGACAAAGCTACTTGGTCTCGGAGGAAGACCGTCTGGTCGGCGCAAACGCAAACGCAAACGACAACCTGGGTCTCTCCCTCCTCTCTTCTACGCGGCGGCGGCACCGGCCGAAATATTATGTTTCGGCAAACAGACGAAAGTAGAATACAAATATGTAAAGTCTGCACTCGAAAGGCCGCGCGGCTTTACGTTTCGCCGGGCTTCTCCCCCCTCGGCCCTGGATTTGTCTTTCTGCCTCTCGACGTGTTGACGTTTTCAATCTCTTGTCTCGAGCCGCTCACGTAAATCTAGACATCTCTTTACCCCCCGCCACCCTCGCTCACGGCCATGTAAATTGCGCAACAAAGGACCCTGTCTTTGCCGAAAGTCTGCCGACCCCTTCCGGATCTCTTTCGCAAATGCGGAAATAGTTGGTGCCCTCCTTTCAGGATCGCCTCGGCGGTTTAAGTGGCTCGTGAAATATTCCAACTGATTTTCTCCTTTTCATAGGAAGAGTTTAATTGGAGCGATTTTTAAGTGTCTATGCTTGTCGCAAAGTTTCAAACTACTTGTATTGATTTTTGTATAACCACGTCGGCTGCTTCGGGATATTTAATATTTTTGCTTGGAATTTTCTACACATTTACAGTCTAGTAATATACACTGTAAAACAAGCTGAAACATTTTTCTAAGAAATTCTAAGAATATACAAAAATGTGTGATTTAAACAATTGTAGTTACTCTCTATCATCCATGTACCCAATGACACTAGACTTTCCGAGGATTCAAAGCGCTGCACTTCTTCGCGTGCGTTTTTCTCTCGATTTCAATCTCCATAACGCATAAGATTGCATAATCTCTAAAAGCCGCGAACGGTTCTCCTTTTTCCTTTCCTCTCGTCTGTTCCGGTATCCGCGGCGAACGTCAGCTCGAGAACTACTTCGAGCGAAATTGCTAGGAAGGAAAGAGAGAGAGACAGAGAGGTTCGAATTCCGTTCGAGTATTACCAGTGGACTGCATAGTTTTCTCGACACGCGCCCCGAACGACACGGTGGCCAACTTGTCCGGGAAAATGCTAATAGCCGAGGCGACGCGACGTTCGATCGAACGAAAGGCGCAAAATTTCAGCGGGTTCTCGCCACGCACCACCACCCACCCCTTTGGAACATACACCCCCTGCCACAAGTTTCTCCACACTTGCTGGAAACCAAACTAAAATCGTTGAAGAAACATTTAAAATGACTACAAAATCGAAGCAATTTAACCATTCCAATGATTTTATGCATTTCCGATAAAAATGGGGGTGTTTAAAACAGTGGTTAAACTACAGGAGTTTAAGAAGAAGAAAGAAAACATTTTTATGTAACTCAACGAAAATGTTCATTTTGCATAAAGATCCACAGCCTGGTAATTAGAAAATTAAGAGGAGTACAGTAAAATCGACAAATGATTGCTTTCTTTTGCTAACCGACTGGAAATCGCGATAGTTGTGGCCGAGGGTGTACACACCACATACGGCGAGATAGAACTAGACCGTGGCTAACGGGGGTGGGACGCGGGGTTGGCAGTGGGCGTCGGGTTCGAGACGATTGTGCTCTCTCGGCTCTTTCTCCGGGAGCGCTTTGTAGCCCGTAAACTTTCTTGGTTCGACAACCCTCGCTCGGTCCCGAGGCGGAGGAAACCGAGAGAGGGAGGATAAGAGAACAAGAGAGAAAGAGAGAAATCTAGAGTAAGGGGGGTGGGAGAGAGAGAGAGGGGCCGTAGGAACAGTCGAATCGAGCCGTTTCCAGCCAAGTTTTTCCATGGCGGTAGCTGCGCAATCATTTGTTCAACACACCGCCAACAAATCCAATACGCTGCCAGCCAACGAACACACGGATTTCGCTTCTCCTTCCGTTTCTGCCACTCCCCCACCCCCCTCCCCTTTGCTCACCGTTTCGATTCCCCTCGTCTTTGTCCACCGGAGGAACTGAAGGAGGAATGAGTGTGCGAGCCGTGTACAGACAACGGGGCACCCGCTCGGTTTCCGTGGTCGTCCGTGATCACACCTGTCCGTGTGGTCTGGGTTAGGCGAAGTTACCCTGGTGGGGGTGGTCTTCAACTATTTGAATTCCTCGGACTATAGCGCCCGTTCCTCCGGGAAACACTGCCATGGCGACTTTCGACTGAGCAACATCGCGGAGATTTATTTTTATATGCTGTTCCGATAGACTTCACATTGTATACGATTCATGCACTTGTGGAATAAACAAATTGTTAAATTTAAGACAATCTTCCGGGACGACTATGTTAGATAGTTTTCGTAGAACGAAGCACATGAAGTTGCATTATTCTGAAGCCACACTCCCCACTAAAATAAAAATTATTTTCATGATAGCCAATCAAAAATAACATAAATAACGCACATACGTGCTACGTATTGTTGCACAGTTGATCAGAAAAATGCATTGTGACATGTGCATCCCAACAGGGCCGAAAGGCTTAAATTTCTTACAACAAAAAATTGAGTAGAACCAAGTAAACGTGTGCGGACGAGGAGCAACAAATCCGCGGGCGGGCACGGTTTTCCATTTCCTGTGGAACAGTGGTTCGTGTCTCGCGTCATGGTGTTCGCCGCATGGAAATCAGTTGTCACGGATCGATTTCACGGCGACACGGAATTTGTTTGTACCAGAAGAAAGCCCGGGGAAAAGCTTTTCCAGTGTCGCGCGATCCCTCGGCGAAACAGAGAAAGAGCGAGAGTGAGAGTGAGAGAGACGACCGAAAACCAGAGAGGGAGGACCAGGAATAAAGGGGGAGGGGGGCAGGTTTGGCGAACGTGAGAGGACTGCGGATTTATTCGGAAACACTTCTCCTCGCCGGGGATAGCGTTCCGCGCGAATAGACGCCGATACTCGAAGGGCGTGGAAAAGGGCCGATTCCTTAATATCCCCCGGGGACTCCCCCGGATCAGATACACATCGCTCGGGCTCGCCTATCTATTCAATATGCCTCCATTATTTGGTAGGTGATAAGGTGGAACGGTAGTCTGACTCCTCTTCCCTGAACGGCCCTTACCCTACGCCGACCGACCACGTTGCCCTCCGGATATATCTTGGTCCCCCGTGGGATCATGCCGATGAACGATAGTTCCCCCATCTCCTTCTTTCTTTTTCCTTGCTTCTTTTCTTAGCTTCTATCGCTTTTGCCTCGACAGTCTTTGCTCTGGTTCTTTCACAGAGACAGCGTTGCGATTGTGAGGCGACCGATTTGTTTAAGGTCAATTTTCAGTGATTGTTTCGTTAAAAAATCGACGAATTCTATTTGCTAACTAGGACTACGAGTTTTATGAATTCGATGATGTTTAGTTTAGTCGATACTTCTTAGGGACACGTGAATCCCTTTATTATTTCAAAATTATTGCATCCTTCGTAATTTTTTAAAAAAAGAAAGCCGGGTGTTAAACCGATCTCCACACTTCTCTACCAGAATCTCCAACACGAAGCTGCATCCGCAAACGGAACAAAGCGCGGGAGCCGAACTGCAAAAGACAATAGCAACTTGCCAGCCGAATGGGTTCACGCAACACCCAAATTAAACAGTGCAGCATTCCTCTCGACGCGGTGGGAGCGTGTTAACAAAAATTGAAGCGAAAAAAGTGATTCATCGGGGGAAAAACGGAAAAAAGCGAAAAACGAAAAAACCGGAGCGAGCTGGTTGGCAGGATGCACGAACTCGCAGGCAGAGTACGACTCCGTACGTGCGAAATCCATTCAGTCGGTGTATACTCGCGGAACTCGCGACATCGACCTCTCTTGTCGAATCACACCCCACCCCCCTCACACACCATCACCACTACTACCATCACCGCTGTATAACGGGCGCGCGGGAGGTTTTCAGGGCGGCTTTTCACCGGAGAAACATGGTGTACGTTCTATAAAGGCGGCCCGTATCTCGACTCGTATCTCCGCGGCCCCGGTGAAACCGCCACGGGATGTCAACCCCTAAGGGTACACAATGGGCCCCATATGTTTGCGGGGGTGTAGAACGACGGGGACCTCGATCGACCCCTTTACCCCAGATCCCGCGAGACTACCTTCCGCGAAACGTTCCCGCGAATTCGCATTCTCCGCCGCGCCGGTTTCCAGGAACCTGTAATCTTTTCTGCCTCTGTGGCGGGGGTGAAACGCCGTGGTAGTAACGTTGTTCCAAAATTTTTGGAACAACAAAACAGACGATTTTTAGAGAAGTCAGTGTTCTTATAATTTTTAATGTAAATATTGTATAAGCTTTCTCAAACGCCACATTTTTCACGAGCATCAATTCGTTGAAAATAAAGCGACCGGTTTACCGAAACAGCGAACGTCGACAAATGGCTCGATTAAACATTAACAACGAATTCCTGGCTACAAAAATGTCTCGAAAAAGTGGCAGCATTATCACGATAGTGCAGCTCGTAAAACAAAAGGGCATCGTAAACGTCGCTTTAAAATCAGTGTGGAACGCGGAGTCCCAAATTAGTCGTAAATTAATTTTATCCAGAAGCGTTTATACAACCGTCACGCTCGACCCGGCCGCCATTAGAATGGACTATCAATTGTAGCTACTGGAAACGAGCTTGCTCCGTTTTACGGGCGACGTCGATCCCGCGGGCGCTAATTAACATAAGCGATCGCGGACGCGGAGAGCCGGGGGCACGAAAATAGTGCACGTCGAGAACCGGCGCGGTAAGGCGCGGTGGCCCGAGGGGCGGCTGCTCGTAAATTTTTACGTGTCATCGGGGGCCCCGGAGGCACGCGGCCCTTTTCGCCCGTTGCTGATTTTCCGGTGGCTCGCGTGCAGAACGCTCCTTCTCGCTTCTAATGGAAACGATGTTTCCTTTCGCGTCGCCGTTTTCCTGAAGTTCGCGGTCCCGCAGCAATGAAATGCACTCCGAGCAGGCCGTAAGAACGCGCCGCGCGATGCATACTAAGCGGACCCGGTGCATTTCGATTCTCTCACCCTTTCCGAGCACTATAACTTCGCTTTTTAGCGATCGCCGGCCCCACCTTCGCAGTAAACGCGTTTTAACCGTCCAGCACTTTTCAGTACAGTTGACTCGGTGATTTTTTGCTGTCCGAAATTTTTCCACTGCTTATCATCCTCGTTGAAGTGCTTTATTAAAATTGAGAGGATGCAGTGTATAACATTAATTTGACTATTTAGGTTGTGTCTAATTCAGCTCAATATTCCTCAAGTATTCCGACATCTGAATCAATTATTGCAAACGTTCCCACGTTTGCTAGAACGACCGCTGAATAAGCAACGTTATCGAATTTGCAGGGAGATCGGTGTTGTTAATTGAATTCCTTTTAACGTCGCTCGCTCAAGGATTTAGTTACGAATGTAGCCGTTTTATAGTTAACGAGTGGCACGACCTGTTAGCGTACCGATATTAAGTTTTATTCGTCGCGTCCGCCGGTGTAATTATTAAAATATTCACGAGCGTACCCGTGTCAAACGACAGTTTAATGTCACCGTGTGGATAAACGCGGATCAAGTTTTAATTTCAAACTCGTTTCTCAGCAGATCCGTGCCTTCCGTCAGGTGTCAGTTGCTCTATCTCTTTCACTCTCGTGTGTGTGTGCGTTGATCGGGGCGGCTGCAATTGTCGGCGTCAGAAATATTGAGAAAGGAAGCTTGTCAATGCGTGATTCTTGTCGGGTGAAATTGCGAAAAATGAAAACGGTGGAACTCGTTCTCGAGGACACTTATGTCACAGACCGAGAAGCCTTGCACAACGTGCTCGTGGGAAAAAGACATCGAACATTGAATATCACTTGGACAGTCGTCAAAAGGAACTTGTTTACTAAGTAATCGACTGCAAAGAAAAATCAACACCGAACCGATCTGCGTATCTACCCGGACTCGCTTTATGCAATTTTAATCCGAGCCTCGCAACTGCCTTGAACTGATCTACCTTGGAGCAACCATAAATTTAATACGAATCTTGCAATCCGCTTACCGATGTGTCTGTACTGCGCCGATCTACATACTTTAAAGTTAACATAAATTCTATCCTGCGATCTTCTTACGATCCAGATATTCCAGGCAAGTGGTAGTGGAAAGTCCGATCGATCATCTCGGAGACAAATGGGGCGATAAAAAGATGAATGATACTGTATCAGGAAGATTAGACTATAGAAAACAACTGATTTACAGGGTAACTAGCTCATTAATTCGACCATTGAAGAAATTACTTGTTCAAAGATCTCCATCACGTCTGATCTCTCCAAGAGTCCACATCAGCAAAGAAGTAGGCTTAGAGATTGTAGAGAACAACTTACTCACAAGCTATCCAGTTGATTAATTCGACTATTAAAAAAATTACTTGTTCAAAGATCTCCATCACATCTGATCCCTCCAAGAATCCACATCAGCAAAGAAGTAGACTTAGAGATTGTAGAGAACAACTTACTCACAAGATAACCAGCTGATTAATTCGACCATTGAGCAAATTATTTATTCAAAGATCTTCATCACATCTGATTCCTTCAAGCGTCCACATCAGCAAAGAAGTAGACTTAGAGATTGTAGAGAACAACTAACTGACTCGCTAATTCACCAATTGGACAAATTAATCCTCAAGGAGCGGTCATCCTGGGATCACGAGAGCCCGCTATAATCTCGGATCGATCCGGATCCAGAGTCCGCGAGATTAGACGGTTGCAAGACGTGAGCTCGCGGCGATCCAATTAGGGATGGTGCGTACGCGTCCGGCGACTGGTTTTAATGGACTCGGGACAGGGTCGAGAGAGCAGAGAAGCGCTCTTTACGTCGTCGACGGAGTGGCGCATTGGCAGGTCCCGTCAATCAGATAGCGGGTCGACGAGACGCGCGGACAGAGGGTCGCCGAAGTGCCGATAGCCCTGCGATCCCGGCTTCCTGCTTTAATTTAATTGGACGATCGCCAGTCGCGCGTGCCACCTGATAAATAATTAACGCGTCTGGTCCGGATCGATTATCAGGCCGGGTCCCGCGAACGACGGCGGGGGTGGGTGAGCTTCAACCACCCCATTTCGGGGGTTAGAGGGCGGAACAGTCCCCGGGATCGTCCACCGTCAATCCTCTCACGATCCGATCCATCGGCCACCGGCTTAATTGCCGCTCCTCCGTTCGGTTCTTTCATTAACCGCTTCCGACGCAATTAACCCTGGTGCCGAGAAGCGGCCAGTTTTGTCTGATTAAAATTGCAAACGCCCGGCCACTTCTAACGAAGTCGCCGACGATTTTCGCCGTTCGAGACTCGCGATCTACGAGGGTAGTTTTTTCGGAAGACGGTATCTCGATCGGAAACGCCATCGTCCGTCAGTCTTCATCAGCGTGACGGATCGCTGTTTGATTCGTTACTCCTCCCGCTGAGTGACTGATAACCGCGGGGAATTAATGCTGATTGCGGGGATATCGCGGCTGGAAGGCGATCTGATTGTTTGGAAGCGATCCCAGTTAGCATAGACATTGGGCATGTGCAGGAAGAGCAGTTCCAGGTGGTCTTGTAGTTTTAGAAAATTTGATTCCTTGCTCATTTTGTTGGAACTGTGATCGTGATTCTCCCTTTAACGTTTTTTCTTACCAAGAATGTGGGAAATGTGAAATGTCGAAAAATTTGGATAATGTAAAATATATTTCGAATGACGATGTAATAATTCTTGGTGGCCCCTCAGAGTCGTCACCATTCGAGTGTTTATATTTAGATCGAACGGAAAGAGCATTGCGGACACATGAGCCCCATTAAAAATACGACGTAGCCTGGTACAAGAGAAAAATATCGGGAACATAAATCGAGGCACAAATTGCTTAATTAAAGTGTAATCTGGCAAAATGAATACACCGGCGTATCTCGAAAAAGTATTACGTGTGGCCGGAGTATAACTTGTATAGTTTTTAAAGCGGCCGAAACGGTGATCGTTGCAATTTAGGAGCCAGTATATCATAGACAAACGACGCATCGCGTGTCGATCGGCCATCCAGGACTTAATGGGTCCAATTAGTTCGTAAAGGACGTGTATCGTGTCCGGAGCGTGTACGCCGAATCGGTGGACAGTAATTATTTCTTCATCCAGTCGATCCGCAAGACGGTACGCAACAGCAGTAGCATAGCGTTTACGTTTCGCACATTTAGTTCATTATCATTGATACACGGCGACAGTGATTGTTCGAGGGGCGAGGGGCTGTTTATGGTTTCGCGTGTTACGCGTTATACCACGGCTGCTGGGGCAATTTTCGATACGTCGTTCTACAAGTACTGCGCGCTCCCATTATAATTACATATGCAAATGACGGGCAATGATCGACCGGCGAAAAAAAAAAATTGATCGCCGTAGAATCTGATACTTGTCAGCGACAACCCGTACCTTCGATTATTATCTTCCTAGGAGACACTTTCGAACGCCGGGCTTACTTGCTCGACAGGTTACCCTGCCGTTTACTGTTACAAGACAGCAGGAAAAGCAAGATTCGAACAGCGAAGCTTTCACTTGCTATTAATAATGTTCGTTGCAATAAATTATACGAGCAGAAATATTCACTAGCAATCGACAAAAATTGGATTCAGAACGTCAGGAAACGAGGAAATACTATTTTTCAGGATTTCTCAACTCACTAAAATTATTACATAATTGAAGAACGTGTTACTTTACTATTGAAACTTTCCAGGTTTCAAAAAGCATGTTAAGTATAATGGGGAAATACAAAACAGTGCAATTTATTAGAAAAGAGAAAACACACGCCTCAATGGCGTATCTACAAAAATATCAAACTGTAGTTGAAACCCATCATTTTAATTTACTGTGACGTGTCCAACTGTAATTGCAAAATTAGGCCACACAGCGCAAAGGTTGCCTCGCGTGCTCCGTATTGTAATTAATATTTTCGTTCGAATAAACAGGTGCCGAGGGACTTATGGTCGGGGGCGGCAGGAGCACGCGTCTCTTGCGGAGAACCGAGGCAATTTCGGGATGTACGCGAGAGCTCCGCGGGATCGATACGCTCGCAGAGGCCGGCGATCGCGGCGATTACGCGGGCGAGCGTATCGCGTAAAATTGCTTAAACGTAGGAGAAGCCCTCGTCATTACGAGGGAGCCATTAAATGTAATGTATGAGCGGTAATGCGTGCTCGAACGAGCATCGGCGGCGGCGGTCTACTTTTTCGGACGGCCCGGAACCGTCCGATTGTTCGTCGATCGAACTCGCACAACCGATCATTTTTGTACAGGGCGATGAAGAAAATGATCCGAGACCACGGAGACTCGTATTAACTTAAAACTGGCTCCCTTCGTCTCTTAAAGACATCAGCGTATTGATTTCAGCTTAATCAGATAATTAAAAGAAGAATGAAATTTTTATTTCGATCCTGTACCTTTATTTCGACCCTACCTTTGCATAAAGATACTGATAACATTCTGCATCTTCTCAGAAAATTTTATTTCAATTGACTTCCGGAATTTTTCAACTTCGCGGTATTTTAATTCTAGCTTCTAGTTTTAACACCTTACCTACCAGAAATGATTTATAATAATTTCGTTCATACACGATATAAGACCATTTTTTAGATGTCAGACACCCTGTTTTTGATCACCCTGTATATTGACGTTCCGTCGCTCTGTCGATCGGAAACCGAGGTACGCGTGTACGAAACCGATGGAAGAGCGATACGACTGGAAGCGCTTCATTTTTGCGGACCGATCGCCGCGAGCCGATCGTGTAATAATCCAATTATCCGCGACCGGCGAAACCGGTGAAACGCGGAATCGATTGTCGATTACACTCGCCTCTGAACTTCGGAATATGTTCGTCGATCTGTCGCGTCGATATAGGAACTAGGAGGCTACCGGACGATCACCTGTCTTCAAGTTTACACATACAAATTGTACAGGGTCAGAGAAAATGAATAAATTACCGAAGTTGGTACCAGTATGTCTGTCACTATACTATAAAGTGATAGAATTATTGGTCGAATGAAGGGATGAAGTAGAACAGTGAGCATTATAGACACGGTTTTGTCTTAAGGATCGGAATGTTAGTTCGAAGCAACTCGAAATTTTTCATAGAAGATAATCGTCTGGAGCGTACAGAGCTCTCGTCCGAGGCTCGTCCGAGCGGATTATCTCGCGTCGAAAAATATCTCATTTTCACGCCTGGCTCGCCGTGTCGCTTGTGATCTACGCCGATGTTCGGACTTGTTCTGCAACTTAATCGTATAAACGAACCGACCGACCGCGCGAGCGGCCGCAGATTGTATCGGCGGGGATATGACCGGCGACTAATTAGCACTTCGTTATCTATCCCTCGTAAATTTATGCCGCGCGGAGGACGATACGCTCGCGCATACTATAACTGTACGCGAACACCGATTCCTCCCCGCGCGCGCGAGTGGGTACTTGCGAATTTATCGGCTTCCTCCCCGACTTCGGTTCCAGTTTTTTGCACCGTTTTAACTATACCAAGAGAGAAATCCGCCATTCCGCCTGGCGGCCCGCCGGAAGTTGCACTTTGTTACCGACCGTTCACCATAACATTGTTACCCGTACACAACGCCGTGCCTGTTGCACGAATGCGTGAGACTCTCGGCGAGATACAAGATGATTCCCGCCGCCCCTTTTATTTCTCTTTCAAATGATTTCCTTCGGATCTCACCGCAGATAGCTAACGGCCAGCCTGAGGATGTTATGCGCGCTAACTTTCGTTCCCCCGCGTCCTTATCATATCCCTGCGTTTCCGATACGAGCGAACGTAACTCTTCCGGCCCCCGTATGATCTACGATGCACGATGTTTTGAAACGGTGATCCGCGGAACGAGGATTTTATGCGTTTACGGCGAGAAATTTAAAACAGCCGAGAGATTAAGTGAATTCGAGAATGCATTATTCTATTCTGAAATTGTTGGAGGAAGGAAGCTTCTATCTGGCAAATTGTTGTATTAAGGATCCGTAATTTACCTGATAATAATGCTTTTACATCATTATACGAAATTATTAAAATTGTTAAAGGGAGAAAGAATTTTTAGTTTGGCTTCTGTTTCTTGAAGAACATACGAGTCCTCAATTTCTGTATTACCAAAAAGCTGCAGAAAGTAATCAATATAAAACAGAAGTGAAAGACCAAATGAATAATCAAGTGTTTAATCTATTACAAATTACAAGTACGCATCGTCCCCTACAAAATCCGAGATGCATCACATAATTAATTGCAGATAGCACCTTTTATTAGAAGAAGGAGCGACCACTAAACGGTTTATAGAATAATTTAATAAACAGCGAAAATTTCAAGTTTCTCTGGATCAGATATTTGAAAATACCGCGTTGCGATCCTGTTCAGCTGTCGAGCTTAAGATCCCATGAAGCCCGCAAGATACGCCGGCGATTGCGATTTCAACGGTGGTTAATTCTCGAAACGAGTAACACAGCAGCGTCCGTTTCGGAACTGTGTTGGAGCGTTGTCGACCGCGCAGCACGCATGCAATAATGGAAATTAATTCGAACAGTAGTAAAGCGAATATGAAAATGCATGCCGGTCATTAAATCACGGTCTTCTTGCGCGAGTATAACGAGAGAAAACTGAACGGAGGGAATTAATCGGGAGAGTTGGAGCTCTACGGTCTACCACGGTATCGTTAACTTCTTCGTGTTGCGGGATTGCCTCGATGATCAGGCTAACAATAAGAAGCGGTAATTGTTGGTGTTCGGACCCGGCTTTCGAAAAATGGAAATCCACCTCGGGGGCAACATAGTTGCGTTTTCTTGAGATACGGCGCTGCTGACGTGAAATTACATGCTTTCATAAAGTACGGAATTTATTTTATTAGATGTCGGGGGGTTGCGTGAAAACGGCATGAAGTTTTAAGTGAAATTAAAAATACTGATACGCCGATGCTGTTGCGCTGGAATCAGTTCTGACGTGGGCGGGTGAGGAATTGTCTGACAGTTATGGCAGGTGGAGATTGAGGAGTGGAACCGAATTGTAATAAATTCAAGAACTCTTTTCTAGTTAATTTAATATTCTCATGTTCGGATCTGCTCTCGTTTTATTCGAACTTTTAAGAGTGATCTTTTTCTTTGAACAATAATGATAAGGACTATTACTATAATATCCCTGTCATATCCTCAGCTAATAATTACTGCAACATTAAATTCAGAAGTACAAATGAATCGAATAATATTTCACTTCTAAAATTTCCCTGAGACAATTTTCTGCTGCATGTAAAACTGCAATTTAGTAGCCACTACCTTTTAAATACACTGTAAAATAAAGTCGAAAATATATATTATAAAAATATGATTTTATATCGAGCAAAATCATTTGGTATCCAAATCGGGGTTTAATCGGCGAGCGATCGCTTCCGGCAGCGATCAGTTTTTCGCGTGACGCAGGCGCAAACAGGATCGGTGGAAAAACACGGCTGCGAGCAAATTGGAAAATTGTCCGGGAATAGAAAATCCCGCGGTCGAATACCAATTAGAGCATATTAAAGCCTATCAACGAGCAGCTTGGTTTTTTGTTCTGTTCCGACATTAAATTCAGGAATCTAGCCGCGGAATGTGGTCGGCCGATTCCAGCGGGAGGTAGCGGCGAGCCCGGGAGCATAAGTAGATAATACTATTCGCGGCGGGACATGCGCTGGATTCTTTGCCCATTGCCGATCGCAGACAGTCCGATGCGGCGTTGATCCCTGGATCGATCAGTTTCCGCGATCTTCCGAGGGGACGCGAGATTAAGCAGCCGCTCGATACGGAGATGTTATTTGTTAAGAGCCCGCGTGCCAGCCGCGTGTAAAACTTATCTGGAAACCATAATGCACCTCTCCGGAACAGGCTGACCCGATCCTCGAGCAAAACACAAGCCGCATAGCGACGCCATTTTAACGACCTCGGCATCGAAGAATGTGTTAATGTTATTTTTGTTTTGAACTTTTTCATATATGACTTTGTTTTCGAGAGAAACAGGTTCGAGAATGCATAAAACACATATGCCTGTTCATGACTTACCTTTTTAATTTGGTATTCTATTTTGTGGATTTATTGTTTAATAACAACTATTCTACGTTACTAACGATCCTATATAATAAACGCATAAAAACAAGAGAGATACGGAATAGTGTATTGGACATCGTGGAACTCTTGAAATACTAACGAGGGGAATTCGAACGCTCGGAAATTTAAAAACATTTGAAATTTTGCGGCGATGTCGTCCGCGCGGTGCTAATAACGAAACAATTTTTTTGAGAAATGGTCCAAAGGATGAAAAATCCTAATTATTGCAAGCTGTAAAAAAGTCTGAAAAAATTCCGAGATACTTATTGAAAAATTGAATTTACGTAGGGTTAATTTTCGACTCATCGTCCCTTGTAGGCACCTGTTTTGAAAATTCGTTGATTTTAGATCGACCTGTAGCGATTGTTCCAGAGTATCCGGAAATAACGAGCGTTTACGACCGCCAGCCGTCCATTACGTTTCCACTGGCCGACTCCGTGCGGCGAACACGATATAGTATTCATTTTAAAAACGGAGTTTCTAATAATCCGCCGGAGCTGTGGTGTGCCCGGCGCACAACAAATCTTGTTATCGCGGATCAGGAAAAATTGTTTCTCATTACGCTTTATTGCCCCTCGCCGGCGAACGGCGAGATGACGCACGCCGTTTCGAACTATAACTTTTTCCTCGTTACGCGATCCCGCACGGTAATTTGATAAAAATTGCCGGTAATTAGCGAGGGAATCACGAGCCGCGTAAAATTTACGACGCGAGTGCCAATAAATGATCCGGACGTTCCTGTAGATCCCAGGATCGCGGTATTTCTGCAGCTGATCTTCGGGGCTCGATCATTATCGCGGGAGCGGCTGCTGCGGGGCCCGTATTAACATTCCTCCGGGGAAATTAGTTAAGTCATTATGCCGAAAGTGTGAAAACCTCCTTGTTCCCCCACCTCCGCGGGTGCTAATTGGCGGAAAGAAATTAGCAAGGCCGCTCCTTATCGGGACCTGTTCGATAACGTTCCACTGACTGTGCAACGAAATGCGCGCAGATGTTCGTCAACTTTCCACATTTCTTCTTATTCATTTTGCATTTACTTTGATTCTAGAAGTCGGGATAAAGACTCTTCTTCGGTAAAGGTAAAGCATGCGTCCAGTATCTTCTTGAATATGAGCGATGGTTGTAATTTTACCTAACTATCAAAGTGTTAAGGAGATAAAAAAGATTGAATGATGGCCTAGCTGTTGCAAAGACATTATCTGGCTACTCAGCTCCCAGTCGTTAATTGCAGAGGTTGTTTAATTGGGTGCAATTAGTAGATCAATACGTCAAGATAAAGTGCCATTAAAAATATGAAAATCTGCAGATCGTCGATCGGCCAGAAAACTATAAATCTTTTTCGCAGGGGCCGCGAAAGCCGAAATCTTCCGTAGTTCCGGGGATCTGGTGGGAATCGCAGATTCGACTCGTCGGAAAGAAATCCGCGGGCAGCACGGCGGAATTATAGGATTGTCGTTCTCGCGTCTCGATCCGATTAGCTGTCGGAGCAAAGTCACGCCGCTTATTCGAGGCCGCCAAGGTGGCTGGAAGCGAGCCGATAAGGGGGGCCGACGACAGGTCGCCGTATCGCTGGAAAACGCGACGTTCAGGCGACCGAATCAAACACGACAACCGGGACAATGCCGGTCCGAGTGTCTCGCGCCTCGTATCGGAACCTGCTCTCACAAAAGTCGAGTGTTGTCAGCGCGATGCGACGCGACGACGCGAGACAGCTGGTTGTGCACTTTAGCACCTGTTCTCGCGATTTTTAGTCTACGCCGAACGGTGACCACTAGACTGCGGATTTTTGAAGAAATTGGGGTGAAATATAAAATAGTAACATATTAGAAAAATAGAAGAATAGTGTTTTCAATGGAGAAAAATTATTAAAAAATGAAGTGAATTTTTATGTAACTCCTGCGTATCACAGTCGACGCGAAACATTTTTATTCTGCATAAAAATCCGGAGTTTAGTAATACAATGACAGCCAAAACGCAAAATAAAAATGTTCTACCTGAGTCGCAAGAAGGTAGAATGAAGTAGAAATTTATTTTCTTTCTTAATATGTTTAACAGGTTGAAAATAATATATCAGTAAACAATCCACTGTCTAGTAACCTTTATTCCAACCGGATTCCTTTTCTTAAAATGTAAGAAAAATTGTTTTATGCACTTTATTGAAACACACATGTAATAAATGAAAGATTCGCTGGTTACCCGCTATGTAGATTCGTGGGTCCGTCGGTCCGAGTAAAAAGCGCTTCGAACCAGTCGAGCCTCTGCCAAAAGGGAGCATCGGGACACGGTTTGACAGCGTGGTCTTGGCAGTCACGGTTCCGTCGCCGGACAATCTCGGTATCGTGTCATCGGCGACGCTGATTGCTTATTGCTCCCACATAAACAGCCGGGAATGCGAGGCATCCGGCGAACAAGCTGGCACAATGCGACGCAAAGTTGCGTATCATCGCTCGGTGATCGATGATCGACGACAGGGGACTCGATCGCCGTGGTCCCCGGCGATCGATCAGCCGCCGGGAGGAGCGAGACTCGGATTCCCCGCTGTCATATTAAGGGAACGAGTTTTTGGCAGCGTCAGGAACGAAGAGAGGTGGGGAAAGAGGGGGATGTCGAACGAACGAGTTTTCGAGAGGCTGTCCCGATCGGACCCTCTCCGACCGATATCCGGCTCGAACGGCTGCTTAACGTCCGTTAATTAGTCCAATTAGAGTGACGGCGATTGCCCGCTAATTAGTTCAGGTATACGTAAGAACGGGCCTGATCGCGTATGTATCTGCCGGCTGATCGGCCCCGGCCGGATGTCAGCGGATGTCCTACCGGGATGCGCTCGCGCCACGACTACGTCTCTATGCATTGTGTACGTCGTCGTGCAATTGTCGAGGCAGTTGTCCTGTGGATAGTTAATAGAGTATAAACAGAGTATAAGAATCGTCATACAGTTGTTTCGTCTCCAGCGAGTTAATTAAATGAACAGCTGCAGCGTTAAATACAACAGAAAGATGATCATATTAACAAGAAGTGTCTTCGGAAATATATATCATCAATTATATAGTTATAAAAATGGTCAGTCATCCGGGGGTAAAGCAAATGGTAAATATCTACAGGTGAAAATGACATTTGACACTTCGCTAACACCGTAATGATCCCGCGTCCCACAAAGTTAATGCAAAATAAAGTTAATAAAAATAAGGAGTTACGTTTCTCTGCAAAGTACTCGATACGTATTCACGTATCAGAATTTTCTCGTTCGTGTTTGCCAACAATAGCTGACAGAATGTGTTCATTGAATTGAAATTGGATAATAATATTGGTTCGGAAGGGGGTACTTTACGAAGCAGCTGTTTCTCCAGCTCGGGTGTCAGTACGCAGAGACGCTTATGACTTATTAATTTGCATACCTGTCCAATTGGTGTGCTATTTACCTCAATCCCCCAAGAATCATTTCAACGGCTGAATGATTACGCGTGCAATTGACCAGAACGGTGCGGACCCGACAATTAATAAACATGTCTCTCTGCGGGCGCTGGAGCAGTAAATTGAAACCCAGAAGCAAATTATGAAATTCTTTTATTGGATTAAGCAATGCTAAACGACTCGAGGTACCGAGCGGAATAATTCTTTAGCACTAATGGAAATAAAAGTGTAACAGACAGATAATTTAAGCTTATCTTTGGATAGTCAGCTGCATTTTCACCTTTTCAGGTGGCTTGGTCATTTTGATCTTTGATGCAGCATATTTACATGCTCGTAATGTAATATTAATCTATATTATCTTATTCCGGATAGTTCGTAGAATAATTCCGTGCAAGACTGTCGAATTTATTACTTTTTCTTTATACTGAAAGAACAAGGCAACTTCAAACTCGAAAATTTGCATTTTTCATCATAATCTATATACATAAGGTATGTTTAAAAATTATAGATCTACATTGAGCCATCATCATTGAGGCAGAGATCTATAAGAAACGCAATTTCAAAGTTGGAAGTGGATTTATAAACATACGAGTCAATAAATGGAAGAAATACATTTTGCAAGGTATGATTAGACTGCATGTAGGAGAGATAATTTTTCTATTTTGGAGAAAGATTGTAATTTTGAAGATTGCTGGCCAGTGTGATGGAAACTGTGAGAACGTGACGGTAACGACAGTGAACACGAGCAGGGGACAGTAAAGCTTCGGGGCAGTAAAGCTGTCGTGCGAACACGTTCCCGTGCAGGTGTATCGCGATATAATTAATTTGCGTGATTCACGATACACCCTGTAGATGCGTATAATTTTATACGCGGCCCGGGGTCCATATACGCGTGTGTACATATTTAAAGGGTCCGCGAAATGGCCGGGAAGAAGCGGTACACCTGTGCTCAGCGCCACTGCCATCCGACAGTGTGCGACAGAGGCTAACGAGCCCCGGGTTTCCGGAAATAACGAGCTTTTACAATCGCCAGCTGCCCATTACGTTTCCAATGGCCGATCCCCGTGACCGTGCCATTCCCAGCACGGTAGTGCATCGATCCTTGCCGCGACAACCGGATCAAACGATTTCGACCATCAAAATGCTTACATTTGTCAGACCCAACAATCCTGTTCTCTGAATACGTTCTGATCTTTCACATCATTTATGTCCGAATTAAAATTAATAGATTATTTTATGAAAATTGATAATCTCATCAACGTGTTAACCAGTAGAATTTAATTCCAAGGTTTCAGATTAAAACATAGTACTAGGAGACGGAACGGGAAGGTAGAGTGGGGAACAAATCTTAATCCGGTCACAAGCGCTGATAAAGATTTGACATCGCATCAACTTAGGATTTCCAGAAGGTCGGAATTAATTAAAAAAATTTCAGGAAGAGTCTCGAGGGCTGCGTATAACCAAATAAGGTTTAAATACCAGAATTATCAGTGTTACGTCACTCTATAGAGGCCAGGACAGGAGCATAAAAGTGTCGATTGATCAGAATGTGTTGCTCGCGCGGCGAACAGAATCCGCGTTTCCTTATTCGCCGGGCTTTACGATCCGCGAGAAATGGGTTAAGGAGATTATAAATCAAATCCCGGGCGTAATCTTTATTTACTCCGGTGGCCCGACGTCGGATCCTGTTCCTCGGAATTAAATAACGCGCGGAACCGCGCGTATACGCGGGGAATATTAAACGCGGCGCGACAAGGTGGTAAAACGCGGACAGCCTCGGCAAGCAGAAGCCACGCAATTTCTCGAGATTACTTCGAACGATATTAAAGAGCCTCCTCGTTCGTTTTTTCCCCCCGCACGATGGCGGCGCACCGGTAGCTAAGCTTCCTTTGAATTTACACAGGTCCGTGGGCTCAGTCGTCAAACCTGCACGATATAAAATGGACTTGTAACGTCCGTACATAAAAGGCAGGCTCTCGCCACGTCTGAACTCTCGAGGCTCGCCCATTTCACAAATTAATACGGCCCCGACCGTCGGAACGAGACGGAAAATTTATTTCCCTCGGCCCGGTTTTCATTACGACCATCCCATTGGACCATCGTTTACCTATCCTGACGATTCTTGCACGTGGACGAACCCCTTCGTACTCCTCTCTTCATCAATTTGTTACCGGAAAAGTCGGGACCGAAATGTTACTTACATCGTGTACAAACACTGTCCCTTGATCTCGATTTGGTTCCGAAAGAATATTCCATGATAGAACTTTTCTGTTCCTCATTGTTTTCTAATGATACTTTTACGAACATATTCGTGACATTTTTCTGATTAAAATGACCCCACACATGCCACGATTATCCGAACTAACATCTGCAATAGCTACGTCACGTAATTGAACACTTACCTAGTGCTGGATTAAATCTTTTCTGGTTTGTAGAATAAATCATCTGCGATCAGATTGTTCATATGTGAACTTTTACGGTTATTGAAATTATAAAATGATTCAGCAAATGTATTTAATCGAACACATCTTTAGTAATCGCGAAGCAAACGACAGCAACAACGCGTAGATCATAATGCTTTTGCAAGATCATAATGTAATTGGATTTTTGAGGCCCAGATCCCTATCGAGAAAAATTCCGGTGCGAGTGACAGGTGAACAAGAGCCGCAGCCGCATTTGCGTGGAAACTCGATATATCCCAGTGTAACAACCGAACTGCGGATCCACGTAGATCCCGCGAGCAGATTTCCCGAACGACCCACGCTATCGTTCCTCTTAGACGCTTGTAACAATAAACCGTGATGCCCGCCGCGATTTCTAATTAGCTAGCTGAGTAACGAGCTGCTGGAACTGTAAGCGCCGCCGAACCCGTGTATGTACAGTGTACACGTGTTGCTATGTTGCGGCCGCAAACATGCGTTCCGCGGAGATTTTTCTGCATTCCGGACTGTGGTACGGGGTTGCGAAGGTGGGAAAATCTGTGAAGTGTACGCTGAATGTCGAACAATCAAATTTAATTTATAGTGAAGTCTCGATTTTGCTGCGCTAAGTCTTAAAATGTGGGTATAGAATAAATTCCCTTTTCCTTCCAAGAAATTATTGAAGACAAAGTTTTAATTCTTGAGACTATGAAGATCTTACGACAAAGGGATGAAAAATGAAAAATTTCTGAAAGGCGAATTCCAACGATGAAGCTGAAGGATGTATATTTTTGTATTTTGATTTGTATGTCCCAAAAATGAGTGGAACGCTGTCCGGTTATAATTCTTCAGGCTTACTGCTAAAGATCGAATATAATACAAATCGGTGTGTTGATCTAGGGTAGAGTATGACGAGGCTCGTTTCTGATCGCACGTAGCAACAGAGAGGCTCGAGAATGAAACATATCACCCTCGCCTGGTGAACACAGTAAATCCCGCGCAGCGTTATCGGCGCCGTTAACATTCATTCTACACGGAATATATCCGCGGCAGGTATCGCGGCCTGCATGGAACGCCGAAAGCCCAGGTAAGAATCACCGATACGAGGCGGGCGGTCTTCAAACAAATTACCCGATCGTTGCGCGCCGCTTCTGTTCCCGCCGGGATAATTGTATAAATCCATTCTAAGTGTGATAGAACAGATTTTACGAGCGTCACGGGGCCCCGAGCCACAACGAGGGGGTGGTCAGTAAAATCTTCGCCTTCGCGCAAACACGCTCAAAGAAACTGGAACGCGATACCGTGGTCAGACGCGTTCAAAACTCACCACCGGTTTCAAACTAAGAAAAGTGACACAACTCAAAATACATTTCTACAGAAAATATAATAATAAATATATAAAGTGTGGTGTACTTTATAACTAATGTATATGATAATTAATCTAGTATCTGAATAACAACAATTATAAATGTATTCATAAGAAACGCATTAATTTGCGATCAGTATTTATTTCAACAATAGCCTTCAGAGTTACGATATTAATCCTCATACATTCCTCAGTAATAGTTCATAAAATATTTCACCCCCTTTTGCTTTGCAGTTTAAATAAAAAATATGATGGTTCATTCATAGTGCCACATTTTTCAAAAAGTGATTAATCACTCTGAGGAATTTTGACTCTGACATATGAGGGTTAAATGACGTCCTCCTGTAAAATATGAAGAAAGATATTATCACAGAAAATTCGATCTGTTAGAATTGTAAATAACGTAGAAAGGTAATTTGATTTTGTTCGTGTGATATACGAAATCGAGGTCGTCCCACATATGTAACGCGATCGTGTCGTTCCAGCTCGTATAAGCTTAATATTGTCATTTTTATGCGACAACACGTACCAATCATTTTTAATTCCCAGTTGCTAAGTAATTCTCGGTTAGGGTTTACAATGTGGTCTTATCGGCGGCAGGATGCCCGTAAACCGTCGGCCGAGTAATTCGAAAGAAGTTTAATGACAGCCGGAGCTTTGTATCTCCGCTTTGTATCCGCTCGCCCTTAATTAGCTCATTCTGTTTAGTGCGCGGCCTTATCATGTATCATCGACACGGAGTCTATTCTCCATTTCTCATTGTCTTCGAGCATAATGCGATACTTTACGATCCGCCGGCACAATTCAGATTATAAACTTCGTGTATAAGCCTATTGCAAATTGCAATAGGCTCATAGAGATGCAACATTCGTTTTGTAGGGAACGCAGAATAAGCAGATCTAATCTATTCGCTGCACGTAGAAGAGTTCCAACCCTCATCTTCCAAACTCCAAGTATTATTAAAATTAACTAGCATGCGTTATAAAAAAGAGAAAATTGAGATTATCTAGACATTTTGCTATTTTATTGTTTGAACGAAATAAATAATTTAGCCATTTGGATAGGGAAAGAAAATATAAATTTTCTCGTGGGGACTGATTAATGACAAAGAGGCTGCTCACACCACAGCAACGAGAAAAATCGCCAGCCAAGGAACCAGCCCGGAAAACAATTCTCGAAAGCAACAACGCCCGATTCGTCGTCGAAGGATGACAATCGGAAGCAGGTGACCATCTCCAGACAAATATCAGCGGCGCGGCGTCGCGGCGCTGGCGGCGACGGCGTTCATTATGGCCGCTTAATGGCGCGATTTACCATTGAAAAAAGCTGGCGACACCGACTGAATGAGCCATTACGGGCCGTTCTACAGAAATAATTATCGCGTAGCATTGACGGGGAAGGCTGGGAGCTTGGCTTCGTTTGAAAATAAGAGTCCCCTCCCGCCATTCAGGGGTACACATCAGGGCCCGCGTGTCGTTGCTGAAGACTTTGGTTGCTTGTCACGCCCTCTCCGCGTTCCCACCTTTTTCTTCATCATCCCCGATCCATTTACGATACAAAGAACGTCTCATAGCTGCTCCGTGATGACGAACGGTGAAAAGGGGGACGATGAAAGACGTCAGGGAGGAGAGGAGAGAGAGAGAAACGGAGCCAGTCAGCTTCGCCGTTGAATTCGCAGATTGTTTGTTTGTCGGGAGCTTCTCTGGTGCGCGCACAAACAAGTGGAAACAAATAATATCCTGGCCGCATTACGCGAAGCAGTCGATGGGGGATGGCAAGGGGATGAGAGGGGGCTGTGCCCCAGGGCGACGGTAACGAGGCGAACGAGTGCCGCGCAACGTACCGTCATTAATGCCGGCCTCGGGCCCACGCGTCCCTCGACTCCTACAACCCCCCTGTCCTCCATACTTATTCCTCGACTACTGGAATCCCGAACGCATCTCGAAAGCCTATCCACCCCATCCATCCCCTCTTCCTAGCCACCCCTTCCCGCTCTACATCATGATTTTCAATGGACCCGACGTTCCGGCGGAACTGGAAATTGAAGAAGTTCGATTGACGCGACGGGCTCCGGCTGATGGGTTGTTAGCGACGCGTGGCGGCTGTTTCCAGTTATGGGGTGATTCCGGATGACGAATCATCTTCTGGTTTGTCCTTTCCACGAAGAACCCATCGCCGGGATGGGGCCGTGTAGGTTCGTCGGCTTTGTGAGGCGATTGGCGCGGGAGGGGTCGAGTGGTTGGATTCGCTGTACTGTGGTGAGCTTGAGTCTGATTGAGCTGATAGTTTGTAATTATGTTTATTCTTCAGCGACGATGTCATAATGTCTGTTTGTTTTTGTAGTACGCTGGATGATGGTGCAGATGTTGGCATGATGTTATGGTGATTGGGACTTTCTGATATTTTTAGCTGTTGTGATGTAGCCATCATCGTCGATGGGTTAAATAGAGGATTTCAATTTCGTTGTAGAATTTTGGACACGTCCTAAATGTGCTAAATGTGTTAAAACAATTAAAATTAAAGTGGGATAGTGACAATCTAAGGAACCAATTTACAAGGTAATTGAATATCAGCTTAATTACTATTTAGCAACCAAGCCACGCGTGGACACGCCTAATCCCTGGACAGTATAATCACCTAGGTGTTATTCCCTGAAAGCTGAGCTCACTGCTAGCCGTCAAAATTATCCACTTGTTCCCAAAGGAAAACAAGAACAAAAAATCATTGCGTTCTTCTAAAAATAAAAGAACACTAAAATTATTAGAGGAGTCTGTCTCCGCTATCTCGAGTTTCAATCACTCTGCCTCGCGATTTGTAAACGCATTCTACGAAATTATCAAAGCCGCGATCATCGGGCTCTAACCATTCCGTTTCGCAATCTCTTGCACTGCATAATTCATTCGGGGATCATTTATCTGATGAATGCGCGAATTTTCGTCCGCCCATGGAATATTTATAGAAGCCGTGTTAAACGCGTGTTTCTCGGCGAATGATCTTTCGCGTCGAGACTCCGAGGATAATATGCTGCGACAAGGGTCGGCTATATCAAAGCGTCTAGATCGAATCATAAACGAAAACGATAGCGCGCAGCGTTCTCTGGAAACACGCGTGTGCGCTCCGTGGTGTTCGCGCGCATAATGCGCTGGCGGTCTTCGCGGTCGCGAGCCAGTCAGATGCGCGTTTGATATTGTCTGACTACCTCGCCCATTCTACTTGACACGCTCTTGATAATGTCTGTCCGCGTTGCGCGTTACACGCAGCCTTAGTGATAATTACCTGCATTCCATTAGACGGGAATCTTGATGGCACCACTCTATGCACAGCGCGATGCTGTTCGCCGCTTATTGATTCGCCGAGTTAGATACATTTTTAATATCACATAACTATTAATACCACAGTTAATCTGTTGCTCCAGCCGCGATTACACCTGTTACGGCGACCGGATAACGTTCCCGACGATTCCGAACGGAAATACTCCCTGTCTAGCAACCACCGTTGGCTCGTAACCTGTTACATAATTTTCTGTTTATCAAATATTTCATGATATTAGCTTTTTTATAGATATGAGCGTTTTTCTCGATTATTAATTAAGATATTTTAATGAACTGAAATACAAACACTATAAGTATACATTGGTTGTACTAATATATTTTTTTCGAAATTTTAGCTCAATCGTCGGGAGTTGAAAAAAATATTTTCAAAAACATTTGCACGCGGATACACTCTGTGGCTTTCCGAAGAACATTAAAACGGCGCGTACGATGACCACGTAAGATGTCTACATCTACCGGGGTTGCCGAGGTCCCTCCAACAATGGCGTACATAATCCATAAAACCGAAAAGAAAGAGAATATCTTGAATCTTCCCTATTGTGAGCGATAAATATGCAAGAGCAACGAAATTTCTCAGCGATCCGGGAGTAGATAAATCCTAGCCGTACAAAGGGTAGAGAGAAAGGGTTCCCGAACAGACAAATAACAGGCGTCTTCCTAGCCGTTCGGTCTACCGGCGCAACCACCTGTATATCCGTTATTTATTCTCTGTTCGACCGCTGACTGGCTTAATTGCTCGGCCAACATCGGCAACGCACTACCTCCATTAGGCAGCAAGCCGCTTAATGCGACTCGTATAAGCGGTCGCTTCATTTACGCTTAATATGGCGCGTACGTGCATAAACCGTCGGGTTCTTCTCTCTCGGTCGCACTTTCGAGGACCGGTAGCGGCGTCTTCGGGCCGTGTAACTCGCGGCTGTTTGGCCGACGATCGGACGGCGATCGAAGAGGGAAAAGCCTTTCGGCGGGATCCTCCCCGGTGTGTTTCTACGTTTATCCGGCTCGCTTGCACACAATCGCGTTTCCCTCCCACCCATAGCCCCGCCGACTACAAGTCCGCTTGAGTACATTGCACACACGCCAGCTAATGGCTCGCTGGTGCACAGGTAATCCCACCGCATGATCGTCTCTCTCTCCCAATTCTACCTGCTCGACACGCGCTACGTCTGAGCTAGACACGTGTAAATTTCTCGCATACCGTGCACTCGCGCGCACCACTCCACGCCAACCTTTGTTGACCCATCGAATCCACCCACCGCGATTCTACGCCATCACTGACCATCACCGTCACCTGTGACCTTTGGACTTTGCTACACGGTGGACCATCTCTACGAAAGAGGCGGATTTAATTGACAGGTTGTCTACCAATGCGACACAATACTTTGTCTATCTTCAAAATTAATTTTTCTCATGTACAGTGGGTGTACAAAGGATTCGTACAACTTTTAAAAACGAATAACTTTTTCAGAACACTGGGCCTGTAATGAAAATTTAAAATATGTATTTTGTAAATCTAACTAAGTTATATAGATGTACATAGTATGTATATCCATCAAAAACGCATATCCATAAACCATTAAATTCACCATCAAATTCGACCTTTTCTGATCATCACAAGGAGATAGAGATAGCATATTCATCAGGATCGCTCAATGCCAGGTACATGATCGCAAAATATCGCGGTGTCGGCAAAATTGGACCGGTAAAGTGCAGGAGAAAGGAAGGCAGCGGGTTGCGCGTTGGTCCAAGGGTTCAAAAGCCATTTCCCCGGCGCAACCTTCGCCGGTAATGGCTGATAATGATCGCCGGATCGATTCTTCCGTGTTATTGTGAACTTTCGTTGCGCGTGCAAGCGCGTCGAAGGCGTTCGATCCCCTTGATTATATAGAGCAACGCGTAATTACCCGTTCCGGGTACACGCGAAAACGAGTACAACCGATTATCCGATCGCACCCATGTCGAAAGCATATCTCGACCGATTATATGCAACAGCCACAATCACGAGACGCGCACCTGCCGTCGCGAACGCACCGGCGCGCACTGCGATGCAAGTTGCAACTTGCGAAAACGCGTTGTATCGGCTCGATGCAAGACTCCCGACGCGTGTGTGGTAAATATTGCCGGACGAATATAAACGGGGAGTGACACGGGTTTCAATGTCGGCACTCCCGCCGCAAATTGCCGCGTCGTTAATTCGAGTAATCAACCTCCATCGATCGGGAATTACAGATATCCGCGATGGGCCGAGCTCTCAGAACTGATTCCGATTCAACCGCGATAAGTGCTATGCAGGTTCTAATTGGAGAGCGAGCGATACGACACGCATTTGCGAGCCGAGAGAGCACGCCTAAATGCGCGGAATGTGTGTTATTAGGAACAGGTTCGAGATGTTTATGGAAATTCGCAGATTTAGACACTGATTCGTAAACGGCTGCATGATTTCACTTAATGTAGACCTAGTCTTGTCGGGTTCGAAAATATCTCTGCAATGTTGGGTTTTATTGGAGTTTCCATTGTGTTGTATTTTATACATACCAGGAAATGCTACAAATGTACAAACATATGTAGAACTGTTACGATTTTTGTTTAAAATCAATCTGTTGGAAACTTACAGTAGAAAAATAATAAACTATTAAACTCTTCGCCAGCTGAACCGGGAACCAACCGCCGAGAAGCTCAATGACTCCCAGACCCATTTCAAAATGGCCTTCGAAGATAACCCAAGAAAGAATCTCCCAACGCGGCGAGGCCAATGCTTCAAGCAACATTCTCCGGAGTCAGTAACACTCACCCCCGGCAGCAGGTCCGTGCATTATTTACAATAACTTTCATTGGCAACGCGGGCGATATTTCTCCGTGGCGCGGAGCAAAACAGCGTGCGGCGTCGTCGTTCCCCGCGGCGGGAGACTCATCCCCTCGCACCCCGGAAATTCGAGCCACCCCTTTGCGTTTTTTCGGAACATCGGCAGATTTGTGGATAGCCGATCCCCCCACCCGGTATTCGCGAAATAAGGACGCGAGCTCGATATGCTAGCCGGCTGGCTCTCCTCCGAGGCGTATTCCTCGAGGAACCCACCCCTCTTGCGCACCCTCCGGGAGCTTTCACAGCCAGACAAAGCCAGCCCTTTCCGCCGGTCTTCACACCCTCCGTATTCTCTCTCTCCCCCCCTTTTCTTCGAAACGGCTCCGTTTCCTCGTGCTTCCTCATTCCCACTCTCGGGCCCAACCCCCGCAGAAACCCACCCCCTTTCGGCCCCCGAGTCTCTTTCCACGGCACGGCGACGAAGCATTGATTGCAGGTTCACAGTCTGGAACCTCAATTGTCGCATCTAAGGCGCGCTTCCACGCCTCGAACAATCGCCTCACTGCCGCTTCCTCTTCTTTCTCACCCTCTTCCTTCGCGCCCCACCCCCGCGTCACAGGCAACCCCTCCGCCCACGCTCGAAACGAGGTACCCCCGTCTACGACAACGACCGCCGTCACCCAACGGCGGCGTCCTCGACGACAAAGTATCCGGCGAAATTATGACTCCTGAATCGCGTGTCGGCTCGCTTAACACCCCCGACCCACCCCCTGAATATCCCATGGCGACGCGAGAAGCATCTCGATGGTTCGAGATCCGATTCACGACTTGCAGGAGGATATTTCAGCTTTTTGTAGATTTTCAATGAATGGATTATAAATTTTTTAACTAGTACAGTTTAAAAACAAAATGCGAAACAGTTTTTTTATCACTGCGGCTTCAGAGGAGGACCGCGGAGCAAGAGTTAATGATTCAATTCCCTTGAACAGTACGAATTACACTATAATAAACTCATTATTACTATTACCCCGAGACCGATAGATCGGCAAGAAGCCGAAAATTATTCCCGTGGTCGAAATTTCAAATTTAAAAGGTGGAACGCACCTGGCCACTACGACCACTTTCGACCACGACTAGCAACAGAGAACAGCGACGGGATATATTTATTACTTAATTCGCGCTTCTTTGTTTCATAAAAGTGAGAAACAGCTTTAATAACTGGCTGCGATGGGAATATAATGAGGGGTTGCCCGAACACCGGAGATGCTTCACCGCGCGAAAACAGGGCGCCATCTTATAACCCGTTTCGGTTTCACGAAATTGGCGGGCCGGCGGATTTTTTTATCGGACACGCTTAAGCGCACGATTATAATTCAATAGAGCCGCTTTGTGATGAGAATACTCATTCCTCGGGATCGAAATCCCTTTCTTTGTTATACGCCGCAGCTTCGTTAATTGTTCATTGTTTATCATCAAATATCCTTATTAATTCGAAAAAAATTGTATTGTCTTCAAGTTTCAAATTTTCTTCAATGTCTGATTCGAAATAGATTTGAATCAGGTGTGTATAAATAAATTTATTAATGAAATTGATTATTTGCGGAATTATTTTAGCGTTGTTAAAATGGATGGTCCAGGCTGTTTTAGAAAATGGACCACAATGGTAAACGCTTCTGTACCGTCAGTGGTCGAACGAAGGTACACCGGAAGTCCAGACCAAGGCCGTTCCGCGCGTATCGCACAAATAAGTTAACACGATGCGAGTACAATGGTTCGTCCGGGGGTGCGAACCACCCTGGAAGAACCCTGGGGGGTGCGGGGAACGGCTTGTCGCGACAATGGCGCGGTTACTTTGTCCAGGAAGCATAGCACCACCGTTTCCCAAGCCCCCTCGCGCCGGCTCCCGGCCACGAGACGCTAATGCAACTTCCGGCGAACCTCGAGGAAACGAGACGGGGGTGTACAGCGTGTATTAGGAACAATTTTACAGGTTGTTTTCTATAGAAACCTCGCCAGGTTCCGACAATCCTTTTTTGCAGTAAATCCTGATGGGCTGAACAATTTCGAAAAAAAACCTTCCAATAATTTCATAAAATAATAATGATGAAGACGAATACACATGACGAACAAGTAATAAGAACGATTTTTTAAAATCCTGATGGGCTGAATAATTTTGAAAAAAGCTTCCAACAATTTCACAAAATAATGATGGTGAAGACAAATACACATGACGAACAAGTAAAAAGAACGATTTTTTAAAATCCTGATGGGCTGAATAATTTTGAGAAAAGCTTCCAACAATTTCACAAAATAATGATGGTGAAGACGAATACACATGACGAACAAGTAATAAGAACGATTTTTTAAAATTCTTTTCCAACACTATCGACAAAGAAATACATAGTTAATTATGCTGAACTTCTGACATCATCTAATGCTACATTCGATCAGACGAGCATAGAGTGAAAAGGAATTTGACTAGATCTCGCATAAAGATTCTGCTCAAGAAGCGATAAATTTCGGGACAGACGGAGAAACTAATTCGTGGCTTCCAGCGTTATCGTATCACTCTTATGCTACTTAAGATTCCCCGTTCGCCCATTCGAGAAACATTCCCGGAGAGTTGCGGATAACCCGAACGTTCGAAAGAGACCTGTTCCATTCCGCGGGATGAACTCGTTCGCGGAAAGTTTCATCGTTGAGGCAGCCGAGAGGAGGAGAAGCTAGAGACGATTCGGTCAAGAAGAAAGGGGAGCTGCTCGTGGCCGATAGTATCGTTAATTATGCGAACGGTGAACCAATGAAGTACCGATAAAAAAGTTGAAACGAGCCGGTGTTTGGAGCCGTTGCCGAGGATCGTAACCGGCCGTGGACGGGAGCCCGGGATTCTCCCGGACGACGAAATAGGCCGTTCCGAGGTCCTTTAATAAAGACACGATCCTCGAGAACGAGGATCCAAGGAGGAAGGGTATTCTTATTTCAAAGGAACCGGCCACTCGATGTTACGAGGCTGAAGGAGCCACTCGTCCTCAGGAAGGTATGAATGTCCTTTTTGGATCGGCAAAGTACATCTAGGCCCGCCCCATCTCGCCAGCCAGCCAACCGACGCTCCTTTTCGATATCCGAGGGAGATTCCTTCGAGATGTTTACCGAACATCCAAGCCCGCTCGAGAGATTTGGACAATAGAAAACCGGAAAACATGCCGGACCCTGTATTTACAATTTCGAAGTAAACATTCCTCCGAGAGATGAATTTTTAGGGTGAGGGTGACTTGGCACAAGATTGAAAGTGATAAAAACACTTAGTTGATCTGATGATTCTCCACCTAGCCAAGAGCAGAGGAGGACAAAAATTGCGAGAGGCCTCAGAGAACGAAAACGGAGAGACAGCGTTCCAGCGGCGAACACAATGGGGTCCATTGCCGGGTCGGCACGGCTTAATATAAATCGCGGTAACGATATTCAAACAGCCCGCTTCCGCAATTATTTTCCAGCCGCCGCGCCGCCTCGATTGCGATTCCAAACCTCCCTTTTTTAGCGGAAAGATCGCGCCGCTGACGAGACGAATAAATTCCTTGTAATGTCAGTTATTATACTACGGATAAAAGGGACATTGAGCGTACTAATTGTCACTCTAATTGGCCTGTCGAATCGTAGAAGTGATTCACTGTGCGAACGAAGTGATTCACTGTGAGAAAGGCTTGTAATCAGGCCGTTTGTCAGCTACGTTTAATGTTTCTGCACCCCAATGTTTCTCCTCCACAATTTTTTGATCCGACACTGAAAATTCGCATCGAACAAGGGCGAGACCAACGAAATCGCTCTTGCACGTCGGTCGTCATAACGCATACTTCTGGAACAGGGGCTACAGTCTACAGTATCGCCGGGGTGGGAATTTAAGGGGGTAGCTCCAGGGCGTGAGGATGCAGTCGCGTCTAATGCGCGTTTCGTGTCGACGGGGCGGCTCGCATAGCGACCGAAAAGGAACCGTTCATCGTCACGGAAACCTTCTCCTTCGGCAGGCTAGGTTTCTAGGGGGTTCGGGGGGCTGAGGGGATGTGAGACACGTGTTTCTAGGGTGACGATTACCCGGCGTCGCCTTCTTACACGCGTACGTTGCTCTGCTCGCGTAACGTCCCCGCCGATAAAAGCCTCGGGGCCGCCTTGTTCTGATTTATGCAAGGTATGAATATAATATAAAGCTCGCTAATATGACGCTCCCTTTACACGTCACACGATTTTTACAACGGTTGCGTCATGCGCGGAAAATGTTGTTCGGAAAAAGATGCCAGTTATTAAAGACAACTGAATTACCGTATTTCATGTAATTTCAGATTTTGTGCATTTACGAAAGAAACGAGCATCAATTACGGTAGTCTCTAAAAAATGGTAGGCGCAGAAGTGTCGATTGCCTAATCCAGGAAGCATGTTCTCACAAAGGAACCAACCCGTCGACCGGTCGAGACCGATGTCGTTGATTCTCCGGTGTCCCGGCGCGACCACGTTGTCCTCGACATCGTCTGGCCGGAGACAATGAGCGGTTACAGGAGGCTAGCCGCGGGCGATCAGTAATTTGAATGGAAAAAGCCCGGAAACGCGGAAGTTCGATCGTTCCCGTGGGTCGCATTATGCAGCGAATGGGTGGGATCGGGCTGCGGCGGGGAGCCATGAATTCAAATTTAGTTTGGGAGCCACTCCTCTAAAAGGAGCCCAGAAGGATCAGGCTTAAAGCGGTATCCTCTAAACTCCGAGTAGATGTAGGACGTAGGTGACCCGACTTCGGACACCCTCGCTTAAGAGCGTATCCACGACGGTTCGGGGACCCGGAATGAGAAAAGAGCAAGAGCCAGAACGAGACGAAGGAGGATAGGAAGACAGAGAGAGGAAAAGAGAGAGAGGAGGAAGGGTGAGAGAGGGTTGAGACAGGGTGAAAGAGGGTGCTCCCGTGGAAGAGCAGGGAACGTGAGCTGTATCGCCAACCGCGGCTTTAATAAACCCCTTGGATTCCCGACGACGCACCATTGTGGCGGAGTCAGCCCCGATCCTAAGGTGGCTGGCTCGTCTTCGACCCTCCTCTTCCTCCTTCCTCCTCCTCTCGTCCTGTCTTATCCTCCTCTTAGTCCTAGCTCTCTCTCGGGAGACTCTCAATATCCCTTTGTTTAGGGTGCTTACGAGCAGTCGGAGCAAAGATGTCGTGTGCCAACGAGAGAAGGCGCGCACTAAACCCCTCGACCCGGAGACTTCCCAGGCCCTGGATTCTACAGCTCGCCGAGTTGCGAACTAGAATTGCGCGAAACCGACTGACCCTTTCGACCCTGGACATCCACCGAGAATCTCCGCCTGAGAATACCCCAACAGTTTTAGGCAGATCACACGGTTCTTTCCTTTACTAGCTCCTTTCGGATGATTCATTGTACACCCACGATGATTTTTATTTTACAAGTGCGATGATAAGATGTCTCGAATTTCTGCTTTTGTAATCTCTTTTTTTCTTGAGACATTTAATGTTCGTTCAAGAGAATTTTTAATAATTTCCTTGAGTCTTCAAATTGGTTGTAGACAGATGAACATTTTTGTTTCAGTTAATCTGACATTAACAAGAATATTTTTGCTGTAGTGTAGCGATTTATAGTCCCTTCTTGCGTTTTTGTGAATCTGATATGAATTTCAAAGAATATTGTCACTGAAGTGGAATTTTTGTCTATATTAATCAATGATCGGAAGAAGTAGTTTCGAACTGAAAATGAATGAAAATGGAAATGAATGAAGATCATAATCTACAAATGCACCAAGATTCACTGTGTAAGTGACACTAGCTCCTACCGCTGTATCGCAGTAATTCGACAAGTGCGCAAAGAAAAGGAACACAAGCTCCCCATTAATCGAACAATAAAAATTTCGATAACAGGCGGCGCATGCGATCGCGATTCGCCGCCCCCGATATCAATCATGTCGTCGCATAAAAAAGAGAGAGGGAAGAATGGAAGAGAAATGTCCGGCCACGTGGGTCGACGACTCGTTGAACCCGGAGCAGGGTTTTCTTTCGGCACGTGGCTCCGTCCGCCCATCCAGTTTAAGAGCCATCGGGATATCCCGCGTGTACACGCGTGCCTCATTGCTCGTTTCGTTCGCTGTTCCGTTCATTAGAACAGCCTGCGGGCAAAATACGGCCGCGTTTCCGGTTCGACGAAGCCGCGTACACATGTCCTCGAATAATCAATCTTAATCCCCCCGCAACAGATTTTTCACGTTGCCGCCGCGGTCGATAAACCGCTGTAACCGAATCTCGCGAGAATTTACGAATGAAGAATCCCACGCACAGTTAATTCACTAATCGAGACTAATAAAATTCTAAATTAAAATGTTACATAATATAAAAATATATTTCAATTTATTCAAATGTAATCTTTTAAATATCTCGAAACAAAAAATGTATGACTCGGACCACTTTCATGATTATGGGCACGAACATTCTCCTCCGACGGTATGTTGATTAACGAGGATTATATTTAAACTCTGGTGGAACACAAAATAGATTACAACCTATTAAAATTGTTAAAAGAAGAAATCAGTTTTTATCTAACTCCTCTTTCTTTTAATTGATAGAGATCATTTTTATTTTGCATGGAGATACGCAGTCTAGTCTTGCTCCTAGATGCAGTTCCCAAATATGGGATCAATTTTAGCAAGTTTCGGAGCGATTGATGTCTATTTGGAAGTACAGTGCTCGAAAGGTATCCGCTGGCGACAGGATATCGCGTTTAACGCGGCGATTGCAGGTGAAACCGACTCGCGCCGGATTTATTCATAAAGGGACTGACGAGAAAGCCGCCGGCGGGTAGGAGGAGAGCGAAAAAGCGACAAGGGGAGAGACAGAGAGCAGGTAGAGGATGGAGAGACTGTGAGCGACGGGCAACAACACTCGGATTCGACGGTATACGCGTCGCGTTTATATTAAAAGCTTGCAAATTCGTCGCGAGCGCGAGCTGTCCCGAATGCAAAAGAGGAGAATGACGAGGAGCTACGTTTGGCGGAAGCGGCCGTTGGGGGTGCGGGAGGGGTGGGCTGGCTAAGGGATGGAAAAACGATGGAAACGCGGATATTCGGGCGACTGGCCTGGCACTGGGCTCTCTCTTTCTCCGTTTCGCCGACGGTCTTTCACGTTCCACCGTTCCTTTCGGGCGTCGACTAATATTAGCGGGAGCGGGCTAGCTCGGCCGGGAAACCGTGGAGTATTTTTAATTATTATTTACGAACAAATGGGAGGAGCGAGGAGAGAGAACCGGCCGGAGAGATGAATATGAAAAAGCACTTCATTTTTTTAATTGGATACGCCCGGCCGCAGAGCGGCCGCTCGAGCCGCACACCTCCGACTGAATTTTAATTTTGATTAACCGGCGAAAAGCTCGACGCTCGACGCCGCGGCGTCCCGACGCTGTTTGCCGAATTCGCGCCGAGCCGAAACCGACGCGACATCCACGCGAAACGTATTTATCGCCGTCCTATTGGCCGACGCTCCGCTCGAAAGTTCCCCGTGTACCATCTGCGGAAAGCTGGGACAACATGGGAAAGATGAGAACAAATTCTTCTGAATAACTGTGTGCCAAGGCTGTATACAAAAGACTACATCTGTTTGTCGAAATACAAGGTGATCCACAAATCAATCGTGATATTAGAACTGATTTTAACTGGTTAGATAAAGATCGATATACTTTTTTTGAATTGTCAGACAATCGTCCAAGTGTCTTAAAAATTATATAGATTATTTTCTCTCATTATTTCACCTAAATCAATTGCGGTACTTTCATGAGTGCAGACTTTTTTTTCTAAAATAGTTCCGATTTAATTACGGTACAGCTAGAACAGCGAAGCTACATACCAAGCTCGAAGTCTATTAGCGAATATTGTAGCTAGACATAAGTAGTGCTTTACCTAGTGGAAATAATTAGTATTTTTCTTTGCTGCAGGTAATTAGTGTTTTTAGTTGTACCGGTGATGCTTCGATGGCTGCCTGAAGCATAGAGGATAGATTTTCCCTCCGGGTATCAACATTCATTCCATAGAAATTCTTTCAGTCAATTAGAGAACATTGTCCGTGGATACAATTAGTGCTTTAATTGCTTGAAAAAGTTGGAACTTCTCTGTATCTGTCATGCTGTAAAAAGTCTCTCTTGTCTCTATGAATCAAATGTTCGCATTGAAGCTGCAGCATCCATTTAGTCAGTTCTTTCGGAATTTCTACTCTAGAGGAAGTTGTTGATCTCTTTCTATTCAAAATGCTATTACATAACATTTAATCTTGGTATTTCAATATTAAATGTATATAACTCACAACTCAAATGTAAAATAATCTGTGATCACCCAAAAACGTAGAAATCAACAAAATCTTGTTCTTCGTCAACAAAAACATTAAAGAAGTTTTAAGAAGAAATTGAAAGTGGGTATCCAGGTACTCAATTATGGGCACAAGGGTTAATTTAAAACAGTCCGCGATCCCACAGTGATACACACACCGATAATTGAAAGCACGTTGTTCTCGAGTGAAGAAAATGATGTTAAGCGTTGCTATACTGGAATAACGAAATCCAGGTTCGATCAGCTGACAACGCTCACCTGTTATGAACTAATGGATCCGGTGTCTCTCGGTTGCGAAATTCGGCAAAGTTATTGTACCGTTCCGTCGCGGCGAGGTAAAAGGAAAGAACGCGGTGGCCGTCGAGATAGCACATTCGCTGAATTTGCCGGGCTAATTTTTGACGCATTTATGGTCGGCGCGCCGCCTTTGGCGAGGATTTATTTTCTTCTCTTTGGCAAGACCGTGGGCACCGAGTACCCTACAGAGCAAAAGTGTGCTCATGGTAAACGTCCAAGTGGTTTCTTGGAAGGAAGAACACGGCTACCAGCTTGCAAAATAGGCATTCGTCGACACTAGCCACCGTTTACCTTCGGTCTCTATTTGTACTTATTTTCTCGTGGCGAAAGTTCCGCCAGCGGACGTGTCGCCGCGTTCGAATCGCGTTCCAGACTGCTGCTGAATATTTATTTTCACGCTTTCCACCTCTATTTCGAATTTCCACCGAGTAATCCACACTTTGCCAGCCGGCGACACCGATTCTTTAATATTTCTCCCATTCGTTCTCTTCGTTTGTTCGATCGCGGTTCTAGCTTACCGATAAGATTAACTCTTTGACACAGCAGAAAATTATTATTTTCGAACAACGTCCAACAATTTTTTACGAAACACATCTATTCCTTATTTTCACTCGTATATATTTATCTCATTAGTATACAACCCCTCAGAGGATCATGGCTGTATTAAATTGCTTAATACATTGAATTGTCAGATTACAGTGTAAAGTGCGTACTATATTATCAAGTAATAAACAATAATTATTAACAACGCTGATCGGTTCTATGAACGGAATAGCTGAACGTTGATTCTGAAATCAGTCTGAACATAATCATGTTCGAACATGAAACACAGTCCTTTATAACCATTTGTTCCAAATCACACGGAGAACACAAGCGGGGAAATATTCTTCCTATAATGTAGCACTACATTCGAAACTCCAAAACGATTCGGCCGACGAGCCAGCCATTCTAGTACCGAGATAATTTGCAAAAAAAAATATCAGAACCGATCCCAGTAGATACAGGAAGAAGAAGCGATCGTCGACACTCGAGGAAGCAAAAATCCATCGAAGCGTTTCCACGGAAGCGGTAATCTCCTGGAAATCGTCTTGGTAGACAAGTTCACGAAACGGTACCAAAAAAGGTGTGCTCGGATCACAGGTAGGAATGAAAAGAGGAATGATGCGACGAATACCATCGGCCTTCCGGGGTCCGTCGGTCGGCAGGCAGGCAGGCAGGCAGGCACAGCCGGTCGGCGACGACGTGGCTGAACGTGGTTGAATGTGTGCGAAATAGGCGGAAAGTGCGACAGAAGTGCAAGGGAACATGGCCGCCGACGATAGGGTTTACCTGGAACACTTGTGCATGCAGGTAGGCCACGCACGTGCACACACATACGGTCAATTGGCCTGGCGGGCAGCCTCTGCTAGGTACCGCCCTCCGGAAGTACGGCCCTGTCGCACCCTGTTCCCTATTCCCCCTTTCATGCACCCTGTCTCGTCGCGGGCCGGGCTTTCCGCTTCTATCTTTGCCTCGTCCCAGTCGCCCTGTGCTCTCTCCGCACACATCTATCAATGACAAATGTCCTCGCGTGACCGTGCTCCGCTGCCTAATGAATATCAGCCACGGTTCCCAAGGTGCCAACCCGCGTTTCACCGGCACGTAATTACTATAGGCGGACTCGACGAGCTGTGCTACCCGCTCGAGGAGATCAACGCGCCACTCTCTGATCCTGGCTAATGGCTGCCGAATGATCCGGATCCGAGGTTAGCTACCCTATCATGTTGCAGCGTGATTTATACACTTCATTTTCTGTGTTCTTTAAGCACTTAGCGGGGCTCATGTCCGGGACTGTCACCGGCACGGTACGCTCTTCGATTAGGCTGATACAGCTCCTATGGTGTCCTATACCGATGTGCGTTTGGAATGAGAACACGCAATGGTAAACAGATTTTGAGATTGTAGACTTTAGTAAGTTTCTAGAAAAATCTGTACGGCAAGGGGTTAACCCCCAACCCCTATGTTCTTGGGTGATCATGGAGTAATTTAAAATGAACCCATCGATATCTGCCAGGGAAGCCCATGGTAAGCAGATGCAGGAAGTTGGATGGGACTGGTGGGTGATTTTTCGGCGGGCGAGGCCATCGCCGGATCATGGCCTAACGAGGCAGCCGGTGCTTATTTAAAATAGGCTTATGACTGTTACACCGGTGGGTGCAGGATGCCGAGTAATTTGCCGGTAAACCGAGGCCCCGGGCAGCTCTTAAGTCGGGCCGAGGGTTCTGATCATTATTATCTCCGCAATAAAGAAATCTCTCGATCGCTGCCGTTGCCCTAGGCGAGCTCCTCATTTCCGATCCGCCGTCGTACACACGTGTAAACCGGCGAACAGTTCTCCGTGCCATTACCCACGGTTCGCCCTTTGTCTAGGAGGAGAACGATACACGTTCTCGTTGCCAACAAAGTCGTAACAATCTCATGCGCTAAAACACGGTCGTTACGCTATTCAAATAAACCCAATTAGGGGGGTCAATTCGTTATTGCGACTTCGCGCGCGAGATTCGTTTCCAGCTGATTCGCGGAAACCGGGGAAATCGGTTTCGACGAAACGCCCGGCGCTGTTCAGGTGGTTGGATCCCCGACCGTCGGACTAATTAACCTGGGAAAATATCCCCCTGCGAAAACGATAGCTGCAGTATGTAGATAATAACAACGGTAATTGATGGGTGCCGGTACCGTAACGATACCTACGCATTTACCGATTCGCAGATCGACTGACGCTGGAGGAAGTTCTCACTGAGGCTTCCTCGGAACGAGTTTAGGTGATAAGTATTTCTGAGGAAGCAATTAGTATTCTAGAATATTCTTTGTTATCTTCTGCCACTGGTATGCGCAGAGCATTTTTTAGTCGATTGTAGACTTTCTTTCCTTAGATTGTTATCCCTCTCGGAAGGAAGAGTAAAATTTTGTAAAAGTATTGTTGTTGAAGTACATAATAATGTTGTACAGTATTGTGCGACGTTACGATTGCGAAGAAACGATTTTAATATATTATTACAAAAATGCAACTCGAAGCAAGAACATCCATGAACACGTGATTTAATCGCGCAGAAATATAATAATTTCCCACACCACGAGAAAAAATGTGAGACAGGGGGCAGGAGAGGAATCGGAGAACTCGAGCTTTATTCCTGGACTATCGGGGCTGTACATCATCGATTATACTGCTTAATATTCGGAGAGTTCGAGGAAGCAGCTTACCTCCGGCACAGTCTTGACTCTTTTGTTCTTCGCAGCGCATTTCTGGCTCCGGGGCAGAGAGCACCCCGAGTCAAAAAAGGGACACGGTGGGCTTAGCAATGGTCCGCAACGTCGGATGGCAGGTTTCTCCGGGGACACGCGACACTTTGGGTGGCCGTCCCGCTCATCCGCCGGATAATGGATTCCAGGGCTACACCTTGGCATCAGTTATTTTAATCCGACGATTAAAAATGTCAGACACATGTTCGTGAACGGCGCGATCCCGGGGCTGCGCGACTTTCGGGAGGATTATGTCCCCTGTGGCCCAACAGGGAGACGACACCTCCAGAGCCTCGGATTCTCCTCCTCGCGAGCGAAGGAGATTGCGGGCTGTTCCACGGCCCCGGAAATTTGTCCGCTTCCACTGCGAGAGAGCAAGCAACCTGTCAGACCGCCTCTCCTCTCGCCGATCGGACAGAAAGATCCTCGTGGAACCGGGCGGGGATCCACGGATCCGGATCGCTCGCAAACTTGATCTTCGACGCGCGAAAATACACCGAATACGTTGTTACAGTGACTTCTGTGAAAACTTTGCTCACGAAATGTCAGCTATGCAAAATAAAAATTTTCTACCCGAATTGCAACAAACTCGGGTGAAATAGAAATTTATTTTCTTTCTTAGTATGTTAAATAGATTGAAAATAATACAATGGCGTTTTTAAATTCTTCTAATGTTTTTCTGTTTTAAGTTACATCTACTCAGTTTTGTCATACATGCATAGAATCCGCTGTCTGAAAGTTTTGCTAAATGTGCTTCGAATTGTGGCATGTTTGGGTTCGTTTAATTCAGAAAAACGTCACAAGTATGTCAGCAAAAGGTTCATGAAAGAAATAATTATCATTTCTGAAAAAATTAGGAACTACGATCTTTTGTACATTTTTGAAGATCTCTGCGAGGGTGAAACAGTGACAATACTTTCTGAAGTCCTCTAGGAGGAATAGAATTTCCTTGGTAAGGTATTGAAAATGATACAGCATGGCCGAGAAGGTTCAAGGTGCACGGCGCACAGGTGTCCCGGCACGCGGGCCGCATAATTCGTGAAGGGGATATTCGCGGGGGCGGAGACGGGGGAAAGGAAGAGCTGACACACAAAGACACGCACACAGGCGAGCGATAGAACAAGGGTGAGATACGGAGCCGCCATCGAGGCCGCGATATTTCGAGCAGACCGCCGCAACAAGCCGTTTCGCTCGTTGCTCCTCCACAGCAGGAAGTCTGGCTGATACCTACCCGTCGAACGATACCATCGACAGCTCGTACGTGCGTCGAGCTGTCCGGACGTGTCGGGAACACTTTCGACGAATAACGAACGCCTGTTGTCCCTATGAACAAAGATGGCGGCCAGATATCCGCCGGAAACTGGTACACCTTCGATGTGGAACTTTCCTTGAGATCATCAATTAAATTGAATTATCGCCGGCCGAGTCTCCGGGTTACCTTCGATCGTGTCGTTTCTACGTCTGATACAGAAAATTTTTAATTAATTCTTGATGAACTTTATACAGGATGTTCGCCACCAGTGTTTTTCTTCTAAATGGTAAGCGTGGGGATAAAATGAAGGAGTTCTACTGCGTTTCGTGGCTAATATAATAAAAGTAACTTTTGATCTTCATAAGGATCTAATGTCTCACAAGAACATGACATAACCTTATTAATTTCAAAAATTAAACGACAAAACAAACTTTAAAACGGCAACAGTATATAAATGAAAAATTAGATATAAATTGTAGGGAATCTAAAGTGAAATTGTACGAAGAATGAGGCTTTCTGGCATAGAAATTGGCGAAGTTCTGAGCCGTTCTCTCGCGAGATTACCATTTTAATGCCGTACAAGGATCGCAGGCGTTCGACGACTAGGGACAGTCGAGTAAAGATTATAATCAGGGATCTGCTCTTGTCCGGGACGAATAATATCCAGCGTGCCGTCGACGATAGGATTGCCGAGCGACCGAAAACTGGCTCAGAAGTTGAGACAGAAGGAAGAAGAACACGGGAAGAACGGTTTCGGAAATTGGAACCGCGCCCCGGCAATTTCTGTCGACTATTAAGTTGCCCCGTGGCCCGGGCCCGAAACACGAGCAACAAGATGTAGCAAGTTCGGCAACGACGCGGTTCCATTATAAACTCGGGTAGGAGGTGGAACCGCTCTCCGTAGAGGTGATTCTGCACCCCGCTGCGCCCGTCGGGTTCGCACGCGTGTTAACACGGCCGTTTCACGCGTGCGTGTACCCGCCGTGAGCGGGTTTCGCAGTATTTCGCACACGCTTCACACCTGTCCACCGAATAGGCGGGTCGTATAGGAAAGTGTCGCTAACTAACTCGGAATTCCTTCCATTTGTATCTGTAACTCACACGACCGTCTCTCTCTCTCTCTCTTTTTTCTCTTTTTCTTTCGCCAAACACGCGTCGAGCTTCGTCTCATTTCGTACACCTTTCTCTCGTTTATAAAGACTGGTGTGTACTCGGATTCTTCAACAAACAGATTCAAACTCGAAAGAGGCACAAGCCTCGCAGCAGAGAGAAATTGTTTCGAGTTCCTTTGTTCGCACAGGGTCCATCCGGAGGAGCAAGTCATTTTATTAAATTGAAATCGTATGCCACTAGGCGCACCCTGATTTATCGATATCAGTTTGTGCCGCGTCATTCACTGTTCGATTGGAATTCAAACTACCGCGTAGACAACGGTCGTCGAACATTTTCATACCGAAACGATTCCCCATGTCGCTATTTTTAATGTGCTGCGGGGATAAACAAGCTTTGCTCATCCTTTGTGATAGTTTTACTAGTTTTTTTACTAGATTTCAACTGATCAGAATTTTTCATTTTCTCAAGAGAAAATTAAATAATCATGTAGAATGGAGATATTCTAGGTCGCTAGAAATGTTGGGACCTGTAAAACACGTCCGAGTGCAAAGCCTTGACTGTCCCAATATCTGGCGCATCTCGGTCCACTGTGGGGAGAGGTCCCGAGGTCCGAGACCATAGTTTTTGCAGCCGGGCAGGGTATTTTCAGAGTCGATCAGACGAATCGTTGGTTCCAGGGTCCCTTAACGATTCGTCGGGGACATACAGCCGGCTCGCGACGCGACGGAACGAGGCAACCCGCGTGCCCGACGATTACGTGCGTCCGTCGCGAAATCACTTTCCGGTAAAAAGGCTCGATCAATTTCAAATTGATGGCCCCGGCCACGTTAATTAGTGAGCCGGACCCCGGCACGGTGAGAAAAAAAGCGCTGCCACGGGACGGTGCCACGTTGTCGGCGGGACCACGAGGCGGCAAACTTGCCGGTTTTAGGTTTTATGCCTGGGCCCTCGATACGTTTCGCGTATCTCCGTGGAATATCGAAGGGTAACAGGTGTAGTTACAAAGGTTTTCGGTTTTTGCCCCATCCGGACCAGCCTGGGCAGGCTGCTGGTTCACTGGAGACGATGGGAAGAAGGGCCACCAGATCTTGCATGGAATTTTAACGTTCTGTGGGTTTATACAGAAACTTGGAAATAAAGTGATGCGCTAAGCAATTGCTGATTCGTCTGGTTGTACCTGAAAATTGCTTCGATTGGAAAAGAGTCACCACTAAAAATCGCTGTACCATTATTCACAATATTCTTTAAAAAAATCGTATACTATGGAATTATTCGAGGTCGGAGGAAATGTTTAATTTGCAAGTTAAAATAGCTCCGACTGCAAAAAATAACACTAGAAAAAATTCCATTAGAATGATTGCTTCGACAAGGACTGGGAAAGCAATCGCTAAAATTAGTTTGAAATTTCTCTGGACCCAATAAACACCGAAGAAATATTATACATAGTTGCCAGGGTGATGGTGCGCAGTGGTTCGCCTTCGTCCATGCAAATGGACGCAAGAGCGGGTCGTGCCGGGACCCGAGTTCCAATTAGCGAGCGGCCGCGGCTCTAAGCACAGGTTGAAAGAGAGAGGGGCCTGTAAGGCCGCGGCACTTCCCGATCGGGACGTCTTACGAGCACGTCTCCGCGTAATGCATCATCGGCGGAGTTTCGTAGCAGGCCACCTTGAAGCGGTCGCCCTGTATAAGGCGGTGGCCGCCGCGACTAATTAGACTATTAGCCGGCCGCTCCAGGCAGCGGCCGATGCGAAAAAGGCGAAAGCTACGTGAGCGAATGCGGTCGCGCGGGACAGAGGACGGACGTCGCGGCACCGCGAGGCGTGAATTACGGCGCGAATTTCTTGCAGCTGCGAGTTTGCACGCCGCTTAGGGAACTCGCAACCGTGCCCGCGGACGCCCACGTGCTCCGACAACCGCCACCATCCGGGGGAGGATCGTTCGTTTTCAATTAGCCGATTCCGCGAGAAAAAGTTGCGCTCGCGCCACCAGTCTTTTCGCGATCAGGTCCTCCACCGATCCTTGTCGTTAACTCGCCCATATTTAGAACCAAAAAACCCGCCATTGGTCTAATCACCATTATAAACTTTGTTCTTATTTATTCCACAATTCTTGTAAAGTTCTTCTCGAGGGAAATGAAAATCGTCATCATGTAAACATGATATAGAGCAAGGGTAGCAAATATGTGCATACTGTGAGACCTCAATTTCTTCAAAAATTTCTTCAAATTTCTTCTTCTTATATCGTCTGCACAGGAATGTTTTTCTTAGAAGGTGCCATTTTTTTCACCTCTCTGGATTGTACCATATAGATATCTAATTTTAACTGTTTTTCATAGTTTCAGAAAAATAGAGGATTGCATTAAAGACAACCTAACAAAATTAGTATAACTCTAATTAGATTAGCCGTCCAATAAGATCAATAAAATCATCCTTTGATGTACAAAAAGACGTCTAGGATTATTAAAACTCGAATTCAAAGAAATACCACACCTTGAACACCACCTGAAAATAAAATAAAAGTAAAAACCATGATCAGCAAAAACACAGTAAAAAGACACGTGTACGTCACACCCAGTAGGGATTGTTGAAATGGCTTCCCAAAATTGATGTGCCGTTTATGCACAGCGACAGTATTTCAATTCAAATTGGGTGCGTCGTTCCCGGGTTTCGCCTACGGTGTCGCAATACCGCGGGGCCGGCCAGAAATCGGCGTTTCGTTCGATCTAAACCAGTTCCTTAACAGCGATCTTAGAAAGTGGGCAGGATCGAATAAGACCAAATCGTTTGTCAAGCGAAGCAGGGATCCCGAGGCCCAGCGTCTCATCGCGCCGAGCCTAATAAAGCAGTCCCAAAGTCGGACAATATTTCCTCTACGAGTTAAGTACCCCGGTGAGAAATGATCGCGGCTGAATCTCGAACGGGCCTGGCTGGGTCGCCGTTTTCCAGGTGCGAGCAAGCGTCGTCGTCGACTTCGCTACGCCGCGGCCACACCATAATTCGCGGGGCCCCGGTTGTGAGTTATGGCGAGTCGGTTGAACACCTAACAACCTACCCCTCATCCCAGGCGCGATCGTACGATTGCTTGCCTATAATGCTTCTGTGTAATACTATTTTCGCCGTCGGTAGCCACTCTGCAAGCCGTAGAATGGGACGAGCAGAGGAAAATCATTGAAAGTGGAAATTATGACCGCCGTTTTATGGGAAAATTGTTTAGAGCCTCATCGTTCCAAGGGACCCGACGGTGGTGGAGAATTTTCTTATAATATCCGCATTTTTAAAAATGTTACTAAATGCAACTTACTTAGCAGAAGGAAGTCATGGAATTACTGAATAACATGCTGTGAATTATGACTGAGTAGGTGAAATATCAAATAGCAAAAGATTCAAAAGAGTTTAATAGCATCGTGGACTTATCAAATTAATTACAGGCAGAAATGAATTCTCAGTTACTGTGACTTTAGACAACAATGCATATAGAATTAATTTGACTATCTTTTAATAGTCTGCAAGATTGTGGACGTCACCAGCAAAAAGATTTAAAAAAGTTTAGAAATATTGTTCTTTTTTGTGCATTTACTGTACGTTTACTGCGACAGAAAATACAATACAGTCTTCCTAATCGCGAAGAAACAAGTCAAGAAACTGCACATTCTTATAATCTGCAGTATACTTGCAAGTAGAAACTCATTCTTCAGCTCACTTTATACGAAACCATTTCAGCCAGGACTGAACCACAAAATTAAATAATCTGGCTCTCCAGAGTTCCAAAATGAGAACGATGGTGTCCGGCTACTCGAGTCACAGGTAATACGTGGGGACCGCTTCGCGGGTTCCTCGGACCTGTATATTCGGTAAAATATCGGCGGGATGAAGCACCCGGTACAAGCGCGGACGAATTGTATGAATTCATGGTAATTCTCGGCGGGCGTGAACAGCGGACGAGTGCTCGGTATAAAATAGAGAAAAAAAGAGCGCTAGGATAGAGGGAGGGTTTTGGCGGGAACGTCGGTGTAATTAATGCAGAGACTCTGCGGCTGCTTTGCCGGTTGATAAATTGGTGGGAAAAAAAACTGGTGAAAATTGTCGGGAAAATGCGAGCCGCTGGCGGATCATACGTAACCGTCCGGCAATCTGTGTCTTCGTCACTTTTATGGATTCCGAGTTGGCCGTCGAGTTCACTTGAAACGGCGACACGCATGTATTTTATGACGTGTCTGTGGCAGCGAGTACCAGAATGCATCGGGAGGGAGAGGGCCCCGTAAAAATAACCAACCCGGGAACATGAAACGGAATTAAAAAAAAACAAACGACGAGAAAAAAAAACGCGCGCGAAAAGAGGGAAGGAAACCGACCCGACGAAATAAATGGTGTAACCCGGCGATGATAAAGCGACCGCGCCAGGGATCGGGATTGCCGCGGCTTGAATTATGGTTACGCGAAATTCGCTGCTCGCTACATTAGCCACCGAGAGCTCGCCGTGCAATA